>CM060321.1:24503724-24533724 GCA_030674155.1 Stramonita haemastoma
TCTCTCTCTCCTCTCTCTCTCTCTCTCTCTCTCTCTCTTCTCTCTCTTCTCTCTGTCTCTGTCTCTCTCTGTCTCTCTCTCATAAAGAAGGCTGGACGTAAAAATGCAGTTGTCATACTTATTCCTTCACCTTTTGAAAATAAAATTCAATCAATCAATCAATCAATCAATCAATCAATCAATCAATCAATCAATCAGTCTCTCTGTCTCTGTCTCTCGCTTCTCTCTGTCTTCTCTGTCTGTCTCTGTCTCTCTCTCTGTCTCTCTCTCTGTCTCTCTCTCTGTCTCTCTCTCTCTCTCTGTCTCTGTCTCTGTCTCTGTCTCTCTCTGTCTCTCTGTCTCTCTGTCTCTCTCTTCTCTCTCTCTCTCTCTCTCTCTCTCTCTCTCTCTCTCTCTCTCTCTCTCTCTCTCTCTCTCTCTCTCCTCCTCTCTCTCTCGTTTTCGCTCACACACCATGTACACACTCACACACATTTCCTCCCATGTTTTCACACTCTGACACACATCTTCCACGACCAACTACCCCCCACCACCCCACCTCCCGTCGCGCCACAAACACACGCACGCACACACACACCAACACACACACACACACACACACACACACACACACACACACACACACACACACACACACACACACACACACACACACACACACACACACACACACACACACACACACACATGTGCTCGCAAATCAATTGCTCAACAATTTTTTGACCAGTTTTTTCTTTCATTCCTTCATGAAAGCAATCATCCCATTTTTAATACAATCTAGTTAACCCAACTGATCCATCAATTCAAACATTCATTTACTCAGATTTCTCCTTATAGAGATGAAAATAGTGTATAAGTTATGAAGAGTAACAAAATGATAACATATGTTTTGTTTATTTTCTTTTCAAATTTCTTTTGGTTTTAATGGACTCTGTTTTTGTTTCGATTTGAGTATTATTTTCCTGTTCTTTTTCTCTACAGAAACACTTTTTAAATTATTTAATGAATGTTTTCTTAGCAAAATTTGGGAGAAGGGCATTGTTTGCTTTGGTCATGTGCGATTGCTATTATTTCTTCGTTTGATAATTTCGCATAGGTGCCAGCAGAAACTGAAAGTAAAGCCTTTATACAGCTGATCAGCTCGTGTAAAGCTATCTGTGGTGTACAAACGATAAACTAAGATTTCTTCAGTAGGGGATGTCAGATTGATGTACGCTCCTAATTTGTAATTACATAGCGTGCAGAGAATCGGGTGTTTTTGTCTTGGGTTGTTTTAAAGATCGTTATTGTGACATTACTACGGTGTTTATTCTTTTTATCGTTTCATGTTTTCTCTTTAAGCTGTTCTATTTTGTTTCTTGTCCCTTTAAGCTCTTTTCGTAATGATACTACTGCTGTGGTTATATTTTCATCAGCCTGAATACATTTAGCTTACCATACATTCGATTCATCACGCTCTCAAAGCCTGGGGTACACAATCATGTGACTCGTGGCCATAGACCATAGCAAGTCCTGTTCTGTTTACTGGGTCAGTTGCAGTTACCATGAAACTGTACCCGAATGTTTACTTGGTTAGCAAACAAATCACTTCAACTGCCTGGTAATCTCCTTCCAGTCTTTTGTTTTTGCTTGATAGGCTGTCACAGCTATAAGCTTAAGCAACGAGCAGAAATGTAAACAAATCTGTAGTAAAGACAGAAAGAAGCAGAATGCGAAAAATAACGATAAGTTTTTGCTAAGATGGCAAAAAAGAAGAAAAATGCAAAAGAAGAGTGCGAGGAAGACTAATGCGACGAGAAGAATGCAACGAAGAAGAAAAACGGAGAATAAGAAAGCAAAGAATAATAATGCAAAGAAGAAGAATGCTACGAATGCAAAGAAAAAGAATAATGCTACGAATGCAAAGAAGAAGAAGAAGAAGAAGAAGAAGAAGAAGAAGAAGAAGAAGAAGAAGAAGAAGAAGAAGAAGAAGAACAAGAACAAGAACAAGAACAAGAACAAGAAGAACAAGAAGAAGAACAAGAAGAAGAACAAGAAGAGAACAAGAAGAAGAGAAGAAGAAGAAGAAGAAGAAGAAGAAGAAGAAGAAGAACAAGAAGAAGAAGATGAAGAAAGAAAGAAAAAGAAAGAAAGAAAAAAGAAAGAAAGAAAGAAAGAAAGAAAGAAAGAAAAAAAAGACAAGAGAAACAAAAAGAGAGAAGAGAAGCATAGAAAGAAAATAAACTGGCAGCAAAGAAGCCAAAAGAGAAAACAAAGTGTAGAAAGCAGAAATAAAAACAAGAAAGAAAGAAAACAAAAAACCGAGAACTGACAGGTAGAGACAGATACAGCAAAAAACCAAAAACAAATCCAAACAAGGAGATGTGCACTGGCAGATACGGAAAAAAGTCTAGGAAGAAAAAGTGTCCTACGTGTTTGTTATACATGCAAAGTGTGCGTGCGCTGTGCGTGCACGTGCGTAGGTGCGTGCGTGCGTGCGCGTGCGTACGTGCGTGCGTGAATGCGTGTGTGTGTGTTTGTGTGTGTGTGTGTTTGTGTGTGTGTTTGTGTGTGTGTGTGTGTGTGTGTGTGTGTGTGTGTGTGTGTGGCGCGCGCGTGTGTGTGTGTGCGTCCGTGCTGCATGTTTTCACATGTGTGCATGTGTGCGTGCGTGGGTGGGCAGTGAAAGGGGATGATGAGTTTGGAAATGGGGTGAGAGATTGAAAGAGAGATCAAAATGGAAAGAGATGGGAAAGGGAGAGATTAAGTCAATGTTTAAATCTGGCGAAACATAAGCAAGTAACCAACAAAAACAACAATAGCAAAAGATAATTAAAAAACACATACAAAAAACAACAATAACCTCCTTTTCTCTCACATTTAACTTTCCTTTAAATGCAAAATTGACACAACAGACAGACAACAACAATGAAATGAAATAAAGATTAAATTGAAATAATACAATCAGAGTATTAAAAATGAATAGAAAGGGAAGAAATACATACATCATGCATGCGAAAGCAGTAATTAAAAAACAGACATCAGGGTTTCCTCAGAAGATCCTGTTCTATTGAAGCCGCTACTGAACACAACATTTATTCTATTCATACCACTTTATGTCACAGCAGATTTCTCTGCGTGAAATTTGGGCTGCTCTCTCCGGGGAGAGCGCGTCGCCACAAATGCAGCGCCACCCATTGTTTTTTTTTTCCTTTTTCCGGTCTGCAACTTTATTTGTTTCCCTATCAGAGTGGCTTTTTCTACATAATTTGCCAGGGACAACCCTCTTGTTGCCATGGGTTCTTTGACGTGCGCTAAATAATAATATGTAACACACAGGACCTCAGTTTATCGTCTCATCTGAAATACTAGCACCCAGACCACCACTCATGGTCTAATGGATGGGGGGAAAGTTTTTGGGCCCGAACGGGATTCGAACCACCGCACACTCTGACCCAGACATTTAACTTTCTAGGCAGGCGCGTTACTCTAGACCACTGATTAAATAGAGGGAGGAGGAGAGAAATAGCCTAGTGGTTAATAAAGTACGGCACGTGTAACATGACGATAGCTGGAGGCTTGGTTTCAATCTACACTGATGGGTCAATTTAAGTGCAATTTCAAGAGTAAGAATGCCAAAAAAGGAGGCAAAGAAGAATGCAAACAAGAAGAAGCAGAAGAAGAATGCAAAGAAGGAAAAGAAGAAGAATGCAAAGAATTTAACAAATGTCGAATGCAAAGAAGAAGAAGAAGAAGAAGAAGAAGAAGAAGAAGAAGAAGAAGAACAACAACAACAACAACAACAACAACAAAACAACTACAACAACAACAACAACAACATTAACAACAACAACAACAGCAATAAACTTAATAATCAAAAGGCATATCGTAAGCGCTTGACAAAACTGTTCAAACTGTCATCTGTCAATGGTACTGCCTGCGCTTCTTGCTATGCATTCATATGTGTGGTGTAAAAAAAAAAAACAACTACGAACATAAAACACAAAATAAAAATCTACCCGAAGGACAAACAGGACAAGAGGATTGGACAAGCACGACAAGAAAGGCAGGTTTGCTTTTTTTTTTTCTTTTTTTTTTTGGTGTGTGTGTGTGGGGGGGGGGGGGTGTCTATTTTGGGATGCATTTTCTGTTTTGTATTGTCTTTTTAACGAGAACTTTGGAAGGAAAGAAAGAACAAATCAAGGGAAAAAAGACGAGAGAAAAAAACTGAACCCCGAAGACTGCTGATAAAAAAGCGTGTAGGATAAACTGACAGGCAGGGTCAGTGGGTGTGGACAGAGAAGAAGAAGAAAAAAAGCATACGATGACTTAAAAAACAACAGAAAAAGCACTTTGTTTGTTTTCTCATGAGAGGAGAAGAGGGAGAGAGAGGAGAGAGAGAGAGAGAGAGAGAGAGAGAGAGAGAGAGAGAGAGAGAGAGAGAGAGAGAGAGAGAGAGAGAGAGAGGAGAGAGAGAGAGAGAGAGAACACTGAACACTGAACACTGAACACTGAAATGGTTAATGGTACTTTGGCCTTGGACCACAATACACCAGGTGAGGGGGGCAGGGGGTGTGAGTGTAATACAGCATGAAACAATTGATAAATTTAACACTTACTATAGCAATAAAAAAATAATAAAAGCATGGATAAATTTCACACCTACAATACAAGGAAAAATCAGAGCATATATACACCTATATATTATAGCAATGAAAAATGACAGTAATATCATAGTTCACACAGACCACTGCAATGAAAAATTAAATAATGTATAGATTTCTCACCTACTATAGTAATGAAAAAATGAAATCATGAAAAAAATGTCATATATAATATAGCAATGAAAAATGAAAGCATGGGAAAACATTTCACACCTACTATAGCAATGAAAAATGAAAGGATGGATAAATTCCACACACACTATAGCAATGAGAATGATAGTACGGATAAATTTCACACATACTATAGCGATGATAAATAAAGCATTGACACATTTAAAACATACTTAAGCAATGAAAAATGAAAGCATTGATAAATTTCATACCCATTATAGCAGTGAACAATGAAAGCATGGATAAATTTCACACCCACTATAGCAATGAGAATGAAAGCAGGGATAAGTTTCACATTTACTGAAGCAATGAAAAATGAAACCATGGATAAATTTCACACCTACAATAACAACAACAAAAACAACAAAATTTCACATATACTGTGCAATAAAAATGAGAGAGAGGGGGGGGGGGAGAATGAATAATCTTTGAATAAATAATCTTTTTTTTTCAAGGGTAACAGACTAAGCATTAAATACATTTTTTCATCCGGCCCGGGAGAGAGAGAAAGAGAGAGAGGGGGGGGGGAGGAGGGAGGGAGGTAGGGAGAAAGAGATAAAGAGGGGGGGGGGAGGGAGAACAGACAGACAGACAGATAAAGAGAAGACAGACAGACAGACAGACAGACAAAAAGACAAAAAGACAGAAAGACAGACAGAGACATAAACAGAGACAGAGACAGTGTGTGTGTGTATGTGTGTGTGCGTGCGTGCGTGCGTGCATGCGTACTGAGTGCGTGCGTGCGTGAGTGTGTGCGTGCGTGTCTGTGTGCGTGTGGGGTGGGGGGACGGGGGGTAAGTGGGTGGGTGTTGTGTATTTCGCCTACTTTCACTTACAAGTTTAAGAAAAGAAAAAGACGTAAAAAAAAGCAAACAGCTACACAATGAGGAAAACACATGTTACCAAAATTAAAATTGACAAATAAAACCGATACCAAAAATCTTAAACCAAATTTGTCTCGACTGTTAGTAATGTAAGACGTTACTTCGTGCGTTTGGTCCCCGTGAATCTATCTCCTATATGGCTGTGAACATGCTCTGAGCGTTAGAGGGGAAACAGCTGAGACAGTGCTAGAAGATCCTCAAACTATCATACAAAGAAGAAATAACTAGTCGAAGAAAAACAAAGGTTCAAGCTTATTCCAATGAGGAAAACTGAGTGGTTTCACCAAAGACACAACACCCTACAAAATCTTGGGGAACATGGTTGTTGCCTCTGACTGTTTGAGGTCTAGCATTTGTATCTTCTTATGTCCCCTATCCTTAATGACTTAGTGAGTAGAAAGTCGGAACTGCTGAAATAACCTGAGTCTAGCTTATTAAGTCTGAGTGGTTTAGTTTTGTGATTGTTTGTTTGTTGGGCTTTTATCTTTTTTTATACTTTCATTGGTAATGTGTTTCTATCTATTGAACTACTACACATTTATACAGGAAAATGAAATATAATTTTAATGCATTTTCTTATTTTTAAACTTTGAATCTCCATTTTTGTGTCTTTATCCTCTGTGTCTGTCTGTCTCTTTCTCTTTCTCCTTTCTCACACACATACAAATACACATTTTACAAAACTGCATACACATGGAGACTGGATGTAAAAAAGCACATGTTGTTATTCCATTATCCTCGATATAGAGAATAAGCAATAATAAATAAACACACACACACACATACACACAAAACAAGAAATAAGAAAGTCTAAACGCATGCGTGAGCTGAGTTTGTTACATGCTATTACATTAATGCCGGGGAGGGGGGGGGGGCTCTCTTCTTTTCCTAATAAGTCTGCTCTTAACTTACTTTTTGTTTTTCAATCTATCCATCTTGAAATGAAGTTGGTACGTGCAAATCGATCATTTAATCTGGATGTATAAATTGAGTTTCTTCAGTATTGGCTGTCTTCTGAAGGTAGGTAAAAAGAAACCACTTCATTCCTACTGACATTTGTCACACGATGATTACAACAGTGTGCGTGCATGTGTGCGTGCGTGTGTGGGTGTGCGTGTGAGTGTGTGTGCGCGCACTGTGTGTGTGTGTGTGTGTGTGTGTGTGTGTGTGTGTGTGTGTGTGTGTGCGTGTGTGTGTCGCGCGCGTTCTTTTCTGCTTTTCTTTCTGTCACACACACACACACAGAGTCTCTCTCTCTCCTCTCTCTCTCTCTCTCTCTCTCTCTCTCTCTCTCTCTCTCTCTCTCTCTCTCTCTCTCTCTCTCTCTCTCTCTCTCTCTCTCTCTCTCCTCTCTCTCTCTCTCTCTCTCTCTCTCTCTCTCTCTCTCTCTCCTCCTCTCTCTCTCTCTCTCTCTCTCTCTCTCTCCTCCCAATCCCCTTCCTCTAATCTCTTTCCTTCGTCTCTTCCTTCTTTCAAACATGTTCCGGCACATTAACGCTATAAGTATTCTATTATAAGCTATTCCCCTCCCTCGTGGTAGGCAGACATGTAGCTAGCCTAATCCTGGCTCTTTGTTCTTAAACCACGTGTCAATGAGGCTGATACCACTCAAACTCCTAGAGGGATGTTTTAGAAAAAGCAGGCATAGAAGTAAGCGCGATAATGACACTCATTTTCGTGTGCTTATCTCCTTTGCCGTGTTTATCACACACAGTATCTCATTCAGCTGATATCTTAAGTGCTTAACTGGCTTCCGAACTTTTGCAAACGGACACCTTTTAGGATTAGCGTATTTGATTGACTTCAGCAAGGCATTCACCAGCATCTGCTGATGGTCTGAATGGGAGATATTTCTATTATCCTCAGTATGGTCTAAAGCTTGGACTTGTACGATTTTGGCTAGAGTTTATTTTGTAAAATACAGAAAGTAGTTAAAAGATAAGTTGTATATGTCTTCAGAAAAATGTTTTATACTCTGAGAAGAAAAGCTCCTGGATTTTGACATTTTATCCCTTTAGTATTCCAAAAGTCAGTTTTTGAAGATTTTGTTAATTGAAATGACGGTTGATATCTGAGCAAATTATATTCCAACGTAATCCACATATTATGCAGCTTAAAAAATATAGCGATTAGTATTTGTTTACGATGAAGAAACTTGTATACATGAATAAATTCTTATGATATGCAGAATGCTGACTGAAAAGGAAAAGATATTCTACGATAGACCAGATTTTCAATATGTATTCAATTGTCAAAACGTGTATATCTAAGAAAAGTAAAAAGCTGTATGTTGCCTTTGTTGATTAAAAAAAGCTTTTTGACTCGGTTAAACACAATAAACTTTTAAACTGTGTTAAAAGTCGGGGGGTAAAAGGAAAACTATTTGCTCCACTGTCAGCCATGTATAACCCATAATTATTGCGTATTCGATTAAACAGCCAATTATCAGGGTTTTTTTAAATGTCCATTCGGAGTTAGACAGAGAGGTGTTTTGTGCCCCACCTTGTTTTCTGTTTTCATAAATCAATTAGCAAATAAATGCATGATAAAAGTAAACATGGGGTTCAAATGATGCCTGATACTACAAGACTATTTATTTTACTTTTATCAGATGACGTAGCATTAATGTCAGTTACTCCAAGTGGACTTCAAAACCAGTTAAATGTTTTGAAGAGTAGTTGTTGTAATATGAATATATGTGTAAATATTAATAAAAGTCGGGTAATGGTGTTTAGAAAGGGAAGAGTTATAGGTAAAAGTGAAAAATGGTTCTTTGATGGTAACAGATTAGAAGTAGTAAATAGCTACTGCTACCTAGGATTTAATTTTTCAACAATGGTTAGTGCCAAAAGAGGCACATTGCACTTAACTACTAAAGGGAAAAAGGCAGTTGTACAGGTTAAACGGGTTTTCCAAAATGTAATGAAATGACAGCGGGTACTTTCTTTAAAATCTTTTTGATATAATCAGGTCCAACCAATTTTGATATACTCAGCTGAGGTATGGGGACTTAACATATTAGAACATTTAGAAAAGGTGCATATGGCTGCATGTGAAAGGTTTCCTGGTGTTCCAATCAGAACTGCAAATAAAATGATATATGGGGAACTGGGAAGATATTCGTTGTAGTGAATACACATATAGCATGCGTAAAACTTTGGTTTAGACTATCACAAATGAGTAGAGAAAGGTTACCATTCAAAGCCTACGAAATGCTTCTTGAACTTGACAACTCTGGTAAACAGTGTTGGGCTTCAAAAGTTAGAGTGACATTGTGTGTCACTGGCTTTAATATTGTTTGGCTGCAACAAGGGTGTGGGGATATAAAACCATTGTATGTATATTCAAACAGAGGCTTTTAGACATGTTTATGCAAGAATGAGATGAGGCTGTTCGAGATCGTGATAGGTACATAACGTATAGAACATTCAAAACTGATTTAGGCAAAGAAAGTTATATTTTAGATATGAATTCATATTGTTTTCGAGTTGCCTTAACGCAATTAAGATTTAATGTACTTCCTCTAAATAATAATGTGTATCTTTACAGTGAAATTGCACAAAATAAAAAGTGTCCATGTTCTAAAGAAAAAATCGAAAATGAACATCATTTCATAGTTAAATGCGTTGCCTATGAGGATCTGCGTGTTAAATTTCTGAAAGAATCAGCCAAGCTTCCTTTTCATGCATTACTTAAGGTTTCAAATCAGGCACAATTTATCCAGGTTCGTGCTCCATGCGATTAACAGAAGGAAAAACTTGATTTGGGAAACATTGATCTAAACACTAATGCTATGATGTATGAGAATGGCCATAAGCAGTTATTTTTGTTATGTGTGTGTGTGCGTGCGTGCGTGGGTGTGTGTGTATGGTTGAGTATTTGGACGTGCGTATGTGGTGTGTGTGTGGAGCGCACGCGCGCGCACGCGTGCGCCGCGCGCGCGCGTGTGTGTGTGCGTGTGCGTGTGTGTTGCGTGTGCGTGTGTGTGTGTTTGAGTATGTGGACGTGTGTTTGTGTGCGTGCGCGCGTGCGTGTGTGTGTGCTTGCGTGCGTGTTTATAAGTGTGTGTGCATATGCGAGCATGCGCGCGCAAGTGTATATGTGTTTCTGTGAGTGCAGGAGGGGAGGCGGGGGGGGGGGGGGGGGGTAAGTGTAAGTGTGGATGGGTGCCCACGCTCATGCATGTATGTGTGCGTGCACACGCGTAAGCGCGCACGCGCGTGTGTGTATGTGTATGTGTGCGGGTGACAGCAGTTGAGGTAGTGCTCTGCGTGCAACCATCGGGCATGAATAAATATTGTTTCTGAAGTGATGTGTTACAGGGCCTTGACTACCATCTAGTTTTCTTTTTTCATGACATGAAATGTTACATGACCTGAAAAAGTACAGTGAAATACAATATTTTGCGTACAACATTGTGGCTACATTGCATTGGCCTGGGGCTGACATGGTTGCATTTTGTGGGCACACTTTTCTGGTGCAGTGAATGTTTTGAGAACGCAATAGTGTATGAGTATTGTAACTATTTTGACAATGGAAGTCTGTGAGTAAAATGATTTCAATTGTCATGATGTACGATATGCCTGATGTTTGTAGTTTGTATGGTATAAAGTGTCAGCCTTTGTTTGGTTATTTAGTCGTGATTTTGGAATATACGCATTCAATAGTGTACTGTATTGAGCACACACCAAGGTATTATGGCAAAGCCTTATCAAAGTTTAGGAGAAGTTATAATTATTTCATTATTTGCATCTTCCCATTTTTGCCCCTGAAAGTGTATTGTGGCCTAAGGCCGTTGTACATTAAACACTTTCAGTGTTCAGTGCTCTCTCTCTCTCTCTCTCTCCTCTCTCTCTCTCTCTCTCTCTCTCTCTCTCTCTTCTCTCTCTCTCTCTCTCTCTCTCTCTCTCTCTCTCTCTCTCTCTCTCTCTCTCTCTCTCTCTCTCTCTCTCTCTCTCTCTCTCTCTGTATGTTTTGAATCTGTACAGTTTTGCAGAGGAAATTTGTCCCCCTTACCAGTTTCCATTGTAAGGGCTAATCAGAACTTATATACATTAGAATCTATCCTGTAGCAATGTTATGGAATCCATGACATGATGACTCTTTGGGCTGTTAATTAACTTTTCAGAATATGACATTTTGTGTTTTGTGCCCAGTCCCCCTCCCACTGTCCCCTTGTCAATGGGCATCTTGCCTGAGACAATAAACCATTGTCATTGTCATCATTGTCATTGTCATTGTCATTGTCATTGTCATTGTCATTGTCATCTCTCTCTCTCCTCTCTCCTCTCTCTCTCTCTCTCTCTCTCTCTCTCTCTCTCTCTCTCTCTCTCTCTCCTCTCTCTCTCTCTCTCTCCTCTCTCCTCCTCTCTCTCCTCTCGATAGTTATGTTAAAAACGAAGATAATGGATATCCTTTTGTAATAAGACTGTGCAGCTATATGCATAAACAAAGATAACGGTTCTCATTTTGTTATGATTTTGAGTAGCCATAATTATGTATTTTGAATTTTCCCAGACATAATGAAGGTATATTCAGAGTAATTATGTGACTTTTGTTTGATACAAATGTCCTTTTATGTACATTATGTACTTTAGCTTCCTGATTTTTTCAAAGAAATTGAACTTGATAATTACAATGTATATTCGAGGTTTGCCTATTGCGGGACACTTGTCAACTTTCCCACACCAACCATATGAATTGTATTGTGGCTCAAGGACGACGCACATTACATTTCTGCTCTCTCTGTCTCTGTGTCTGTCTGTCTGTCTGTCTGTCTGTCTGTCTGTCTGCCTGTCTCTCTCTCTCTCTCTCTCTCTCTCTCTCTCTCTCTCTCTCTCTCTCTCTCTCTCTCTCTCTCTCTCTCTCTCTCTCTCTCTCTCTCGATATGTCTGGCTGAAACAGAGGCTTGGCTGCAAAAAATCGTTTATTTCCTTGGTTAAACAACGCCTGACAGATACACAATGAAAGAATGGAGAAGTTCTGTACAATTCAAAGATGTAATGTCTTCTTGTTATATTTCATTTATGACCATCTTCCAGGGCAAACGATACTTTGAATTTGTGGATATAAAATGTTCAGAGATTATATTGCCAAACTTACTTTGGGAATGTTTTCATTAAAGGCATTAACTTTCAGAACTTTTCATCTAAAGAAGGAGGAAAACCAATACAAAGACTGCAAGAAAATGAAAAGCATCAAAACCTCTTCTGCCCTCTATATGGCGAGTTAAGACAAATAAGTGTATATGAAGCAAACAATCCTTTCTTCAACTGACGAAACGTGAAAGCATGATAGAAATAAGAAAACTGGGAAGGGACCTGTTCCATGCACTGAAAACGCGATAATTATGATTTCATCAACAGCAAAGGATAGGGCCTCTGATGAGGCAAAAGATGGGCAATCAAGTTATTATGAACATATTTTTCTCAGATGGCTTATTTATGATTCGTGTCTTGATGTCATGTCTGCATTTTTATACATTATTTCCAAGGGCCATAGGTCTATGAAATCATATGTTTTGTCATGCCTTGCCTGGCTTTTCCTCTCTGTCTCTGTCTTTGTCTCTCTCTCTCTCATTTTTTATGTGAAACAGTTTTAATATTGTTTGGATGCAACAAAGTGTTAGGGATGTAAAAGCTTTTGTAGGTATATTTAAACAAAGATTAGTGGATATGTTCATTCAAGAATGGGATGGGACTATAAGAGATAAAGATAGGTATGATATTTACAGATCGTTTAAAAGTATTTTTCATAAAAGAGCAGTACTTAAACTCCATAGATGTCTAGCGTTTTTCTGTAGCAAATACACAAGCAAAGTTTGATGTTTTACCTCTTAATAATAATGTGCATAGATATAGTGATAATATTCAAGACAGATCATGTCCATTTTGTAAATCGAAAATTGAAAATGAAGCACACTTTCCACTGGAATGTTACTTGTACACAAGCTTGAGAGAAAAGGTTTTAAGCAAATGTATTAATGTACCATAGCCAGATCTGCTCAGAGAAGCAAATGATGAGTATATGCATAGTTTGTCTAGATATATGTTTCATTCCATTAACAAAAAGGAAAACAATGTTGTCTCAAGCCGTTTATTGAATAAGTGATGTTATTTGATATGTACTCAATATGCATGATTCTTCCTAAACATCATATTCTGTCTGTGATTAGATTATGGTTGACTTGAGGTTTATAATCATGCAAAAGAGTAAATGTGTGCTTTTTTCGTCCATCAGTCATAAATAATTTATTATTTGTGAGTTTGCTTCACCAATGATATGTAAGAACCCATTGCCACACCCCAAGCCCAACCAATGTATTGTGGCCAAAAGCCAATGTACAGTAAAGTATTTTAGTGTTCAGTGCTCATTGCTCAGTAACCAGTGTTCTCTCTCTCTCTCTCTCTCTCTCTCTCTCTCTCTCTCTCTCTCTCTCTCTCTCTCTCTCTCTCTCTCTCTCTCTCTCTCTCTCTCTCTCTCTCTCTCTCTCTCTCTCTTCTCTCTCTCTCTCTCTCTTTGGTGTCCACATACAATTGACATTTTATAAGTTCACATCATGTCAAACCTTATCTAAGGCTTGATATGGACATCCATTTGAAAATGATTTTATCTAAGCTTAGACTTGGTGTATCAGATGTAAATGTTTAGAAATTCAGATATAGAAAACATGTTGATGGTATCAGGTTACTATGCCCATTATGTAAGCAAGCATCTGACGATGAAGTACATTTGTGTTGTGCTGTTCGGTGTTAGATGACATTAGGCAGAATGACATCCCTGTGAAATATAGTAGGCAGCCTAATTTATTTAGACTTCAATTTAACGTCTGTTCACACTCAATAATATTAGTATTATTTAGACTGTTTATTCATGTCATCAGATCAGCCTGAGGTTGTGCGCAGCCTCACTTTGTAGTTGCGTAAAGCTTTTATAAGAGATATTTTGCTATCGTAAGCCATAGTTTTGTTACTGAATGTTTTGTTATACCATAACTCTTGTTAATGTTGCTGTTGTTTTTGTCCCCCACCAAATACCAAGCAATTTGGCAACCCCTTCTTGTATGGGCCAATGGCCATTTTGTGAATAAATCTTTTAAGTTCGAGTTCTCTCTCTCTCTCTCTCTCTCTCTCTCTCTCTCTCTCTTGCTTCTTGACCTACTTTCTATTTCTAGCTCTCTTCACTCAATTGTACTATGTTCTTTCTTCTTCTTTTATCCATCTTGATGTCGTGATCTGTTTTGGTTTAGTCTCCTGACCTGACTGTCCTTTTTGGCAACCGTTTTCTTACATTTTGTTACATTTATTTTTCTTTAAAAAAAACTGTTTCAGTCTTTGTCTGTCCATGTTTGTTTTTCAGTATATTCTTATCCAACTTTTTTTTGCTGCATTTCTGTCCTTCCTCGTCTTGTACCCTCATGGTGCCTCGTAAGAAATATGAATAGAACACACACAAAAATGTGGTGTACATTTCTTTAGGTGCTTCTTGGATTGTCCGTGAAAAGAAAATCGGACGTTTTACTGGTTGTTTATTGGCTTCCTACCCTACGTTCTGGTTATACATTTATTTCTTGCTGTTATTCTTGTTCTTG
Organism: Stramonita haemastoma; assembly: GCA_030674155.1. Lineage (NCBI taxonomy): Eukaryota > Metazoa > Mollusca > Gastropoda > Neogastropoda > Muricidae > Stramonita > Stramonita haemastoma. The sequence continues at coordinate 24,518,013 of CM060321.1, forward strand.
TCCTTATTCTTGTTGTTGTTGTTGTTGTTGTTGTTGTTGTTCTTCTCTTCTTCTTCTTCTTCTTCTTCTTCTTCTTCTTCTTCTTCTTCTTCTTCTTCTTCTTCTTCTTCTTCTTCTTCTTCTTCTTCTTCTTCTTCTTCTTCGTCTTCCCATCTTTTGCATTCTTCGCATTCTTCTTCCTTTTCTGCTTCTTCTTCTTTGTCTTTATCTTCTCCTTTACTTGTTTTTCATGACATCCTTTTTTTAGTCGTCTTTTCAATGTTTTTCTTTACTTCCCTCTTCTTTGCATTCTTTTCTCTGTTGCATTTCATTCTCAAATGATGTTGAAATAAATCCAGAGAGAGAGAGAGAGAGAGAGAGAGAGAGAGAGAGAGAGAGAGAGAGAGAGAGAGAGAGAGAGAGAGAGAGAGAGAGAGAGAGAGAGAGAGAGAGAGAGTTTATTTGTGCGTGACTGTGTGTGTGTGTTTGTATATGTGCGTGTTTGTGTGCATGTGTGTGCATGCGTGTGTGTATGTGTATGTGTATGTGTGTGTACGTGTGTGTGTGTGTGTGTGTGTGTGTGTGTGTGTGTGTGTGTGTGTGTGTGTGTGTGTGTGTGTGTGTGTGTGTGTGTGTGGTTGTGTGTGTGTGTGTGTGTGTGTGTGTGTGTGGTTGTGTGTGTGCTGTGTACAGGTAGAAAAAACGATCTATGTTCCTATTTTGTTTTAAAATACTTTAGGTTTAATTATTACAGACAAAGGAAAAAAGGCAACAAGTATACAGGCAATTCAAAGACAAGACTGCATAAAGACACATATATCTGTACAATGTTAATGCTTTTCATTGGCTTTGTTTGGCTGTGTTTGGTTGATGTTGTTTTTATGCGGTTTCAGTTTTGCTACCGTATCTTCAGCGATATCCCAACCTGCTGTACCTACGTCGTTTATTTTAATCTCTTCCTTCATCTCCAGGGTAAGAGTTCCACAGGAAGCCCATTCCTCTTTGGCCACCACTGGGCTACCAGTCAGAACAGCCCAGCACTGGGCTACCAGTCAGAACAGCCCAGCACTGGGCTAGCAGTCAGAACAGCCCAGCACTGGGCTACCAGTCAGAACAGCCCAGCACTGGGCTACCAGTCAGAACAGCCCAGCACTGGGCTACCAGTCAGAACAGCCCAGCACTGGGCTAGCAGTCAGAACAGCCCAGCACTGGGCTAGCAGTCAGAACAGCCCAGCACTGGGCTACCAGTCAGAACAGCCCAGCACTGGGCTAGCAGTCAGAACAGCCCAGCACTGGGCTACCAGTCAGAACAGCCCAGCACTGGGCTAGCAGTCAGAACAGCCCAGCACTGGGCTAGCAGTCAGAACAGAACAGCACTGGGCTAGCAGTCAGAACAGAACAACACTGGGCTAGCAGTCAGAACAGACACAGCACTGGGCTAGCAGTCAGAACAGAACAACACTGGGCTAGCAGTCAGAACAGCCCAGCACTGGGCTAGCAGTCAGAACAGAACAGCACTGGGCTAGCAGTCAGAACAGAACAACACTGGGCTAGCAGTCAGAACAGCCCAGCACTGGGCTAGCAGTCAGAACAGAACAGCACTGGGCTAGCAGTCAGAACAGCCCAGCACTGGGCTAGCAGTCAGAACAGAACAGCACTGGGCTAGCAGTCAGAACAGCCCAGCACTGGGCTAGCAGTCAGAACAGAACAGCCCAGCACTGGGCTAGCAGTCAGAACAGCCCAGCATGGGCTAGCAGTCAGAACAGAACAACACTGGGCTAGCAGTCAGAACAGAACAACACTGGGCTAGCAGTCAGAACAGAACAACACTGCTGCTGGTGGCTTTGTTGGTGTTCAGGGCTGCCTGCTCTGAGGCAGTCGGCGTGAGACACCACCACCTACTCCTCCTACTAACGGCAATGCTGGCTTAGCCCTACAGCTGGACCTAGCGAGCCACCCACCCGGGGTGATGACCACCACAACCTCCACCTGGCGACCTCCTCTCGCGAACCCTCAGCCCTGAGTGCCCCGTTGCACATTGACCTTGGGCACGGAAGTGTATGAGAAAGTGAAACTGGTCAGAATGAAACAGAACAGCCGGGGCTACCAAACCAGTTACATGTGTTGTTTTATTCCATGATGAACGATGGTGATGAGTGCGGTGTCATTATGATGCTATGGAATTGCGTGTGTTTGGAGATTTCTTGACGGGGTTGTATCCTGCGCTTCCTATCACGATCTGTCCCGGTGAAAACTGGACCGGAAACGCCTGCAGTGCTGACCAAGTGTCTTGAGAAATATTTTCAAATGTCCATGCATGCAGTAAATGAAGCTTGATTTGGTGATCCCGGTGTTCCGAAAGAGCCCGGAGCAAACTTACTTAGGGTTTGAGCCTGACAAAGGCCCAGAAAATGATAGACTTATCTACCTGATAAGGTTTGAACCTGCGACCTTCATGCTTCGTAATCTACAGCGCTGACCACTGCACCACGGCGGCTAATAAATGTCGCTAAGTCTTTACAGTTGGCAGCAATAATATCCCCGCCGTAATTACTTGTCTCCGGTGTAATTACTTGTCAATTTGTTGTCTCCATGCACTAGACAGCTGATGGCAAAAACAACAATGGCTTCTAGTTTTGTGTCACTTTAGAAAAAAGTCCTTTTTCTAGCCACTTGATTTATTGTGTGATAGACACTTCTTGTACTGAACTTGCCGTTCATTTATTTTGTGTGTTACAGATGGTCAACTTTTTCTTTGTTTGCCCTTCTGATTCTTTTTTCTTGTCGCTTTTTTCCCACTCTGTCTGATTAGTATTTGCGTATGTCCAACAAGGTTTTTATGTACATGTTCCCCATCTCCTTTGTCGACCCCTTTCTCAGTCTTCCCTCTACCTTTCTCCCCTCTGTCTCCCTCAGCTGTTTTTGCTGTTTTATGTTGTCTGTCGTTATGCTTTTCTATTTTGCTTTCTTTCAGTCCAATTTCTAGTCATTGTTCTCTTTTCTCTGGTGATTTTTCCTTTTTCTTATTTCCTCATCTTTTATCTGTGCCTAATTCTGGTTCGATATAGCTGTTTAAAAATTATTTCTTCAATTACATTTTCATTACTTTTTTTGGCAATCCTGTTGGGTTTTTTTCTCCTAGTTTTGGGTTGTTTTCAGCCCTCTTAATGACCATGTTTGGTCCTGTTTGTCTTCTTGATTTATCTGTTGTTTTTCATTACTTGTCTTGCTTTTAGTTGTATCCTCTTGGGCCAAATACAAAAAGATAGTTACAGGGTGAAAAAAGACTGAACACTTCATTGCATTTTTTCCCTCTGTAATTGAAAACGAATTGTAATTGTATTTTTGGTCGCTTACTGATCTTTTTCTTCATTTCTTTTCCTTCTCCTCTTTTCTCATTCCCCTTCTTCTTTACATTCTTCTTCTTTGTATTTTTTTTCTTCTTTACATTCGTCTTCTTTGTATTCTTCTTCTTTACATTCTTCTTCGTTGTAATCGTCTTCTTTTTCTGTGCATTCTTTTTAGCTGCATGTAACTTTTCTTGCAATCTTCTTCTTCTTCTTCTTCTTCTTCTTCTTCTTCTTCTTCTTCTTCTTCTCTTCTTCTTCTTCTTCTTCTTCTTCTTCTTCTTCTTCTTCTTCTTCTTCTTCTTTCGTTTTCTGTCGTTTTGTTTCTTTTCTCTATGTCCCGTTCTTTGTTTTTCTTCCTTCCTTCTTTCTTTTTTTCTCTTCCTTCTCCCTTTTGTTTATTTCTGTCTCTTTAAAGCTAATTATTTGATTCTAACATCTGTTAGTGCTTTCTTTCACTTTTTCTCAATTAGAATCTATTTTCAAGCTTTGATGACCCTATTTGTTGTGGTGTAGTGTATCGATTATGTATCTGATCGCATTTCTTTTTTCCTTTGGTTTCAATGGGTGCCAGATACATAATAGAGATGTACAGTAGAACAAGAAAGACAGAAAACAAACAAACAAAAACAAGACAACAAAGCAAAGAATCAAACAAAAACAATCTTAAAGAACTCGTTACAACCTCTTCCTGCCTTCATGAAACAGAACCGTAATAGCATTTCTACTCCTTTACTGTCATGCTTGCGCCATTGCTCTTTTTCCTTCTTTGTTGTTTATGTTCCTTTATATGTTGTTGTTGTTGTTACAGTCGTCATCGTCGTCGTCGTCGGTCGTCGTCGTCGTGTTGTTGTTGTTGTTGTTGTTGTTGTTTTGTTCTTCTTCTTCTTCTTCTTCTTCTTCTTCTTCTTCTTCTTCTTCTTCTTCTTCTTCTTCTTCTTCTTCTTCTTCTTCTTCTTCTTCTTCTTCTTTTTCCTCTCCCTCTCCTCCTCCTCCTCCCCTCCTTCTCCTCCTCCTCCTCCTCCTCTCCTCTCTCCTCTCCTCCTCCTCCTCCTTCTTCTTCTTCTTCTTCTTCTTCTTCTTTCTTCTTCTTCTTCTTCTTCTTCTTCTTCTTTCTTCTTCTTCTTCTTCTTCTTCTTCTTCTTTCTCAATGTTTTTTGCACACTTTGTCTTTGCATTCTTCTCTTTCTCCTGTACAATTTTTTGCATATCTTTTTCTGCTTTTTTTGCGTAATTTATTCTGTTTTCTGAATTTTCTGTTGTTGTTGTTGTTGCTTTTATTATGTGTTTTCCGCTTTCATATTTTTTTCATTGAAGCGTAGTATAGACATTCCATATAGAGTTATCATGTGTTCCAGACAGTAAAAAGCTGTTCGATTAATCACTGAGTTTGGGAAGAAAAGCAATTTTCGTTCCTGGTGATATTCAATCAAAAGAGAAGAGTGGGTTTCTAGTGGAAGGCAACTAAGAGGATAAGGTTAGCAAAGGGGTGGAAGGGGGTTACAAAACCTAGTGTTGGCTGTTTTGGGGGATTTAACTTACTGAACGCTTTTCAGATTTTTTTTTTTTATTTAAAACAGCACACACACAAAAAAACTGAATCCCTTTCAATCATAACTTTACACGACATTATATAAGACAATTGACACATGTCACAGAGATAATCATAGAAGGCATTGAAAAAGAGCAATAACGAAGTTGGGATGGAAAGGAGGCTGTTGCCTTTATATGATTATTGCCAGACTTTGTCCTGATATGGTATCACAGGTAATCAAAAAGCGCCACTCCCTGTTCCTTGCCTTCTTTTTCTCCTCCCATCCACTGGTTTTAATTTCAAATCATGTTAACAATAGGAAGCACTTTCTGTTGTAGAACCAATCGTCTCATGTATGGCTTTCTACAGTCTCTTACAGATCATATAGTCGAACCTCCCATGGGCAACAATCATTGTTCCCACCTATAAAAAGTTGTTAAAAAAACATACAAAGTGAACAGTGAATGAGACAAAAATGAAAAGAAAAAGAATGCGAAGAAGAAGACTGGGAAGAAGAAGGAAAAAAATGCGAAGAAGAATGCGAAGAAGAATGCGAAAGAAGCAAGAATGCGAAGAAAAGAATGCGAAGAACAAGAATGCGATGAAAAAGAATGCGAAGAAAAATGCGAAGAAGAAATGCGAAGAAGAAGAATGCGAAGAGGAAGAAGAATGCAAGAAGAAGAATGCGAAGAAGAAGAATGCGAAGAAAGAATGCGAAGAAGAAGAAGAAGAGAACGCGAAGAAGAAGATGAAGAACGCGAAGAAAATGAATGCAAAGAAGAAGAAGAATTGCGGAGGAGAAGAAGAAGAATTGCGGAGGAGAGAAGAAGAAGAAGAAGAAGAAGAAGAAGAAGAAGAAGAAGAAGAAAGAAGAAGAAGAAGAAGAAGAAGAAAGAAGGAGGAAGGAGGAGGAGGAGAAGGAAGGAGGAGAAGGAGGAGAAGAAGAAGAATGCGAAGAAAAATGCGAAGAAGAAGAAGAAGAAGAAGAAGAAGAAGAAGAGAAGAAAGAAGAAGAAGAAGAAGAAGAAGAGAAAAATAAGTATAAAAAGACAATAACTGAACGAGCAGAAAATAGACAGCAATTTGTTTGAATCAAACCCAAAAATGAAAGAAAATTTTTGTTCAGTGTCTTTCTTTTTCTACCTCTCTGTATTGATTCCGTTACCTAAATCACCAAGATGAAAGCCAGGGCAGGACTGAAATAAATAACAAAGAACTGAATAAAAAGCACATTAAAAATGGCGAAACGCAAATGAAAAGACTTGTAGCAAATACAAGAAATAATTGTCAGAAAAAAACCAAAGATCACAAAACCACATATCCATTAAAAAACTACAAAAAGCAAGATTGAAAAGAGTCCAGAAAAAGAGAAACATAAAAATAAAAAAAGAAGGAAAATAGATACAAGATAAAAGGGGTTCTTTGATTTGAACAATATTATCTTACTGTATGATTCTGAGCATTAAATGAGCGAACTATGATTTACATATTCCTTTTAATTTTGTTTTCTTATGAATTTTTTTTAATTTGTTTTTATTTATTTAGTCTTATGAAAACTTTTTGAGTGCACAAATACTTGAAAACCAGAACTCACAGCATGTATATATATATATATATATATATATTATATATATATATATATATATATATATATATATATATATATATATATATATATATATATGTTTATGTAATATTGACGTCATACCATCACGTCATCGCGATAAGTACCCCTGAGGAAGGCGAAGCCGAAAATAGGGGAACAGCTATATATGTTGGTTTTTATACTTTCGCTTTGTGTTTTATATATATATATATATATATATATATATATTTATATATATATATATATAATATATATATATATATATATATATATATATAATATATAATATATATATATGGGGGGGGAGGGGGCGCGCGTGTGCGTGTGCGTGTGCGTGTGTGTGTGTTTATTAAAGAAACAAAAATGTTTGCTGCTTATCGTATGCATTGATTTCTTTATAATGGCAATATTTTATTCGTAATGACATTTAAGTGCTAATACGTTAGATAATGGATGACACGAAGACAGCATGAATTTTTCTGAAAAGATTGTGTCACGAGTCTATGGAAATCTTTTTGTTTTTATTTTGTTTTACTGTATGGTGAAAGGTTTTTGCTCTGGTATTACCTGTCATTTTTGTCTTCAGAATGCATACTTTCCTTCTCTTTCCCATTTATGTACTTTTCCCTTGTTGCTTTGGTTTATTCTTTGCTTTTGTGTTTGGTATGTTTTTTAAACAAAGGCAATATTCTAGGTTTTTATTCATAGATTTGTTTTCTTTTGTTTTGGCTCCTAGTTTCTAGATCTATTATTTTACATTTTACACCACTTAATTAAGTCACGGCGGATTTCTCTACATGAAATTCGGGCTGCTCTCTCCGGGGAGAGCGCGTAGTAAAAAGAGCAACACTACCTTTTTCTTTTCTGTTTAACTCCCCTGTCGCGCTAAGTCTCACACACTACATCTACCACACCCGGTAATAGATCTACCGCACCCGTCTCTATGTTCTGCATGTTTCATTGTTCAATCCCTGCCGCCCCCCCTCCAGTTTTTTTTTCGGTTTTCCTTTACCTGTCTCTTCTTCCTTTAAACTTTATTTAGAATTTCTCTGATTATGTAATGTTTCAATCAATTTGGTATACGTTATTGAATGTTTGTGTGTTCACATTTTTTTAAACATCTCATCTTCATGTTTGCTTCTTTTTACCCCCCCCCCCCCCCCTTGCCTATTTTCCGTGCTGTTTTTCTTTCTTCCTCGCAGTGAACGTTATGGAGCAATGTTGTAGTACCAGCATTTTAAAGTTTTCAGTTTGTATTGTATGGAGATGCCAGTCATATCCCAGGTAGTTAAAAGGTACCAATCTGTAATTTACCTCTATTCCTTTCTCTTATAAACAGTCCTTATCATGTCAATGCTTTTCACAAAAGACTGCTGTTGTTTTTTGTATATTTTAGAGTACGTAGTCTGTCGTACGGATTCCTATAGACACTGTTAATGATTAAGTCGAAACTTTTACTAGTCACTGAAACTGTTTGCTGTAAGATAAAATTATAAAAGAAGACAAAGTACGCAAACAATTAACAAAAGAAATAAAGAAGAAGGAAAAGAAGAAGAAGAAGAAGAAGAAGAAGAAGAAGAAGAAGAAGAAAAGAAGAAGAAGAAAACCAAGGCAAAAAGAAAAAAAAAAGAAAAAAGAGCAGAAAATAACTGAAATTTGTTTTGAATTAGAAAAAGGAAAAAGATCTGTTATTACCTAGTTGTAATCTGATCTACTATAAACTCAGATTATAGTTTTTTTAATAAATGAATACCAAGGTACACAACAACAACAAAAACTAAAATACACACGAAAAATATGAAAGGTTTAATGGGTAAGAAAGTAGGAAATTGATCACAAAAATCACAAGTTCACATAAAAAAAGAAAACTAATATCCAGCACAATAGTACGAAAGAGAAAAAAGGAAACAAAGAAAACTATAGATGGACACTAAAAACTATCAAAAAGCACCAAAGAAAAGAAAATGAAAGAGAAAAAAAGAAAAAATACAGAAACGGATTTTATTTCATTTTAATATCTCAAGATTCATGATTTTCAAGATTTTTTCAAGAACCCCTCCCCCCCCTCCCCCCCCCCCCTCTATGGGTACATAAAATGAAATTTAACGAAACCAAAGCTTGCAGATGTGGAAACGTGAAAAATTATAATTTCATAACACAATAAATATAAAAAATATGAAAAAAGAAAGAAAGAAGATAGAAGGAGTATTATCCGAATTGACTCTTGATCTCAATGAACAATGACTTAGTTTTTCTTCTTTTTTCTCAGGAGAGATGCATCGCAGAGATACTAGAAAAGAAATAGGCCTACTCACTTCACTGAACGCGCCCATGTGAGCGCGCGCGCGAGCGCGTGTGTGTATATGTGTGCACGCGCACGTGGTGTGCGCGTGCATACACACGTGTATGTTGTGTTCAGATAAACGCAAGAAAACGTGTACTGTGGGTTTTTTATTATTGATTATTTGTTTTTGTTATCCATGTACAAATTATCCTTTTTTTTTAGAGACATAGGCGTTTCTGCTGCAAATAGGTAGTCATAAAATTTGAAAGTTGGTGCTAACATTTCATGTGTCATATGTTGTGCGTGCAGATTTGCTGAACAATGGATGTCGAAAACAGTATTAATTTTGCCGAAAGGCTTCTGTCACGTGAGAGAAAGTCCTTTTTCAACGTTTTTTTTGTGATCAAATACTTTTGTTTTGCCTCACCTTTTTATGTGAAGAACAATGACTTTTGTTCTCTTTTTCTCCACTCCTGTGTCACGCCATTCTTCTTGTTGCTTTTGTTTGTTCTTTGTTTTCAAATTCAATTTTGTCAAAGCTAGTCCTTCTTTGTACTCTTAAGTTTCTTTCTCTTTTGTTTCTCGGTGTGTGGGTCTCTATATCCCTGTCTCCTTCCATTTGTTCCTCTCGGCTCTTTTGTCTTGCATGCTGCTGTCTCCATTCTCTCTATGTCGCAGTGTTCTTTTATTCCTGGCCTTTTTTCTCTCTCTTCCATTTGTTTCCTGTTCTTTCTTTCACACTACTTTGGACCCCTGATCTACATGGATTGTGTCTGGTTACACGTCTTTTTCCCTGACTACTTGAATGTACGTTTTAATGTATATCTCTTCTAAAGTTTTAGATTTGTTATGTTCACCCCGTGGTTTATTTTGTAGTCTGTGTGATAGTTTCCTTTTTCTAACATACTGTACATTCTTCTCACGTATTTATTCTCGAAGTGATAGTTGTGAAATCAGATGCCACAAAAACTGCCACTCCTGCATTGGACTGACCAGCCACAGCCAGCGCTGTCGCTGAACAAATGACTTTCAGGCGCGAATTCTATAGTCAACACCGACTGACGGAGGACTACTACTACTAGTTGTAAAATAGAATCAAAACAGTAGCCCAACTTTTTTAATTTTCAGCTTGTATTGTAAAGAAGTGTTAGATATGTGGCAGTGAAGTGAAAAAGATAGAAGTCTGTCTAATACTCCACCCTCTTCCCCAGGCCAGCTTTTGAATTCAGTGTAATACAACTCGCAGAAGGGGTGACTTCCCTCCTAGAGTCGATGGTCTGCTGTATGGCTTTCTACAGTGTCTGGCAACACATTCAGTTAAAACAAACGGCTATGTCTGTTTCCCGCGTGGTAGAAATATAAACAAAGTGAACAAAAGCATAGAAAGAAAAAAAGAAGGGAAGAAGGGGGGGGGGGGGGGGGGGAACAAACAAAGAACGAACGAATAAACAAACAAAAGAAAAAAAAGTCTCATTCGGATGAGACTATAAACCGAGGCGCCGTGTGTGAACGCCCGCAGAACATCTTGCACACAAGTTAAAACCCCGTTCCGCCTTTCGGAAGAGCCGGCCATCGTGTGCCGGTAGGAGCGGATGACAAAATTAAAAAATAAAAACAGCATGCACACAGGTGTGGTATTTAGACACCATCTCTGAGAGAGAAAAAATAGTGGGTAGGCACTGCACATGTGGCGACGCTCTCTCCCTAGGAAGAGCAGCCCGAATTTCACGCAGAGGAATCTGCTGTGACATAAAGTGGTATAAAATTAAAATATTTCTTTTAATGTAAGAAAGAAAAAGAAAGAAAGAAAGAAAGAAAGAAAGAAAGAAAGAAAGAAGAAAGAAAGAAAGAAAAGAAAGAAAGAAAGACCGACAAAATAGACAGAAGGGGAAAAGAAAAGAAATCAGAAAAATGACAAAATAGGAAAAAAGGAACGAACGAAAGAAAGAAAGGAAGGAAGGAAGGAAGGAAGAAAGAAAGGAAGGAAGGAAGAAAGACAGAAAGAAAGAAAGACAGAAAGAGGAAAGAAAAAAGAGAGGAAGAGAAAAAAAAGGAAAGAAGGAAAGAAGCAAAAAAAATCACAATCAAACAAAAAGAAAAAGAATAAAAGAAGAAAAAATAAGAAAGAAAATAAAAAGAAGAAAGAAAAAAATCAAATAAACGAAAGTGGGGGAAAATAGCCTATGAACGAGCAGAAAATAGACTGCAGTGTGTGTCACCCAAAAGAATAGGAAGCTTACCTCATCTGCCCACTATCTTTTCCTATTAGCTTTCACCTGCCGGCCTCGGCTCTATAACTAACATCACCTGGATAAAAGACAAGGACCAGAAGGAAAAGCAGTAACAAAAAATGAATAACAAAAAGAAAATACAAAATTCCCACCATTGGTGAACCTCGGAACTGCAGCCCAGGGACGAAAACAATTAATTGATAAGAAAAACGAAACAGTTATTCTCGGAAATCGCAAAATCACTAAGCCATACAAATCCAAAGAAAAGGGATGCTATCACATGGAGTCAAAAGAAGAAGTGAACAACGTAACAAAAAGAGAACGAACATTGCCGCTTACAAAAATGTCGGAGGATAAGGAAGAATCTAAGACGAGAGCATATCTAAAGTCAGGTCAGAGGCTTCCTCCGCTACTGGTAACCATGTAACCAGTAGTGCCTGCCACATGTTGGGTGTAAAACCAACCCAAAAATCCGACTTGGAGAGAGTTGGGCTCCGCCAGGTTCAATTTGCCCAAGACACACCTATGAAGACAACAAACGGAATCTCCATACCAGATCGGTCGTCGCCCGGGTTACCAAGGACCGTGCCTTCTGTTGCACATCTGGACAGAGGTGAAAAGTATGTTACTGGTGTACAATGCAGCGAGATCCGTGCCAGAAACTACATCACCATTGGCACTTGGAAAGTACGAACACTAAGAGTCACAGGCAAAGTGGAAGAACTAACACATGAGATGGCCAGATACCAATGGCACATCCTTGGGATCTGTGAAGTGAGGTGGAAATACATGGGAGAAAAAACAACCCAGAAAGACCACAATATATACTTCAGTGAACAAAACAGGATAAGCATGAACAGGGCGTGGAGTTCCTTATTCACAAGGACATCATGAACACCGTCATACGCTGTCAGTCCGTATCCAGCAGACTTATTACCATCCGCCTGAGAGCAACTCCTTTCAACATCACATCTGCTCCTCTCAGCTCTTGGGTCTGTCCTGCTGTCTCCCAGTCACCTCACGTTGCACTGTTCTTTATTTCCTGGCCTATTTCCAGTTTTTAGTTTTTCTTTTTATGTCGCTTTCTTCTTCTTTTTTCATGCTACCTTAACCTGTACCCATGCTCTTTTTTAAAAATTGTGCCTGTTGATGAGACTTCCTTCCATTTACTTTTGTTGACTTTCTAATGTTACTTCATTCCATATTTTTAAAACATGTTACCTCCGATTTTCCTTTCTTTAGTGACTTTCTTTTGTTTTCTAGTTTACCCTGTGTTTTTATTTTCTCTCTCTTAATTTTATTCTCCCCTTGTGTTTCATCCTATTAGTGACAATGTTGAATAAGGAATAGACATTAGAAAGACACAAAATCAGGTTGTGGGTAATTCCTTTCCTTTCGCTTTATCTGCTGCCTTTCTAAGAAAAACATTGCAGCTGATTCTTTGCAGGTTTATGATTTGTTCCTGTATTTTCCGCTTGTTCATTCATTCTTCATTCATTCGTTCATTGATTATTTCACTACTTCATTCATTCACCTATTCATTCATTTCTTCTTCTGTTTTATTCATTTATTCACTTATTCGTCCATTCATTTCTCTTCTTCTTCTTCTTCTTCTTCTTCTTCTTCTTCTTCTTCTTCTTCTTCTTCTTCTTCTTCTTCTTCTTCTTCTTCTGTGGCATTTTGGCATGAAGGGTGCATACTACCATTAGAGTGATCTTTTCTTGAAAACCATTGCTTACATTTTTTAAGCCACTAACTCTCGGCTGAAATCTGCTGAGACTGATCTTGTTGTACCATTTTGTTGGTTAGAAAAGACAAATAGCTCTCAGTTTGGAATATGCTTTTGAATGAGCTGTACCATCTGTATTTGTCATTATTCTCTATTTCTGAGTACCAGTTCTGTTTATAGCATGAAATAAGGGTATCTTTAAATTAATTTATGAAACTATATTCACATCCTACACCTTGACTCAGCCACACAATACCAAATTCATTCTCACATAAAGTTTTCTGTACATTCGACACCCAATTGTATCGATCAGTTTCGTGTTGTAAGACCAGCATTTTATAAGCCTGCCGCACATTCTGGAGGCTGGTAGTTTAACCAATTTTAACCAGTACTTAATGCTTTTTACATATGCTCTTATAGGTAGCGGATATCTTCCGCTTTCCCCATAAACTAAATTATTTAATTTGATGCATGCAAGGGTACGGATATATAGAAATCTCTTTATAGCAAATGTGTGAACTTTTTCAATTAGATAACCTTCTTGACACAATCCCCAAACCTCAGATGCATACATTGATATTGGTTCTATTTGTGTGTCAAACATCTTCCAAAACAGTTCTAGATCTGCTGTATTAAATTTTTTCATAGACATTTGTATTTCCATAACCCCTCTTCTCCCTTTGTTACAAACATCTACCAGAGCACTACTGATGCTCAGTTTTGTTGTGAAACCCATCCTTAAGTATTTATAATAATTAGTGACCTTGATTTGTTCTTTCCCATACATCCACCTCTCCCGAGAGCCTAAATACCCTCCCTTTCTAAACACTATTACATTTGTCTTTCCAAGATTAACAACCAGATACAATCTAGATTCTATCTGTTTCTCTCTTAAGATTGTTCAATTGATTTTGGAGACCAACAACAGTAGAAGACAATAATATAGTAAAGTTATCAGCAAACAACCAGAAAAAAAATCAACAGTATTATATCAGTTGGATGCCATGTTTTCCTGTTCTGAACAATTCAAGAGCAAATTCGTTTATGAATAAAGAAAACAATAGGGGACTGTGCAGACATTCCTGTCTCACTCCTCTTGGAATCAAAATAATCTGAATAATAATTCTTATCACACACATATGCCAATAGAGAGAGAGTAGGTGCGTGTGTTTGTGCGTCTGTGTGTGCGCGTGCGCGTGTGTTTGTGTGTGTGTGCATGTGTCTTTGTGTGTCTATGTGTGTTTGTGTGTCTGTATGTCTGTCTGTGTTTCTGTGTGCGTATGTGTGTAAGTGAGTGTGTGTGCATGTGTGCTTGTGTGCAAGTGTACGTGCATGTGTATATGCCTGTATGCGTATGTTTGTGCGCGTGTACACGTGTGCGTGTGTGTGTTTGTGTATGCACGTGCATGTGTCTGTTTGTTTGTCTGTCTATCAATCTGTCTCTGGCTGTGTTTTTTTTATTCTCCTATATCGAGGATAATGGCATAAGCACTCATGTACTTTGTGTGTGTCTGTGTGCATTTGCATACATGCATGCGGGAGGTCGTGCGTATTCGTGCGTGCAAGCGCACCTTTCAATGACAGCATGTATGAATTTAGCTGAATTGTAATGAGTAATTCCATGCTGGTTTCTGGGCATTATAAAATGCACTGTTATAAAACACTTTTGTTTTATACACTCTACCTCATTACTGCGGTAAAAAACAACTAACTTTTCACTGTAAGCCTTATAGTCGCTAAGTCTGCAAACCACTATTACAACTATCTACGGCACTTTGATATTGTCACCCAACACTTCAAAATTACCTTCAACTTCCAAGCTATTCAATCTTACAATGTATTGTCATGTCTTTTTATGGGTTTCTTTTTATTTGGATTTTTTTTTTTTTTTTTTTGGGGGGGGGATAGTAGTTTCAATACTTTTTGCCTTGTTCTCGAGGTTTGGAATTACTCACCATTTCGAATTTTACGACATTTGTGTGTCGTTTTCTTTGTTACCTTTGATATTATTGTGTCATTTCGGTGGATGATAGTCAACTTTTTATCTCACCTTTTGTTAGTTTCTGTCAACGTATTTTCTGAATTCTCTCTCTCTCTCTCTCTCCTCCTCTCTCTCTCTCTCTCTCTCTCTCTCCTCTCTCTCCTCTCTCTCTCTCTCTCTCTCTCTCTCTCTCTCTCTCCTCTCTCTCTCTCTCTCTCTCTCTCTCTCTCTCTCGTCTGGTTTTTACTCAAAGTCTCTCAAGATCTGGATATTTTGTTTGTTTGTTTGTTTTAACTCGTTTTTACCGTCTCCATTATTCTTGACTTCTTATTTTTCCCGATCTCATTGTTCATCCTTTCTCCTCTCGCATCTTTCTGCTCTGTGTCCCTCTCTTCTCTGTTTTAACTTCATTTTGATGAAGCTTGGCTACGTGACTGTGTTTTTGTTGGGTTTGTTTTTTTAATCCATTCTGTGCATGTCTTTATTTCTATTTGTGTCGTTTTTCCACGTACATCTAAGATGTCTTTTACTATTGCTTTTTTTAATGCAGTATTTCGGATACTTTTTTGCTTCACGCCTGGTCTTTCATCCTTCTGATGGCTGCTACAGAACAGAAGAGATAGACGATAAAAAGAACACTGGGCAAATAGCTTGACTTCCTTCCTCCCTTCCTTCCTTGGGTCTTTTTATGAAAGACAATGGCAATTTATTTCTTGCACGTTCACTGGCTGTTTTATTTTTCTCGTTTTCTTCTTCCTGGTCTCGTTCTTCTTGTTGATTTTGTTCTTGTTTTGTTCTTGCTCTTGTTCAATCTTGTTTCGTTTTGTTTTTATAGTCCTTCTTGATGTTGTTCTTGTTGTTCTTGTTGTTGTTGTTGTTGTTGTTTTCTTCTCTTCTTCTTCTTCTTCTTCTTCTTCTTCTCTTCCTTCTTCTTCTTCTTTTTCTTCTTCTTCTTCTTCTTCTTCTTCTTCTTCTTCTTCTTCTTCTTCTTCTTCTTCTTCTTCTTCTTCTTCTTTTCTTC
>CM060321.1:24538724-24546224 GCA_030674155.1 Stramonita haemastoma
GTCCTCCCTCTTTGAGCTGAGCAGCAGTCACTAGCTTTATCCATCGTCACAAGTTGGGGATCCTGGGGGAGGGGCGGGTTTCTGGCCTGCAGCTGTGTGATGTGCAGCAGCATCCTGACCAGGGCAGGGAGGGGGGGCTGCTCCATCCTCCTGTCTGCCCCCACTCTGTCTGCCGTCTGTCATCAGGGGACAGGGACAAGGGAACACAGCTCGGGGTGTGCTGTTGTCCCCGTTTCTTCATAGAGGTCATGAGCAAATCTTGTGACTTTGGAATAGAGAGAAAGAACATATGTATTTTCTGTAGCTTTTTTACCAACAAAGTGAAGGGTATTCTTGAAATGATTCTTGAAACCCAGTTAGATCTCAATTATCTATCTATTTATTTATCTATTTATCTATCTATCATCTATTTCTATCTTCTATCTATCTATCTATCTATCTATCTATCTATCTATCTATCTATTGTGTCTGTCTCTATCTCTTCTCTCTATTTCTCTATCTCTATCTATTATCTTTTATCTATCTATATCTATCTATCTATCTATCTATTATCTATCTATCTATCTATTTTTATTGTTTTAGTTCTACTCATTTTTTTTCTAAGACTTAAACAAATCAAACTCTAGTCTATGCATTTGCTTTGTACATGCTAAGAAAGGTAGCGTGAATAGATTCAGTAAAATGCAATGGTAAATTCTGTGACACACAGAGTCCAACAACCCATAGCTTATCATCAGCATACATGAAACTACTGAATTCTTTCTTCACACTGCTGTGATCGTTTAACAAGAGCACACATGCATACTGATTTGTCATGTCTGATAAATCTCACTTTTTTCTGAGCGGATAATATGTTTGTACAAGCACTCTTCACATCTACGCTCCAAGGCGAATGTAGTGTGAATTTTAGTAGTTTCCTTCAGAAATCTGTTATAGTACACGTTATACCACTTTTGATCTTTTCTCATCTTAACACCTTTTGGCCTTTGACTTTTTGGTGTCCTACATTTTGCTTTTTTTCAAATAACTGTCAAACCTCCTTCCTTGTTGTTTTTTTTGCATACTGTGTAATCCACGCCGACTGGATATCACTGTGAGATTACTGGATGAGAGATTTGCAGGTAATATTGCTTTTAAAATATCTTTTCCGTATACATACCCATACTCCAGCTTTAGAGCAGGTTGTAAGGGTCTGAAAGGAGTTTGAAATGAATGTAGTCTCAGACAGGTGACTTGTCTGACTGTGTTCACCATTCCACCTCAGCAGGCATGCATTTCCTCATACATCTTCCAGTCAAAAGATAAACATGCAGAAACATTTTTTGTTTCTTCGGAGAAAACGTCAACGACAAAAATTAATAAGAAAGGTTTCATGGACCAAGTTGCCTATAATGTCACCAATGTCTCAATCCATGACGAAACTACGCTAAATCTGCAACAAACATTTTTCAACTAATCAAGTTTTATGTTTTACCATTCTTTTCAAAAGTCAAACTGTGCAAAAAGACAGGGGGAGGGGGTTTTGACAAAACTAGATTTCTTTCCCCTAGCTTTTCTCCAGCAACTGCAGAAAAATCCCTCAACTTCCTCCTCCAAAGAGGTTCCTGAGAGAGGTCAAAATTTCTCGGGTGTTGGGGAGCTTCAAGTTAAAAAAAAAGTTTCCAGACAAAGAAAAGGGTTCAAAAAAAGTACACTGCAAGCCAGGGTAGACATACTTCATCCTAGGCTATCAACAATAAAAAAACTAAAAATCCTCATCATTTCATCCAACAAAAACTTCAACATCTTTTGTTCTTCTTAAAATGCAAACTTCACAAGAAGAAAAGTGTCCAGTTTTTTTTTTTAAAAATCACAGCACCGCCTCATTCGGGGTTGTTTTCCTCCGCAAGTGAAAAGAAACCCTTCACTTCATCCCTCCACACCGTTTCCTGTGAGAGAGCCAGGTTTCCCCGCCAGCCGCTGTACCCACTGTGTCCTCTGCCAGAACATCACCGCTCCGCATCTAATGCTGCTGCAGCCGGCTCTGTAACCACGAAAATGGGGGGGGGAGAGAGGAGAGAGAGAGGGGAGAAGAGGGGAAAAGGGGAGAGAGAGAGGAGAGAGAGAGAGAGAGAAGAGAGAGAGAGAAGAGAGAGAGAGAGAAGAGAGAGGGAGGATGTGATAAGGATTTAAACTTTGCTCTTTTCTTTCTTCTTTTTAGTTGTTCTTTCCTCAGAGCTTCCAAGGTCTCCAATGGTGAGTTTGCGTATGCAATCGTTTGCCCCGCCATCAGGGAAGGTAGCCACAATACCGACTTTGGGTAAATGTATGCCAGGTACGTTTATTCCATAACCCATCGAACAGTGCATGAATTACGATTATTATATATTATATTATAAAAATTATATATTTATATATATTATAAATATTAATAATATATTAATATATATATTTTATATTATATATATATAAAGATCTTAAAGACGGAGACGGAGTTTTATACGCTAACGCACAGATGGCAGCCTATTCAACCTGCGGCGTCTTTCAGCCCACCCCAAAAAAACCCTGGAGCAAACAAATTCGAAGCATTTTTGCTGATGATGCCCCCCCTTGTAGCCCACACAGAAACCGCCCCTGCAGCATGTAAACATCCTGTTTTGCAGAGGCAGCCCGCTTTTTTTCGGACTCGAAGTCAGCCGAGAAGACAGAGGTTCTCTACCAGCCCGCCCTCAGGTAGCGTACCACCCACCTCACATTACAATTGGTGAGACAGAACTGAAGACATCCAGCAGTTTTTCTTTCCTGGGATGCACAACTCTCGAGCAAAAAAAATGATAAAGATGAGACAACAGACTGGGAAAGGAAAAGTGCTTTGGCAGAAATCAACCACCGTGGGCTGGAAAAAAAAAAACACCTAAAGAAAGACAACCAAGATCAAATGTCTACAGAGCGGGTACTGACCACCCCCGTACGGCTCGGGGTCAAGGGTCAATACAGACACCACCTGCAATTTTTGGGGAACGCTTTCCCCCAACGCTGTCTCCGCTCCTCCCGACATCCATGGAGCGGGCTTCACCACGAAGCTGAGTTGCTGGACAAGCAGGGATCACCAGCAATGAGGCCATGTGCTGAAAAAAACCCGCTACGCTGGGGAGGGCATTCTCTAGAATGGAGGACCATCGCCTCCGAAGATGGTTTTTCTACGTGAACTTTTCCACCGACACCGCACGAGGCGCACCAAAGAAAAAGATTTTTAAGACTCTCTGAAGAAATCTTGTCACCTGCCTCATAGACCTACTAGTGGGCAGTCCTTGCTTCTGACCGGCAGGCCCGGCGACACACTGTGCTCAGTCGTCTCCTCCTTTGAGGACAATCGCTGAGCGGCCCCTTTAGAAGAGGCGAATGAGAGGAAAACCGCGTCCCCTCTACATCAACCCCCAAAATCGCCCTTTTCCCCCGCAACCCCTGCCCGGCCGGGGTTTTTTTGTCACGCATTGGACTGACAGCCACCAGCGGCCCCGCACCAGACGGACAGTGCCCCCTTAATCTTCGTTCCGAAGCAAGCCATGATGATTTAATATATATATATATATATTATATATATATATATATATATATATATATAAATATATATGAAGGGAATCAATGCATTGGCACAGGTTTGCAACGTGAAGTTGACCCAAGGAGGCCTAAAAAAACCCCAACTTATCCCCTTTAAATTTATCAGATAGGCACCCCCAGATCCAACCCCCGCTTATGGAGCATGAGGTTGAAGTTGAACCGTCTTAACCACTCGGTATAGCGCCTGTCATTCTTTTTCTCAAAAGGGCGCGGGGAGAAGAGGCAAATTGGCGTAAGGAAAAGAGAGGGAGGGGCTTTTTGTTTGATTTTCTGCCCCGCCACTCCAGCCTTTGTGTCACTTCTTTGTTGTCCCCCTCCAGCCAACCGGGCCCTGGAACATTTTCCCCCTGATTGGGACAATGCTTTGGCAGTGTCTTCACAGAGAGAGGGGGGGGAGGGAAAGGGGAGAAGAAAGGGGGGGGGGGAAAGAAGGGGGGGAGTAACAGACTGCTGACAGACACAGAGAGGGGGGAAAGAAAGAGAGACGAGCAGAGACAAGACAAAAGTGAGGGGATAGAGAGAGGAGAGGGCAAGAGAGAGAGAGACAGAGAGGGGAGAGGAGAAGAGAGGGAGAAAAGAGAAGAGAGAGAGAGAGAGGGGAGAAGAGAGAGAAGAGAGAGAGAGAGAAGAGAGAGAGAGGAGAGAGAGAGAGAGAAGACATACAGACAAACAAACACAGAACCAAAAAGAAAAACTGAGACAGTGACAAAGACAGAGACAAACAACAACAACACAGACAGAAAAAGAAGACAGACAAACAGAGATAGAGAGAGAGAGTAAATTAAGGCCCTTTTCTCCTCTCGTGTCCTCTGTGTCCTCGTGTTTCTTTTCTGTCTGTCTGCTGTCTGTCTGTCTGCTGTCCTGTCTGTTTTGTCTGTTGTCTGTCGTCTGTCTGTTCTCTTCTCTTTCCTCTCTCCTTCTCTCTCTCCCCTCTCTCTCTCTCTCCTCTCTGTTACTTGTGAAAGAAAGTCACCATTTAAATTTATCCCCATCCCGTACCCGAAGTTTCCTGTTTAGAGAGCCCGGTTTCTGCGCCTGCTGCAGTAACAGGGTGTGTCCTCGCCAAAAAAGGGGCATCCCCGCTCCGTCATTTTGTCTTTCCAGCCTGGCTTGCTTGGAAGGAAGGAGGAGAAGAGGGAAAAAAAGGAAAGTGGTGTGAAGGTCTTTTTCATCTTTTTTTCTCTTTCTTTCCCAAAGCAAAAAGGGTTGTTTTTCGCTGCAGGCGATTTTGGCAGCAAGGGGTGTGTGTTGTGTGTGTGTATAGAGAGAGAGAGAGAGAGAGAGAGAGAGAGAGAAGAGAGAGAGGAGAGAGAGAGAGAGAGAGAGAGAAAGAGAGAGAGAGAGAGAGAGAGAGAGAGAGAGAGAGAGAGAGAGAGAGGAGTTGATTTGATTTGATTTGATTTATTTGATTTATTCTTTTATATTGAGGATAATGGAATAAACAATTTTGTGCTTTTTTACGTCCAGTCCCCGTGTGTATGCAGTTTTTGTAAATGTCATTTGTTCCCACCGGTACACGATGGCCTACACTTATGAAAAGCGGAACAGGATCTAACGTGTGCGCAAGACGTTCTGCATGCGTTCGCACACGGGGCCTCGGTTTAAAGGCTCATCCGAAAGAGCGAGAGAGAGAGAGAGAGAGAGAGAGAGAGAGAGAGAGAGAGAGAGAGACAGACAGACAGACAGACAGACAGACAGACAGACAGACAGACAGACAGACAGAGACAGAAACAGAGAGACACAGAGACACAGAGAGAGAGAGAAACAAAGAAAGAGAGAGAGAGAGACAGAGAGACACAGAGAGAGAGAGAGAGAGAGAGAGAGAGAGAGAAAAGAGAGAGAGAGGAGAGAGAGAGAGAGAGAGAGAGAGAGAGAGAGAGAGAGAGAGAGAGGAGGAGGTGCTTTCTTTTGATGTTTCTACCTGTCAGTCTGTTAACTTCTTTGTCTGTCTACTGCTGTTGTCTGCTCTTACACTGCCCAAGGGTGAATTTCTTGTAGATTTTGTTGACGACGTTGTTTTGACGTTTTTTGCTTGCATCTTTTTGTCCTCTTTGTTTTTTTCAATATCCGTCTGCTCAGAATAGCAAGTTTCCATTTATGTAACTTTTGCTCCTCTCGACTGTATACAGCTTGTAAGCACGTGCGCACGCAGACAAACACACATATGGATGTATGTGCACACATACAATAACACATATGCATTCATGCACATACACACACACTGACACACACATACTGACATACTCACACTGACATACATACACACGTGCGCACGCACACACACACACACACACGTACGCGCGCACACACACAACAACAACAACAACAACAACAACAAACACAAACACTCACATACACGCACACACACGCGCACGTGCATGCATAAGCACACATACATATGTACTTGCATGCATACATACACGCATACATATGCGCTCACGCACGCATACATTGCTTTATTTTGTGATGCCGTTTCCTTTTAAATTAAATAGTCCAAACAAATGCTTGCTGTTTTGTGAAGTCAAAGTTTGCAGGATAAGTGAATTAAAATTTTACACCAAGCACGAGCGGAAATTGGAAAGTCTCAAATGCATGCATTGGGTAAAAGTGGACACTTTTTGTGTCAGCAGGAGAAAATCAGTTCTTTCCAAAAATTGCTCTCTGTCTGTGTGTCTGTGTGTCTGTGTGTCTGTGTGTTTGTGTGTCTGTGTGTCTGTGTGTCTGTGTGTCTGTGTGTCTGTCTGTTTTCTCTCTCTCTCTCCTCTCTCTCTCTCTCTCTCTCTCTCTCTCTCTCTCTCTCTCTCTCTCTCTCTCTCTGTGTCTCTCTCTCTTATACACACTCTCACACACGCACGCACGCACACATGCACGTACAAACGCACGCAAAACACACACACACAAGCAAACAGACACACATACACACACATACGCACGCACAAGCACACAAACACACATAACTTCACGTTTTACATTCAAAGGGGGAAAAAACCTACAAAAACAAGAAAAAATCTATCTAAAAAATAATCAAACTTGAAACAAAACACCTTCTACGTTTGGAATCCAACATGCAAAAAAACGACTTTCAGTACATGGAACAAAATGAAAGGATAACAAAAGACACAACAGCACGAACATCATGCTACAGGTAATCAGATACACCATGTCAACACCACGTTGGAAACTGGAATCATCATTATCCAGACTGCAACGTTGAAATGATCACAGGGTCTTTCAAAATAGAACGCGCGTTTTCATCTTATGCACCTTACACTGAAAACGGTCAGAACAAAATCAGGTCTTTCTTCATTGACTCTTGAATGTTCGTAAAGGCAGAATTACAAACTCAGACGGTCTGTTTGTTTATCATTTTGCTTGTTTTTGGCTTGTTGGTTTGTTGGTTAGTTGGTTGATTGGTTTGTGGCGGGATAGCTAAGTGGTCAGAGCAGCGTTGAGCGTGGTTACCAGTTGAATGGGTGACCGTTTGCGTGCCTTAGCGTCAGTACAGTCCCTCAGTTCACCCAGCTGTAAATGGGTACCTGCCCTCTTTAGGGTCAGGGAAAGTAAAGCAGCGAGGGAGAGGAGATGGGCGCCGCCCTTAATATGCTGGCCCCTAGAGAAGCTGAGGTTTCTGATGCCTCGCTCCCCTACGACCGCCTAGGTTATGGGACACCTTTACCTTTTTTACCTTTAGTTTATTGATGCACCGGCCATAAAGTCGTTAGAAATGATAAAGGCATTCTCAGTACGATATCATACATGTACGATTACCAACAGGCTTATTCATTAAATGATAATATTGTAGAGTTTGTACTGATTATTCGAGCTACTTTGATACTAAAAGATATGTATACATACTTGTATTGTTGTTGTTGTTGTTGTGCGTTCCCCAGCTTACCACTC
>CM060321.1:24551224-24556224 GCA_030674155.1 Stramonita haemastoma
CTGCTTTTTTCAAAGAGAATATGCTCACTTTCACTAGGATTCGTGCAGACTAAGTCATCTTTTCCCCCTTCTTTACCTTTTTGTGTTTCTTTCCTTTTTTCTTATTCTTTGTCCCTCTCCTCACTCCCACCCATTCCCAACAAAGTGAATTAAAATTACGTCATGCTTTTTCCACTGACGTCTTTTGTCTGTCAGTGACGTACGGGTACTTTGACGACGCTTCCTGATGGCAGGAAGTTGGTTCTTGAATATCTCTGTGCCATTTTTGCAAAATGCCGAAGCGACAGTCTTACACTGTATCTTTCAAATTGGAAGCCCTCCAGTATCTGGATCACTCAGTTACACGGTTGAGCACAAAAATTACTTTGTGCAAAGGGGTCTATCCCTAGCAAACGCCCACCCCCCAATTTTGCCCTTAATCAGTGCACAGGGGGGGGTGGGCGTATGCTAGGGATTTTACGGTATATGCAGATTAAAACGGGGTATAAAACCAGCTTCACTGTCCTTGCTTGTATCGACGCCCTCGTCAACCATAGGGATCAGCCCAGGACGGCCCATCCGTTTTTCGATACCTGTTTGTTCCATGCAGTCCTGCACATGCCGACTTCTCCATTAACTCCTTGGGAAGTCTTTGCTTCACTGCACTAAGGGTGGTTTTTTAAAATTATTTATCCACTTTTCTTTTTTATTCTTTTTATTTCGATGATATTGGAATAAGCATTCATGTGGGTTTTTTTGTTTTTTTACATTCAGTCCCATGTTTATACAGTTTTTAAAAGCTTGTCATCCGTTGCCATCAGCATACAATGGTCTATTCAATAAGTGTGTGGTGGGCAAATAAAACCTGGAGCAGTCCAATCGTCTTCGGGAGTAGAGTGCATGCTGGGTATGTTTATGTCATAAATATGTAAACCGTAAACCGTGGCTCTGTGTGCAAACGCACGCAGAACATTTTGCGCACACGTTAAATACTGTTCCACTTTTCGTAAGAGTAGGCCATCGTGTGCCGGTGGGAACAGATGACAAGATTTACAAAACTGCATACACACGGGGACAGGATGAAAAAAGCACATATGTGCTTATTCCATTTTCCTCGATATAAAGAACATATAAATAAATAAATGAATGAATAGGTAGATGAATAAATGAATAAATATATAAAGCAATAAATCTCATCCTCCTGTCTGTGGTAACAGGACTACTCTTCTTTGAAAGACGCATGGGATTTTAAAGGTATATGTAAGATAAGCTACATGCATTGTATTACATTGTTTTGTATTATATTGTCTTGTGTTGTGATGCGTTACGTTTATTGCATTGCATTGTATTTTGTTGTATTGAATTGTGTTGTGCTGTGTTGCATTGTGCCGAATTGTATTGCATTGTACTGTTATATTGTACTGTATTGTATTGCATTGTACTGTATTGTATTGCTTTGTATTGTATTGTACTGTACTGTACTGTGCTGTATTGTAATGTGCTCTATCGTATTGTACTGTATTGTATTGTACTGTACTGTATTGTAATGTGCTGTATCGTATTGTACTGTATTGTATTGTACTGTACTGTATTACATTGTACTGTATAGTATTGTACTGTCTTGTATTGTATTGTACTGTACTGTACTGTACTGCATTGTATTGTATTGTACTGTATTACATTGTACTGTATTGTACTGTACTGTACTGTACTGTACTGTACTGTACTGTACTGCATTGTATTGTATTGTACTGTATTACATTGTACTGTATTGTATTGTACTGTACTGTACTGTACTGCATTGTATTGTATAGTATTGTACTGTACTGTATGACATTATACTGTACTGAATTGTATTGCACTGTACTGTATTGTATTGTACTATGTATTGTATTGTAATGTATTGCATTGTACTGTATCGTATTGTTCTATGTTGTATTGTATTGTACTGTATTGTACTGTATTGTATTGTATTGTATTGTATTGTACTGTATTGCATTGTACTGTATTATATTGTATTTTATTGTATTATATTGTATTTTATCGTATTGTATTGTACATCACTGGATGTCACGGTAGACAACCCCGATGTGGCCTATGTGGTCGGCGGGGCTATAAACAACACGGTTGGATTGAAAGTCACGGTAGATGTTTCTGCGTGGAATGTAGGATGCTCTCCCCAGGGAGAACACGTTGCCACAAGAGCAGCGCCACCCATAATTTTTCTTGTTACTTTTCCTGTCTCTATGTGTATTGCGTTTCCCTATCAAAGTGGCTTTTTTCTGCAAAAGCTTGTTAGGAACAACTCTCTTGTTACTGTGGATTCTTTTAGTGCGCCAAAAGTGGGTTACGTACGGGACCACGGCTTATCGTCTCACCTGAAAGTCTAGCCCGCAGACCACCTTTGAGAGTATAGTGGATGGGGTAAAAGTACATAGACCAGGTTGGAACCACGACTTTCTGTTGTCTAGGCAAGTGCGTTACCGCTAGACCACCGATCCACCTACCTCCAGCTTGCTTCTGCTTGCAGGGTTATAAATCTGTATTGTCAGGAATATCCCATAGCATACCCTGTAGTTAAAACGAAAGGTCTTTTATGGTGTCTGAAGATTACTACTCATCATCTATGATTGGCTATTAATCCAAGCTGAGTATGCAGAATTTGCAAGCAGAAAGCATTCAATATTTTCAGTCTTTGATGTTGATAGAGTCTTTATTTTTGGTGGTTTTTTATGCTGCGATGCTTTCATCGTCGAAGATTTTGTTTACCTCTTACATGGTCATTTTAGAGCTCATTACTTTAATCAAGTGATAGTAGGAAATATTGTCCACTTTATGTTCGAATGCATTTTATGGTGGGAACGGATGACAAAGTTTACAAAACTGCATACAAACGGGCGCTGGATGTAAAATAGTACACGAGTGCTTATTCCATTATCCTCAAAATAAAAGAAATTTTAAACACTTCAACATTTCAGTGAAAGGTTTGTTTGCCTTTTTTTTTGGGGGGCGGGGGGTTAGTTATTTTTCACTTGGCTAGAACATCACATATTTTACCATTGGCCAGATTTTGCGTGTGGGACCTTTTTCCACACCATTAAGGTAGGCGATATTTTAATTTGGGTATGATATCTTAACACGACACATGTTTATCGGTACTTAGCCTGTTAACAGCTATTCATGTTGTTACCAGCAGAATTCTTTGGTGGTGATGCGGGGAGTGAGACGGGGGGGGGAATCTTCTTTGATTGTACGCGTGCATGTGCGCGTTTATACTGCATGTGCATATTTTATTTATATATATATATATATATTTATATTTATATTTATATTTATATATATACATACATTGTACCTACACATTTATACATAATTATATATGCATATAACATAAATATATGTATATAAATATATACACACATCCACACATACATACATACATACAGACAGACAGACAGACAGACAGACAGACAGACAGACAGACATATATACATACATACATACATACATACATACATACATACATACATACATACATACATACATACATACATACATACATACATACATACATACATACATAACATATAAAGAGAAATAAAGAGAGAGAGAGAGAGAGAGAGAGAGAGAGAGAGAGAGAGAGAGAGAGAGAGAGAGGAGAGAGAGAGAGAGAGAGGAGAGAGAGAGAGAGAGAGAGAGAGAGAGAGGAGAGATGCATGTCTACATATACGCATATATGATAATTATGAGTGTTTGTTGTGTGTGTGTGTGTGTGTGTGTGTGTGTGTGTGTGTGTGTGTGTGTGTGTGTGTGTGTGTGTGTGTGCATGTTTGTGTGTGTGTGTTTATTTGATTTTTGATTTTATTCTTTTATATCGAGGGTAATGGAATAAGCACTCTTGTGCTTTTTTACATCCAGTCCCCGTGTGTATGCAGGTTTGTAAATATCATCTGTTCCCACCGGCACACGATGGCCTACTCTTACGAAAAGCAGAACAGGATTTAACGTATGCGCAAGATGTTCTGCGTGAGTGTGTGTGTGTGTGTGTGTGTGTGTGTGTGTGTGTGTGTGTGTGTGTGTGTGTGTGTGTGTGTGTGTGTGTGTGTGTGTGTGTAAACCATGTTTTTGATATGCAATACATCAGTTTAATGTCAGATGTTTTCTAAAGCCCTCAGTAGCCTTTGTCCACCAAGATTTTTGTGAACTGGTGTATGTCTTGAAAACACCATCTGTGACTAATCGGTTACCCTGCCATTTACCTTTAGACGTTTTAAACGTTTGGTTCTATAGGAACATCTTATGTTGGAAAAATGAGCTGTTACCTCGTGTCTGATGTCTTTCTCTCCCTTCCTCTCTCCCTCCCCCCCCCCCCCTCCTCTCTCTCTCTTTCTCTCTCTGTCTCTGTCTCTTTCTATTTATCCTTCTCTCTCTCTCTCTCTCTCTCTCTCTCTCTCTCTCTCTCTCTCTCTCTCTCTCTCTCTCTCTCTCTCTCTCTCTCTCTCTCTCTCTCTCTCTCTCTCTCTCTCTCTCTCTCTTTCTCTGTCTCTTTGGGGGGGGGCGAATAGCCTAGTGGTCAGAACATTGCGCTGGCAATTTGACGACCCGGGTTCGAGTCCGGTCGAGGAAATTTTCTTCCTGGAGTTAACATCAGTGCTGACTCCACTCTCCCCAAAAGTCCTTCGGATGAGACTTTAAACCGAGGCCCCGTGTGCGAACGCACGCAGAACATCTTGCGCACACGTTAAATCCTGTTCCGCTTTTCGTAAGAGTAGGCCATCGTGTGCCGGTGGGAACAGATGAAAATATTTACAAAACTGCATACACACGGGGACCCGATGAAAAAAAAGCACATGATTGCTTATTCTGTTATCCTCGATATAAAAGAATAAAAATAAAAATAAAAAATCTCTCTCTCTCTCTCTCTCTCTTCTCTCCTCTCTCTCTCTCTCTCCTCTCTCTCTCTCTCTCTCTCTCTCTCTCTCTCTCTCTCTTCTCTCTCTCCTCTCTCCTCTCTCTCTCTC
>CM060321.1:24563724-24573724 GCA_030674155.1 Stramonita haemastoma
CAGACACATCATGATAAACAAATAGGTCCATAGATCCAATTCCTACATATCCACACAGAAAAGGTAAACAAACACACAAAATATTTTTTAAAGAAAACAACAACAGCAATAACAATTCAAAGTAATAAACCAAAACTAGAGAGAGAGACAGAGACAGAGACAGAGAGAGAGAGAGAGAGAGAGGGGGGGGGGGGCAATGGAGGGAGGGAACTCAAACTCGAATGCTTTATAGAAGGTATATGGATAAGCCAGAGGCTTTTTTACACCAGGCCCTCAAAGAAAAAAAATAACAAAAAATCACACAGAATTATATAACTTATAATGAAGCAAATAATAAACTTAATCACTTAGTTCTTTATGTAACCAACTACCCAACTACACTCACAAATACCGGCAGAAGGGAGAGAAAAATAGAGTGAGAGAGAGAGAAAGAGAAGGAAGGAGAGAGAGAGAGAGCGAGGGAGAGAGAAAGAGGTGGAGGAGAGAGACATACAGACAGACTGGCAGACAGACATAGGGAGTTTGAGAGACTTTAGAAAAAATCTTTGTTAATTATTAAAGATGGGGTTACTTAACAATCTGACATAAACAAATCTGTGAATCATTAGAAAGAAAAAAGGAATGAAAGAAAGAAAGAGAGGAGAAAAAGAGAGGAAAGAAATTTGGTTACGGTACAAAGGAAAGACAAATACGGAAAACTGGGAAATAAAGAAAATGGTAAGATAGAGAGAAAAATAAGAAGGAAAACACTGAGATGCAAAGAAACAACAAAACAACCAACAAAATCACTAAGCCTCCATCCCTCTCTCCTCACACTTCCCCTCCAAAACAAATTAAAAAGACAAACAAAGCAAAGAAAAAAGGGAGAAATAAACAAGACATGTGTCAACTAGGAAATAATAAACTCTTTCTTCTCTTTTAATGCAAAAAGGCAGTCAGATCCGAAAACAATGAGAAGAAAGAAACAAAATAGGGGTTGAGAAGGAAGGGGGATGGGAGGGATGGGGGAATGGGGGAGGGAAGTGAGAGAGACAAGAAGTCAAAAAAAGAAATACATCAGGATAAAAGAAAACAGAAGAAAGAACTCGAGACGAAATGGATATGGAATGAAACTGGTTAAAGAGGTCGTTGAAATATAGACACACAACGGAAGAGAGAGATCAGAGAGAGAGAGAGAGAGAGAGAGAGAGACAGAGAGAGAGAGACAGAGAGACAGAGAGACAGAGAGACAGAGAGAGACAGAGACAGAGACAGAGAGAGACAGAGAGAGACAGAGAGAAACAGAGACAGAGACACAGAGACAGAGACAGAGACACAGAGAGACACAGAGAGACAAAGAGAGACACAGAGAGAGACACAGAGACAGAGACAGACAGAGACGGACAGTCAGACAGAGAGAGAAACAGAGACAGAGACAGACAGACAGACAGACAGACATAGATATTTAGACAGAGAAAGACAGAAACAGAATGAAATAGACAGACAGACAGACAGACAGACAGAGAAACAGGGATAGACAGAGACATCTAGAGAGAGAGACAGACAGAAACATAGACAAAGACAGAAAGAGACAAAGAAGAAAGAAAGAAAGAAAGAAGACAGACAGACAGACAGACAGACAGACAGACAGACAGACAGACAGACACGAGAGAGAGAGAGAGAGAGAGAGAGAGAGAGAGAGAGGAGAGAGAGAGAGAGAGAGAGAGAGAGAGAGAGAGAGAGATATTGTCTATATTAACAATCACAG
This sequence comes from Stramonita haemastoma, assembly GCA_030674155.1. NCBI lineage: Eukaryota > Metazoa > Mollusca > Gastropoda > Neogastropoda > Muricidae > Stramonita > Stramonita haemastoma. The sequence continues at coordinate 24,565,472 of CM060321.1, forward strand.
GGGAAAACTTGGTTTGAAATCATGACGTTGCACATATTATTAAGCAAACCTGTACATGGAAGGAAAATACATAGATAGATAGATAGATAGATAGATAGATAGATAGATAGATAGATAGATAGATAGATAGATAGATAGATAGATAGATAGATAGATAGATAGATAGATAGATAGATAGATAGATAGATAGAGATAGAGACAGAGAGAACGAGAGAGAAAAAGAGAGAGAGACAGAGACAGAGAGACACAGAGAGAGAAAGACACAAAGAGAGAGGCACATATGATTATTACAAAACAAGAAAGAAGTAAAACGAATTCAAAAAGAATAAAAAGGAGACTCATAGAATAGAGAGGGAAAAAACAAGAAAAGAAAGAAAGAAAACATGACAAAAAAGAAAAGGGAGAAGAATTATAAGAGAACACCAAACTTTTCACTAACGCAACCTCTCTCCGAAAAGCACAAACAACGCCAACAACATCAAAAACAACAAGCAAACAATTGAGTCAAACTAGGTAACAAGAGAGATGAAAAAGACAGGAAATATAGCCAGGGAAACAATGAAGATTTATATATATATATAAAAAGAGACAAGCAAAACAGTTGACGAAAGTGAGAATGAAAAAAGAAAGAAACAAATAGTGTTGGAGAAGAAACAAGAGTAACTCATAAATAAACAAGAGAGAGAGAGAGAGAGAGAGAGAGAGAGAGAGAGAGAGAGGAGAGAGAGAGAGAGGGAGAGAGAGAGAGAGAGGGAGAGGGGGAGAGAGAGAGAGAGAGGAGAGAGAGAGAGAGAGAGAGAGAGAGAGAGAGGAAGAGAGAGAGAAGAAGACAGACAGACAGACAGACAGACAGACAGACAGACAGACAGACAGACAGAGAGACAGACAGACAGACAGACAGACAGAGGGAGAGACAGAGAGAGAGAGACAGAGACAGACAGACAGACAGACAGAGAGACAGAGAGAGGAAGGGAGAGGGAGAGAGAGGGAGAGAGAGAGACACACACACACACACACACACACAAGACACAGAGACACAGAGACACAGAGAGAGAGACACATACGCACAAGAAGAAAAGGTTGACAATAAAAGAGAAGAAAAAAGCGAAAGAAATGGAAATGGAATGGAATGAAGTTAAGAAAAGACGTAGGCAAAGTAAAAACAACGAGAAGAAAAGAAAAGGAAGAGGAGACAGACTGACAGACAGACAGACAGAGAAAGAGAGAGGGAGGGGGGGGATGGGCTACATCAATAACCAGGGGAGCAGTTTGGGGTTGACATCTTGACATTATACATTAACAAAATCTGTAAATGACAAGGATGAAAAAACAAAGAAAGAAAGAAAGATAGGATTCCAGCACGAAGAAAAACAAATAAAGAAGGAAAGAAAGAAAGGAAGAATGAAAAAAATGAAAGAAAGAGCAAAGAAAGAAAGAAAGAAATTATGAAAGGAAGAAAGAAAGAGTGAGTGAAGAAAGAAAGAAAGAAAGAAAGAAAGAAAGAAAGAAAATCATGTGAGAGAAATAGATAAACAATGAAAAGCAAAAAAAGGTTGAAGAACAAAGAAAAGTAAATGGGGCTGGGGGACGGTACTGAAGCCAAGGCGAGCAGTCACCCATCCAGTTGGTAGCCACACTTGATGCTGCTTAACTTACCTGGGGGAAAACGAGTGCTCTGACCACTGAGCTATCCCGTCCCCTTGGTAAGAATGAAACTAAAGGGGGGAAAAGTAGAGAGACACACACAGAGATAAGAGACCCAAAGAGGAGGAGAAAGAGACAGGGAGAAAAAAATATAAAGAGAGAGAGAAAGAGAGAGAGAGAGACAGAGAGAGACAGAGAGAGACAGAGACAGCCAGACAGATAGACAGACAGAGACAGTCAGACAGACAGACAGAGACGGAGACAGAGAGAGACACACAGTGACAGACACAGAGAGAGACAGAGAGAGAAAGTGAGAGACAGAGAGAGAGAGAGAGAGAGAGAGAGAGAGAGAAAGATAGAGAGAGGAAAGATAGAGAGAGAAAGATAGAGATAAAGAGAGAAAGAGAGAGAGAGAGACAGAGACAGAGACAGACAGACAAAGAGACAGAGAGAAAAATGACAAAGTACAAAAAGATTGAAAAATGAGACTGAAGGTCAGGTGGGGGCTATTGAAAAACGAGTGATAAGAATGTATACACAAGTTGAACACTAAGATATATATATATATATATATATGTGCCAGTAAATATATATATATATATATATATATATATATTATATAATATATATATGTCAAGTCAAGTCAAAATGATCTTTATTGAGGGTAAAAGATTAAGTTTACACAACTTTTTTTCATCCTGCCCTCACAAAAAAAAATCATGTAAATTGACTTCTAAAATATTCAAAGACAAATATCAACCTTTGTTGAAAAAACTAAAATAAATCAGGATTATTTTTCAAACAAATCTCTCAAGATAAAAAACAAAAACAAAAACAAACCCAAGACAGTACAACATAAGCTCACATCATACATACAAATGATACAAATACTATATAACATGGGCATGAATAACAACAAGCAGCCAAATGTGAGGTAGTATCAAACATAAATGCGGACTTATAGTTTGTCCATCAAATGTTTCTTCAAAAGTTTCTTAAACATTTGTTTTGAAGGAACTGATTTTAGAAAAGGGGGTAGGCTATTCCACAATGTTCTTCCTGAATAAGCAAGGCTTGATTTATAGAGATTATTATGGGGCCTGGGCAGTAACAGTCTATGGGTAGGCCTATTTTTATTGACAGCAAATTTTTCCACAATTTTCTTTGGGGCTTTTCCGTTTAATATATTGAACATACATAGATACTTGTTGAACTGCAGTCTGTCTTTGAGTGGAAGAATGTCTAGTTCTTTGTAGTTGGTGGTGGTCAGCGTATTAGGATTCAATCGGATTAGTTTAACAGCTCTTTTATGTAGGCGGTTTATATGCTTTAGGTTTGTTTCACTTGCACTGTCCCATAAGGTAGAAACATAGTTTATAAGAGATAGAATATGGGCGTGAAAAAATAGTTTTCGTGACTGTAAATTTAGAAAATTTTTGATTTTTCTAAGTTGATACAATCTTACTGAGATTCGTTTTCCTAATGTGGCTATGTGATCTGACCAAGACAAATCGTTGTCGATTACTGCACCTAGTACTTTGTGTGAGACTACTTCTTCAATTTGTTGTCCATGGATATAAATTGGCTCGAATGGAGAATGCAATTTCTGTCTTTTTTGTCGAGTGGTTATAAACATACATTTTGTTTTATTAGAATTAAGAGACATATGATTGAGTTCTGTCCATTCGATAAGTTTATTGATATCTGCCTGCATATCTTTCACAAGCTGGTTTGAATCATCGTTGTTACATTGAATTGATGTATCATCGGCAAACATTTGACATGAACAATGGATATGCAGAGGTAGGTCATTAATATAAATGGAGAAAAGAAGTGGTCCTAGTATTGATCCCTGTGGTATTCCATATTTCACGGGTAATAAGGTTGATCTCCTAGGCCCGATTTCAACAAGTTGATAACGATTACTGAGAAATGAGTCTAAAAATGATAATGCTTGGTCGGAAATTTTATAGCATTTTAATTTTTTGATGAGGAGAGAGTGGCTAATAACGTCAAAGGCTTTAGCAAAGTCTAGAAAAGGACTCCAGTGATTTCATTGTTATTGATATTCAAAAGACAATGCTCAATTAGTTGTATTAAGGCTGTATGGCAAGAATGGTTTTCACGAAAACCTGACTGGTTTTCATTAATTAGATTATATATTTTAAAATGAGACTGTAAGTGAAATTGTATATGTTTTTCTAATAGTTTAGATAGGACTGATAGTATGGAGACTGGTCTGTAGTTCGACGGATTGGTTGGGTCTCCTGCTTTGTGTAAGGGTATTACTTTTGCTCGTTTGAACTTCATTGGGAAGTAATTTTTGTCAATACACAAGTTAAATATGTAGGTTAGGGTGTCAGTTATGGCGTATGCACTGATTTTTGATATTTGACTATCGATTTTGTCAAGGTCTTTTGATCTTGACTGTTTCAAATTGAGTATACTATTAAGCACTTCTGTTACTGTTATTGGGGGTATAACAAAATCAGATGAGATGTTCTTTGATGAACAGTATTGTTTTAATTCTATCAGCTCGTTTGTTTTTGTTTTATCATTAGATATTATAGAGTCAGCAATGTTTGCAAAGTGAGAATTAAGGTTTTCTGCTGATATTTCTTTTATGATTTTTTGGGAGTTATGTCTTGATTTATTAGTTAAGGTATTAATGGCTTTCCAAATTGCTTTTGGATTTTGGGCTGAAGACAGCAAATCTTGAAAGTATTTTGTTTTGGCTTTGCGCTTCAATGAATTAACTTTGTTTCTTTGCTTTTTATATTCATCTTTTTGCTTTGATTTTAATAAATAGTCTCTTAGATTCATTTCGTTTTCAATTTCTTTTGTTAACCATGGAAGTTTCATGAAATATTTTATTCTTTTCTTAATAAATGGAGCATGTTTATCATACGTAGCTATAAATGTCTCTATCCAATAGTTAACAGCATCATCTGGATTTGTAATCTGATAAACATAGTCTAAGTTTGAATTAAGAATATCATTTATAAAGGCATCTTTATCAAAATGTCTAAAGGAGCGGTAGGATATCTCCTTGTGTCCTGATTTGGGTATCTTTATTCCTTTTTTCCGCCATGTATAACAAATGGAAGAGTGATCGCTACAACCTGTCTGCACTGAGCATGTTTCTGCTATGTTGGCTTTTGAAGTAGTGTAAATGTGATCAATGAGGGTGCTAGTGTTATTAGTAATGCGAGTTGGACGATCAATTATTTGTTCTAAACCATACATGGCATAATTAATATTCCACTTTGATCCAGGGACTGTCAGATCTATATTGAAATCTCCCATAAGAAAGATTTCTTTGGACTCTAGAATTGCGGCATCCATCATTGAATTGAATTTATCATACCAGTCAATTGTTTCAGCTGGGTTCCTGTAGATGAAGCCAAGTATAATCGATTTACAGCGTCTAAACGTGATTTCTACCCATATAGATGTGTGTGTGTGTGTGTGTGTGTTGTGTGTGTGTGTGTGTGTGTGTGTGTGTGTGTGTGTGTGTGTGTGTGTGTGTGTGTGTAAAATACGTGTGAACATGTGTATGTATTCAAATATAGCTGTAAAATATAAATGTATTTTGTATATATATATATATACTTGATATATATATATGCTTAATATAAATATATATACTTAGTATGTGCGTACTTGTGAACATGTGTATGTATTCAGGTATATCTTTAACATATGAATGTATTATATATACAGATATATATATATATATATATATATATATATATATATATATATATATATATATATATATATATATATATATATATATAAACACAGACAGAACAATGAATTAAAGAAGCAAAAACTATCAAGAAAGACAGACAGAACAGATCGGAATGTAGATAAAAAGACAAAAACAATGGGAATTAATGACATGAAGGACCTAAAAAAAAAAAGCAAAAAAGAAAAGGAAAAGGAGAGAAGATGCAATCAAATGAAATGAAGCAATGACGCAGGGAAAGTAAAGACAAAAAACAGGAGAGAAAGGAATAGAACAAGAACACCAAACAAAAGAGAATAGAACAAGAACACCAAACAGAAACAGTATCGAGAAGAAGCTAAACGAAAAAACAGGGCCGAGCTCAAATAAACAAGGAGGAAAAAGAAACAGTATTAAAAACAAGCTGAAATGATTTCAGTCTGACATCATGACACTTGAATCAGCAAATCTATAAATGATAAATCATAGAGACAGAAGGAGACTAAAGAAAGAAAAGACAGAGCAAACAAAGGGAAAAAAGGGGGAAAAAAGGAAGACAGAAAACGTGATTAATAAAATGGAAAGAAAGGGAAAGGAAGGAAGGACAGAAAGTTACAAAGACAAAGACGTAGTATATAATTGTGTGCGTGTGTGTGTGTGTGTGTGTGTGTGTGTGTGTGTGTGTGTGTGTGTGTGTGTGTGTGTGTGTGTGTGTGTGTGTGTGTGTGTGTGTGTGTGTGTTATTATTATTCTTTTACATCCAGGATAATGTTTTAACATTTCATGTGCTTTTTAACATCCAGTCCCTGTGTATATGAGGTTTTGTAAATATTGTTATATGTTTCTATGTATGTGTGTGTGCATACGTGCCTGTGTATGTGTTAATTGCATATGCGCGCGCACGTATGTGTGTGTGTTTATGTTTGTGTCTGTGTCTGTCTGCTTAAAGGAAAGAGACAGACCGACTTCCAACCAGACAGACACAGCAAATCAAAGTTCAATATAGTTTTTTTTAATTGTCGTTTTGCAGTTAAAAAACCGACAAAGTTCCTTTTTCCATGCAAAAGAAAGAAGAGATAGAGAGGGAGAGAGAGACAGGGGGAGAGTGAAATAGAGTCAGAGACAGAAATACAGAGACATAAACACAGAGAGAGCGAGACAGGTAGATTGACAGAGAGAAACAGAGAGACATAGACAGCCAGAAACAAGGAAACAATTAGACCAACAAGAGAAAGAAGCAAAAGAAAGAAAACAAAACGTAGACATTTCAGAAACGAGGGGGAAATAAACAAAAATAGGGAGACAATAGTAAAGGATCAATGGCATAAAAGAGACCTCCAAAAAGCAAAAACAGAGAGGAGAGAGAGAGAGAGAGAGAGAGAGAGAGAGAGAGAGAGAGAGAGAGAGAGAGAGAGAGAGAGAGACAGAGAGACAGACAGACAGACAGACAGACAGACAGACAGAGAGAACAGAGACAGAGAGATAGAGAGACAGACAGAGAGAGACAGAAAGACACAAAAAGAGACACAATGAGAGACACACAGAGAGATAGAGAGACAGATAGACAAAGACAGGGAGACAGATACAGAGACAGAAGCAGAGATAGAAAAACAGACACAGAAACAGAGACAGAAAGAGACAGAGAGAGAGAGATGCAGAGAGAGAGACAGAGAGAAAGGCAGAGATAGAGAGAGACAGAGACAAAAAGAGAAAGAGACAGAGATAGAGAGACAGAGACAGGGAGAAACACACAAACACACACACACACACAGTAAGAGAGAGAGAGAGAGTAAGAGAAGAGAGGAGAGGGTGGACAATGAAACGGATACAGGCAAAGACGTAGCTGAAACAAAACCAGACAGCAGAAAACAAACAGAGATATAAAACAGCCCTTGTATTGATAAACTACTGAAGTGATTTGGGTCTGACATCATGGCACCAGGATAAGGAAATCTGTAAATGGCACAAAAACAGACAGGAGAAAAAAATAAGCAAAGAAAAGAAAGAGGAGAGAAAAGATGAATGAAAGGAAAAAGAAAGAAACCACTGTTGATAAAAAAGGGAATGAAATACATTAAGCTGCAAAGCTGCAGAGAGAGAGAGAGAGAGAGAGAGAGAGAGAGAGAGAGAGAGAGAGGAGAGAGAGAGAGAAGACAGACAGACAGACAGACAGACAGACAGACAGACAGAACAGACAGACAGACAGACAGACAGACAGATAGATAGAGACAGACACACAGACAGAGACAGACAGAGACAGACAGAGACAGACAGACAGACGGACAGAGACAGACACAAAGAGAAACAGAGACAGACAGAGAGACAGAAAGGTAGAGACAGACACAAGCACAGAATGGGGAAAGATAATGACGGAGAGACAGACAGACAAACAGACAGACAGACAGACAGACAAATAAAAGGAGAAAAGAACAGAGGCGGACACAGAACAACACATTTCAGATGAAGTCAAATGGAATGAAATTAGCAGTAGACAGAAAGAGTAGAGCCACAGAAAGAAAAAAAAAAAAGGCAAAAGAGAGGAAAAACAATAATCAAAAGGGAATGAGAAAAAATAAACGGCAAAAGAAATACTTTATTACAACACAGACATGTATGTGTGAACATGGGAGGCAATTTTGGCCTGACATCTTGACAAGGGGAAATACTGAGAATTCAAAGTGAAAAGAAAAAAGTATAAATAGGAAGAAACTTGGAAAAAAACGAAAAACAAAGACAGACAAAGAAAAAAAAGAAAGACAGAGGGAAAGAAATAACAAAAGAAAGACAGACAGGCAGACAGAAATAAAGGAGAAAAACAAAAAAGAAAGAAAAAAGAAATAAAGATGCATTGAGGAAAAGAGAGATAGACCAGACGGACA
>CM060321.1:24579089-24589089 GCA_030674155.1 Stramonita haemastoma
GAGAGGGAGAGAGAGAGACCACACACACACACACACAAAGACACAGAGACACAGAGAGAGAGACACATACGCACAAGAAGAAAAGGTTGACAATAAAAGAGAAGAAAAAAGCGAAAGAAATGGAAATGGAATGGAATGAAGTTAAGAAAAGACGTAGGCAAAGTAAAAACAACGAGAAGAAAAGAAAAGGAAGAGGAGACAGACTGACAGACAGACAGACAGAGAAAGAGAGAGGGAGGGGGGGATGGGCTACATCAATAACCAGGGGAGCAGTTTGGGGTTGACATCTTGACATTATACATTAACAAAATCTGTAAATGACAAGGATGAAAAAACAAAGAAAGAAAGAAAGATAGGATTCCAGCACGAAGAAAAACAAATAAAGAAGGAAAGAAAGAAAGGAAGAATGAAAAAATGAAGAAAGAGCAAAGAAAGAAAGAAAGAAATTATGAAAGGAAGAAAGAAAGAGTGAGTGAAGAAAGAAAGAAAGAAAGAAAGAAAGAAAATCATGTGAGAGAAATAGATTAAACAATGAAAAGCAAAAAAAGGTTGAAGAACAAAGAAAAGTAAATGGGGCTGGGGGACGGTACTGAAGCCAAGGCGAGCAGTCACCCATCCAGTTGGTAGCCACACTTGATGCTGCTTAACTTACCTGGGGGAAAACGAGTGCTCTGACCACTGAGCTATCCCGTCCCCTTGGTAAGAATGAAACTAAAGGGGGGAAAAGTAGAGAGACACACACACAGAGATAAAGAGACCCAAAGAGGAGGAGAAAGAGACAGGGAAAAAAAATAAAAGAGAGAGAGAAAGAGAGAGAGAGAGACAGAGAGAGACAGAGAGAGACAGAGACAGCCAGACAGATAGACAGACAGAGACAGTCAGACAGACAGACAGAGACGGAGACAGAGAGAGACACACAGTGACAGACACAGAGAGAGACAGAGAGAGAAAGTGAGAGAGAGAGAGAGAGAGAGAGAGAGAGAGAGAGAGAGAGAGAGAGAGAGAGAGAGAGAGAGAGAGAGAGAAAGATAGAGAGAGAAAGATAGAGATAAAGAGAGAAAGAGAGAGAGAGAGACAGAGACAGAGACAGACAGACAAAGAGACAGAGAGAAAAATGACAAAGTACAAAAAGATTGAAAAATGAGACTGAAGGTCAGGTGGGGGCTATTGAAAAACGAGTGATAAGAATGTATACACAAGTTGAACACTAAGATATATATATATATATGTGCCAGTAAATATATATATATATATATATATATATATATATATATATATATAATATATATATATATATATATATATATATATATATATATATATATGTGTGTGTGTGTGTGTGTGTGTTGTGTGTGTGTGTGTGTGTGTGGTGTGTGTGTGTGTGTGTGTGTGTGTGTGTGTGTGTTGTGTAAAATACGTGTGAACATGTGTATGTATTCAAATATAGCTGTAAAATATAAATGTATTTTGTATATATATATATACTTGATATATATATATATGCTTAATATAAATATATATACTTAGTATGTGCGTACTTGTGAACATGTGTATGTATTCAGGTATATCTTTAACATATGAATGTATTATATATACAGATATATATATATATATATATATATATATATATAAACACAGACAGAACAATGAATTAAAGAAGCAAAAACTATCAAGAAAGACAGACAGAACAGATCGGAATGTAGATAAAAAGACAAAAACAATGGGAATTAATGACATGAAGGACCTAAAAAAAAAGCAAAAAAGAAAAGGAAAAGGAGAGAAGATGCAATCAAATGAAATGAAGCAATGACGCAGGGAAAGTAAAGACAAAAAACAGGAGAGAAAGGAATAGAACAAGAACACCAAACAAAAGAGAATAGAACAAGAACACACCAAACAGAAACAGTATCGAGAAGAAGCTAAACGAAAAAACAGGGCTGGGCTCAAATAAACAAGGAGGAAAAAGAAACAGTATTAAAAACAAGCTGAAATGATTTCAGTCTGACATCATGACACTTGAATCAGCAAATCTATAAATGATAAATCATAGAGACAGAAGGAGACTAAAGAAAGAAAAGACAGAGCAAACAAAGGGAAAAAAGGGGGAAAAAAGGAAGACAGAAAATGTGATTAATAAAATGGAAAGAAAGGGAAAGGAAGGAAGGACAGAAAGTTATAAAGACAAAGACGTAGTATATAATTGTGTGTGTGTGTGTGTGTGTGTGTGTGTGTGTGTGTGTGTGTGTGTGTGTGTGTGTGTGTGTGTGTGTGTGTGTTATTATTATTCTTTTACATCCAGGATAATGTTTTAACATTTCATGTGCTTTTTAACATCCAGTCCCTGTGTATATGAGGTTTTGTAAATATTGTTATATGTTTCTATGTATGTGTGTGTGCATACGTGCCTGTGTATGTGTTAATTGCATATGCGCGCGCACGTATGTGTGTGTGTGTTTATGTTTGTGTCTGTGTCTGTCTGCTTAAAGGAAAGAGACAGACCGACTTCCAACCAGACAGACACAGCAAATCAAAGTTCAATATAGTTTTTTTTAATTGTCGTTTTGCAGTTAAAAAACCGACAAAGTTCCTTTTTCCATGCAAAAGAAAGAAGAGATACAGAGGGAGAGAGAGACAGGGGGAGAGTGAAATAGAGTCAGAGACAGAAATACAGAGACATAAACACAGAGAGAGCGAGACAGGTAGATTGACAGAGAGAAACAGAGAGACATAGACAGCCAGAAACAAGGAAACAATTAGACCAACAAGAGAAAGAAGCAAAAGAAAGAAAACAAAACGTAGACATTTCAGAAACGAGGGGGAAATAAACAAAAATAGGGAGACAATAGTAAAGGATCAATGGCATAAAAGAGACCTCCAAAAAGCAAAAACAGAGAGGAGAGAGAGAGAGACACTGACACTGACACTGACACAGTTTTATTGTCCATACAGCATTACAGCCCTGTAGACAAGGGGGAATAACAAGTTCAGATGAATTCGTGTAACATAATAACATTTTTCAAATTTTCCTCTCACTTCGTACTTACATATACTACTGCACATTCTAATTGCCACGCAGGTCACACACACACACACACACACACACACACACACACACACACACACACACACACACACACACACACACCACACACACACACACACACACACACACACACACGCACACACACGCACACACACACACACACACACACAACACACACACACACACACTCTCTCTCTCTCTCCCTCCCTCCCCCCCCCACCACACACACACTAACAGAATCAATGAAGGACCATCTAAGGACTAGTTACTCTGTTCCGTTATCTTTTTCCTAATATTCATTGCTTCTCCAATGAATTTAGCTAGACTTTCTATTTTCTCTTCACTGCTGACAGATAGAATATTTGCAACAGAATTCATATCAGCAATGCCTTTAAACACACTTAGCGCCTCACAGTTTCTGCGTTTATCAGAATAGGCCATACAATCGAAAAGAAAGTGAAATTCATCTTCTGTGGCATTTCGGCATGAAGGGCATATATTATCTTACACACAGAGTAAAGAGAGAGAGAGAGAGAGAGAGAGAGAAGAGAGAGAGAGAGAGAGAGAGGAGAGAGAGAGAGAGAGAGAGAGAGAGAGAGAGACAGACAGACAGACAGACAGACAGACAGACAGACAGACAGACAGACAGACAGACAGACAGACAGACAGACAGAGAGAACAGAGACAGAGAGATAGAGAGACAGACAGAGAGAGACAGAAAGACACAAAAAGAGACACAATGAGAGACACACAGAGAGATAGAGAGACAGATAGACAAAGACAGGGAGACAGATACAGAGACAGAAGCAGAGATAGAAAAACAGACACAGAAACAGAGACAGAAAGAGACAGAGAGAGAGAGATGCAGAGAGAGAGACAGAGAGAAAGGCAGAGATAGAGAGAGACAGAGACAAAAAGAGAAAGAGACAGAGATAGAGAGACAGAGACAGGGAGAAACACACAAACACACACACACACAGAGTAAGAGAGAGAGAGAGAGTAAGAGAAGAGAGGAGAGGGTGGACAATGAAACGGATACAGGCAAAGACGTAGCTGAAACAAAACCAGACAGCAGAAAACAAACAGAGATATAAAACAGCCCTTGTATTGATAAACTACTGAAGTGATTTGGGTCTGAATTCATGGCACCAGGATAAGGAAATCTGTAAATGGCACAAAAACAGACAGGAGAAAAAAATAAGCAAAGAAAAGAAAGAGGAGAGAAAAGATGAATGAAAGGAAAAAGAAAGAAACCACTGTTGATAAAAAAGGGAATGAAATACATAAAGCTGCAAAGCTGCAGAGAGAGAGAGAGAGAGAGAGAGAGAGAGAGAGAGAGAGAGAGAGACAGACAGACAGACAGACAGACAGACAGACAGACAGACAGACAGACAGACAGACAGACAGACAGATAGATAGAGACAGACACACAGACAGAGACAGACAGAGACAGACAGACAGACGGACAGAGACAGACACAAAGAGAAACAGAGACAGACAGAGAGACAGAAAGGTAGAGACAGACACAAGCACAGAATGGGAAAGATAATGACGGAGAGACAGACAGACAAACAGACAGACAGACAGACAGACAGACAGACAGACAGACAGACAAATAAAAGGAGAAAAGAACAGAGGCGGACACAGAACAACACATTTCAGATGAAGTCAAATGGAATGAAATTAGCAGTAGACAGAAAGAGTAGAGCCACAGAAAGAAAAAAGAAAAAAAAGGCAAAAGAGAGGAAAAACAATAATCAAAAGGGAATGAGAAAAAATAAACGGCAAAAGAAATACTTTATTACAACACAGACATGTATGTGTGAACATGGGAGGCAATTTTGGCCTGACATCTTGACAAGGGGAAATACTGAGAATTCAAAGTGAAAAGAAAAAAAGTATAAATAGGAAGAAACTTGGAAAAAAACGAAAAACAAAGACAGACAAAGAAAAAAAAGAAAGACAGAGGGAAAGAAATAACAAAAGAAAGACAGACAGGCAGACAGAAATAAAGGAGAAAAACAAAAAAGAAAGAAAAAAGAAATAAAGATGCATTGAGGAAAAGATAGATAGACCAGACGGACAAAAACAAAGACAAAAGAACGAAGGAAAGAAAGAAAAAAGAATGATAAATACATTGACGATTAGACAAATAGATAGACAGAGAGAGAGAGAGAGACAGACAGACAGACAGACAGACAGCAGACAGACAGACAGACAGAAAAATAAGTTAAATAGGTAGATAGGTCGGTAGGTAGGAAGGGGGAGAGAGAGAGAGAGAGAGAGAGAGAGAGAGAGAGAGAGAGAGAGAGAGAGAGAGAGAGAGAGAGAGAGAGAGAGAGAGGCACAAAGAGACAAACAGACAGAATGACAGACAGACACACAGGGGGGGGGGGGGGGGGGGGGCTAATGAAGGAAGTGTGAAAGAGACAGAGGTAGATACAGTGTGTTTGCTTGTGCATGTGTGTGCTCTAACAAAATGGGCCATAAGAAATTTCTGTTTTTTAGAATGAAAAGCTTTTTCAAAGTCGATAAAGGCCACATGCAATTTTCGATTCAGAGAAAATTGCTTCTGTATCAACGCAAAAAGAGTAAACACGTGGTCACTGGTTTAGTAGCCATGCGAAAATCTGGCCTGGTGTTCACCAATAATACCATTTTGTGGTACATATTATTGAAGCCTTTTGTTGATAATGGCATTAAATGCTTTATCACAAATACCTGAAAGTGAAATTCCTCTATAGTCAGTGTCATTACAATTACCTTTTTTATAAAGTGGAAGAATCACAGATTGAGACCAGCCCTCAGGAGAAAAAATGCCTTTGAGTGTTGAAAAACTTTACCAAAAAAATGACTATTTGTTGGAAAGGAGCTTTTAAAAGTTTCCCAATAACCCCATCTGGACCTGCAACTCTGCAATATTTCAATTTTCGAAGCCCAAACAAGACTTTGTCTGGGGATATTGTACTTTATCTGGGGATATTGGACTTTTTCTGGGGAAAGTGGACTTTTTCTGGGGAATTTGGACTTTTTTCTGGGGATATTAGACTTTTTCTGGGGATATTGGACTTTTTCTGGGGATAAAATCTAGCTGCCCAGACGGCATAGTGACTTATGTAGTGAGTCGCCAACGTAGACCTGGGAACACTACGTCAGTCCTTAGTACTTGAGGAAATACTGAAGGTGATGCAAAACACAACCTTCACCTAGCTGCACGTGCTTGTGCACCCATGAGAGAGAGAGAGAGAGAGAGAGAGAGAGAGAGAGAGAGAGAGAGAGAGAGAGAGAGAGAGAGAGGAGAGAGAGAGAGAGAGAGAGAGAGAGAGAGAGAGAGAGAGATTTGATTTGATTGATTTGATTTGATTTGATTTGATTGATTGATTTTTTTCTTTTATATCGAGGATAATGGAATAAGCACTCTTGTGCTTTTTTACATCCAGTCCCCGTGTGAATGCAGTTTTGTAAATGTCATCTGTTCCCACCGGCACACGATGGCCTACTCTTACGAAAAGCGGAACAGGATTTCACGTGTGGCGCAAGATGTTCTGCGTGCGTTCGCACACGGGGCCTCGGTTTTAAGTCTCATCCGAAAGACTTTTGGGGAGGGTGGAGTCAGCACTAATGTTAACTCCAGGAGAAAAATCTCCTCGACCGGAATCGAACCCGGGTCGTCAAATTGCCAGCGCAATTTTCTGACCACTAGGCTATCCGTCCCCCCAGAGAGAGAGAGAGAGAGAGAGAGAGAGAGAGAGAGAGAGAGAGAGAGAGAGAGAGAGAGAGAGAGAGAGAGAGAGAGAGAGAGAGAGAGAGAGAGAGAAGGAAGAGAGAGAGAGAAGGAGAGAGAGAGAGAAGGGAGAGAGAGAGAGAGAGAGAGAGAGAGAGAGAGAGAGGAAGGAGAGAGAGAGAGAGAGGAAGGAGAGAGAGAGAGAGGGGGAAGGAGAGAGAGAGAAGGAGAGAGAGAGAGAGAGAGAGAGAGAGAGAGAGAGAGAGAGAGAGAGAGAGAGAGAGAGAAGAGAGAGGAGAGAGAGAGAGAGAGAGAGAGAGAGAGAGAGAGAGGAAGAGAGAGAGAGAGAGATTCAAAATGAAATCAATTGTAATGAAATTAGGAGTAGACGGAGCGATGAGGGAGACAGAGAAAAGACAGTTGGAAAAATGGCCCACAGCGGAGAAAAAAATAAGAAAGGAAAAAAAAAAAGAGAGAAAATAGTTTATTACAACACAGGCTTGGCTGCGAGAACACGGGAGGCAATTTTGGCCTGACATCTTGACAGTGGGGAATGCTGACAAGGTTAAGTGACAAAAGAAAAAAAATGACAAAAAATAAGATCTGAAAAAACAACCTACAAAACAAAAGAAAAAAAGAAAAAAAACAATGGAGAAACTTTTCTGTGAATTCTAGATGACAATACAGAGAAAAAGTATGAATAAAAAGCCTATCAAACAAACAAATAAACCAAACAGTAAGAAGGAAAGAAAGAAAGAAAGAAAGGAAAGCGCCAACTGCTCAGCCAGGAAATTCAAAGAAACGAGAAAAATGCAAGCGTGTTTTATATATATATATATATATATATATATATATATATATATATATATATATATATATATATATATATATATATATTATATATATATATATATATATATATATTATATATATGTATCCGTAACTCTCTCTCTCTCTCTCTCTCTCCTCTCTCTCTCTCTCTCTCTCTCTCTCTCTCTCTCTCTCTCTGATCTTGCCTATGACGTTTATATTGAGATATCAAAACAAAAGTTTCACAATGCCGTATAATTGAACTTGACGTAATTCCAACACGCCATCACAATAAACATGCCCCTGAGGAAGACCAAAGCTGAAATGTTAGGGAACACCTATTTTTGCTGGTTGCTCAACTTTCACTCAAAATGAAAACAGAAAAAAACAGATGAAAAAAAGGAAAAGGAAGAAGGGACAGATAAAAGTGAGAAAATTAAAGCATAAACAACAAAAAATTAAAAAAAGAAATCATGAAGAAAAGAACAATGAGTGGAGCAGAGAAGGAAAGTGATAAAAGCAAAAAGAAATAGACACAAGGAAAAAATAATGAAGGAATGAACAGATGACTGGTCAGTTCAGGTGACTTTTATAAACTTGCATTACTCATTAACATCATCATCATCATCATTGTCGTCGTCATTGTCAGCTGTATAGTCTTTTTGATGCTCTTTTATCTGAAATAACTTTACATGTAATCTTTCTAACTATTTAAGAAGCTGGCCCACAGTATGAGTTTTTCCAAGAAGTATGCTTACACAAGCTCAATGTCCTGGAGCTCATCAGTCTCCACACACCAGGATGGATGCAGAGCATGTTAACGATATCAAATCTCATTGTGTGCTGGTGGGAATGGTTGACAAAATTTATAAAACTGCATGTACACGGAAACTGGATGTAAAAAATACGACATGAGTGCTTATTCCATTATCCTCAAAATAAATAAATAAATACATAAATAAATAAATCTCATAGCTGCTCTGCGCGTCTACTGAAGACCACATTGGGTTTACACGGATGACAAAATTTACACAAAACTGCATACACAAGGGAACTGGATGTTAAACAAAGCACACGAGTGCTTCTTCCATTACCCTTGATGTGAAAAAATATTAATAAACAAGTAAATGAATAAATCAAAAAGTATATAAATAAATTTAAAAAATAAATAGTTTAGGTGTGTGCGTCAGGTTCTGCGTGACACAGACTTGGTATCACCCGAAGAAGTTTTAAAAGACTGAAATCAATGTAGTATCAACTTTAAGGAAACTCTCTCTCTCTCTCTCTCTCTCTCTCTCTCTCTCTCTCTCTCTCTCTCTCTCTCTCCTCTCTCTCTCTCTCTCTCTCTCTCTCTCTCTCTCTCTCTCTCTCTCTCGTATGTGTGTTGATTTGTGTGCACTACAACATTAATCTGCCCAGTACCATGCTTCTATTAGAAATTGTTGTCGTTTGCGCTGGTAGAATTTTTCCAGCTAAGTGATACAAATGATTTTGTTGCGTGCACAAGGGAAACTTAACATACATTGTCTCTATTGAAAGTTTCATCTGAAGTTCCGCTACTCAGACTGTTGCTGAGAACACACACACACACACACACACACCACACAACACACACACACACACACACACACACACACACACACACACACACACACACACACAACGGGAGGGACGGTTAGCCTAGTGGTCAGAACATTGCGCTCGCAATTTGACGACCCGAGTTCGATTCCAGGTCGAGGGGATTTTTCCCCTGAAGTTAACATCAGTGCTGACTCCACTCTCCCCAAAAGTCTTTCGGATGAGACTGTAAACCGAGGCCCCGTGTGCGAACGCACGCAGAACATCTTGCACACACGTTAAAACCTGTTCCGCTTTTCGTAAGAATAGGCCATTGTGTGCCGGTAGGAACAGATGACAATATTTACACAACTGCATACACACGAGGACTGGATGAAAAAAAGCACATTAGTGCTTATCCCATTATCCACGATATAAAAGAATAATAATAAAAAAGAACACACACAGACACACAAAAACGCACGCATACTCACATACCTACACACATACACACACAAAAACACTATATCTACCTCTGTCTCATTCTCTTTTCCTCAGTCCCCCCCCCCCCCCCTTCTGTATCTGTCTGTATATCTGTCTGCCTGTCTGTCTGTCTCTCTCTCACTCTCTCACTGACACATGCGCGTGCACATACATATAAACACGCACACGCACACACATACACACACATACAAACACACACACAACACACACACACACACACACACACACACACACACACACACACACACACACACAGAGAAAAGACAGAGACAGAGAAGCCAGAGTCAGAGAGGCAGGGAAACAATGTGACATAATTATCACAGTTAACAAAGTCGGAGAAAAAGAAGAGAAGAGAAAGAAAG
>CM060321.1:24591589-24594089 GCA_030674155.1 Stramonita haemastoma
GAGGTCGAAAACCGCCGTTGCATGCATTTTGCCCGTAGAGGTAAAATGTAGTATTTATGCAGCCTCTTTTTAGAGGCCACATTTCCGACTGTCTGCTGCGTTGTCGTCGCCGGGAAGTTATACAGAGTCGTAGCAGATCAAATGTCTGCAATGTGTTACAGATAGGTAGATAGAAGCTTCAAGGTATCCCAGTTCCCAAATGAAAAATCGACTACCTTGCGGTGGCCAAAGCAGGATGCACATGTAATAACTCACCAAGCCACTGGTGAACATAGACGCTGAAGCCAAGCACAAAACAAAAAGCCCTATCACCACCACCCCAACACACACAGATATATATATATAATATATATATAATATATATATATATATATATGTGTGTGTGTGTGTGTGTGTGTGTGTAGAGACATACATGTGACGCTCCACCACGAAATGAATCGCTTAGAACATAACCCACTTTTCCGCTAGAAGCCATTAAAGGCAGGTGGAGTCAAGTTGACAATTTTGAGATTTTGATTGATTATAAAACTATAGCCATTATTCTACCTTGTAATGAATTATCAAGGCATGATTTTGTATTCTTTTGCTTTTAAACGTGCCTTAAAAATGCCCAAGCCCCATTCTGACCATTTATTATGATGCTAAACTGTCCATTTCTCTTTTGTCATTTCCTGCAGACTATCATTTCAACTTGTAATAACTTTTCATAGAATTCTCCGATTTTCAATATGTTTTTTCTATTGTATAGCCATTTCATTGCAGATTAATAAAATGTCAATGCTAAAAACTGACCTCCGGTGCAATGCGACTCCTCATGTGGTGAAGCGTCACAATTATATCTATATTTGTATATATACATATAATATATATATATATTCCATGTACGGGAAAAAAAACAACGGGCTCTTCTCCAGCTTTGAGCTAGGAAATTCAGTAGTGTAGTGTTTTTCACAGATGCTGTTTACAAAACATATTTTGATGAGTCAAAAACAAGTCAAAGTATTAAGCATCTTCTTTTTTTCGCTGGTTTTGAGGCTAAGGAGACAGCATGAAGTCCGGTAGTCATGAGAATGTTGGGTATAATCAATATTTGAAAATTCTTTGTATTTCCAATCTGATGAAGTCTATGCATGCATACTGTAATTGGGTGGCTGCTAGACAGCAGCGAAATAACATCTCTTTTATTCGTCAAACGCTCAGACAGCAACTATTGTTATTTTTCATATGAGCGAAATTGCTTTGCGATGTCCCCTTAGCGCCTGAGAAGTCAGGCCCAGATCATCCGACTTCGGCATGGAAGAGAAAATCTTTTAAGTCTTCTCGGCAGAAAAAGGCAGAAGAATAGACCAAGTAGGCAGAAAAAAGACGAGAAGGAGGTGACCAGTAGAAAAAGAACAAGGTCGAAACAAAGAGAGTTATAGAAAAGATGGAATTCCTCGCACAAAATTTCCAGAAGGTGCGGATGCTATTGATACTGACAGTTCCCCGGCATTCACATGGGGAAAACGAAATAACGGTAAAGGTAGTCTTGGCTGAAAAACACGACGACCCCCCCCCCCCTCCCCTCCACCCAAGCGCATCCAAAATCGCAACTGTCCTTTTCTGTACTTTTTCATCGATACTCCGGTTTACGAGGCTAAATAAACCTGTAATCCTCTGCTGCGATCGGATAGAAAATCAATGATATATAAGTCACGTCTCCAATCTCTGTTTATGTATGGTCTGTCTGTCTGTCCGTCTGTCTGTCTCTGTCGTGTCTCTATTGTCTTCTCTGTTCTCCTGTACTCTTGTCTCTCTTCTCTCTCTCTCTCTCTCTCTCTCTCTCTCTCTCTCTCTCTCTCTCTCTCTCTCTCTCTCTCTCTCCTCTCTCCTCTCTCTGGGGGGCGGATAGCCTAGTGGTCAGAACATTGCACTGGCAATTTGACGACCCGGGTTCGAGTCCGGTCGAGGAGATTTTTCTCCTGGAATTAACATCAGTGCTGACTCCACTCTCCCTAAAAGTCCTTAGGATGAGAATTTAAACCGAGGCCCCGTGTGCGAACGCACGCAGAACATCTTGCGCACACGTTAAATCCTGTTCCGCTTTTCGTAAGAGTAGGCCATCGTGTGTCGGTGGGAACAGATGACAATATTTACACACGGGGACGGATGAAAATAAGCTCATGATTGCTTATTCTGTAATCCTCGATATAAAAAGAATAAATAAATAAAATCTCTCTCTCTCTCTCTCTCTCTCTCTTCTCTCTCTCTCTCTCTCTCTCTCTCTCTCCTCTCTCTCTCTCTCTCTCTCTCTCTCTCTCTCTCTCTCAGGTGAGTGCTTGCACTCCCACGTGCGCATACTCACGTTCTGTGTTTGTGACTGGCTTTTTCCTCTGTCTCTGAATTTTTCATATTGTCATGATGATATCCCCTGCTTTACTGCATACTCAAATCGTTGTTGCTCCTTCTAAAGATGAATTTTATGATCATCTGCTATTTAGAAAACAGAGCAATTAGACAA
>CM060321.1:24596589-24606589 GCA_030674155.1 Stramonita haemastoma
ACATGGAGTAGGCTTTATTGTCAGGAAAGAGATTGTGTCAAGCATCATCAGCTGCACACCAGTATCCAGCAGACTCATCTCAATCAGAGTTTCTGCAAAACCCCAGAATCTCACCATCATCCAAGTGTATGCTCCAACATCTGACTACGACGATGACCAGATAGAAGAATTCTATGAAGAACTTGAAAACGTCATCTCCAAAACGCCCAAAAAAGACATCCTTATTGTGGAAGGCGACTGGAATGCTAAGGTGGGACCTGATGCCTATGACACCTGGGCAGGAACCACAGGACGATTTGGACTGGGAGAAAACAAATGACAGAGGACAGCGGCTGCTGGAATTCGCAAAGAAGCACAAACTAACTATTGGCTAACACACTCCACCCTCACAAGCCATCCAGAACATCAACCTGGCACTCACCAAATGGTCTGATTCATAATCAATTGATTACATTCTGTCACCCCAAAGATTCAAATCCAGCATAAACAAGGCAAACGCAAGAACATTCCCAGGAGCTGACATTGGCAGTGACCACGACCTTGTACTTACCACCATCAGGCTGAAACTGAAAGCAAAACACCAGCCAAAAATCCCGCGCATAAGATTCGACTGGAAAAACTCAAAGACCCAACAGTGGTTGAGATCTTCCAAGCCAACATTGGAGGAAAGTTCGCCGCACTCACAGCCATCGACAATGATGTGGACACACTGGCCAACAACATCAAAGAAGTGCTAACGACAGCAGCAGAAGAAACATTAGGAAGAAGCAGAACAAAGAAACAACCCTGGGTGACAGATGAGGTTCTTGACCTCTGCGACAAAAGAAGAGAACTTCAAAAACAAAGTTCACAAGTCAAGAAGCTTACAAGAAGTACATGGATAGCCACAGGAAGTGTGGAAAAAGATGAGAGAAGCCAAAGAAGCGTGGATAGAAGAACAATGCAACAACATCGAAGCTGGAATGGCCAAGGGAAACAGCAAAACAGCTTATGACACTTTGAAAGCACTAACGAAAACCACACAGCCTAAAGCCTCTGTTATTGAAGACAAAGAAGGAAATCTTTTAACGGAAAACAATGCCATCCTCCAACGCTGGACAGAATACTGTGAGGGATTGTATAACTACCCACTACACCCAGATACCAACATAGTTTCTGACAAACCCCCTGAACACCAAGATGAAGACCCACCAATACTAAGGTGTGAAGTAGATGCAGCTATTAAACAATTGAAGAAGGGGAAGTCCCCTGGAATCGATAACATCCCAGCTGAACTCATAAAAAATGGAGGTAATAAAAGCAAGGCGATTCACAGAACTTTGTCAGAAGATCCACGACACCAAAGAATGGCCAAAAGAATGGACACAGTCTCTTGTAATACCCCTGCCAAAGAAAGGAAACCTCAAGCAATGCCAGAACTACAGAACCATCAGTCTCATAAGTCATCCTAGCAAGATCATGCTGCAGGTAGTCCTCAACAGACTGAAAAACCAAGCGGAAAAACTCCTGGCAGAAGAACAAGCGGGCTTTAGACCAAAACGCAGCACAATGGAACAAATTTTCAATCTGAGAATTCTGATAGAGAAGCATCTCCAATACCAAAAAGACTTGTACCACAATTTCATAGATTTCAAAAAGGCCTTTGGCAGGGTATGGCATGACGGCCTCTGGCAAGTACTCAGGCACTTCAACATTGACAGCTGCCTAATTGAAGTCATCAAGGCTCTGTACAAGAACGCAAGAAGTGCAGTTTTCATGAACAATCACGTGGGCGAGTTCTTCAAGACCACGGTTGGGGTTTGCCAGGGCTGCCTTCTCTCACCTGTACTCTTCAACCTCTTCCTCGAAAACATCATGACAGAGACACTGCAAAACCACCACACTTCCATCTCCATTGGTGGAAGACCCCTTTGCAACCTCAGATTTGCAGATGACATTGACCTCATGGGCAGCAGCAAACAAGAACTGCAAATACTCACAGACAATTTAACAGATCAAGCGAGCGCATACGGCATGAGGTCAGTACAGAGAAATCAAAGATCATGGTCAACAGCGCAGTAATGACATCACGGAAATAAAGATAAATGGAGAAATACTAGAAGAGGTGAGCCAATTCAAATACTTAGGCTCCATCCTAACAAAAGATGGCACATTAAACAATGAAGTGAAAGCTGCATTGCAACAGCAACATCTGCTCTAGTCAGACTCGAGAGAATCATCAGAAGCAACAACATCAGCTTCTGCACCAAATACCACCTTTACAAATCCCTCGTGATATCCATCCTCCTATATGGCTGTGAATCATGAACTCTGACATCAGAGTTAGAGAGGAGAATGTAAGCATTCGAGAAAAGTGCCACAGAAGACTCCTCAGAATATCTACAAAGAACACAAGACCAATAACTATGTGAAAGAAGAAATCAAAAAGCGTGTTGGGCCCCCAAGAGCCTTGCTCTCCACCATAAAGAGGAGAAAGCTGATGTGGTTTGGTCACACCACAAGACACAACACCCTAGCAAAAACCATCCTGCAAGGAACAGTCGAGGGCAAGAGAAGAAGAGGCCGCCAAAAGAAATCATGGGTTGACAACATCAAAGACTGGACCGCCCAACCCCTACAACACCTCCTACTAGCCACACAGGATCGTGAAGCATGGAAAAAGATCGCTGTTGCGTCTTCTCTCATGTCCCCCCTACGTCCTTTGGGACATGGGACTGAGTGAGTGAGAGTGAGTGAGTATTATAGATTGCTGTATGAAAGAAGAAGAAACAAGCCCAGCAGTGAGAGAAAAGTGGAGCGGAAAAGTCTATTCTGTCTGCTTCTGAAAAGCGTCATCTTTGATGCTTTATGTCTGCCTTTTTTTTCTTTTTCTTTTTTTCTGTCTAGCTGATGAAGGAGTCGTAATGGTTACCTGCACTTGTTTTCCTTCACCACACTTTGTCATGTTATATGTATATATGTATATGATATATATTGCATATATTACATATATGTGTGTATGCGTGCGCGCGTGCTTGTGTGTATGTGTTTGTATGGGTGTATTTGTATGTATGTGTGTGTGTGCTTATTCATGTTTATTTATTTTATTCTTTTATATCGTGGATAGTGGAATAAGCACTCGTGTGTTTTTTTACATCCAGTCCCCGTGTGTATGCAGTTTTTGTAAATCGTGTCGTATGTTCCCACCGGCACACGACTGCCTACTCTTACGAAAGGCAGAACAGGATTTAACGTGTGCGCAAGATGTTCTGTGTGCGTTCGCAAACGGGACTTCGATTTATAGTCTCATCCGAAGGACTGTGTGTGTGTGTGTGTGTGTGTGTGTGTGTGTGTGTGTGTGTGTGTGTGTGTGTGGTGTGTGGTGTGTGTTGTGTGTGTGTGGTTGTGAGTGTGTGTGTGTGTGTAGTGGTGTGTGTGTGTGTGTGTGTGTGTGTGTGTGTGTGTGTGCATTATCATGTCTGCATGCACAAACACCGGTTTTTTTTTTCCATATCTGTTTTTTTTCTGATTCTAAACGCTTCACATTTTCCCCTATAATCTCCCCAGCGTTATTGCCAGCTCAAATTGTTGCTGCTGCTTCTAAACACAAGTTTTACGATCATCTGCATTTAGGGAAATGAAGCAACTGGACAAACAAAAAACAGATATTGCCTTTGTAACAAAAGACAAACAATGACGCAATTGAAGAAGCAGAAGACGGATACCGTCTTCGTGACAGACACACAAACATTTACGCACAGGCATACAAAGACATATTATGGTATAATCATAACTTATATAATGATTTCGGAGACTGAGTATGTGTACATGTACGAACACATGTGCGTGAAAATGCACTTACATATTCATAATCTTCCCAAGCGTGTGCATGCACACAGAAACGCACTCACATAAACAAGTACAGACCCACTTGTGTGCTTGTCTGTGTTCATGGATGCGCATGCGCACATGCAAACACATACACACGCACAAACACACGCGTACGTGCGCACAAACACACACACACAACACACACACAAAGTGTGTAAACACACACACGCGCGCCTGCGCGCGCACGCACACATACACCCTCACATACACACATACAGACAAACACAAGCACATGCACACTCGCACACATAGGGAAGAAAACATTAAAAGCCATCACTAAGTGATTGCTTTTATCCGACTGAAAAAAACAATAATTCGGAGTTGTGAAATTTCTCTCTCTCTCTCTCTCTCTCTCTCTCTCTCTCTCTCTCTCTCTCTCTCTCTCTCTCTCTCTCTCTCTCTCTCTCTCTCTACACACACACACACTGCACTCTCCCCGAAAAGTCCTCGAATAGACATTTAAAAATACAGAGCCTGCGATGTGCGAACGCACGCAGAACATCTCGCACACTTAAATCCTTTCCGCTTTTCGTAAGAGATAGCATCGTGTGCCGGTGGAACAGATGACAATTTTACAAAAATGCTATACACACGGGGGACCAATGAAAAAAAGCACATGTTGCTTATTCTGTTATCCTCGATATCAAATTAAATAAATAAATAATAAAAACCACACACCACACACACACACACACACACACACACACACACACACACACACACACACACACACACAACACACAGTTTGTGTATGTGTGTTTGTGTGTCTTTGAGCGTATACTTGTGTATTGAGTGTGAACTGCTGTGGTTGTCCACGAGGACGGATGGATGGAGTAGGTGTAAAGCACCTGCCAACAAAGCAAGTAATATGAACGTGGGCCAGCTTGAGCCCGAACTTCCCAATCCATAAACCGTGAGTGACGGTCCTGGATGCTATCTTTTCCTCACTCAATCACTCACTCAGTCCCATGTCCCAAAGACGTAGGGGGACATGAGAGAAAACGCAACGGAGATCTTTTCATGCTTCACGATCCTGTGTGCTAGTAGAGGCGTTGCAGGGTTGGCAGTCCAGTCTTGATGTTGTCACCCATGATTTCGTTTCCTATGAAATATAAATCCAGGTGCCATGTAAAACACGCTTTCAAGTGTATGTAAAGTGCCTCAAGGCAATACCAGAATTGTCCCTGGTAAAACTCTGCAAAATAAAGTGACTTTTGTAAGAAAGGAAAGACAGATACAGACAGTATCTTTTTTTAAAGGCGTGGTTGTGCTGTTGTTGTGAAGAAATCCCAGAGAGAGAGGCAGCCTGAATTTTATACAGAGAAATAGTCCATTAATGAAAGTAGCATACAACACATTTTTTTTATAGTTTCTGTGTATGTGTGTGCGTGTGCGTGTGCGTGTGTGTGTGTGTGTGTGGTGCGTATGTGTGTGTGTGCGCGCGCACGCACGCGCACGCGCACGTGTTTGTGTGATTGTATATATGTATATATTATGCACTCTGTGTGTGTCACATGTATGTATGTATGTATGTATGTATGTATGTATGTATGTATGTATGTATGTATGTATGTAGTGTATGTATGTATGTATGTATGTATGTATGCGTTCATGGATGGATGGATGGATGGATGGATGGATGGATGGATGGATGGATGGATGGATGGATGGATGGTATGAGATATGATGTTGTATGTATGTATGTATGTATGTATGTATGTATGTATGTATGTATGTATGTATGTATGTATGTATGTATGTATGTATGTATGTATGTAATGTATGTATGTATGTATGTTTAATGTATGTATGTATGTTGTATGTATGTATGTAGTATGTAGTATGTATGTAAATGTATGTATGTATGTATGTATGTATGTATGTATGTATGTATGTATGTTGTATGTTGTGTGTGTAGTGTGTGTGTGTTGTGTGTGTGTTGTGTGTATGTATGTATGTATGTATGTATGCTATGCATGCATGCATGCATGCATGCATGCATGCATGTATGTATGTATGTATGTATGTATGTATGTATGTATGTATGTATGTATGTATGTACGTATGTATGTATGCATTTCATGCATGCATGCATGCATGTGTCTCTGTGTGTGTATCTCTGTGTGTCTATCTGTGTGCCCACGGACAAGCATTCCTATGCTCCTGTGTTATGTTGGCATCCACATCTGCACACGCTGTCACTTATGGACACACATATTCTGTGTGTATTCTATATACATGTATGTGTGCAAATCGTAAAAGCTGATCAGTGCCTTGCATACAGGGTCTTCCAGATGGAAGAATAAAAGATGCTATCAATTCTATTTGTTCATCTTCCTTGTCTGCCTGCCTGCCTACCTGCCTGCCGGCTACGGCTGCTTGTTTGCCCGCCAGCCTGCCTCATGTTTTTATATCTCTCTTTCTATCTTACCAATCGTATTAGGAAGATGCAGGAATATATTGGATGTCTATGTCGATGTCTGCTCGAGCACATTTACGCAGCAAGGTAGATAGTTACCTGATAGCTAGCAGTCTTTATTAATGTTGTAGTTTTCCTGCCTTCTTTTATGACTGAATACACGTTTTCCAAAGGACTGTCCTCATATGTATGTATGTATGTATGTATGTATGTATGTATGTATGTATGTATGTATGTATGTATGTATGTATGTATGTATGTATGTTGTGTGTGTGTGTGTGTGTGTGTTGTGTTGTGTGTGTGTGTGTGTTGTGTGTGTTTATAGAAATGTTCGTATTGTTATGTTTTAATGATGCACATAAAAAATATAATTATGTGTATTCTCCGTAAATATGTATGTATGTATGTATGTATGTATGTATGTATGTATGTATGTATGTATGTATGTATGTCATGTATGTATGTATGTATGTGATGTATGTATGTATGTATGTATTGTATGTATGTATGTATGTATGTATTATGTATGTATGTATATGTATGTAGTATGTAGTATGTATGTATGTACGTATGTAAGTATGTATGTATGTACGTATTATCATATTATAAATCATATTTCAAATGTTATTATAAAATATATCCAAAAATTTACTCAAACATAAAAAATCACACTTCATTCAAACACTGCTACTAACTCAAACTACACTGTTAGCTTCAAGCCCAGTAACAGCACAACCACAATGTGTTTCTGTTTCCACACCACAAGACTCTATGTCAAAACCTCTCTAGCATAATACACAATATTATAGCCTCGTCCGTACTTACTTCGCCATCACAAACACTGTCAACACTGGCTGTACCACACAGTCAACACTGGCTGTCCCACACTGTCAACACTGGCTGTCCCACACTGTCAACACTGGCTGTCCCACACTGCCAACACTGACTGTACCACACTGTCAACATTGGCTGTCCCACACTGTCAACACTGGCTGTCCCACACTGCCAACACTGACTGTCCCACACTGTCAACACTGGCTGTCCCACATCATTAACACTCGCTGTCCCACACTGTCAAAACTGGCTGTCCCACATTATTAACACTGGCTGTCCCACATTATTAACACTGGGCTGTCCCACACTGTCACACCAGCTGTCCACCTGTCACACTGCTTCTACACTGTCAACACTGGCTGTCCCACATTATTAACACTGGCTGCCCCACACTGTCAACACTGGCTGTCCCACATTATTAACACTGGCTGTCCCATATTATTAACACTGGCTGTCCCACATTATTAACACTGGCTGTCCCACACTGTCAACACTGGCTGACCCACATGTCAACACTGGCTGTCCCACATTATTAACACTGGCTGTCCCACACTGTCAACACTGGCTGTCCCACATTATTAACACTGGCTGTCCCACACTGTCAACACTGGCTGTCCCACATTATTAACACTGGCTGTCCCACATTATTAACACTGGTTGTCCTACACAGTCAACATTAGCTGTCCCACACTGTCAACACTGACTGTCCCACACTTTAAATATTGGCTGTCCTACACTGTCAACATTTGGCTGTCCCACACTGTCAACACTGGCTGTCCCACACTGTCAACACTGGCTGTCATTTCAATCTATCTGACAATAACATCCAAAATACTCTCACAAAGTCTAGGATCACAACGCAGCTGAAAAAGTTACGAGTCCTCTAAAGGGTACATCCATCCAAATGAATATTATTCACAAGAAAGAATTCTTTTTATTCTTTTATTCTTTATATCAAGGATAATGGAATAAGCACTCATGTGCTTTTTTACATGCAGTCCCCGCGTGTATGCAGTTTTGTAAATCTTGTCATTTATTCCCACTGGCACACTATGGCCTACTCTTACGAAAAGCGGAACAGGATTTAACGTGTGCACAAGGTGTTGTGCGTGCAATCGCACACAGGGCCTCGGTTTCTAGTTTCATCCGAAGGACTTTTGGGGAGAGTGTAGTCAGCACTGATGTTAACTCCAGGGGAAAAATCCCCTCGAACGGGAATCGAACACGGGTCGTCAAATTGCCAGCGCAATGTTCTGACCACTAGGCTATCCTCCCCCCCCCCCCCCATAAGCACAGGTGAAGCCACTACATGTCCTCTGAAGTAGTCACAAGAACTTAAGATCCATCCAAAGGAATATTGTTCTCGCAACAAAATATAAGCATAGGTGAAAAAACAATCAATTTAATCATGTTCATCCAAACAACAGGTTCTCCACAGTCCATGCAGATCAGATATTCTATCTCCTCCACCCTCCCCCCCCCCCCCCAACCACACACACACAACTCAATTCCATCTGGTCACACTCCTGGGAATAAAACAATAAAAACTCCACACAAAGAACAATAAAAGCTGTCAACTCCTCCTCTGAGAAGTGGCACAAGGCACACAGCTCCATGATGTACAATATGCAACACCACTAAACATCACTAAATCCCCACAAATAATAACAGCTGTCAACTCCCCTCCTGTCTTCAGGTGCTTGTAAATAGTTAACAGTCTGTTTCATAGACACACAGCCACTAAGACACTACCAAGCAGCCACACCTGTCTTCAGGAGCTTGTAAATAGTTAACAGTCTGTTTCATAGACACACAGCCACTAAGACACTACCAAGCAGCCACACCTGTCAGCTCCTCCTCTGAGGAGTGGCACAAGGCAAACAGCATCATCACAAAGAAACACAGACGCTGGTGTCACCTGAAGACCCACACAAAGTCACAGGCAGGTAACTGGTCAGATGAACTGACCCCGACACAGCTGTCATGTAACCTCTGAAGTGCGGCCCCAGGCACACAGCTAAAGGACATAGATCTGAACAAAAACGGGACAACACTAAACAAACAGCAGCTGTCAATTCCTCCTCAAAGAACCTTGCACAAAGCAAACAGCTTCAGAAGGTAGAAACACAAACATCAGAAGTGACCAGACCCACTAGGGCACACCCCTACCCTAGGAGTACTACAACAAGCACTGAAAACCTCAACCCCTTCATTTCACAAAGACAACTATCTCTGATAAACATCCTGTCACGTGACCAGATCTCAATTAGCCCAAGATCAAAACGATAAATGTACAATCACCCCAACTAGGCACAAGACAAACTAACAGCACCACTCAAACTTCAAAAGAAAACAAGCCCCAAAATAATCCAGCTTAAAAAAAATGTCCAGAGGCACCGACCTTTACTTTTACGAAACAACAAAAATAAACTACTGTCTGCAACTTTAGCCTGATAAACTTCAGTTGACCTTTACAGGATGCAGCATTCTGTTTATCCAAAGCAAATTTACATACTTTATAATCACAGTATGTATGTATGTATGTAGTATGTATGTATGTATGTATGTATGTATGTATGTATGTATGTATGTATGTATAGTATGATGTATGTATGTATGTATGTATGTATGTATGTATGTATGTATGTATGTATGTAATGTATGTAGTTTCAAATAGTAAAAGTAGATGAGTTCCTTTACTCATAGCTCTCTCAGATGTATGAACTAAACAAATCCTACCTTTGACTAGTACATCTGCCTTGTGGTAATGTCAGCACTAATGCCATAGGTGATGTTTGTCATTAACTGGGTCTTCTCTGTGATGATTTGTATGACATATTCTGTAGATACAGTAGCACTGACATTAACATTAACAAC
>CM060321.1:24611589-24614089 GCA_030674155.1 Stramonita haemastoma
TATCTATCTGTCTATCTATCTATCTATCTATCTATCTATCTATCTATCTATCTATCTATCCATCTATACATCTCTCTGTCCATCTATGTATCTATGTATCTATGTATCTATCTATCTATCTATCTATCTATCTATCTATCTATCTGTCTATATATCTATCTATCCTTTAGTCTGGCGACCATGGGGCACCTCCGAAGACTTGACAACCAGTTCTCTCCATTCCTCTCTCTGTTCTGCCTTTCTCAGGGCTTTGTTGAGTTCTAGGCTAGACCTGTCTATTCGCTGGTGTTGTCCACCCATCTCTTCTTCGGTCTGCCTCTTTTTCTTCCTCCTTGAACAGTGCCTTGCAGTATTGTCTGTGTAAGTCCTTTTAATCTTGTGACATTTCCATACCATTTAAGTTGATGCTTCTTTATAATTGTTAGAAGGGCTTCGTAGGGCCCAGTGGTTTGCTGGATTCTGTTATGCGCGTCTTCATTGCTTATGTGGTTTTTGTAGAAAGTGCCAAGGAGTCTCCGGAAGAATCTCCTCTCTACCGCCTCTCTACCCCTCATCTCATATCTATTCTCTCCAAATCTACAGTCTGAGTCCACGATTCACAGGAATTTGGATATGACAAGGGAATGCATCAGTCTGATCATCGATTTGAGTGGGATATCTTTATCTCTCCAGAAAAGTGATGCACACGCATTTTATTTTATTCCTTTGTTGGAACCACATTATTGGCACATTTAGAACAAAAAACATAAACTTATCTGCTTAGATATTCCGAACTATACTTATACCTTTACATAGCAAAAGCTCATTATCTTGGTTAAGATAACAAATATGTACTCTGGAAAGGGCATCATGTAGATGTTGGGATAAACACCCGTATCTTAGTATCAAGATTAGACTGATAATCGCTGTACTTCAATGGATGAAACATTATGTAAGTAGGTAACTGGTTTTAGAAATGGGTCCTAGTTTCTCTAAACTATTTGTATTTTACCAGTGCTTTAAGAAGAAAGAAAACTTTCAAATAGCAGCCATTTGAAGTAGCATATCGATCATTCAAAATGCACATAAAATCTTTAATACTGTCTGCACCGGAACTCAAAACTGTGTGGCAAAAGCCGATAAACGACTATAAGGCTATTTTCTTTAGAAATTTCTCACGCATTGCTTAACGTGCAAATAGCAACAATCCGACACCAGCCACACACATAAACGGAAGATCAGTCCTTTTTAAAGGCACACATTTTAGGAAAAAGCCTGCACTCTCACA
Source organism: Stramonita haemastoma (assembly GCA_030674155.1). Taxonomy (NCBI): domain Eukaryota; kingdom Metazoa; phylum Mollusca; class Gastropoda; order Neogastropoda; family Muricidae; genus Stramonita; species Stramonita haemastoma. The sequence continues at coordinate 24,612,857 of CM060321.1, forward strand.
CATCTATGATAGATTTCTAATGGGCCAATTATGCTTGGCTAACCAGCAGTTTTGAATACTCTGTCCTACCCACTTTTAGTCTGCCCAGGCATTCAGAGAAAGTCTATAGTCGTGTAAATCGGTGGGTGTTGAAATACTCAGACTAAACTTTGCTCTTCCACAGTGGATAGTTTTTCTCTACGTAGAATATGTGTCGAGTTTGGAAAGCTAAGGTAGACTATATAGGGTGCCAGGAAAGAAATGTACAGATTATACAATGTTGGAATAATCCTTTGGGTACGTCTGTTTGAATATTCAGACGATAAATTATTCATTGTTGTCTGCACACGAAAGGATAATTATGTTAGGAATATTTTTGACTAAAATGTTACTATTATGTCTAAAACCGAAAATGGTGGAATTTAAATAAATGACGTATGTGGTGTGTGTGTGTGCGCGCGCGCGCGCGCGCGCGTGTGTGTGTGTGTGTGTGTGTGTGTGTGTGTGTGTGTGTGGTGTGTGTGGTGCGTGCGTGCGTGCGTGTGTGTTATTTTATTTATTCATTCTTTTATATCGAGGATAATGGAATAAGCACTTGTGTACTTTTTACATCCAGTCCCCGGGTGTATACAGTTTTGCAAATCATGTCATCTGTTCCCACCGGCACACAATAGCCTACTCTTATGAAAAGCGGAACAGGATTTAACATGTGCGCAAGATGTTCTGCGTGCGTTCGGAAACGGGTTCTCGGTTTATAGTGTCATCCGAGGAACTTTTGGGGAGAGTGGAGTCAGCGCTGGTGTTAACTCAAGGGGAGAAATCCCCTCAAACGGGAATCGAACTCAGGTCGTCAAATTGCGAGTGCAATGTTCTGACCAGTAGGCTATCCCGTCTGTCTGTGTGAGTCAGTGTGTGTGTGTGTGTGTGTGTGTGTGTGTGTGTGTGTGTGTGTGTGTGTGTGTGTGTGTGTGTGTGTGTGTGTGTGTGTTTGAGCGCGTGTGTGCGTGCGTGCGTGCGTGCGTGAGTGAGTGTGTGTGTGTGTGTGTGATAATGTCCCTTTGCCCCTAAATATCGTCTAACTGTTTGTCTGTCTTGGTGTCTCTATCTTTGCCTGTTTGTCTATCTCCGTGTCTATCTTTTTGTCTCGCTCCTTCTGTTTCTGCTTCTGCCTCTGTCTGTCTGTCTGTCTGTCTGTCTGTCTGTCTGTCTGTCTGTCTGTGTTGTCTCTGTCTGTCTGTCTGTCTGTCTGTCTGT
>CM060321.1:24616589-24621589 GCA_030674155.1 Stramonita haemastoma
TCCACAGTCCCCACAGTGCCAGACCCCAGTTTTCCCGCTTTCTGCTGCTGCAGCTGATCCTTACAATTTCAAATGAAATCAACAGCACCCGCATCACCACCACGCTGGGAAACAGGCAAATGTAAATTTATTGATTTGGCCTCCCAAATTTCTCATCAAGATGTTTCTGGACTTCTTTGGTGGCGAGTTCAATTGACTTAAAAGCATACGGAACTTGAAAATTTCATTTGCAGCGGGCAAACTTCCTAGGACATGTAGAAAGTCCACACTTAGCATTTGGAATGAAAGGCTTGAAAAGCCGCCTGTGATACAAAACTGATGTACTGCTCTGATAAATGGCAACCTATGCTGCTAGTCTGGTAGAGGGATAGTAGCGGCTGAACCTGGCTGTCTGGTGTACACGTGAAGCAAGATCACATCACGTTATTGATGTAGCACTTATCATCAGAGACAGAAACACCAAATGATTGCAAAGGATTGCTGTGAGTCTATTCCTTACAGGGTTTTTAAGATAAAGAAACAGTAAATATGCAGAAAAAAATTCATTTTGAAAACTGAATAGCCCCCTGGGTATTCCGGGGGCCTGTCAGTATGAATACATCCCCACATTCTGGAAGTTCTGTGCTAGAAATTACCTCTTTTCTATCACCCTCTTTGTTTCTGCCTTGTTCCTTTTCTTCTGTCACTTCTCTCATGTCTACTTTCTGCGGTTTTTGGTCCGTTTCCTCTGCCATTTATCCAGAAAGTTTTAAAACATAACATTTCTCTTTTATGCCGAAGTCGATTGCACCGGGCCTGACTTGTCATGTGCTTAACGGCAGCGTGACGCTTTTTTGCTATACAAAAGACAACAGTAGTTGCTGTCTGAATAGTCGACGGAGAAGAAAGACCTGAATATTCCATCCTAGCTTAGTCACATTGAAATCATTATGAAGCATACGTACAGGCCCAATCGTGTTTTAAATTGCGTGAATTTTTTAAAAACTAAAACACATGTTGTTCTTTCTAACTTGTCCATGTCGTGTCTCTCGATATATCACACACATACACACACGCACGCACACGCACGCACGCACACACACACACGCACACACACACACACACACACAAACACACACACACACAGCACACACACACACTCACACATTCACACACACATACACATACACACACATACACACAAAACACACACACACACAACACACCACACACGCACACACACACACACACACACACACACACACACACACACACACACACACACACACACACACACACACACACACACACACACACACACACACACACACACACACACACACACGCTGACGTATACTTTTAAGTGGGATCACGCGCAAAACTTGAAATAGTACCAGGGACGGATCGAGGTCTCTTTGAAACTTACTCTTTTGGACAGATTTTACGGTAACCATTGTCCATTCTACAGCAATTTCAAGTTGGTAAAACAGCTTTTGTTGTCTGATTTATGTCTAAACTCTCTGTGATTTGGACGACTTTCTGTACTATTATAGGCAAGAAAAGGAGATAGATGGCTAGAGAGGGAGGAGAGACAGAGAGAGACAGACAGACAGACAGACAGACAGACAGACAGACGACAGGAAAAGACAGACAGAGACAGAGACAGACAGACAGACAGACAGACAGACAGACAGACAAACGGAAAATAAAGAGAAAATGGGGAATGAAAATAGAAACAGGTAAATGTAAAATCAGAAGGAAACAACAACCAAAAAATGGACTTGAAATTTTATTTAGTATATGCTACGGTCGAGAAAAAAAGACAAGACTTTGTGGGCAAGAAAGACACAGACAGACAGACAGACAGACAGGTAGACAGACAGAGCTCTTTAGAACGCCTGGCTTTTACGTCACATGACAATCACCATAGAGAAGTCAAATCATAAGTATCTATTTTTATAGTAAAAACAAAAGTCGTTGAATACTGCACAGCACACAAAGGAATGTTTACAAACAATGAAAAATCTAAATTGACAAAGTTCCTTAACTTACTTTAAAATAGACACATTGTGTTTAAATTCTTAACAAGATTCAGCGCTATACAAAGATTTGTTATTAAATTGAAATTTATATATATATATATATATATATATATTATGTTATATCAAACATTATTAAAAAATTTTCATGGCTTGGCTTCGCGAACGAAGATTAAGGGCACTGTCCACGTCTGGTGCAGGCTCGCTGGTGGCTGTTCAGTCCAATGCGTGACAAACAAACCCGGCCGCAGCGGCTGCAGGGGAAAGTCGATTCTGGGGTTGATGTAGAGGGGACGCGGTTCTTCCTCCTCATTCGCCTCTCCTCATATCCAAATATCATTGTTATTAAACTACTCTACAGAACGCACGCACATACGCGCGCGCTCGCACGCACGCACACACACACACACCACACACACACACACACACACAAAACACACACACACACACACACCACATACACACACACACACAAGATTCAACATTTAAGATTTAATTCGCCCTGAACTCCTCTTGGGGCATGGAGGATATCGGTAAACAAATTCAAGAGTAACATATATAATTTACTTTAACAAAAACGTTTACAACACTGCAAGTGACAGTAGTAAAAATGTAGTCTATCCATCCAACAATATCATGCAACTGTACTCTTGGCTATGAATGTGCTAAGTTTTAATATCACACACACGCACAGGCGCGCACGCACGCATGCACACACACACACACACACACACTTCCAAGCACAGGCAGGCACGCACGCACGTACGCATACACACACACTCACACAATCACACACACACTCATACTCATACACACACACACACACACATTCATACTCACACACACACACAAACACACACACAGGCACACACACACACACTCACACTCACACTCACACTCACACTCACACACCACACACACATACGCACACACACATACACACACACACACACACACACACACACACACACACACACACACACACACACACACACACACACACACACACAGTGAGGTGGATTTTTTTGTGGGATCAGCACTCAAGTTGAGATAGAACTAGATTTCGTTCAATGTTAGAGTCCAAGCTTTTTGTCCTTTTAAAGATTTTACTACTAAGTGTTTTCCTTTCTCAAAGTTCAGACGCACGTAAAACTACTTTTACGATTGAATCAATGTCTAGAGGTTATTTCACTTGGACAAGTTTATGACATTCAAGATGGAGAGAGAGAGAGAGAGAGAGAGAGAGAGAGAGAGAGAGAGAGAGAGAGAGAGAGAGAGAGAGAGAGAGAGAGAGAGAGAGAAAGAGAGAGACTGAAAGAAAAGAAAGAAAAGAAAGAAAGAAAGAAAGAAGAAGAGAGAGAGAGAGAGAGAGAGAGAGAGAGAGAGAGAGAGAGAGAGAGAGAGAGAGAGAGAGAGAGAGAGAGAGAGAGAGAGAGAGAGAGAGACAAGGCAAGGTAAGGCAAGGCAAGGCAAGGCAAGGCAAGGCAAATTCTTTTTTTACGAGGATAATGACAAAGCACTCGTATGCTTTTTTACATCCAGTCCCACCCCTTTTCAGGGATAACATCAAGATAAAAAACAACCTCTTACTAAACAACATCAATAATAATGATCCAAACACCAAGAGCAAGAAACCATACCAGGTAACAGAGAGAGAGAGAGGGGGGGGAAGAGAAATGGAGTGAGAGAGAGACAGAGAGAGAGAGAGACAGAGAGAGAGACAAAGAGAGAGACAGATTGATTGATTGATTGATTGATTGATTTTTTATTATCGAGGATAATGGGGAAGAGAGAGAGAGAGAGAGAGAGAGAGAGAGAAGAGAGAGAGAGAAAAGAGAGAGAGAGAGAGAGAGAGAGAGAGAGTGTGTGTGTGTTTTGTTTGTGTGTGTGTGTGTGTGTGTGTGTGTGTGTGTGTGTGTGTGTGTGTGTGTGTGAGAGAGAGAGAGAGAGAGAGTGAGTGAGACTGTACTGAAGCCAAGGCGCGCAAACGATCATCCATCCAACTGGTAACCACGCTCGATGCTGCTTAACTTGACTTGGGGAAAGCGAGTGCTCTTTCCACCTAGCTATTCCACCCCAGACATAACAATTCAGTGCACGTTAAAGAACCCACAAAAAACAGAGAGTTGTCCCTGGCAAAATTCTGTAGAAAAAAGGCCACTCTAATAGAGAAATAAATACAACTGCAGACAAGAAAAGATATGCAGACAGAGAAATCTGCTGTAACATAAAGGGGTATAAAATCAAATGAAACTTTAAAATAAAAAGTAAACGACCTAGTTTAGTGTTAAATGACGTTATTTATATACCATTTTTCCTGATCTTTGTAATAATCTATTTTCCTGATCTTTGTAATAATCTGTTGTTGTTTTGCGAGCAATACTTAAAATAAGAAGGTGTCAAAGCCGAACTCTACACAATGTACTAGTGGATCATAGAAAACACGCATAACGTCATTATCAGTGTCCCTAACTTCAGCCCTAAGTTGCTTTACGTGCAAATACTGGCCCTCCTTAACTATGCCTCCAGAGGTTTCCCCACTCATAACTTGCAAAAGCAAACTACGTGAAACCAAAAATCACACCGAAACTGGAGACGAGTATACTCTTTTAAAAAAACAAATGGCTCTTCACAGGCCGGGGGCGCACTGATGACTGCTGGTGACATATTTTCTACAGGGTACAATTATGCAAAGGCGATGGGCAGTCTGGACTCCCCAAGGTAGCTTCCTGTCTGGCGGGGTGTCAGGACCTGGCCTGTGATGGAGTAGCTCAGTTGGCGTCGTGGTCTGTAAGAGCAATACCGGGAAACCTGACCCTAGGGAATCAGGGTGGAGTACCTAGACAATGTTATGCTCATTGGTGTTTTTGAGGTAATTCTGTTTTGACTGCAGTCTGCGAAGTGTTTAAAGCAGCTTTCCTCTTAAAAGAAGTATCCCTGAATTTATGTCATGATATGTTTGTTGTGGTAAAAATGTAGACT
>CM060321.1:24644089-24646589 GCA_030674155.1 Stramonita haemastoma
AGTTTCTCGTGTCTCTTCATTGTTCTTCATCTTCGCTTCTGCCATGACGTCAAAGCCGTTTTTAGTTGGTCTCGAAACATTCTGAAGTCTGTAGAGACAGACAGACCGGAAACATTTTATGAGATGACTTCAAGATGTCCATAGAGGAGTACTGAGGTAACTGAAAAAAACAAAACAGAAAAAGAGCTGAACAAACATCAACAACAAACAAGCAAAAAAGATGAGGGCAGCAACTGACAGGGAGAAGGTAAAGAAACCCTCAGATTAATTCCTGTAATAGTTACAGCAGGACTTCACTGCTTTAAAGACATCGTCTAACATTTCAGAGTCTATCTACTCTGCAGGTCAGAGTGCTATGCCCTTATCATGAATAAAAGAATAAATGAATGAATAATCTTTCTTTTTCAGGGGTTACTAGATAAGCATGCCCATACTGGGTTTTTTTTTCAACCGGCCTTTGCCCTTATAAGGACAATATAACACCCAGAAAAACCAACAACAACATAAAGAAGAAAAAACAGACCAAGAACTGCCCAAAACTACCCCCCTCCCCTCTGAAGCCAAGGCGCGCAAACGGTCACCCATCCAATTGGTAACCACACTCGATGCTGCTTAACCTGATTTGGGGAAAGCGTGTGCTCTGACCACTGAGCTATCCCACCCCCAGGATGGGAGAATTCACATTCTGATTTGTTATCTCATGGTGGTTGCATTGCCTCCTGACCATTGTACCACTCAAAGCCAGGCTCCAAAGGATGAGAACCTGATGGTTGGAGCATTGAACTCCTCATCTGCTGGCCTGGTGTCCAGCCACCACCCACACGCCCTTTTGAGGGAATTTGTCTTTCAGAGTTAACATCAGTGCTGACTCTTCTCCCCATAAAGTCTTTAAGATGAGATTAGAAGCCGAACTGTCGTGTGAAAATGCACGCAGAACTTTTTATCCACACGTTTAAAACCTATTTCACCTTTACAAAGAGTAGGCCACAGTATACCGGTAGGAACCAACAAGATTTAGATGAAAAAACCTGCATGCAGACTGGTGCTGTGTCTAGACATTATCACCGAAGTCGGATTGCAGCTGCCTTAAGGAAAGGTGGGTTAACGGGTGCCTCCACAATAACCTCACAGGTGCTAAACCTCGGAGCAGTTGCTGAGAAACCAAAAAAGAAACACAACAAAAACAAGACTCCAGTGACAGCACCAAAGCCTTTTCTCTTCAGAAACCTCTGCACCGCTAGCCAGCTAGCCAGCTTGTGGTATTGTCAATACACACTCCCTCAGTAGTTCCCACATTGCCAGACCTCGTCGGTATCAGGCTTGCCCTGCAGCTGGTGGTTAGAAATGCAGAGAAAATCGTTCACTATCCACATCAACCACCCAGACACCGCAACGGGACATGCAGACCAAGATCACCCCTGACTGAGCCGGGATTTGTGTCCTCCCTCCCCCCTGCACCCCCCCCCCCCCCCCCCACACACACACACACACACCTCCTCCCCTACGGATTTCGGGAACCGTGGTGGCAGGCGACTTGAGCCCAAGACACACAGAAATTGGAGAGGAGCACTTTCGGAAGGCAAACGTTAGAAAACCGCCAGAAAGCATACACTCAGTACTGGTTGGTGGCACAATACTGAGCTGTGTGTATTGTACGTTAATGGACTGCCCTGGACACCCATAGCTTTCACATTACTGGTGTAGGGGATGGGTGTAGAGTGGTGCTGAAGTGGGTAGTGAGCTAATCTTTGCTTAGGCGGAGGTTTCATCCCAGAGAGAGAGAGAGAGAGAGAGAGACAGAGAGACACACAGACACACAGACAGAGACAGAGACAGACAGAGACAGATAGAGAGCAAAGCCAAAGGTGCTGGTAATGAATAGTTGAGAGCGAGGTACCTGGCCTGTGAAGTGCCTAAAACTGCTTATGACAGTCTTGGGGAAGTGTAAGAGTGGGTTGCGATGTTAGAATCTGGTTCTCTACTTGCATATGACAGCGTTGGCATAAGGACGCGCGCGCATGTATGGGTGTACAAACGCGCGTGTGTGTGTTGTGTGTGTGTGTGTGTGTGTGTGTGGTGCGTGCGTGCGTGGTGCGTGGTGCGTGCGTGCGTGCGTGCGTGGTGTGTGTGTGTGTGTGTGTGTGGTGTGTGTGTGGTGTGTGTGTGTGTGTGTGTGTGTGTGTGTACAAACGCGTGTGTGTATGACAGGGGGGAGCAGAGAGAAGGATTGTGTTGTTTTATTTGGCTGTGATTTCATTCAGTCATTTATTTCCAGTCATATAATTACTTATCTATCTATCTATCTATCTATCTATCTATCTATCTATCTATCTATCTATCTATCTAATCTATCTATCTATCTATCTACTATCTATCTATCTCTATCTATCTATCTATCTATTGTTTTTCTAGGCGTTCCCTAGTTTGTCTTATTTTTTTCCATTTATTGAATACTTTTCGATGTATATATTTACTTGTTCATTTACTTGTTCATTTGTTT
>CM060321.1:24674089-24679089 GCA_030674155.1 Stramonita haemastoma
CTTTGGGAAAAAGCTGTCTGATAGCCCAAGGAAACTGACTTACCAAAGTAGGAGGCTTAGCTAGACAGACACCCCAATTGGTCAGGAGTGGTGGTGGGTCATTTCGGTAGTGAAGAATCCAAATCACAGAAGGCTCCGTCGGCTAAGGTTTGCTAAAAGCCTTCATTTCAACCCAGCCAATGCTCTTCCCCCTGCAAGCTGTCACTAGCTGCAGCATGGCTGTCGCCTCACAGGAACTTCAGTCACATCGATTCTACCCCCACCTCCACCATGTTTCAGATCTAGCTTTGACAATGCAAACACAAGGATATTCCCTGCTGCCGATATTCGCAAACGTCACGATTACTCATGTATTTGTGACGGCAATTTTCAGTGTGAATTTTTTTTAAAAGTTACGCACTATCTGAAGACACCCTGCATCCTCTTCGATCTGAAGTTGCCAGAGGTAGCACACATCTTTTCAAGCCTAGGCCGGAGGGAGGCAGGTGTGCATCCCCAGTCTGCCTGACGGCGCTGTAAACACATTGGCTAATAATGTCAAAGAGCAACTAGTTAGAGCAGCTGAAAGAAAACGTTGGGCAGGCAAAAACCTTAGCTACCAAACCAAGTCCTTCTGCTGTGTGACAAAAGATAAAAGATGAGAAGGAAGAAACACACAATGAAAATCCCAGCGTCTCCTGGAAACAAGTACATTGAGCAGTCAGAAAAAAAAACTGCGAAGATGGTCAAAGAGAAGAGGAGAGAGAGCTGTAATATTGCCACTAAAACACGTCCATCTGGACACAGGAAAGAGCAACAATGTCAGGGCTCTCACTACCATCAACCAGCCGTGAAAAACTGTTGGTTGTCTGAGAGGCCGAAAAAGACCTTGCATCCACACAGTCATCGATGCACTGGACACTGATCTTGAAGGTAGCTTTGCATCCAAGTGTAGAGTGTAGGCTAGAAAATGTCACACATACTACAAGTGAGTCATATCCGTTAAGTGTTTAAAATTCCTTTGACTTATTTTTCAAATAAACAGGGACATCCGGTGCCCATACAAATATTTTGAATCATTTCTAAGATTAAACAGAACGTTATTGTGCTGACTCAAAATAGGCGAGGGCGGGGGAGGGGGGGGAACCAAAATATGACCAACGTAGTGTGCCAGCCCTATGATTTAGAACCAAAAAAAATGTGATAATTGTTACAGAAAGGATATTCCATGTACATACACACATGCACAGAGAGGCACGTAAACGCACATGCAAGCACGTACGCACGCGCACACACACATGCATACATACACATACACACACATTACGTGCCGGTGGGAACAGATGACAAAATCCAACAACACTGCATACACACGGGGACTGCATATAAAAATGCATAAGGAATTTTCCATTATCTTCGAAATAAAAGAGTAAATACATAAATAAAATTGATAAAAACAAAATGAATACATTCACTCACTCACTCACTCACACACACATACATACATACGTACATACATACATACATACATACTACCTACATACATACAACATACATACATACATACTAATACATACATACATACATACATACATACATACATACATACATACATACATACATACATACATACATACATACATATATCATACATACATACATACATACATACATACATACATACATACATACATACATACATACATACATACATACATACCATACATACATACATACATACATACATACATACATACACACGGACGCACGCACACACCACGCACGCGCGCATGCGTGTGCGCACTCCACCACTTGCTGTGAAGGGAAAAGCTTTAACAATGAGGTCATAAACGTCATTACTTCAACATAAACAGCATACACAAACTCCTAAAAGAAACATCATTCTCTATTCCATCTTGCAGTCCACAATCAAACCATCAAAAGGCATTCAGCCTAAAGGAGCAGATGAGTCAGCGCTGAATGGCCAACTAATTCATATACCCCCAACTTTTAACAAGCCCAACAAAGGCAAAGAGATGACAAAGTTTCCCCAGCATTAGAAATGTGATCGCATCTCATAAGTCTAGGGACTAAAAAGAACTATAAAAGAGATGGACTTAAAGCTGGTATGAACCCTATTTTTTTTCTTTGCTAATGAACCGAACCTTTTTTTCCTTCCTGTTGACTACCGTGGTACACTAAGCGTCTGTTGCGGACCAGAAAACTCCCGTGGTATTTCCGGCCCTGCTTGTACCACGCACACAACTTTACAAGCACTTGCTTTTCTGGCGGCCAGGTCTATGAAGAATGTCCCTGAGGATTACGATGCACTTAACTTGTCTACAGTATCAATACATTTATTCTGCGCTTAACTCGTCTTTTGTTCCCCTCCCTCCTCTCTCCCAAATAGTCTTATTAATTATTTGCAATAGTATTAGTCACAAAGATTGATTACTTCCCCCATAGCCACTTGCTGCATAAATAACTGCAAGGTAAGGTAAAGGTAAAGGCGTCCAATAACCTGTGTGGTCGTACGGGAGCGAGGCATCAGATACGTCAGCTTCTCTAGGAGCCAGCATATTGAGGACGGTACCCATCTCCTCTCCCTCGCTGTTTTACCTTCCCTGACCCTAAAGAAGGGCAGATCCCCATTCACAGCTGGGTGGACTGGGGGACTGTACTGAAGCTAAGGTGCGCAGACGGTCACCATCCCATTGGTAACCACGCTCGATGCTTCTTAACCTTAGCTTGGGGAAAGCGAGTGCTGTGACCACTGAACTATTCCGTCCCTGCAGGCGTATAGAGTAAATCAGAAACAGACAGAGGAGTTGAAGACTGCTTCTTTTCTTTTGATGATAACCAAATTGCATTGCGTGCTGTCTTCTATGTTGTCACAACATTTTTGTCTCTTAGGCTGATTTTCTGACCTTGCTTCTAGTCTAACTCCTTCGGGAGTGGTTGGAGAACTGCAATGACTTCTTCAGGGCGTTTGTCGTAAAGCAAATAGATGGCACCCCTCTCTCCAGGTAGCAGGGCAAACTGCTGGGTGTGGTCATTCCTGTGACCATCCTCATCAACCATACAGGTGTACCTTCTACGAAAAAAGAGATTAGGTTTCAGTAGGTATACGTCAGTCCCGGAAAACTAGGGAGTTGCTCTAGGCTCTGCAGTGTAAAGCCTGGGTAAGTAAGTATGGCGAGCAAGCTGTTACCCATGCAACAGACCCCATCCCTTCTCCTCGTCACTGGAATGGTCCATTGGAAAGGCAATCGCCGATACGAATGGTTCCAGTGCCGTCACATGAGCCGCCAGATCGTTGCCATATACAGCCCTGAACCACCCTAGGCAATCCGATCCCTGATTTTTCCTCAGGGATGGTGTCTAAACACGACACCTGTGTGCATGCTGGAATTTTTGCTATTTTGTTGTCATCCGCTCCTACCGGCACACAATGGCCTACTCTTTCGAAAGGAGGAACGGGTTTTTAACGTGGGCATAAAATATTCTGCGTGCTTTCGCACACGGACCTTGAGGTTTTTATAGCCTCATCCGAAGGAGTATATGGCAGCAGAGTCAGTGCTACTGTTTTTCTTTTTACTGAGGCGGGGAGGTGGGGGGGGGGGGGGGGTTGTAGCCGAGTGCTTAGAGCATTGCACTTGTTATTTGACATCCCCGGGACCGAGCTCAGGTTCCAGCCACTGCCAATACGGTCTTCCAAGTTTTTTTTCCCCTGGAGTTACCATGTGTCCTGATTCTACACCACCCAAAAGCTCTTTAGATAAGGACTATGAACCAAGGCCCCGTGTGCAAAAACGCAGGTAGGACATCTTGCGCCACTCGTTAAAACCTATGTTGCCTTTCAGATGAATAGGCCATCCGTACCGGAAAGAACAGCTGACAATTTTTAATGCATGCACAGTCTTGTCTTTTTAGCCATCATCACCGTCGCATACGCAAAAATCTCACTTTTGGTGAACCGCCAAGTTCTTTCTAAGCCGAGGAACAAAAACTAAATAATGTATCACTATTGACGATAGGAAGGGAACATCTCCTGGAATAAAGACATCGCAGCAGAGAATAAAACCCGAGCCAACACTCAGTCAGATGGTTGTGTATACCGCTCTTACCACTAGGCTAACCCCACTCCCATAAATGGAGATGTGCAACAGACACCGGGCTTTTCAAATGCAAAGCTCCTCTGATGTCGGAGAATGGTTGCCTAATGGCGAGGTACTTAAAACAGTCACACACGCAAAATACTCATTCAGTGTGCAATTTCATCTCACAGTGATTCCCAGGTGGGACGAGTGAGTCAGAGAGCACATTTTGGGTGACCCCCAGAGTGTTAAACGGGAAACGCACAACAGCAACAAATAGGAAACAAACGGCCCTAAAACTAGTTCTTTCCTACTTCTATAATCGTAGGGAAACAAATAGATCAGAAAATTCAAATCGGTTCTTTTCTTCACATTATTTTCTATTGTATTTATAGGGGGTAGGGGGTATGATGTATAGTTAGCCTGGTGGTTAGAACATTGCACTTTTCTGATTTGATCGACCCAACACCGACCGCGGGTTCCAGTTCCCAACGAGACGCATGTTCAAGGAAATGTTCCCCAATAGTTGTCAGTATTTATCAATTAATTCGTTTATTCATTTATTTACTTATTTGTCTGTTTATTGGTTTCTTATCTATTTAGTTATTCATTTGTTTGAATGTTTACTTTTTTGCTTTTATTTTGAGATTAATGGCAGACGCACTTGTGTGCTTTTTTACATCTAGTCCCCATGTGTATGCAGTTTAGTAAATTTAGTAATCCCTTCCCACTGGCACACAAAAGGCTTCACTTCCGAAAAGGGGGAGGGGTTTAATATGCGCGCAAGATGTTCATCAGTGCTTGCGTGTGTTGTGTGTGTGTGTGTACGTGTGTGTGTGTGTGTGTGTGTGTGTGTGTGTGTGTGTGTGTGTGGTGTGTGTGTGTGTGTGTGTGTGTGTGTGTGTGTGTGTGTATGTGCGCGCG
>CM060321.1:24689089-24691589 GCA_030674155.1 Stramonita haemastoma
TATATTATATATTATATATATATTATATATTAATATATTATATATATATATATATATATATAATATATATATATATATATATATAAATATCCAATCCCTGCCTCAGCCGCCCTACAAAGTAACGCTTGAAAAAGGATGGAGGCTGTTGAAACAAAGCAAGCGTAATAATAATTTCTAAAGTACAGAAGTTGCGAAGGAATCCAAGTGCACTTGCGGCTACAAGGAAAGATTTTTCTCTCTTCTTTCCCCCCTCTACCCCCTCCCCCTCCACCATCACCACCTCCAAACTTCCCCTGCTCCCAGCTTGCCCCCCCCCCCCCCCCCCCCCCCCCCCGCGGGCTACCATTGTCTATTAGCTCCATTACAGCAGGCACTTGTCAGTCTCCATTAGCTTCCAGTTTAGGGGTGACAGAAATCCCTCTGGACCTCTTTTCTCTCTTTTTCTTTCTTTTCTTTCCATTTCTTTTTTAAATTTAATTTTATTTTATTTTAGATTCCAACTTCTCGGTGTGGTATCACAGTCCTGCGCTGAAATTGAACTCCCCGCAGTAAAGATTAACCCTCGGTATCTTTTTTTATTTGTTGTTTTTATTGTTTTCTGGGTTACTACTTCTCCCGGTTTCTTTAGTTGTTTGGTTGTTACATGGTGGGGGATTATAGATTTTAATATTGCTGTAAGTGTAATATGAACGAACGAGGTGTGTACAATTTACGTATCTGTGGGTTTGTGTTGTGTTTTTGTGTGTATATATATATGTGGGGGGAGGGTGTCTAGATCTATTGTTTATTTGGTTAGTAGCAGGAAGTTATGTGTGGACGCACCTAGTTGAATGTGTGCACACACACGCAATCACACACACAAACACACTCACACACACACTCAGACACGCATACACAGACACAAGACACACAGACACACACAAACACACACAGACACACGTAGACAGGCACACGCGCGCGCGCGCGCGCGTGAGAGAGACAGACAAAGACAGACAGAGAGACAGCGACAGACAGAGACAGATAGAGAGAGGCTTTGGACACAGCAGACTTGTGTTTGTAGCACCGTAGATGTGGTAGGCACAGGCGGTGTGACATAGGCCTCGTGTGGTCTGAACACAGCTGTTTCCTTAATTTAAGGTGATCTGCCCGGATTCCTTATGTCTCATCCTAGGCTCCTCTTTTCGTTCGTTTTGTGTCCACTATTCAGACCAGTCCTTTATCACAAAGTGTAAAAGGACATAGAAGATGCATTGGTATTGTCAAATCCTCACAAAGTTTGTCAGTAATGACGGTAATGACAAATTCTACATTGGGTTGTTTGCTTTTTGAATGTTTGGTTTTTTAATATTCCTTTGTCCACGCAGAACTAACATCAATGATCTCATCTTACGTGTGTGTTTGTGTGGTGTGTGTGTGTGTGTGTGTGTGTGTGTGTGTGTGCGTGTGTGTGTGTAGAAGGGGGCGGGGTCAGAAACAGGTATTAGTTGTTGGTGGTTTGTTTGTTTTTGCGAGGGCGGGAAAAATGTCGTTGTTGCAAATGACTGTCACTGATGAGATTTCCCCCTATTAATCTGGGAACATACAACAGCAATAGCATAATATAAACATATACATTCCATGTTTACCACAAAGATAGACACATACCCTGTGCCTTATTGCCAACCTGTACAGAACAGAACGTATTTGTTTCCATGGACGCACACTACTTTTCAACCTACCCTCTTTTTGGTACTCTGACATCATCCTACATTTCGCGTCAGAGATATATTCTGATTGGTGCATCGTGCATGCACACACTGCAGTCTGCAAATATACGGCCCAAAACTGCACTAGTGCAATTTTGCAAGACACAAAGAGTGAGTGAAGTAACTAAGAGAGAGAAAGAGAGGAAGGGAATCAGACAGCCAGACAAGTAAACGACAGAGACAGAGAGAATGGTCACAAAATGGTGCACTTAAAACTGGGTACAGACCGGGGTACCAACGGGTTTTGAATTGACATCACCGCAGGGAATCATCTTTACGATTGTCTACCGACTGTGGCCTCACTCGGAAATGAGACACTAAATCGTGGCTGTCTGTGCCTGTCCGGAGCCTGATACACAAGTACCCCCTCTCGCTCAACTCGTAAACGGAGACATAAACGGCTGATGCCTGTAGCAAGTCAGCCGTGTCAGCCCCGGGTCGGGCCTCGTCTGAGCTGCCTCAGCTACACTAGGGCCTATAGCCTAGTGCTGGGAGACTTCACCCTGGAGCCTGGTGGTTAGACTGTTCACCTCGTATTCTGTCTGACACTGAGGGTGTAGGTTCCAGTCTCTACTGAAGTACCGTTTGAGATTTTCCTAGCAAAAATGAAATTGGTGTTGGCAGAATTCACTTTCCTGAACGTTCTTTGACTAAAGAATCTGTAGGCAGAAGTGTGGTGTGTGAGCAGAAGCAAAACATCTTTCACACACGTTTAATATAATTAAACTCCGGCCTGCTTTGGTAACGAGTTGGGG
>CM060321.1:24694089-24696589 GCA_030674155.1 Stramonita haemastoma
CTCTCTCTCTCTCTCTCTCTCTCTCTCTCTCTCTCTTTTATAAACACACACTCACACACAACACATTCACACATACACTCACACACACACACCTCACGCACACACATAAACACACACACATACACACACATACAACACATACAGCACACACACCTCTCTCTCTCTCTCTCTCTCTCCTCTCTCTCTCTCTCTCTCTCTCTCTCTCTCTCTCTCTCCTTCTCCTCTCTCTCTCTCTCTCTCTCTCTCTCTCTCTCCCTCTCTGTATCTCTTTCTTTATTAAAAAAAAAATGATACCACTTTATGTCACAGCAGATTTCTCTGCGTGAAAGTTGAGCTGCTCTCCCCAGGGAGAGCGCGTCGCCACAAGTGCAGCACCCACCCATTATTTTTTTTCCTTTTTCCTGTCTGCCTGTATGCATTTTCTTATCAGAGTGCCTTTTTTCTACAGAATTTTGCCAGGCACAACCCGCTTGTTGCCGTGGATTCTTTTACATGCGAAAAATAATGGTGTGTAACACACGGGACCTAGCTCGGTTTATCTTCTCATCCGAAAGACTAGCACCCAGACCAGACGACCACTCATGGGTTAAATGGGGGAAGGGAGGGGTAGCTGGGGGGCAGGGAGGAGTAAGTTGGGTGGATAGGTAATGGGGAAAAGGGATAGGTAATGGGAAAAGGGATAGGTAATGGGGGTAGGGAGGGCAGCTGAAGGATAAGTAATGGGATAGGTAGAGGGATAGGTAATGGGGATAGGTAGAGGGATAGGTAATGGGGGATAGGTAATGTGGGATAGGTACTGGGGGATAGGTAATGGGGGGTAGGTAATGGGGGATAGGTAGTGGGGATAGGTAATGGGATAGGTAATGTGGGATAGGTACTGGGGGATAGGTAATGGGGGATAGGTAGTGGGGGATAGGTAATGGGGGATAGGTAATGGGGGATAGGTAATGGGGATAGGTAATGGGGATAGGTAATGGGGGATAGGTAGTGGGGGGATAGGTAATGGGGGATAGGTAATGGGGGATAGGTCATGGGGATAGGTCATGGGGGATAGGTAATGGGGATAGGTAATGGGGATAGGTAATGGGGGATAGGTAGTGGGGGGATAGGTAATGGGGGATAGGTAATGGGGGATAGGTCATGGGGGATAGGTCATGGGGGATAGGTAATGGGGGATAGGTAATGGGGGATAGGTAATGGGGGATAGGTAATGGGGGATAGGTAATGGGGGGATAGGTAGTGGGGGATAGGTAGTGGGGATAGGTAGTGGGGGGATAGGTAGTGGGGGATAGGTAATAGGGGATAGGTAATGGGGGATAGGTAACGGGGGGATAGGTAATGGGGATAGGTAATGGGGATAGGTAATGGGGGATAGGTATGGGGATAGGTATGGGGGATATGTAATGGGGGATATGTAATGGGGATATGTAATGGGGGATATGTACTGGGGGATAGGTACTGGGGAATAGGTACTGGGGGATAGGTATGGGGGATAGGTACTGGGGATAGGTAATGGGGGATAGGTAATGGGGGATAGTAATGGGGGATAGGTAATGGGGGATAGGTAATGGGGGATAGGTAATGGGGGATAGGTAGTGGGGGATAGGTAACTGGGGGATAGGTAGTGGGGGATATGTAATGGGGATAGTAATGGGGGATAGGTACTGGGGGATAGGTAATGGGGGATATGTAATGGGGATAGTAATGGGGATAGGTAATGGGGGGCAGGGCGGGGTAGCTGGGGCATGATTGGGGAGGGAGATGGATAGGCAATAGTGGAGGGAAGGATGATGGGTATTGTAGTTGGGGTTAAGAGGGGTAGTGGTGGGAAGTTAAAGGTAGCTGGAGGGGGGGGGTGAGTTAGTACCTGGAAGGGTAACTAGATAAAAGGGGGGGGGGGGGGGGTTAGGTTGTGCTTGTTACCAAGACTTTCTACAGCAAACCGAAAAAAAAACAGACAGATAGACAAACAGCCGGGGGGAAAAAGACAGAGACAGACAGATGGACAGACAGGGGCACAGAGACAGACAGGAAGACAGACACAGACAGACAAACGGACTGACAGGGGCACACAAACAGACAGGGATACAGACACAGACAGACAGAAGGACAGACAGGGGCACAGAGACAGACAGATAGAGACAGAGAAAATTCTACCAAGTATAAAGTGACATGGTCTGAGAAACCAGCGTTGACACTAAGTAGCGATATTTGTGGAGTACTGCTCTCGAAGAGAGAGAGAGGAGAGAGAGAGAAGAGAGAGAGAGAGAGAGAGAGAGAGAGAGAGAGAGAGAGAGAGAGAGAGAGAGAGGAGAGAGAGAGAGAGAGAGAGGAGAGAAGAGAAGAGAGACAGAAGACAGAAGACAGACAGACAGACAGACAGACAGAACAGACAGACAGACAGACAGAAAAAAATCCTACCCACTTTGAAAAATGACAAGGTCTAAAACCAGCCTTGACACTAAATAGCGATATTGGTAGGTTACAGTTCTAGAGGAAA
>CM060321.1:24699089-24701589 GCA_030674155.1 Stramonita haemastoma
ATTTCGAGGATTAATGGAATAAACACTTAGGTGCTTTTTCTTACACCCAGTACCCCCGTGTGTATGCAATTTTTTTGTAAATTTTGTCCTCCTTTCCCATCAGCACACAAGGGCCTACTCTTCCGAACAGCGGAACAGGATTTAACGTGTGCGCAAGATGTTCTGCCTGCGTTCAGACACGGGACCTCGGTTTATCAGATGACATTATAAACCAAGGTTTATAGAGGTGTGTGTCTGTGCGCGCGCGCGGCGCGGTGTGTGTGTGTGTATGTGTGCGGTGTGTGTGAGGGAAGGTGGATGTGCGCGCGCCCTCCAAAGCAGCGGATAGATTAGGTAAAGCATGTACCCCTTATCTACAGTCAGCCTGGAAAATATTCGATTCAACTCTTGTGTGTGTGTGTTGTGTGTGTGTGTGTGTGTGTGTGTGTGTGTGTGTGTGTGTGTGTGTGTGTGTGTGTGTGTGTGTGTGTTGGATCAGATTAGATATCATTGCCGTAAAGTCATGTAGTTGCTTTTATATAACAAAAAAATATCAGTGTAATCATCGCAACAACGTGTGTGTTGTGTGTGTGTTGTGTGTTGTGTGTCGTGTGTGTGTGTGTGTTTGTGTGTGTGTGTGTTGGTGTGTGTCTGTCTGTCTGTCTGTCTGTCTGTCTCGTTTTCTGTCTGTCTGTCTGTCTGTCTGTCTGTCTGTCTGTCTGCTCTGTCTGTCTGTCTCTCTGTCTTCTGTCTTCTGTCTCTCTCTCTCTCTCTCTCTCTCTCTCTCTCTCTCTTCTCTCTCTCTCTCTCTCTCTCTCTCTCTCTTCTCTCTCTCTCTCTCGTGACAAAGTAACTTGTTCTGGCGTACCCTATAATATCATGAATTATCTCCCATCCCACCTTCTCTCTTGCTCTTCGTTTAGTTTCATCCAGGTGTAACGTTGTAGCTCGTTTCACCTGATTTAGCTGTTAAGGTTAATCATCTTTTGGGAGACTCAAAAAGAAGGGGTGGGGTGGGGGTATGTGGGGTGAAGTGGATGGTGGGATGGATGGTGGTGGTGTGTTTCGTTTTTAGCACCAGACCTACAACACATGAAAGGTAGTACTGGCTAGAAAATTCGTTTTTCTCTCTTACTTTTTGTTTCTCTTTTTTCTTCTTTTTTGTCACTACTTTAAGGTGCCTGTAGTTGTTGTTGATAGTAAAGGTAAAGGTCCCATAACTGTGTGGTCGTAGGGGAGAAAGGCGTCAGACACCTCAGCTTCTCTAGGGGCCAGCATGTTGAGGGCGGCGCCCATTCATCTCTCCTCGCTGCTTTACTTCCCTACCCTAAAAGGCAGGTACCCATTTACAACTGGGTGAACTGGGGGGACTTAACTGTAGCCAAGGCGCGCTAAACGTCACACCATCCAAATAGCATACCGAACCCGACACTACTTAACCTGGACTGGGAAAAGCGAGCGCTTGACCACTGAGACTATCCTCTCATTGATGACTCAGAGTTACAGGAAATATGTTGGAGGGAATAAATCTTCGCTTCATCTCTTAGTTTCGTTGGGGGTCATCGGGTAGTGGTAGGGAAGAACTGTTTGTCAATGTTCTCCATCCATTTGATTTGGGTTTTTCTGTTGTGTTGCACGTTACAATAGAAGCAGATAACTTTTTAACAAAAACTTTTTGCACACTAGTGTCGTATTCATACACCATCCAAAAGTTTAGAATGCGACTTCTTAATGGCTGGTAAACAGTGTAACACGAATTTCACATTGATGGACCTCAGGTTCTAGCCGATAAACGGATAACACAAAAACAATATAGCGGTCGGTGGTCACAGAAATGTAAAAATACCCAAGTGCATCCTGTATGGACGGGATAGCCAGTGTCAGACATACATCGCATTTGACGACCCGGTTCGGTTCCGTTCGAAGGGATTTCATGGAGTTAACATCAGTGCTGACTCATCCCAAACGTCTTCGAGAGACTAAAAACCGGGCCCCGTGTGCAAACGCACGCAGAACATCTTGCGCCACTTAAATCCTGTTCCGCTTTTCGTAAGAGTAGGTCATTGTGTGCCGGTGGGAACAGGTGACAGGATTTACAGAAAATGCATACACACGGGGACTGGATGTAAAAAAAACACATATAAGTGCCTATTCCATTATCCTTAATACAAAATAAATAAATAAGTAGATAAATAAATAAATACTAGAGTGTGGTGGGCTCTGCTAGGTTCAATCAACTTAAAAAAACAACAACAAAAAAACACGGCCTTAAAATCCCAGTGCTTGCGCGCGCCCCAAGAACTTGATCTAGTGAAGGGAGAGAAGGGGGAACAGGAGAGAGATGCTGGACCTAATCTTGCATCAGCAGCAGCTGCAGCAGCAGCAGCAGCAGCAGCACCTAGCTCGTGGCTCTGTGCTCCCTCCCTCCCATCTTTCGCTCCACTACGCTGCATGTCGAGTGCTGCGCTCCGTCAGGTAAACGATGCGGGAACGATTTATCTGTGCTGAGCTTAATTTCATT
>CM060321.1:24706589-24714089 GCA_030674155.1 Stramonita haemastoma
CAAGAAAATATTAAAGCAACGAACACTTTTTCATAAACAGCAGATCTAATGAGTAAAATACATTAATAATATAAACAGACGACATACCACGAGAGAGAGAGAGAGAGAGAGAGAGAGAGAGAGAGAGAGAGAGAGAGAGAGAGAGAGAGAGAGAGAGAGGAGAGAGAGAGAGATCCTGAATGCTTAGGTGATTCATTTCACAAAACAAGTGGGGGCTGAAATAGTGACGATGACGGATAGGATACAAAGAAAGAGGAGGGGGGGGGGGGGGGGGAGGGAGAGAGAGGGGGAGCTGTAGACAAAAGGTTAGTGATGAACGCTCTATCCCTGGTGGACTATTTTGGTCTGAAAAAGTCTTTTCTCCTCCACGATAATCACGGCATCACTTGACATTGCAGACTTCGTGTGGCGTAAGGCTTTCTTCTAGGAGTTCAGGATAGTTCGATAGGATCTTCACAGACTGGATAGGAGAGAACGTGACGGTTACTGTTAGAGCGGGACATGACATAGATCGACGTAGTTGTTATCGTTGTTATTGCTGTTGTTATTGTTGAAGGTAGTGGTATTGTTGGTGCTGTTGTTGTGGGTTTTATCATTTGGTCTAAATACGTATACAATCATCTATAGTAATTTTTCCCTTTCTTTTTTTTGGAGAAAAGATAATTATAAAACAGCACCAAAGGCTGGTGATTTTACAATAATCATCTCCGTTTGCCAAGGTGACTGTTTTTTTAGACGGAAGGTCTCTTTTCTTCCCCAGTATATTATGACAGTGCCGACTTCGTGTGGTGTAAGATTCTGATAGGTATTCAGCGTAGATATCTAGTTCTTCGATCACATCTTCACAGGCAGGAGAGAAGAGAAAAGGTTATAGAAACAAACCCACAACAAAAAACGGGATAGTGAGAGATGACGTTTCCCGAGTGCTTGACAAGACATAGAACACGTACATGATTGATGTTGGCTTTCTCTTTAGCGCGCGTGCGCGTGTGTGTGTGATTTGTCATTGTTCTTATTGGTTTTTTTAATTCGTAAAATGCGTACGTGTTCATTCATAATGCTTTTCCTTCCTCTTTTCCCCCCAAAGTAGATGGAATAGTTGATAGTGGTGTGTATTTGTTTGTTTTATTTTCTGCAATCTTTCTTTCTGTTTTTCTTTATTTCTTTTTGTTGTTGTTAGTAATATCTGCTTTGTTCGCGGCAGTTTATGATGCTATTGTGTGTGTGTGTGTGTGTGTGTGTGTGTGTGCGTGCGCGCGCACGTGTGTGAGTGTGCGTGTTGTGTGTGCGTGTTTGTGTGCTGTGGAAGAGAGAGAGAGAGAGAGAGAGAGAGAGAGAGAGAGAGAGAGAGAGAGAGAGAGAGAGAGGAGAGAGAGAGAGAGAGAGAGAGAGAGAGAGAGAGACTTTATTGGCATTAGCCTTTTGCAATTTTAAATGCCATGGGGTAAACCTTTGCTCCAAATTACGATAAATGAAGTAAACGAAAGTTGTTTGACACCCCCCCCCCCCCTTCCAAACATATAACATGAGCACACACTGGCAGAAATATGAGTATTCATGAACCTTTTGGAAACGTCCATACCTCTGAAATCACCGGAGATGTAAAAGAAAACACACATATTGTTTTGTTTTGTTTTGTTTTGTTTTAAGAAAAGGAAAAGGAAAGAAAAGAAATTAAGTCATTCATGTGAGAAAAACAAGCAGTAAGAGAGAGGATAGAAAGAAGAGAGAAAATAAAGAAAAAAAGAAGAGAGAAGAAGAAGAAGAAAAGAGAAGAGAGAGAGAGAGAGAGAGAGAGAGAGAGAGAGAGAGAGAGAGAGAGAGAGGAGAGAGAGAGAGAGAGAGAGAGAGAGAGAGAGAGAGAGAGGGGAGAAGAGAGGAGCTGCTACATGCGTGTAGGTGGGGCTAGCACACCCACCACCCATTTGAAAAAGAAAAGACAAAAAAGAAATCTTTCTCATTTATTCAGTATGTCCACAGACTTAATCCAATGGAGGCTTACAGAATTAGGCTGTGCCTTATGTCAGTTCAGATTAACCTGTCAGTTCCCGCAGTCCCCAAAGCCACGCGGTCTGTACTAGCCTAGGTAGGCCCAGGCCAAAAGCTGTGTCAGCTATTCATGGGAGTAAAGTGCCAAAACCTACACTGACATTTTGTTATGATGTTGTTGGTTTTTTTCCGTAATGGGCTGACATTGTGTTCATGATGATACTACTACTACTGCTACTACTAATACTACTTCTAATTCTACTACTGATGATGATAATAATGATGATGATATTAATGATAATAATAATAATAACAATAATAATAATAATAATAATAATAATAATAATAATAATAATAATATAAAAAAAAATTAGAAAATAAAATAAAAAATGGATTTGTATAGCGCTGAATCTTGTAAAGCACACAAATCAAAGCACTTGCATTTAATTTAGTCAGGCGCATGCAACCCTTCACAAATAAAATGAACAAATTACACGTCTACACACACACACACACACACACACACACACACACACACACACACGGCAAGGTGACAGGGATGGAGGAGACTGACAAGAGTAGTAACAGATGTGAGGTACTGTGCTATGATGGACGAAGAACCTAGGTAGGAAATAAGTGTCTTTAGGTTGTATTTGAACCTGTCAAATGAAAGATTTTGACAATGGGAGAGAGGGAGGTCATTCCAGATAAACGACCAGAAATAGTGAAAGAACGACGCCCGACACATCTATGAAAACCCTTTGCATGATGTCATATTTTCTTAAAATCAGGCTGAGAATGTGTTCACATGTGAAAATCCCTAGCATGATGCTATATGTTTGCAATAATTGTTATGTTAATATTGTGATCGTGCATGAAAACTTCTAGCATATTGCTTGCATAATGCAAAGCTCCTGACGCAATGCTGTTAATGTTATTGTCAATGTTACGTTGATATTCGTCTATGAAAAGCTCCTAGCATATGTTGTTATGCCTTGTAATGCTATGGAGATATTGGTTTCTTTTATGAAAGCTTTCTAACTTAGTGCCGTCATCCTGGCAATACTGCGTAGAGATTGTCTTTGTTTATGTATACCCCTCTCGTTGGCTAAGGAGAAGTGTCTTTTCAGGTCAGCACACGGCTGCTTGTATGGCGAGATGTTAATTAACGCCAGTAGAAGGGTGCAGATCTTGTATCTCTAGTCTCTTCTCAACACATAAGGATTCTGAAACAACCAAATAGCGAGAAGGCGGCGTCTATTTATTCTTTGATATTCAGGATAGTGGAATAAGCACTCGTGTGATTTTTTTTTTTTTTTTTTTTTTCATCCAATCTCCCGCGAGTTAGTAATTTTGTAAATCTTGTCATGTGTTCTTACAGGCATACAATGGCTTACTCTTACGACAAGCAGAACATGATTTTCCGTGTGCACAAAATATTTTGCGTGCGGGATCTCGGTTTATAGTCCTATCCGAACGGCTTTTGGGGAGAGTGGAGTCAGCACTGATAACTCCAAGAGAAAAATCCCCTCGAACGGGAATCAACACGGGTTGCCAAATTGCGAGCGCATTGTTCTGACTACTAGGTTATCCCGCCCCCTTGTAAAGGGAGGCCTCACAAAATGTGTTCTTTTCAGAAGACTCCCACCCATAGATCTGAAACTAAACAAATCTCAAAGAAACAGAGCTCGCACAATTTACAGGTGTCTCCCGATTTAGAAATACGGCACTGCAACAGGCCTGTGATGGCATGGGAGGTAATCTTCTTACCTCCCTGTCACAGCCCTATGGGCGACACTGCTCCACACTGCACTGGTGGTGTCCCAGTGACTCCCAGGGTGGAGAGGGAGACACGGTGCCTGTTCTGGGTGACCTCCAGGTTTACATCTAGCTGAACACTAGTTAACGCCTTGGATTTCGGGCTGGAAGGTCGCGGGTTCGAATCCCATAAGTGTTATAGGGATTTTTCGGACTCCTGATTTGATTTCATATATATATATATATATATATGTGAGAGAAGAGAGAGAGAGAGGAGAGAGAGAGAGAGAGAGAGAGAGAGAGAGAGAGAGAGAGAGAGAGAGAGAGAGAGAGAGAGAGAGAGGACGGACAGACGGGACAGACAGACAGACAGACAGAGACAGAGACGGGCAAACAGAAACAGAAGGAATAAAAAGTCTCTCATAACTAACAATAATCATACTTTTTTCCCACGTCCTAATCACTCAATCTGTGCTAGTTCCCACTTTCATCAAAAAACACACCATGTCATATCCCTTTCCTTTCAAACAGTCCACAAACCCTCCCCCCTCCCCAATAAAAACCCTCTACACCAAGCCTTATCATTACCTATGTAAAACTTAACCTGTGGGAAAAAAGCCCACTCTTTATCTCCTTCACGTGGGAAGAATCGAACTCGACATAGGGAAGCAGTGAACCCTACAAAGACAAAGGTTAGGAGCAACAACAAAACCACCAGTGCGACAAGCTGTGTCGCCCTGCTCGCTACTTCATCTGCTATCACCCCGATACGATACGGTTCTCTTTTGAAGGAAGCAACATGCAAAACAACTCTGCGGCGCGCGTGTGTATGCTTGTGCGTGAATTCAACGACAGAAGAAGAAAAAAAGACACACACACACTGTTTTCTTCCCCATCCATCCACTCGCAGTCAGTCGTCACTATAAACCAGGCTCCTGCTGGGAAAGTAGAAGACAAACCGCTCAGTGACAATTTGCCCACTACCACCACCACCAACAACCAAGCCCTCTTCTGGTAAAAGAAGACTATGAAGACTGGGCTTAGGCCTACTATAAACAGACAGACAGACAGACAGAGAAAGAGAAAGAGAAAGAGAAAGACTGGTCTCTCTAAGTCAGTAGCCTACCCAGCAAGCGCCACAGGCAAGCTATTACCACTGGAGCTAGGCTAGGCTAGGCTACTTAAAGCGCCCGTGCCTGACAAAGCCTTGCGCGAGCTACTAGCAGAGGGGAGATGCGAACTTGTCACTACTGGGGCTGTCCACTCACGCGGGTGTCCTTCGCTAGATTGATTAACGGTGGGGGGAGGCAAGCTCACTTGGAAGCTCAGAAGCTGTCGGGTAAAGAAGGGGGCCACTTTCAACTGTCGTGCTGTCCCCTGCTCACTTCGCTGGTAGGCTAGCGAGCGAAACACGCTGGCGGAAGTTTTGTTTTTCTCTCCCCCTGGGTTGGTGGTGTGGCGGGTGTCTCAGAGCGAGAGAGAGAGTGCAAGCCGAGCGGGCGTGGATGGAACACTTCTCGTGTGTGATGTGAATTGAGTGCAAAAGAAAACAAAGGTGTTTCTTTTTTTTTATTACCATTATTCACTGTGGACAGAGTTGTGTTTGTGAGGGGTTGGTCACTGGAGTCGGTTCTTCTTCTTGTGTGCCTTTGTGGTGGAGATTTTTTTGGAGTTTGTTTCTGAATTACGGTTTGTTTATGTTTCTTTCTTTGAACACTTTTGTTTGTTTGTTTTTTGAAAGTTTTTTTTTGGTTGTTTGTTTTTGCTTTCGATTACGATGCATTTGATTGTACATGCGCATGCAACACAGAAAAGTTGTTCTTCGTCTTCTGCTACTACATCTTCTTCGTCGTCTTCTACTACTATTTCTTCTTCTTCTTCTTCTTCTTCTTCTTCTTCTTCTTCTCTCTTCTTCTTTTTGATTATCTTGTTTTTCAGCTTTATTTGAATTTTGTTTTTGTTATGTCGCATTGTATTAACTCTTGCATACGAGACCAGCCACGCTAGTCTATGGGTGTATGAGTGTGTATATGTAGATGTCTGTGTCTCCGTGTGTGCGCATGCACGCGCGCGCGCGCGCGCGCGCGTGTATATATGTATGTGTGTGCCCGCGCGTGTGTGTATGTGTTTGTGTATGTGTGTGTACGTGTGTGAGTGCGTGCGTGCACACGCGCGTGCTAGCACTTATTAACCAGCATTGTAAACACATGCAGCCCAGACCAATGTTTTTCATTTATCACTTACTTTGTGTGTGTTTTTCATGTATCACGTTGTGTGTTTTTTTCATTTATCACTTTGTGTGTGTTTTTCATGTATCACGTTGTGTGTGTTTTTCATTTATCACTTTGTGTGTTTTTTCATTTATCACTTTGTGTGTGTTTTTTCATTTATCACTTTGTGTGTGTTTTTCATTTATCATTTGTGTGTGTTTTTCATTTATCACTTTGTGTGTGTTTTTCATTTATCACTGTGTGTTTTTTTCATTCATTCATTCATTCATTCATTTATTTATGTATGGTCAGTTTTGCCGCTGCTTTTTTTTTTTTTTTTTTTTTTTTACTTGTGCTACCACCCCTTGACGTAGACAGGGTCTTGTCTATTATTTTCGTAGCTCGAAACAAAAAAACCCAACAAATATTGAATCGTTTAAGAGAATAACGGCTTTCAAACGATGCGGAAAAGTGTGTCTTTATTCTTTTAGCTTCTTTGTTTTCGTTGAGAGAAGGCTTGTGTTAGACTGTACTTTATTCTTCGTTAATTTTTTTTAATTGTGCTTATTTCCATCGTTACCACGCAAGCCGCGTTATATGTTTGTCATTTATTTCCAAGATAAATTAGATGTATGTGTCTGTTGCTCTTTAGCTATCTTCTTATTCTTTGTTGGAAAAAAAAACTTAGATTAAAACTACCGGCGGTTTAGACTAACAAGGCATTGTCAAAAAAGGACTCTGCTTTTTTTTCTTCTACATTATCTTTCTGTCTGTCTGTCTGTCTGTCTCTCTGTCTGTCTGTCTCTCACTCTCTCTCACACACCACACACACGCACAACACATGTATACACAACAACATACATACATACTACATACATACATACATACATACATACATACTACTACCTACCACCTACCTACTACCTACATACTACATACATACATACATACATACTACATACATAATATATGCATACACAAACAAACGAACACACACACTCAGATAACGTAATTATGTTGCTAATCTGCTGTTTACATCTCGCGGAACATTTAGCACACACGTTAATACGCGTTCGGCTTTTCGGAAGAGTAGGCCATTTTGTGCAGGTAGGATGGCAAAATTTACAAAACGCACGGGGACTGGATATGAAAAAGAACACGAGTGCTTATTCCATTATCTTCAATAACAAAAGATAAATAAAAGATTAGAAGACACATATCACCCCCTACCTAGATCTACCACCCAGCCCCACACCTCCACACACACATACACCTCCCCCCCCCACTCTCTCTCTCTCTCTCTCTCTCTCTCTCTCTCTCTCTCTCTCTCTCTCTCTCTCTCTCTCTCTCTCTCTCTCTCTCTCTCTCCGTCTCATATTACTATTCATGAGTAAGAGACATTAGGTTACAGAAAGAAAGAAAAATCGAAAACTAGAAAGAAACACACACACACACACACACACACACACACACACACACACACACACACACACACACACTCACCCACCCTCTCTCTCTCTCTCTCTCTCTCTCTCTCTTCTCT
>CM060321.1:24724089-24726589 GCA_030674155.1 Stramonita haemastoma
CAACAACAACAACAACGAGAATAACAACAAGAGCAATAACGCAAAACCGTAAATAAAAGAAAAAAGGAATAAACACCAAAACCAAAACTGTGGCTAGCATTAGAAGCTGGTTTTTTGCGTGTATCGGTGGGTTGGTTTGTTTATTTTTCGCTTACTTTTTTATTTTATTTTATTGTTGATGATTTTACATTTCTTTTATCACTTTAGTTTTTTGTGGTTGTTTTCCCCTTTCTTTCTTTTTTTTTACTGTCTTCTCTTCATTCTTTGCATTTGGTTTTTTCTTTCTCTGTTGCTTGCCTTTCTTGTTTTTTACTTTCTTTTTTTACTTTTTTTGTTTTGATTTTTTTCTCTTTTATAATATGTGCTTGGATCTTAAAAGTTTTAATCTATTAAGACAGAGATGAAGAGCGATAGATAGATAATAGATAGAAGAGAAGAAGAGAGAGAGAGAGAGAGAGAGAGAGAGAGAGGAGAGAGAGAGAGAGAGAGAGAGAGAGAGAGAGAGAGAGAGAAGAAGAGAAGAGACAGACAACAGACAGACAGACACACACACACGACACACACAGACACACAGACAACAGACACACACAGAGAGATCACACCATTTAAACTGTTCTGTCATCTTGCTTCCCGTCGCAAATTAAATTCCTTTTTTAAGAGAAAATTCCCATTCCTGAAGACACTTAAAAAATCAAATGAATCCTGAAAAGATCGTTCAAGGCAAGAAAGATTGAATAGCACAAAGAAAGTGAGACATTAGGTAAAGAAAGGGGCTATTTACGGTTTTTAAATACATTGTGTGCTTGGGAGAGAGAGAGAGAGAGAGAGAGAGAGAGAGAGAGAGAGAGAGAGAGAGAGAGAGAGAGAGAGAGAGTTATTGTTTTCTGGGTTTTAAGCAGTCGCAGTTTTGCCGGTATTATGAAGATAGAATTCCTCGCGTGGTTTTCCGAATTGCGCCAGAAATCACTTTTCTTGTATTGGCATTTTTGTGACAGTCTTTACATCTCTGTCCGTCTGTCTGTCTGTCTGTTTGATTTGCCTGTCTTGTAATCTTGTGTCTTTCCTTTTGCCTTTCTGTCTGTCTCTCCAATTCGTGTGCTTATCAAATAGTTTTGTTATTCACGTTTTGTTTGTCTGTCTTGGTATGCTGATCATGTCGTTTTTGTGTGTTTTCTTTTGTCTGTTAGTTTGTCTGTCTGCCTGCGTGTCTGCCTGTCCAAGTCGCGTGCTTCTCAAGTAGTATTGTAGTCTTTACCGCGTGTCTGTCTGTCGGGTATGCTGATTATGTTGTGGTTTTTTTGTCTTTGTGTGTTTCTCTCAGTTCAGTCTGTCCCCTCGATTTTCTGTAATGCAGTTTTTGCTTTGTCCGTTCTTCTGATTTGAGAGCTGATGACGCACTTGGGGGTGGTGCAAGGAGGAGGGGGGGGGAGAGGTGAGGAAGGGGGGGGGGGGCGAGAGGTGAGGTAAGGGAGGGGGGGGGGGGGGGGTCGTGCTGTTTAGTTTCGTGTTGCGTGCACTAAACCATGCATTGTTTTCATGTTCGGGTTTGATTCCTTATCTTTTACTCTAGATAGCACACCTCACTCTATCACATTCTGCTCCTTCTTCCTTCCCTGTCTTTTGTCTGTCTGTCTGTCTGTCCGTCCCTCTCTCTTCTCTCTCCTCTCTCCTTCTTCTCCTCCTCTCTCTCTCCTCTCTCTCTCTCTCTCTCTCTCTCTCTCTCTCTCTCTCTTCTTGCTCCCTTCTCTTTCTCTCTGTCTCTCTGTCTTCTTTCTCTCTCTCTCTCTCCTCTCTCTCTGTCTCTCTTCTCTCTGTCTCTCTCTCTCTTCTCTCTGTCTCTCTCTCTCTCTCTCTCTCCTCCTCTCTCTCTCTCCTCTCTCTCTCTCTCTCTCTCTTTGCCTCCCTTCATCTCTCTTCCTCTCTGTCTCTCTGTCCTTCCCTTCTCTCTGTCTCTCTGTCTCTCTTCTCTCTTCTCTCTGTTCTCTGTCTCTCTGTCTCTCTGTCTCCTCTCTCTCCTCTTCTCTTCTCTCTCTCTCTCTCTCTCTCTCTCTCTCTCTCTCTCTCTCCTCTCTCTCTCTCTCCTCTCTCCTTGTCGCCTTGTTTTTTGTTTACATTCTCTTGTCTCTTGTATTATTTCATTTCGTTATTACTTTGTGTGTTTGTGTGTGTGTGTGTGTGTGTGTGTGTGTGTGTGTGTGTGTGTGTGTGTGTGTGTGTGTGTGAGTGTGTGTGTGTGTGTGTGTGTGTGTGTGTGTGTACGTGTGTGCGTGCGTGTGTGTGTTTTGTGTGTGTGTTTATGTGTGTGTGTGTGTTTTGTGCGTACGTGTGTGTGCTTGTGTTTTGTGTATGTTTATGTGTGTGCATACGTGTGTGTGCTTGTGTGTGTGTGTTTATGTGTGTGTGCTTGTGTGTGTGTATGTGTGTGTGCTTAAATGTGTGTGTGCTTAAGTGTCTGTATGTGTGTGTGTGTTTATTTCTTGCTTTGAAATCCTCCGGTGTT
>CM060321.1:24754089-24759089 GCA_030674155.1 Stramonita haemastoma
GTTGGGTTTCATCATCACTTTGACTGCGGCCACTTCCCTCCCAGAACACAAGCTTGTCCAGTAATTTTTTTGGGGGAGGAGGAGGTAAAAGAGAGAAGAGGACAGTGTGTGTATCTTAGAAACGATTTGCGGACCCAGAGCTTGATGTCTCTGTCTGTTGGTTGCTAGTCCCTACTGCTGACAGTCCCTCAGGCTGTGGCTGGTGTTATTCTGTTTCCAAGCCGCTCTTAGTTAGCTAGGTTGATGAAAAGACTTGAGGCTGCCAGTCTTGTTTTAACATGGCTAGGTTAGCGTTATGTGTGATGCCAACTGTCATTATTTGGAGAGTGCTTGGTGTGTCTCTGTTTGTCTCTTTTTCTTTAAACTCTTTTGTTTTTATGTTTATTTTATCTCAGTCTTCCATTCTTATGTCACCTTTCTCAATTTTTTCAGGTTTTATTCTATTTATTTTTGTTTTACTTTCATAACACTCTATGTCATCCTCTTTATATGCTTTCCCCCCTATTCTTTCCTTTACTTGTGTGTGGCCATTTTGTCTGTGCCTGCATGGAGTCTTTATAACCACTGCCTTTGCATCATTTATTTCTTTTCCAGCAATACTACTGAACCCAATTTGTATTGCTTTTTCCCTTTTTTTTCCTGCACGATCATCCATTTCTTTGACTTCCTACCCTTGTAATAGACTATCTAGTCCTGTGTTGCCTTCAAGAAAAACAAAATTAAGCCATCAAATTGCTCATTTCTTCATTCCCTGTCATCTATACACTCGAAACTTCTCAAATCTGTCTTCAGCTTTAATGCGGATGTGTGCTTCAGTTTCACCAATTAACCCATCAAAGGAGAAGGGCCAGAGACGACAAACAACAGTCAGGAATGAGGAGGACTGTCACAGAGACGTCCGCTGCCCACACCACTCACACCTCTGTCGCCTAAGTCTGTTTATCCCTCACTAACAAGCTCCTCCTCCTCACTGTGTGTGTGTGGTGTGTGTGTGTGTGTGTGTGTGTGTGTGTGTGTGTGTGTGTGTGTGTGTGTGTGTGTCCAAACACGGCAGCCCCTGTATGGTGCTGGTTTATGCCTTCAGGGTAGCTCTCTTCTCCGCAGAGCTTAGTGACTGGCGTGGCTTGGGTGTGTGGTGACGGAAGCTATTCAGACTGGGTGTTGTTATTTGAGCTTCCTCCTCATTATTACTGCCATCACTTCCCTCACCGGATAGTAGCTGGCCCAGTTCATTTTCGGAGAAGGAGACACGAGAGTAGAGAGGAAAGGCTAGTGTGTATCTTGGGAACGCTTTGTCAGTGGCTACATGTCTGTCTCGGCTAGTTTCTCCAGCTGAAAGGGCCGCAGGCTGTTGCTGGTGTCAGTTGTGTCAAGCCGCTCTTAGTTAACTGGGTTGATGGAAAGGTTGAGGACAGACAGTCTTGTTACGGACATGGTCAGAGTATCTCTAAAGCCTGGTATTGTATCATCTACAGTATCATTAAAGCCTGGTATTGTATCATCTACAGTATCATTAAAGCCTGGTATTGTATCATCTACAGTATCATTAAAGCCTGGTATTGTATCATCTACAGTATCATTAAAGCCTGGTATTGTATCATCTACAGTATCATTAAAGCCTGGTATAGTATCATCTACAGTATCACTAAAGCCTGGTATTGTATCATCTACACTATCATTATAGCCTGGTATAATATCATCTACAGTATCACTAAAGCCTGGTATTGTATCATCTACAGTATCATTATAGCCTGGTATAGTATCATCTACAGTATCACTAAAGCCTGGTATAGTAGTATCATGTACATAGAGTATCAATAAAGCTTGGTATAGTATCATCTACATAATCAATAAAGCTGGTATAGTATCATCTACATAGAGTATCACTAAAGCCTGGTTTAGTATTATCTACATATGGTCAAAAGTATCACTAAAGCCTGGATAGATCATCTACATGTAGAGTATCACTAAAGCCTGGTATAGTATCATCTACATGGTCAGAGTATCACTAAAGCCTGGTATAGTATCATCTACATGGTCAGAGTATCACTAAAGCCTGGTATAGTATCATCTCATGGTCAGAGTATCACTAAAGCCTGGTATAGTATCATCTACATGGTCAGAGTATCACTAAAGCCTGGTTAGTATCATCTACAGTAGTATCACTAAAGCCTGTATAGTATCATCTACAGTAATATCACTAAAGCCTGGTATAGTATCATCTACATGGTCAGAGTATCACTAAAGCCTGGTATAGTATCATCTACATGGTCAGAGTATCATTAAAGCCTGGTATAGTATCATCTACATGGTCAGAGTATCATTAAAGCCTGGTATAGATCATCTACATGTCAGAGTATCATTAAAGCCTGGTATAGTTCATCTACATGGTCAGAGTATCATTAAAGCCTGGTATAGTTTCATCTACATGGTATTCATTAAAGCCTGGTATAGTATCATCTAACAGTATCCTAAAGCCTGGTATAGTATCATCTACATGGTCAGAGTATCATTAAAGCCTGGTAATTAGTCTACATCAGTATCAACTAATTCCTATGGTACAGTCCTATGTACATATCATAAAGCCTGGTATAGTACATCTACAGTATCATAAAGCCTGTATAGCCATCTACATTCAGTATCATAAAGCATGGTATAGTTCATCTACATAGTATCATTAAAGCCTGGTATAGTACATCTACAGAGTATCACTAAAGCCTGGTATAGTATCATCTACATAGTATCATTAAAGCCTGGTATAGTATCATCTACATAGATAAAGCCTGGTATAGTACATCTACATATCATAAAGCCTGGTATAGTATCATCTACATAGTATCATAAAGCCTGGTATAGTATCATCTACATAGTATCACTAAAGCCTGGTATAGTATCATCTACATAGAGTATCACTAAAGCCTGGTATAGTATCATCTACATAGTATCATTAAAGCCTGGTATAGTATCATCTACATAGTATCATTAAAGCCTGGTATAGTATCATCTACATAGTATCATTAAAGCCTGGTATAGTATCATCTACATAGTATCATTAAAGCCTGGTATAGTATCATCTACATATCATAAAGCTGTATAGTACATCTACATAGTATCATAAACCTGGTATAGTATCATCTACATAGTATCATTAAAGCCCGGTATAGTATCATCTACATAGTATCATTAAAGCCTGGTATAGTATCATCTACATAGTATCATCAAAGCCTGGTATAGTATCATCTACATAGTATCATTAAAGCCTGGTATAGTATCATCTACATGGTCAGTCTTTAATGTGTCTGTCTGTCTCCTCTTTCTCACCCTTTTGTCTTTGTTTATCTTTTCATCCTCATCTTCTATCCTGACTTTCCTCTCTTACATCACTTTTGAACATGTCTAGTCTTTTCTTTTCTCTCTGTCCTACTTTTCGTGTATCCTTTTCCCGTGTGCTGTTCCTCACTACTATTTCATCATTTTACCTGAGTCTACTTGTACTTGAGTAATTTTGTCTGCTACCTTCACATTGTACTCTCTGCCCACACCCCCACATGTGTGTTTTCTCTCTTCCTTTTCATGCGCAATCCTTCACTTTTTCGATTTAACTGTCTGATTAGACTTGCCTTGCCTTCAGGGAAAACATTAAAAAGAAAATCAATTAAAGCACCTTCCTCTTCATTCCCACTCTTTCCTCTCCTATGTCCTCTGTCATCAGTCTTTGTTAGTGCACTTCAGCATCCCCAGTTAGTTCATAGGAGGAGAAGAGACCATTAAAAACAACATTCATTAACGAGGACAGTCTAGAGAGACATCCACACTCCACCATCCCCACACCTAGCTTCCACCTGAGTGTTTATCCCCCACTAACAAGCTCCCCGTGCCTTTGTGTTCTGTGTACAAAGAATGCAGACCATGCAAGGTGGTGGTGTTTGCCCCAGGGACATGAATTTAATCGTAGCATCTCAACAGGACCCAATGACAACTAGCGTGGCTTGAGCGCCTAGTGTCAGAAGTTGTCCAGACTTGGTGTTCTGTTATTTGGGTTTCATCATCATCATCATCATCACTGTGGTCACTGCGGTCTCTTTCTTCCAGGATAAAAGCTGACCCAGTTGATTGTGCAGAAGAAGACAGAGGAGAGAAGGACAAGACAGGCGGTATCAAGGGGACAGAGGACAGGCACTGTGTCCAGGGAACGATTTGTCCTGGTAGACACAGAGCGTGCTGTCTGTCTCTGTCCTCACAGCTGTTAGTGCTTCAGGCGCTTGCTGCTCTTATTAGTTTCCTCCAGCGGATTGTCATGATCCCTGTCAGTGACAAACATTGGGGAAAGCCAGTTTTGTTCAGAACACACCGGGCCGGGCTAGTGAGCGCGCGTCATGTCACCTAAACTCAATATTAATTTTAGTCTTTATTTTTTTCTCCTTTCTCCTCCTCCCTCGCTCTTTGTCTTTTCTCCTTTGTCTAACTACCTTTCTCTTTTTAAATCCCTTTATATATGTCATCTTTTCACTAGTGTACTGCATCTTAGGCCTTCTTTCATCGTTCTGTCCTGTTTTCTTTCTTTGTATATTCATTAAGCTGTACCTGCCCTTTACATTCTTTTTTCCCTGCCACTCTGTCACCCCACCCCCATCCCTGTGCTTGCTTCTTTCTTACACATTCACTCAGTTCTTCTCCTTGGAAATAGACAACCTCCCAGTCCTGCATTACCTTCAGGGAAAACAACCGTGAGCCATCAAACTACTTTGTTCCTTCATTCCCTAGTCTATCATCAACTAGAATCTTTAACCCATCGGAACCAAATCTTAAATCCTTTTCTCTTTAGAAATTAATCGACCAGAAATATAAAAAAACAAAACAAAGGGAGATGAAAAGGAACTGTTGCTAAATGAGAGGAGTCTTAAAGACACAACATCTATCCAGCCCACAGTTCTCCATCCCCAGGCTGTTTATCTGCCATTAATGACCCCCCCCCCCTCCTCACTCATCATTTAATCTTC
>CM060321.1:24764089-24766589 GCA_030674155.1 Stramonita haemastoma
TAAAAAGGTTTCGAAGTTTGACGAATTTGATTTAGCGGCCATGTTGGATTGTTTCCTTGGCAACAGCGCGTACAGCTGAGTCATTTTTGGTGTTTTAGGCCTCAGAAGTTAATTATACCCTCTGGATGTCTGGTATTCATGACTTCTAACATGGGCTTCATATAAACAAAATGTATCCGTTTGGACCCCTATGTTCCACCCTAAAGTTCTTCAGTTGCAATGTGTACTTTATGGCCGTTTTCTAGGGTTTAGCCACGCCATTGTCCGATTTCATTCGGTCCTTTTGAAAAAGTGACAGATTTTGCTTAGTGTTCCACTACTATGTGTTGCTGCGTCGTATTTTAGGATGGCAGTTCTGGTTACCACAAGGAGTTAGATAAACGTTGTCAGTCAGTCATTCCTGTCTCCATCCCTCTCCCATCTTCCCCACTATGTAGTGGACAAGAAGTGAACAGGGCAATGTAGAAGTAGTCTTCAATTTTACGTCCTTCCACATACAGTGATACCGGACTTGGTATGGGGAGGGAATTAAAAAAACACAAAAACAACAAAAGCGCAATGTTTTCACAGCCAGGGCAACGAACAGAAAAGGACTTGTCTGTTGTGGGTTTTTTCCCACCAACATCGGGTACCATAGTCCGCTTCAAACACGTGATGGGGCTTTACCACCTTTTTCCTGCTGTAGTCCATCCTCTGGTTTGTTATTCTTCGTGGTTTTCCTATCTCCATCTTCATCATCATCATCATCAGCATCACCAGGCAGCTGCTTTACCAAGGTGTTCACTTCCGCTGGCACAAAGGGTGGAGTTGCAGATGTGGGAAAGGATGATGGGTTTGGGCGGGTTCCTCGTCAGGTCTGGCTGTGTCTGTGAGGAAGATTCAGTGCAGGGCATGTTGTTGTTCAAAGTGCTAGTGCGATCTTCTTTCTGAGGCAGATGTTTTTGACTTTGAATTTTTTTAAAGGATACTTCAGAGTTTGTAGTCCTTCTTACTTGCTTTGAATCATTTCTGCACTTTGTTTCTGTTTCTCGAGCCAGGCTTTTTTTGTGTCTGTCTCTCTTGGCATTTTCTGTCGCTTTTTGACTCTGTCTTTCCTTCACTCTTTTTGCTTTCCTGCTAACTTGCGCAAATCGAGTTAAGAAAGAAAAAAAACACAGAAAATATGCGACTGTTTTCACCACAAAAAATAACCGTGGAATATTTGTCTGGTTTTGTTCACTACCCATGTAACTTGAGCCTCTACGAACATGTTTACAGCCTTCCTCACCTTTTCGGCTTCAGTCCATTTTCTTGTTTGTTATGCCTCCTGCTTTTGCCATCTCCGTCATCACTGTCATCAGCAGACAACTGGTTTACAAAGGTGTTCATTTCCGCTGCCTCTGCTGGGCTCATCAGCCGCAGGGAGCTGACAGAGACTTGGAGGGGGGGGGGGGGGGGGCAGGTCTGCAGCCCCCGTCAGCATGAAGCCTCCACCCCGGAACCAAGCCTCTAGGTCCTGGCCAGCCACACTCGTGTAGTAGTGACTGGGGCCCAGGGAGAAAGGAGTGGAGCTGAAGGTCTTTGAAAAAAACTTTTATTTCGAGGACAATGGAATAAGCACTCATATGCTTTTTTATTTTTACATCCAGTCCCCATGTGTATGCAGTTTTGTAAATTTTGTCATCCGTTCTCACCAGCACATAATGGCCTACTCTTTTGGAAAGCAGAACAGGTTGCAAGACGTTCCAACCTCATAAAAGTCTCATCCAAAAGACGTTTAGGGGGAGAGTGGAGTTTGTACTGATGATAATAACTTCAGTGGAAAAAATCCTTTGAACGATATTCGAACCCGGGTCAGCAGATGACGAGCGCAATGCACAACGCTCAAACCACCAGGCTACCCGGTCCCTCGGATAGAGAGTGAGGGGCTTCACTGGCTAGACCTCTTGGCATTTTGGGTTTTTTGCGGATGGTGTTTGGAAACTGCTTGCCTGCATTTGTTTGATGGAGGGTTTGCTCAGGTCAGGCTGCTGTTGAGCGTTTTTGTTTTGATTTCTGGTTTTTTAGTCTTGGGGCGTAAGGAACTTAGGTGGTAGTTCTAAGAGATTAAAAGTAAACCTGCATTTTGTTTTCTTTGTCGGTGTCTGAGTACGTTTTCCCCTTTTCAAGTATGTGTGTGGGGTGTGTGTGTAGTAGTAGTAGTAGTAGTAGTAGTAGTAGTTAGTAGTAGTAGTAGTAGTAGTAGTAGTAGTAGTAGTAGTAGTAGTATAGTAGTAGTATTCAATTTTACGTCCATCCACATAGATATACTAGCCGCCGCTGTAGCCTAGTGGTTACGGCGTTGGACTCGTAATCTAAAGGTTGCGGGTTCGCTCCCAGCTTTCGGCTATGGCGTTGTGCCCTTCGAAAAGGCACTTTACGGCTATTTTCTCACCCCACCCAGGTGCAAAAGGGGTACCAACCTTGTGTTGGGGGTTAACCCTGCGATAGACTGGCGTCCTATCCAGGGGGGAGTCTATGA
>CM060321.1:24769089-24774089 GCA_030674155.1 Stramonita haemastoma
AAGTGTAAACAAAATGAGCAAAATCACGATATTACGAATCATAATGTTATAAATCCCAATGCTACGAATCATAATGTGACGACTCATAATGTGACGGATCATAATGTGACGAAACATTATGTGACGGATTATTATGTTACGAATCATAATGTCACGAATCATAATGTGACGACTCATAATGTGACGGATCATAATGTGACGAATCATTATGTGACGGATCATAATGTTACGAATCATAATGTGACGAATCATAATGTGACACTCATAATGTGACGGATCATATGTGACGAATCATTAGTGACGGATTATATGTTACGAATCATAATGCTGCAGCCTGTTTTTTGTACGTCACATCTTTACTTCTCTTTTGTGAGAAAACAGTGTTCGACAAAATCAGGATACATGGTAGGAAGGTGGAGAAGCCAGAGTGGCATGGGGGAGGGGGAGGAGAGGAGGGCGTCGGGAAAATGTGACCCCAGCCTATTAGATTTTTTTTTTTTTTTTAAACTGACATGTATTATGTATGTATGTATGTATGTAGTATGTATGTATGTATGTATGTAGTATGTATGTATGTATGTATGTATGTATGTATATATATATATATATATATATATATATATGAATTAATCAAGTAATTAGCACATTGTATGCGCGGCGATGATAAATTGATGCAGCTTTGTGATGAAATAGTGACTATTGTCCACCAATGGATTATTGCTGAGGGTGTCAAGACAATAATTATGTATGTATACACTTCAAAGCCCATGGCGATTTTTCATTACTTTCTTTTTTTGCTTCTCTTATTGCTTCGATTGCCATCAAAACATGTATCGTTAATGCACGATATGTGTGCCACCACACATTCCAGATTTGTAAAAGATTTTTTTAAAACATCTCCTCGGGTAGTTGATTGGTTGGTTGTTTTTTGAAGTAAACTCGCGCGCGCACACAGATTAGACACACAACACGCACACAGCACACACGACACAGACACACACAGACACACACACCACACACACACACACACACACACACACACACACACACACACACACACACACACACACACACACACACACACCCCATCACACAACACACACACACAATCCCAACACCCAAACTAGACATCTTTTGACTCCCACAGTCTGGCAAACCCACAGGGTACACGACTACGAACACTATAACAATACTCACCCCCCCACCACCACCACCACCCACCACCCCCCCCTCCCTCTCCCGCCCCCTACTTAAACCCCCCACTGCTACTGACTTTGGAGGTAACTCCCCTGTCCCCTAAGCGGATTAGCCACACGCTCCTGTGGGGCCACAGGGGTGCCAAAACAAGATTAATTTAAAACTGCGCCGCGCATGGCGGCTCAAGTTTGGCTAAGAGCTTTCCGCCTGGCCGCTGAAAATGAACTCCAAACAGGGGAAAGGAAAACACTCGAGTCAGTCAGGCGCGATATTCGGCACCCAACAGGCCACACTAACGACTACCGGAGACGAGGCAGAACTAAACAGGAAACAGGGTAGTCTAACAAGAAGCTAAACCCTCAACCCCCCCCCCCCCCATCCCCAATCCCCCCAGCCCCTGTAGATAATACATGTCGTAGACAGTTGAAGACGTCCACTCGACACCTGTATACACTTACCTAAGGTCATCAAAGCGGATTTGTTACCGCGAGCGGTTCCGGTAGGGTGGCTACTTATTACAGAGACCAATGCTGTCACTTTGCCTATTTTTACAGGGTGGTGCTACCGGACCTTCCTTAGGGCTGACACATGATGACGCTAGCCAAAGGAAAGTGACCAGTCCCCCCCTCCCCCCCTCTCCCTCTCCCCTCTCTCTCTCTCTCTCTCTCTCCACCTCCTCCCTCGTCTTTTTTTTACACCTGTAAGAGCAGATTTCTTATTTTTGGTTTTTCAAGGAAAAAAAATTCCAGAAAACTGACTAGATCTAGGTGATAAAAAATACGCTGTGGGTTGAAAATTTTATCACATAAATGGATAAAACTTGTAATGCATGTTTGAACAAGAAAATTTGCTGATAAGGTAGAAATCTTGTTTTCTTGTTGTTTTGTCTTTTGCTTGTTTGTTTGTGAGCTTTAGTGGCAAGCAGATTGTAGAGCCCCATCCATTTTGTTGACGTTTTCTCTTTTGTCTTGTAGTTTGGTTTTCGTTGTTTTCTTTTCGTGGAAGTTTAACTTGCCTCAGCTTTATCCTGTATCCTCCCTTCCTATGATTTTTGTTTGTTTTTTCCCCTCAAAACAACACAGTTCCTCTCTTCTATCTTACCTACTGCTTGGGGCAATAATCACTACAAAGTGTATGTACTGCTTACTGCCCGAGTCCTAGTAGAACCTTAGGCCGGGTTTATTGTTGACCGAGTGTGTGTGTGTGCGCGCGCGCGCGTGTATGTGTGTGTGCGTGCGTGCGTGCGTGCGTGTGTGTGTGGTGTGGTGCGTTTGTGTGTACTGTTGCATGCGTGTGTACGCGTGTGTTACATCTGTCTTGGTATAAGTTATGTTCCAGTGTACCTGGAAAAAATAGGCATGATGGCTTGTGAGATTAATCATAGACTTCTATAAGCGTGCTTGCTTGTTTATTTGATTTCACTGAATTTTATCTTAACACGGTGCTAACATGGGCACACTGTGGGATATGTCATCACGTGTGCGGAGAAACGAAAGGTTACATGTACGGGCTCATAACATTCGGTTTACAGCACTCAGGGTCGTGTGCATGCACTTAAGTCCACACGTACACACTTAAGGGCGTGCTTGCGCGCACGCTTATCGTGTGTGTGTGTGTGTGTGTGTGTGTGTGTGTGTGTGTGTGTGTGTGTGTGTTGTGTGTGTGTATGTGTGCGCGCGCACGAGGAGTCGCCGCATGTGAAACATTCTAAGTATGCTGCATGTCTACCAAGAATTCAGTGAATTTAACCCAAAATTAGAGAGAGAGAGAGAGTGGGGGAGAGAGAGAGAGACAGAAGAAGAAGACAGAAGAAAGACAGAGAGACAGAAACAGAGACAGACAACAAAGACAGGTAGAATGAAACATCCAAAAGCAAACGCACATACTGTACAGACTGGTCCGGAAGATGAGACGGACAGAAAAGACTGGTAGATATGGATGGATTTATATTCAATAAAATAAGATAGATATGATTAGCTAGATAGGGTGATAGATAGATGATGATAGATGAGGATGGACGGATGGACGGACGGATGAAGATGAGAGAGAGGAGGAGGAGAGAAGATGAGAAGAAGATAGATAGATAGAGAGAAGATAGAAGAGAGAGAGAAGAGATGCGAGGCACGGCGAGGAGACAACAGACAACAACAGAAAGAGATAAGACAGCAGAGAACAACACAACGAGAGAGCCACACAGCAGCACACACACACACACAGACACACCACACACACACACACACACACACACACACACACACACACACACACACACAACACACACACACACACACACACACAACACAACACACACACAAACACAACCACACACAAACACCCCCACACCCACACCACCCACACACCACGCCACACAACGCCCCACACCACACACACACAACAAACGGACCCACAGACACACACAAGAGAGATAGAGATAGATGCCGAAACAGAGAGAAGGAAGAGTCTGTCAGACAGGACAGGACAGGAGTGGGGCCCAGGCAAACCAGTTACCCAGGCCCTGCTGCTTCTCCCGGGGAGACAGCAGTGATATATTTCGCCTCATCAAGCGCTTGTGACGTCACCCGTTAGGGGAGCTAAGTGGCACTAACTTGGCGGTGACAAGGGACAGACAAGCTGGTAAGATGGATGCTGGCTGGTATTGTTACATCTTGAGGGAAAGGAGAGTTGGATGCATGGATGGTTGGATGGATGGATGGATGGATGGATAAGATGGATGGATGGAAAGGAGTAGGGAAGAAAAAAGTTTTTTTTTTTCGTTGTGTGTCTATCGTGTGTGTATGTAGAGGTATTAGGCAAGTGTGTACGACTGTGTGATTGGTTTTGGATGAGGGCTGTTCCCTTCGTTTCTGGTTGCCAAAAGAAAAGATAGAGAGGGAAAGCAATACGTTGTAAGTGAAATAAACTGACTCAAAGAAAATCTCTGCT
Organism: Stramonita haemastoma; assembly: GCA_030674155.1. NCBI lineage: Eukaryota > Metazoa > Mollusca > Gastropoda > Neogastropoda > Muricidae > Stramonita > Stramonita haemastoma. Next base: position 24,773,230 of record CM060321.1, read on the forward strand.
TACTTTTGGTAAACATGGCTCTTGTCTGGGTTTTTTTTTCTCTTGTCTTTTTCCTCTCTGTTTTTAGAGTATCTCTATACCTCCTTCTGTCTCTCCTCTGTCTCGCTCTGTCTCTGTCTCTCTCTTTCCCCTCTCTCTCTTTCTTCTCTGTCTGTCTGCCTGCCTGTCGGTCTTTTCTGTCTGTCTCCTCCTCCTCCTCCTCCTCTCTTCTTCCTCTTTCTTTTTTGCCTCTTATCTTCTAAACCCCTGCCTTCCCCCCATCTACCTTCTCTACATCCCAAGTCCCTCTTCTCTTTCTTTCTCCGTGTCTCTCTTTGTTCTGACTCTGTCTCTCCCCCCCCCCCTCCAGCCACCCTCTCTCTCTGATGAAAAAACTACAAAAACTCCACTTTAAAAAAGAAAGTTAACTCTATACAAAAACAGACCCCATTTAAACTGGGAGTTGTCCGATGTTGCAGACTAGCTGCTTTTGGAGTAAGGAAAAAGAAGTTTAGCTTCGGTACACTGCCACTTCTTGTCTTCTGTCGCAAGAGAGATTTCCCTCCAAAGCAAAGAGATGGATGGTTTCTTGAGCGGAGCGGATTCTGCGTAGGAAGAAGTGGTAGGGTTTGGGTGGTGAGGTGTTGTTTTGTTTTTGCTGAAATCCCTCCAGTTTTCAGACAGCTCCTGTCCCTGATACCCCAGTATTTGGCAAGTGAAGCAAGTGCCAGGGGGAGTTCTAGATCAGCGACGAGTGAGTCTCCTTTCGGGCCGGCCAAAACTGTCCAAGGTGTTGGAAGAGAAATGTCATCTGACCCCCTCTGAGGGAGGGGGGAGTGATTAAAGGTGGATGGATGGATGGATGGATGGATAGCTGGCCT
>CM060321.1:24779089-24799089 GCA_030674155.1 Stramonita haemastoma
GCAGTTTTGTCTTAAGTTCACATTTCCCTTAAAGCAATGTTTGTCCTTGGATAGGTAAAAGGTAAAAGAAAATGTTAATCGGTATTTTGACCTGTGTGGAATACAGAGACATTTTGAAAACAAAAATTTTAACGGTCCGTTTTTACTGTCAATGCAGTCCCCGCTGCCTACAGATTAGCAGGCAAAATGCATTGTAGGGGGACTGCTTAAGCCCGCGAAAAGCGTTCTCCAGCGAGCTTTTCAAGTCGTTAGAGTGGTATGAAGAAATGTCACGTGTGTGGCTGCCTCTGGGAAGGCGGTTTGCAAGGTGGACGGTTCGGTTAGCTGCAGATTGATTTTTCTGGCGTCTTGCTCTTCTGCTCATTCATTGCCATTACTCGTTGGGGCTTTTTTCTTTCCTCTTGGATCTTCTTCATCATTGAGGTGAATGAAAGGGGACAGAAGGGAAGGAAGTTGGGGGAGGAGGAGGGGGGGAGAGAGAGAGAGCGAGAGAGAGAGAGAGTGGGTGAGATGTGTGTGTGCTGCGTGGCGTGTGTCGCGTGTGTGTGTGTGTGTATGCTATCGCGCTAGCGCTGGGTGTGTGTGTGTGTGTGTGCGCGCGCACACACACACACACACACATCATCATCTTTTTACTTTAAGGTATTCTTAATTAAACACATTTCATTTTCAGTGAGATTAGACTAGAAATGTGTGTGCGGTGTGTCTGTTAGTGTGAGTAAAGCTAAGAGTACAGATAGTAGGTTAGATAGTTAGACAAATAGACGGACGGACGGACATAGAGACAGACAGATAAATAGATAGATAGATAGATAGATAGATAGATAGATAGATAGAAGATAGATAGATAGATAGATAGATAGATAGATAGATAGATAGATAGATAGATAGATAGATAGATAGACACAATGTCCTGCAGATTTACTTTTGAAACATCACAACACAGAGAACTGGACAGAACAGGTGAATCAGTTCACACCGCTTAAGAGGAAAAACACTCCCAAGACTTCCACAAACCCCAAGAGGGCTTACCAAAGACGTTAACCCTCCCCTCCCTCTTTTTCTTTTTTTTCTTGCTATAAAAAGTTTGGAAAGAGAAAAAAGAAGAAAAAAAGTCAGACAGTATTATTTACAGTACTCTGGGAGATGTCTGCAGAGGCGAGGTCAGAACAATGGGGAAGAAAAGGGGAAACAAAGAAAAAGCGGGGCTTCACTGCTATTAACCATTCGGGGAAATGCCACCGCGGCTGAAAAATCAAAGAAGAAAAAAGATGGATAGTTTCTTAAGCTGATGAATTATTTCTGCCCCGTCTGAATCCAGTGCTCCTTGTCTGGCATCCAGTCGGCTGAAAACGGCTTGGCGAAGAGGCTGGAAATGTGGAAGTGTGTGTCTCCCTGTTGACTGGTCACATTGTCGAGAGAGAGAGAGAGAGAGAGAGAGAGAGAGAGAGAGAGAGAGAGAGAGAGAGAGAGAGAGAGAGAGAGAGAGAGAGAGAGAGAGAGAATTATCTGATTATCTCTTCTTTATTGCTTTGTTGTGCTAGCCTGCTTTCATTTCATTTTGGAGTCTTAGAGTTTGTGTGTGTGTGTGTGTGTGTGTGTGTGTGTGTGTGTGTGTGTGTGTGTGTGTGTGTGTGTGGTGTGTGTGTGTGTGTGTGTGACTGTATGTGAGAGAGTTAAAATGTGAGAGAAAGTCGTCAAAGTCACACTTTTATATTCAAATGGTTCATTGAATAAGCAGTGTAACTGCTTTTTTTCATCGAGCCATCCATCTGTATGTGTGCACGTGCGTGAAAGAGCGTATGCGTGCGTGCGTGTGCGTGTGTGTATGTGTGTGTGTGTGTGCGAGTGCATGTGTGTGTGTGCGCGCTCACACGAAGGAATAGCAGGAAACATTAGAAAAAAAAAATGCAAACAATATGCAAACGTTTCTGTTCTCTCGCTGATTTTTCTTCATTATTTTAAATCTGTTTACCTATCTCCTCTTTATCTCTCTGTCTCTATTTCTCTTTGAGTGTATCTGTGTCTGTCTGTCTGTCTGTCTGTCTCTCTCTCTCTCTCTCTCGTCTCTCTCTCTCTCTCATTGCTTGTCTCTAGTTGTTTCTTAGGCGTCTTGTTATGTAAGAGCATCCTACTCCCACACTTAATTGTTGTCAGTCTTCTCTCCCACGTGCAGATTGTTACCTTCACTGATTACCACCGCTAAGCTCTGCATGTAGCGATCATTGTTTGAAAGTTGCTGTTGTAAGACAACGCTGTTTCTAAAACCAGTTCAGTGTTAGCAAGCCAATACAAAGCGGCTAAACAGAGCTAGATAGGCTTTTGATGACGAAGTCTCTGCAGCAGAGCTAAAAAAGCAGGTACGCACGAATGCGCGTTCGCCTGCGCGCGCGCCGCGCACACACACACGCACACGCACGCACGCACGCACACAGCACGCACACGCACGCACACACACACACACACACACACACACACACACATCACACACAACACACACACACACACAGAGAACATAACATTTATACGGGGAAAAACACCCCAAAGCAAATCAACACTCGACATTACTGAAAACTTAAGTCAGAAAAAACCCAAACTTGACTTCACTACATGCAATCCAGATATCAACAATACATTCTTGCGCAAAAATTCCTCAATCACCATTCACAATTCCAACTGTAAAAGCAAAGCAGGAGCAGAAAATGGACCGTTTGAGACATAAGAAATCAAAGTTAAAAAAAAAGAAGAAGTAAATATCGATACTTGGTATTAGATAAAACTTGAGACGGAAAAATCTAACCCCACTCATAGAATCACCCTCTAAATCCTATAAAACACATCCTATAATATTACCTATAAAACACTCTCAAAATATCCTATAAAACGCATTCGATCTATCCTATAGAAGACACTCACTATATCCTATAAAACAAGAGTCCAGCGCATTATCATTCCCAAGTCCCTGATGTAGGGGAGAGAGGCTTTGGAGCCAGAAGACGGCTGATGTTTTTTGAGCTGCTTTGCACGTGGCAGTGTTGTGAAGTCTACACAGCTTTGTGGGATCCCAGTCCCTGGGGTCAGCATTCAGCTGGCTGAGCCCAGCACTGAGGGAACTCGGAATCCCTGAAAAGAAAAAGGGGGAGGGGGTCTTTTCTGATGCTGGACAGAATCATTGTCGGAGAGGTTGGGAGCAATGGCTTTGGCCAGCTCTCAGGGATCGGGGATTAAATGGAGGGAGAGTTTACCCGGTGCTGATTTTTCGGGATTTGTGCTTGTCTTTTTTTTTCTTACGAACATGTGTGCTTAGACACTTTTGTCCTTTTTTTGGTTCAGAATAGTTAAAAGGTGTGTGTGTGTGTGTGCGTGCGTGCGTGCGTGCGTGTGGACGTATATCTATACACAAAAGACTGAGACAGCAGGGAAAGATGGATGGCTTGTTGAGGTGGGATAAAGAAAGGGCGGTTTTTAAATTGCCGGCATTTGGCCACAGTCTGGAGGCAGTCTGTGGTGGCCACTCACTGTTCAGACAGACAGACAGCTGTGCACATGGCACAGGGAGCGCTAAATCTGCGAACACAGGCTCTGCTGCCGACTGTCCAAATTGTCCAGGTGTGTGGGAGAGGAGAATGAGGGAGAGGGGGAGAGAAATGAAATCTGACCACCTCGGAGGAAGGTGAGGAGGGGTGAAATGAGGAGGAATAATTTTCCCTGTATCAATCTTCTGGCTTCTCACTTCTTTTTGTCGTTATTCAGTGTGCACCAGTGCTTTCATAGTCTCTGGGGTATTAATGATGAATGTAGTTACTAAGTGTGTGTGTGTGTGTGTGTTCATGTGGGACCATGCACATGTCTGCAATTGTCTGTGTATGTGGGGGGGAGGGACGAGGAGAGGTGGGGCTTGAGACATAGCGAGATGTATTGGCACTGGAAGTAGCAGATCGGAGAAAAGGGGTAAGGTTGCGGAGAGAGAGGAGAGAGGAGAGAGAGAGAGAGAGAGGAGAGGAGAGAAGAGAGAGAGAGTAGGAGAGGAGAGAGAGCAGATTGAGACAGAACAGACGAGAGACAGAAGAACAGACAGACAGACAGACAGACAGACAGACGACAGACAGACAGACAGACAGACAGACAGACAGACAGACAGACAGACAGAACAGAATGTGAAAATCAGTGGGTTGATGTTAGTGATTGCGCTTACTATCACTGCAGGTATAGTCTTTATTTCAATCGTTTCGTTAAAGAAATAGACAAACCCAGGGCAAACTGCTCTTAGCTCTATAATATGCATTTATATATTTTTTCTTTGTTGTTATTTTATTCCCATTACTATGATTTGGTTTGAACGGAAGTGTGGTGACCTAAGTCTATATACTCTCTCTTTAAGTAGTATAACACAAACACAGCTGAATGCTTTGGCGTTTGCTACTAAGGCATCATACCACTCACTACAAGAAGTATACCCACAGTTGAACAACATCAGAACCGCTGCACTATAACCTTAACCCCCAAGTGGTGGTGGCCAAAGCCAGACAATGAAGATGTCCAAAGTCAGGCCAGACAGACAGATGTACAAGTGGGGTGTACCATGGCTCCTGGTTCCCCAGTGCAGAAGGAAGGGTGGCTGAGGGCTGGGCAAGATGGATGGCCTGTACTGTAGGGCCTGATACACATACGAGGAGGTTTTTAAATCCTCGCCTTTCTTCTCCGTCTGGATCCAGTCACTGCTGGCAACAAAATCATTCAGTTAAGCTCTTGCCAGTCTGTCTCTGTCTTGTCTCGTCTCTCTCTGTCTCTCTGTCTCTCTGTCTTCTCTGTCTCTCTCTGTCTTCTTGTCTCTCTCTGTCTCTCTGTCTGTCTGTCTGTCTGTCTGTCTGTCTGTCTGTCTCTCTCTCTCTCTCTCTCTCTCCTTCTCTTCCTCTCTCTCTCTCTCTCTCTCTCTCTCTCTCCTCTCTCTCTTCTTCTTTTTCTTTCTTCTTCTTCTTCTTCTTCTCTTCTTCTTTCTTCTTCTTCTCTTCTTTCTTCTTTTCTTCTTCTTCTTCTTCTTCTTCTTGTTCTTCTCTTCTTCTTTCTTCTTCATCTCTTCTCTTCTTCTTCTTTTGGTCTCGCATTCTTCTTCTTCATTCTTCTTTCTTTGCATTCTTCTTTCTTTGCTTCTTCTTTGCATTCTTCTTTGCATTCTTCTTTACACTCTTCTCTTCTTCTATTTCTTCTTCTTCTTCACTTCTTGATTTGTTTCTTTGGGGAACTGCATTGAATTTCTCACTGTATCACTGAGGCAAGTTGAACATGGTGATGCTCATACATTTCCAGTTACTACTGGGTGCGAGCTGGATAATTCGTGTTTTCGTAGCCCACCGAACGAACACTGGCCTGAATTACAATATCTTTAACATACATATTTCTAATTTGGTCTTTTCAAACTGAAGTCAAGGCAGTGGTAATTCAGTGTGTGCTTTGAGATGAACTAGAAGATCATTACAATCCTTAAACTTGTCAGACTTCGCTGCCAACATTGGAAGCTGCGTCTTCATGGACCCAGGGGAGAGTAGCCGAAGATACTCACATCACTTAACCTTCACAATGTTGGTCCATAGTAGAGGGACCTCTTGATGAATCATGTTCTTTTCTTTCGGATGGCTGGCCACATGGTCCAGGGTGTGTGTAGGGGGAGAAAGGTGTCACCTGACCACCAGGCTAGATGGGGAGAACTAAGTCACCCTGTTAACAAACAGCCTTCCTCCCATTTCACGTCTTCTCATGATGATGAAGTGTGCATGGGTACCTTCATCATCTTTTTTTCCCTGTGGTGTTGATTGCTAATTCAGTGTGTGTGGTGTTTGTGTGTGTGTGTGTGTGTGTGTGTGTGTGTGTGTGTGTGTGTGGTGTGTGTGTGTGTGTGTGTGTGTGGTGTGTGGTGTGTGTGTATATACGTATGTGTATTCGTGTGTGTAACATTTGCATGCACATGAATGTGTGGCTCTCTCTGTGTTGGGGGTAGGGTTTGGGGGAATTGTGCACCAATTTTGTATCAGATTATGAATAGGTGTTTAGAGAAGTGGAATGAGAGAGAGAGAGAGAGAGAGAGAGAGAGAGAGAGAGAGAGAGAGAGGAGAGAGAGAGAGAGAGAGAGAGAGGAGAGAAGAGAGAGAGAGAGAAGAGAGAAGAAGACAGACAGACAGACAGACAGACAGACAGACGACAGACACACACACACACACACACCACACAGACACTGAGTCACACACAGACACACACAGACACACACACACACGACACACACACAGACAACACACAGACACACACACAGACACACACACAACATACACACACACACACACACACACACACACACACACACACACACACACACACACACACACAGACCGACAGAGGGAAAAGTGTGATTGCCATGACCACCACTTAGAGAAGGCGGAATGAAAGGCTAGAAGGAAGAGCACACCCACTGTCCATTGACTTTTTCGCTCTCTCTCTCCTCTTTATTTCTTCTTTTTCTTCTCCTCTCTCTCTCTCTCCTTCTGCTCTCTGCCTTTCCTTGGTAACTGGCACACGTCAATGGTGGCATGGTCCTCGGCTGCATCTTCTGCCAGTGATGGCTGTCTGCTGGGGAGGAGGGGAGTGGGTGTCATGGGGGTGGGGGGTGGGGGAGAGCGGGGAGGTGTGGGGTGTGGTGAGTAGAAAGATATGTGCGTGTGTGTGTTGTGTGGGGGGGAGGGGGGATAAGGAAGAGGATATGTGTGGGTGTGTGGTGTGTGTGGGGGGTGTGTGGGGGGGGGGGGGTGGTGGTGGTGTGTGGTGTGTGGGTGGGGGGCGAGGATGGAAGGAGAATTGTGGAAGTGTAATTGATTGTGTGTCGTGAGTGTGTGTGTGTGTGTGTGGTGCGTGTGTGTTGGCTGTGTGTGTGTGTGTGGTGTGTGTGTGTGTGTGTGTGTGTGTGTGTGTTGTGTCTGTGTCTGTGTCTGGTGTGTGTGTGACACAGAGTCAGCGTCTGGTGGGATGAGACGGAAGATTTCCTTCATTTGGTGGGAGCAATTATTTGGGATTGTAAACCTAAGCACATCATTTATTGAGCTGCGCATGAAAGCTCTGTCTCGTCTCTTGTCTGACCTCGTCTCTCTTCTCTCATCTTCTTCTGCTTCTCTCTCTCTCTCTCTCTCTCCTCTATCTCTCTCTCCTCTCTCTCTCTTTTTTCACACACACAGAATTAAATCTTGAGTCAAGAATGCGTCTTTAGCTGTTTTCATCTTGTTTTATCAACAGAGAAAGAAGAAGACGGAGGAGAAGTAGAAGAACATGAAGAAAAGGCAGGTAGTTAGAGAGAAAGAAAGAAAGAAAGACAGGAAAGAAAGAAAGAAAAGAAAAGACAAGAAAAGACAGAAAGAAAGAAAATAAGAAAGGAGAAGAAAGAAAGAAAGAAAGAAAGAAAGAAGAAAGAAAGACAAGAAGAGAAAGAAAGAAAGAAAGAAAAGAAGAAAGAAAGAAAGAAAAAGAAAGAAAGAAAGAAAAAGAGTAGAAAAAGTAAGAAAGAGAAAGAGTAGAAAAACAAAGGAGGAAAGAAAGAAAAAAAAAGGAGGGAGGGCGGGAGGGAGGAAGGAAGGAAGGGAGGAAGGAAGGAAGGAAGGAAGGAAGGAAGGAAGGAAGGAAGGAAGGAAGGAAGGAAGGAAGGAAGGAAGAAATAAAAAAACAAAGCAAAACAAAACAGAAACAAACAAAACAAGCGAGGAAGGAAGCAAGGAAGGAACGAAAGAAGGAGGAAAAAGGGAGAAAGAAAGGAAAAAAGGGGTGAAGGGTGAAAAAAGTGAATACCATGTTTGGGGGGGGGGGTCTCTTGTTTTGTTTGTTTGGTTTGGGTGTTTCGTTGTTTTTTTGTGGTGGTTTTGTTTTGTTTTGTTTTTTAGGGGGGGGGGGGGGGGGGGGGTGGGGGGGGGTATTTACAGGACATGAGTCATGTGATTCTCGATTACAGAACTTTGAATACATTCCAGAGGACATGGAATGCTGCTGACTGACATGTTGACACCTGTCTCGTGATGAATCCCAGTCAAACAGCACCCCTTGAATCCCTCAGGAACCAAGTCTGGTCTCTTTGATTCTGCTGATGTAATTAATCATTTATATCTCCAAGTAATAGGCTACTCAAGTCTCCACAGAGTGGTTCTGTAATTGAAAAAAAATAAAATGTAGATTCCAACTCGGAAGAGAACACAGTAGCTCTGTCTCCATAACTCTATCAGATGAGAAAACAAAAACGAGCTGATTAGACTTTGGCCTAGCTTAATTAACGTAGCTGTCTTCATGTCAGGAAGCAGGAACTAGACTAGCCTATTTTATAAAAGAACTTTTTTTTCTCAGTAAACATTCTTGGGAGAGGCTGACATTTTACGGCCAATGTGATCACATAGGAATTTTTTCTGTTTTTTTCTGTGAGGAGGTGGGTGTATTTCAAATTGTCATTGTAGGAAATATTTGCAAGTTTAATGACTGTTGATTACAAAAAGGAAATAAAGAGAACAGAATGAGCAAAACAAAAGACCGGAGCAAAGCACTGTAATTTTTCAACCCATGGTCAAGTTATAATTGGCGGAGCCAATCCTTCTTTAGGCAATAGGGTGCATGCTGGGTATGTTTTTGTCATTTCTCTCACTGGGCATAGCTAGCCTACTCTTGTACGAAAGGTGAATGAAGTTGTTGGCGTATGCACAAGAGGTCTACATATGTTCACACACGGGTTTTCCATGTATAGTCTCTTCTGTAGGGATCTTGGGGGAATGGAATATGCTAATATTCACCCGGGAGGAAAAATCCATTGTAGTGGACACATCAGTAAGGTTCGAACCTGAGCACACAGTCACCTTCAGATCACGGGTAGGAGGCTAAAGCCACTACGCCTTTTCTCCTCCGAGAAATAAGAAACACAACTTAAATCACAACCACGTAAGATAGGTTAAACCGTAGTGTTCTAAAGATATAGGCTAGGCTAGCTTGTACGATCTGAAGAGTAAAAGTCAGCACATAACATAAAACTTCTCTTGCTCTAACCCACAACGTTTAACAACCAGTCTCTAAGCGATATCCAATCTGGGTGATTCATGATTTACAGATTGGGTTTGTTATTCTTCTCTTGATATGATATAGAGCTAGTGGATTATAGTCTACTACGTTATGTGCTTTGTTATACTGTCAAAGCTGTACAATGATTCATTGTTTTGTGAAACTCTCGTCGACAGTCATAGACAGTAAGATCGACTAAACGGTTTGTGAACAGTACGGGAAGTAAAAACGGGCTCTATTTGTAGTTTTTGGAAAATTGTACTTCTTTTACTTAACTGTCAAGTCAAAATGATCTTTATTGAGGATAAAAGTTTTAAGTTCACACAACTGTTTTTTTCATCCTGCCCTCACAAAAAAATCAAGAAAATTGAATTGACTTCTAAAGGATTCAAAGCATTCTCTGTGTGTGTGTGTGTGTTTGTGTGTGTGAGTGTGTGTGTGTGTGTGTGTGTGTGTGTGTGTGTGTGTGTGTGTGTGTGGTGTGTGTGTGTGTGTGAGTGTGTGTGTGTGTGTGTGTGTGTGTGTGTGCGTGTGTAAGCGCGCTCGCGCTCTCGCGTGTGTGCATATATATGTACGTGGGCGCGCTTCATATGTGTGTATATATGTTATCACCTGTTCTTACCGGCACACAATGACATCCAACGGGCAGAACTTAATTAACCGTGTGCGCAAGATGTTCTGAGAGCGTTCGTACATGGAACCTCTGGTTCTAGTCCCATCCAAAGAACTCTAGGAGAAGAGATAACGAGTCAGTAACTACAGGGGGAAAATCTCCTTGAACAGGCGTCTCGGTAGTGGCTTGAATCCGGGCTCGACCTATGTCGTCCAATCGCAAATATTACGATGTAACCACTATGTTATCACCCCACCCACCAGCAGCCCCCGCTCCCAACCACCCCCAAAGTAAAAATACTATAAAACTGAGGCCCGGTGTGCAAACACACGCAGAATATTGAGCGCAGAAGTCTAAATTTTAGAAAAGCCAACTTTTTGCAAAGTTTAGTTCAAATTAATTTTTTTCGGGTTTAAGAAATCAAAATAGGCACTTGTGTCTTTTTTGTTTTTCATCCTGTCCTCACCCTTATCAGGGTGGAGAGGGGTAGGCCAGCAGTGGCCGATGGTATGGATGACACGATCATGACCCACAGCCTGCCTCTTGTACTGCTCCGCTAGGGTCAGCTTACCCCCCCGACACTCCGCCCTGAAAAATTTAGTGCAGTACCGACGACAGTTCTTCTGGGAGTTGAGGGGGGGGGGGGGGGGGGAAGTCAGGCCTCGTCTGTCATTATATAGATCTTCTTCACAAGCTAATCAAACCGCGTGCTGTCTCTGTCTCTGTCTCTGTCTCTGTCTCTGTCTCTGTCCTCTCTCTCTCTCTCTCTCTCTCTCTCTCTCTCTCTCTCTCTCTCTCTCTCTCTCTCTCTCTCTCTCTCTCTCTCTCCCTCTCTCTCTCCCTCTCTCTCTCTCTCTCTCCTCCCTCCCCCGATCTCTCTCTCTCTCTCTCTGATTTTTCTGTACCCTTTGATTTGTATTTGCTTGTTCGTTCGAAAGTATTTCCTTATCTATTTCATATTGGGTACATTTGCAACTTTCTGTATATTGGTGGGTTTTGTTTGTGTTTTTGTTGGTGTGGGGGAGGGGGGGGATTTCGAGGCTGGATTAAAAGCAATCTTTTTATTCCTTGATAAGAGTTTCTTTTCTTCCATCGCGCACAGTCTACAGAAGTGTATGTCCGATGTGGTTTGTGTGTGAGACATCGGTATTGGCTACTCACGCGAATAATTCTTATAAGACGGCCAAGTAAAAAATAAAAAAAGAAAAGAAGTAAAAAGAAGTGTGAGATACGCGTGCCAGTAGCTCGTGTGCAGGGGTTTAACCCAGGTCTTAGCTGAGGAAGGAATGGGAGCGGATCGCTTACTTATTCATGACTGATTAGGTCCGTACCTGGGAGAGAGCCAGAGAGAGAGAGAGAGAGAGAGAGAGAGGGAGAGGGAGAGAGGAGAGGAGAGAGAGAGAGAGGAGGGAGAGGAGAGAGAGAGAGAGAGAGAGAGAGAGAGAGAGAGAGAGAGAGAACACTGAACCGAAAACTGAACACTGAACACTGGAACACTGGAATGATTTAATTGCACATCGGCCTTGGGCCACAATACAATATAGAAAAGAAAATAGGGAAAATATCTGACATAATAGCACCTATCGGTATACGTCAGTCTCATAATCACTGAAACAGAGAGAGAGAGAGAGAGAGAGAGAGAGAGGAGAGAGAGAGAAGAGGAGAGAGAGAGAGAGGGGGGGGGGGGGAGGGAGAGAGAGGAGAGAGAGAGAGAGAGAGAGAGAGAGAGAGAGAGAGAGAGAGAGAGAGAGAGAGAGAGAGAGAGAGAGAGAGAGAGACGAGAGAAGACGAGACAGAGAGAGAAGACAGAGAGAGAGACGGAGAGAGAGAGACAGAGAGACAGAAAGAGAGAGAGGGGTGGGAGGAGAGAGAGGGAGAGGAGAGACAAGAGACAGAGAAGACAGAGAAGAGAGAAGAGAGAGAGAGAGAAAAGAGAGAGAGAGACAGACAGACAGACAGACGAGATAGAAACAGAGACACAGAGAGCCAGGGATAAGCCCGAAAATGCCGTGCCGTGCGGTTGGTATGAGAAGGACTGGCAGTTTGTTGTAGGTCTAGCAGTAAACAGGAGCTGGGGCGCTTGGAGGCTGTCTCTACCTACCTGCCTAGCTCTGATCCCAGGGATTGCGGGAAAGAGCACAAGGCGTGTGGTGGTGTGGGGTGGTGGTGGTGGTGGTGGTTGGTGGTTGATGGTGGGTGGTGGTGGTGGTGATAGTCTTTGGTGTGGGGGGTGGGGGTGGTGGTCGTTGATAGTCTTTGCGGTGGTGGGGTTGGTGGGTGGTAGTGGTGGTAGTGGTGGAGGTGGTGGTGGTGGCGATGGAAGTCATGGTGGTGGTGTGAGAGAGGGGGGATGGATGGGGTCATGGTGGTGGGCACGTAACACGCACATACACACACACAAACACACACACAAACACACACAAACACCACATACGCACACACAAACACACACACACAACACACACAAACACACAACTACGCACACACACACACACACACACACACACAACACACAAACACACACACACACACACACACACACACACACACACACACACAGCAAACACACACACAACACACACACAAACACACACACAGCAACACAACACACAAACACACACAACACACCACACACACACACACACAACACACACACACACACACACACACACACACACACACACACACACACACACACACACACACACACACACACACACACACACATTCTGACCACAAGAGAGATAACTTGCCAAGCATTGATCGGTCAGTGGGTGCAACATCTGATCATCATCATCCTAAAACTACAAATCTTCCCAGCTCCCCTCCCCCCTTAACCTTTCAATAATAAATCAAATTTTGTTTCCAGCCCTCCCCTCACCCCTCTCTCCCACTTCCCTCCTTTCTACACCACTTCTGTTCTTCCTGCAACTCGTCTATATTCTCCTCTCAGCCAGCCCCCTCCCTCCCCCCCACCTTCCCTCTCCCAAGTGGTTCATCTGTTGCCTTGTGTTGTCTAGTAGTGTACTGTATACGACGTTGTTTTATCATATTGTATTGTATTGAAATGTATTGTATCGGATTGCCCTGAATTGTATGTGTAGACTGTTGTCTTGTATTTTGTTGGCTACAATTAAAATTGTATACACATGTTATATTATTGTCTTGTATCTTACTGTATTGTATAGTAGTGAATTGTATCGTGTGGTTTGTATGTTAATTGTAATGTCGTGTGCAAACGCGCGCAGAACATCTTGCGCTCACGTTAAAACCCTGTTCCGCCTTTTGGAGGAGCAGGACTGGTCATTGCGTGCAGGTAAGAGTGAATAACAACACCAAAAAACGAGCATGCACACAGGTGTCGTGTTAAGGCACCATGTCTGAGGAAAAATCGGGAAATTGGCGTCCCCAAGGGGGGTGTCGGGGCTGTGTATGGCAACGTTCTGGCGGCTCCCGCGACAACTTTAACCATGCGTATTGGCGATGGCTTTTCTCCAATGGACCATTCCAGTGACGTGGAGAGGGGGGGGGGGGGGGAGCGGGGCAGGGGGGTTGGGGGGGGGGGGTGGCTCTGCTGCATGGGTAACAGTGCTTTGCGCTCTGGAGTCTGGAGTGCAACTCCATAGTCTTCTGAGACTGACGGATGGCTACAATTGATACTGTACACACTTCCCCGCACAGTAGAATATCTCTGCGTGAAACTTGGGCAGTTCTCTCTATCTGGGGACGGTGCGTCGCCACAAGATCAACACCCATCTTTCTTTACCCCTGTGTATGCATAGTTGTGTAACATTTGTTTCCCTTTGAAATTTATTTTTTTCTGTCTGCAGAAATTTACCGGCAATAGCTTTCTTATTTCCATGAGTCATGTTATATGCTGCGTTAAAAAAAAAATCAATGTTGCCCATGGACCATCGGCTGAGTTCTCCATTCAAGGTGATTTTCCCCTACAGTAAAGATTGGTATAGACTCTACTCCACTGGAAACTTCCTCGTATGAAACTTGAAACCAGCGCCCCGTGTGCAAACACATGGAGAGTATCTGTACACACGACAAATCCTCATCCGGGAGACGGGATGACCCAGTAGGCGAGGGTGTTGCCCCCCCCCCCCCCCCCCCCCCCCCCCCCCACCCCCCTCACCATGCACTCATCCTCCGGAGTTAACATCAATGTTGACTCTACTCTCCCCAGTCTTTCGGGTGAGAAAATAAACCTCAGCTCGTGTGTGAGCGCATGTAGAACATCGTGTGCACACGCTCCGGTTTTCGAATGAGAAAGCTTTAGCATGCCAGAAAGAACAGATGAAATCATTGGAAAAGCAAAAAACACATGCACACTCGTGTCGCGTTTGGACATCATCCTTGAAGTCGGAATGCGGCTACCTTAAGGATGGGAAAAACTGGTCTAACACACGCACGCACGCGCGCGCGCGCCACACACACACACACACATACACACACGCACACATACACACACAGACATACACACACAGACATACACACACACACGCACACACGCATACACACACGTACACACACGTACACACACACACTTACACACACACACACACACACTTTCTCTCTCTCTCTCTCTCTCTCTCTCTCTCTCTCTCTCTCTCTCTCTCTCTCTCTTCATTGGCGACAGGTACAGACAGACAGACAGACAAACAGGACAAGACAGAGAAGGCGCAGACAGCGCGACTGTAGTTCTCCCCACGTGCATCTTTAGTGGCGTATTGATTGCACAGATAGAGAGAGAGGAGAGCGGAGAGGGGGTGGGGAGGAGGTGATGATCTCCATGGTGAGGGGGGGAGGTGGTGATGCCAGACTTGTGCACTGGAGCGCTAATCACGTTATCCCTACACTGCAGCCACAGTAGGGGAGGCTCCTGGGGTGGGGGGGGAGGGGGAGGGAGGGGGTGAAGGGGTTAGGAAGGGTGTAGGGTGGGGGTAGGGGTAGGGTGGGGGTGGGGTGGTCGTTGTCTTTCTTCCCCAATTCCCACACGCACAAAACAGACGCGGAAGAAGAGAGACGGGCGAACAGACAAGACAGGTAGGCAGGCAGAAGCATGCGCGTGTGCGTGCGTGTACGTCAGTGTGCACGCGCGTGCGCATACGCGCATACACACACAGATGCACTCGTACACACACAGATGCACTCGTGTGCGCACTTGTGCAAACACAGGTGATCTATCATATATATATAATATCATATATAATATATATATATATATATATATATATATGTAACAGAGTGCAGATATTTGATCTGCCGCGACTCTGTACAACTTCTCGGCGACGACAGCACGGTCAGACAGTGGGAATGTGGCCTCTGAAAAGAGGCTGCATAAATACTACATTTTACCGCTACGGGTAAAGTGCATGCAAAGAACGGTTTTCGACCAACCCCCAACGATACAGAACATCGCACAATTCACAGGTGTTGATCTAAATTTAGATCCACACCGCTGCGATTGGCTGTTCCCATCGCATGGGTAGTAATCTAATTACCGCCCCGCCACATCCACCACCGCTGACTTTGTGCCGCGTCCCGAGGCACAGTGGGTACTGACCAGCGTATTTGACGCTCAGATCAGTAGTCCCAAGTTCTTTCCACCCTGCTCGCAGCGCCACTTTGTAACAGAGTGCAGATGTTTGATCTGCCGCGACTCTGTACAACTTCTCGGCGACGACAGCACGGTCAGACAGTGGGAATGTGGCCTCTGAAAAGAGGCTGCATAAATACTACATTTTACCGCTACGGGTAAAGTGCATGCAGAGAACGGTTTTCGACCAACCCCCAACGATACAGAACATCGCACAATTCACAGGTGTTGATCTAAATTTAGATCCACAACCGCGATGTTCTGATGGGTAGTAATCTAATTACCGCCCCGCCAACACACACAATATATATATATAGTGTGATGGAGTGTGTTGTGTGTGTGTGTGCGCGCGCACGTTGTGCATAGCGTAAGTTCGCGCGTATACATGCACAAGGGTGATTCAGCTGATTCCAAACATTTGCTAAAAGGAGAACTAACAAATGGTGACGATGGATGTTCGGCAATAAAGCTGATGAAGGTTTTTGTTGGCTAATTCCTGACCTTTAGCTGAACTAGCTCTTGACAAGATTCAGCTTTTAGCAAACTAGCTTTTTTTATTTGGATATTGTTACATTTAAACCCAATAGAGGGGAGGGATAGCTCAGTGGTCAAAACACTCGCTTTCCCCAAGCTAAAGTCAAGCAGCATCGAGCGTGGTTACCGATTCTATAGGTGACCGTTTGCGCGCCTCAGCTTCAGTACAGTCCCTCAGTTCACCCAGCTGTAAATGGATACCTGCTTTCTTTAGGGTCACGGAAGATAAAACAGCCAGGGAGAGGAGATAGGTTCCGCCCTCAACATGCTGGCCCTTAGAGAAGCTGAGGTCTCTGACGCCTCGCTCCCCAACGACCACATAGGTTATGGGACACCTTTAACATTGGATATAGGCAAAATGTAAACCCAATAGAAAACTATGGATATAGGCAAAATGTAAACCCAATAGAAAACATTGGATAGAGGCAAAATATAAACCCAATAGAAAACTATGGGTATAGGCAAAATGTAAACCCAATAGAAAACTACGTATATAGGCAAAATGTAAACCAAATAGAAAATTACGGATATAGGCAAAATGTAAACCTAATAGAAAACTACGGATATAGGCAAAATGTAAACCCAATAATAAAAACTATGGATATAGGCAAAATGTAAGCCCAATATAAAAAACTATGGATATAGGCAAAATGTAAACCCAATAGAAAACTATGGATATAGGCAAAATGTAAACCCAATAGAAAATTACGGATATCGGCACAATGTAAACCCAATTATTGAAAACAAAGGAGCTTGGCACAATGCTTGTCTTCGGAAAGCTGTGATAATAATTATACCCTATCCAGTTCGCATGACTCTTTGGCAACAGGAAGTGTCTCGGCTGTGTGCTTTATGACTTGCTATGTGCCATGACCCCTTTAAGGACTCGCAAGGGTCATACACATGATTTTTCGGGCAGTGTGCCACAGATAAGTTAAAACCCGGCGGAGTTCAATCCTTGCCAGATTTCAAATGCATGCTGGGTATGTTCGTGTCATCCATTTCAAAGACCATAACAGGCCTACTCTTTACCAAAACAGAGGGGGGGGGGGGGGGGGGGTTAGGGGGGGAATGGGCACAACACGTCCTGCATGTGTTCACACAGGGGATCTCAGTTCACAGTTTCATCTCAATCGGTGGGTTTTCGGAAACGCACCTGCCTAGAAACTGAAGTATGGGCCCGATCCCTGTTTCTACCAAAATATTTCCCCCATCCATCCACTAACCTTTTATCAGTGGTCTGCATGCTCATGTTTTGGATGATACAATAAACAAGAGTTCTTGGTTGTAACACGCATTCAGCGCATGTAAAAGAACCTATGGCATCGAGAGAGTTGTCCCTTGCAAAAAATCTGCAGAAAAGGTCGCTGTGATAGGAAAACAAATTGATCTACCTGCGAACCAAAAAAACCCCAACAACATATGAATGGCGCTGCTCTTTCAGCGACGTATACTGCCTGGGGAGAGCTGCCCAAATGTCAGGTAGAGAGATCTGCTGTGACTGAAAGTAGCATTCAATAGAATTCAGTTCTATTTTTAAGGAGCACTGTTATCTCCACTGTTACCTCCATTCCGGTCCCCTTTAAAAAAACACACAAAAAACCCCGCGTCAATGAAACGCTTATCCTGGCCCTTAGGTATAGCGTTCGAGTCTACTTACTTGGGCGATGTTTTTTTATGTGAGGGAAGAGAAACTGAAATGATGAAAGTAACTGTTTTCGTTGTGATCATATATGGTAACGATCTGTTGTCATCACAAACAAAGTCTTTGTTTTTAGTTTGCCAAAGAAAGGGGGGCATCGAGGCAAGGGGACAGAGAGAGAGAGAGAGAGAGAGAGAGAGAGAGAGAGAGAGAGAGAGAGAGAGAGAGAGAGAGAGAGAGAGAGAGAGAGAGAGAGAGAGAGACAATGACAATGACAATGACAAAGGGTTTATTTGTGTAAGCGGAAAGCCCATTCACAAGGGGACAGTGGGAGGGGGACAGGGCACAAAACACATAATTATCATATACTGAAAACTTAATACATTATAGCCCAAAAAAGTCATCATGGCATGGATTCCACAACATGGTTAGGCCTACATATAGTATAATTATTAGATCCTATTTTTCATAAGCTTTGGTCGGCCCTTACAAAACGAACTGGTAAGGGGGGAGGAATTTCCACAACACTGTACAAATCTAGAGTCAGCATTGCGACAAGGAAACCAGGTAGGTCACAATATCTCTTCTTCCCTTTTAATGGTGGCTTGTGCAACTTTGCACCCCTAACACACTAACACGTGATAATTTCGTGATGATCAAGGTGGCATGTGGGTACAGCTATCCCGTCTCTCTCTCTCACACACTTTCTCTTACACACACCACACACACACACACACACACACACACACACACACACAACACACACACATCTCCACTCACTCACTCACTCACTCACTCACTCACTCACTCACACTCTCACACACATAGACAAAAACCCACCCACACACACGCACACACACACAAACACGTTTATACACACACATACACACACTACCTACACACACATGCACATCCACGTGCTCACACACACACACACACACACACACACATACTCACACACTACACACACACACACGCGTGCGCGCGCGCGCGCACACACACACACAACACACAACACACACACACACACACACACACGCACACACGCATACACACACACACACTCGGGTTATCCAAGCAAGAATCGAACTGCGTCCACAATCACATGCAACACATCAAGTCCGGCACTGATCCGATCCTTCAGTTTCTCCCGGTCAGCAGGGGACCACAGCTTCAGCTTGTGGTAGACAAGTCTTTCCTCGCTGGTCATCAGCCTGTAGTCCTTTTTCACAAGCCAAAACAAAACCGGGGGTGTGTCACCAGCAGCAGTCCATTGGAAACGAAACACAAGATCGTCAGTTTCACATACCATCGTGTCTGGATGCCGTTTGCTGGTGAACACACGACGAAAGTCCTGGTTCCTGCGTGTGTCCCTTAGCCTCCGCTGCAAGGATCTGTCACTCAGTTCAGCCACGTAGTTTTTGACGGCATCGGCACTAGTTCCAACAGCCTGGAGTTTCGCCAGAGGGTCGTCACAGTCCGAAGTTTCCGCTGTACACACGTCGGCAAGGTCAATGTCACGTTGCACGTCAGCACGCTTTTCGTTCCCTGACTCTGTGACAGCACTTGGTGAATGACGAATTTCACGTGCGCATTCTTGCGACAGTGTGTAGTTGGCAGATGGTGTGTCGAACACAGGGAAGCTTGATGGAGGTGTGGGAACAAATAAACATTGTGACTGTTCGTCTGTAACAATGTCACTTTCCTCCAGTTCTGCCTGCTGCTGTGCTGTCCTCCTCTCCTCTGTCCGTCTTCTGTCTCTGTTCACCTGACTCGGTGGCTTGCTTCTGTAGCTCTGGGAGACGACAGGGGTTTGCTGTTGCGCCATGTTGCTGTTGTTGGCTGGCCTGGCTTTCAGTCGTAACACAACGACTGTGCTGTCTCCACTTCCACTTACTTTCCAGGAAGTAAGGTGCTGCTGTTGAAGAAGAGCATCCAAACTCACTTCCAACGCTGTTGGCAGACCGACAACGGGCATGATGTTGGATAAATATGTATTTTTAAACAAATTTCTTCACAGCAAAATTTTCTTCCTGCCTACCTTCAAGGGAGATCACCCACCAACCAGAGAGAGGGAGAGAGAGAGAGAGAGAGAGAGAGAGAGAGAGAGAGAGAGAGGAGAGAGAGAGAGAGAGAGAGAGAGAGAGACCATGACAGAGAGATAGAGACAGAGAGACAAAGAGAGACACAGACAGACAGACAGACAGGCACAGAGACAGAGAGAGACTCAGAGAGACACAGAGACAGAGAGAGAGAAACAATCAGTTAGACAAACAGAAACAGACAGACAGAGACTGAGACAGAGTAAGTGAAGTGAAAACAGAGGGCAGACTAATAAACAACACCCAATAAACCGACGTCAGTACACACACACGCACACACACACACACACACACACACACACACACACACACACACACACACAACACACACACACGCACGCGCGCGCGCACACACAAAGACACACACATAAACACGCACACCAACACACCAACACACACACCACACCACACAACACACACACACACACACACAACACA
>CM060321.1:24821589-24824089 GCA_030674155.1 Stramonita haemastoma
GAAACAAGAATCTCTTCTCTCCTCTCCTCTCTCTCTCTCTCTCTCTCTCTCTCTCTCTCTCCTCTCTCTCTCTCTCTCTCTCTCTCTCTCCTCTCTCTCTCCTCTCTCTCTCTCTCCTCTCTCTCCTCTCTCTCTCTCCTCTCTCTCTCTCCTCTCTCTAACGAAACTGCACTCGTAAGATGACGAGGAAAGGCTGGTTGTGACGTTTTCAGAAACGTTTCTGGGTCGACTATAATTATATGGCTTTCTAGTGGAAGGCC
This sequence comes from Stramonita haemastoma, assembly GCA_030674155.1. Taxonomy (NCBI): domain Eukaryota; kingdom Metazoa; phylum Mollusca; class Gastropoda; order Neogastropoda; family Muricidae; genus Stramonita; species Stramonita haemastoma. The sequence continues at coordinate 24,821,850 of CM060321.1, forward strand.
ACTTAGAAATTTGGAGAGAAGAAAAAGGAAAGCTTTAGTTATGCCGCCCTCTCCCCCCCCCCCCCCCCCCCACTTCCCCCATTGTCTTACTTCGACAGTAAACGATTCCTGATAATAATAGGTTAATACAATCGCTGATTTCACCGCCATCATCTAGCTGCGATTTAATTGTGGTAGGATGCTGTCGAGATCATTAAGGGGTTCTTTAAAGGAAATGACTGGTTAGATCGCTCCAGATGCAAAAGAATCAGTACAAAGGGAATGAGGAAATGGTGAGATAAGAGAGTGAGAAAGAGAGAGAGGAGAGAGGAGGAGAAGAGAGAGAGAGAGAGAGAGAGAGAGAGAGAGAGGAGAGAGAGAGAGAGAGAGAGAGAGAGAGAAGGAGACAGACAGACAGACAGACAGACAGACAGACACTGACTGACTGACTGACTGACTGGAACTCTTCGTGTATTTTTATGAGTTGTTTTGTTTGTTTGTTTGTTTTGTTTTGTTTTAGTTTGTTTTAGTTTTTTACTTCGTACCATTAGTGTTCCTGTTTATGACATTTTTTTCATTTATCTTTCTTCTTATTTTTTAACAGACTTAATCAGCCTGTAGCCAGTTTAGTTGAGGGAAAACCACGAAATGACTCAAAAGGGAAAAAAATAAAAAGAAAGAGTGAAAGATGACACAAAGCCGCTTAAGGACTTAGCCCTGGATTAGGAAGCCACTGACTGAGAAAAAAGGCAGATTTGAGGACCAAATACGTACATTTTCTCCTGCTGTCTCTTTGTCTTTCTCTCTTTGTTCCTCTCTGTTTCTGTCTCTCTTCCTCTCTCTCTGTCTCTCTATCTGTCTCTGTCTCTGTCTCACACACACACACACACACACACACACACACACACAAAAAAAAACACACACACACACACACACGTACGTATACGCACAAGTCCTTAGCCACTAACGAGCCTTGCCACGTGGCACTTTGTATTCGTAGTATTGTTCTGTAACACTTAGCACAGGCACAAAACAAGCAAAAAACCCCAACAAAAGCCCCTTTTTTATTAAAAAAGCACAAGAAACAACAAAAACCAAACGCGAAAGAACGAAATAATGGCTGGCCTCAGAAGAGTAGGGAATCAGGAAAAAAAACAACTCTTGAATGGTGCCTGCCACCGTTAAGGCTGCTATTTTAGCTTAAAGCTCTCTCTCTCTCTCTCTCTCTCTCTCTCTCTCTCTCTCTCTCTCTCTCTCTCTCTCTCTCTCTCTCTCTCTCTCTCTCTCTCTCTCTCTCTCTCAATGCCGGCAGTGTTGATTCAGTTGCTGAACACCTTTCATGTCTGTCCCTAGCGTTTCACCTTTGCAGTGTGTCCCCTCTAGCGTCTCTGCCACCTTCTCTTTCTTTCTTTCTTTCTCTGTTCGTCTTTCTCTCTGTCTACCTTCTGTCTTTACTTTCTGTTGACTGACCTGTCTACGTACTTTCTCTTCTTGGATTGTGCCTGTCTCTCTTGTTCTCTATGTGTCTTTGTCCTCTGAGTCCTTTTATCTGCCTGTCTTCTTTTCTCTTGTCTCACTATGTCTCTCTCTCTTCCTATTTTACACACCAGCACCCCCTCTCTTTCTCTCTTTTTCACTTTTTCTCCATGACTCTCTCTCTCTTTCTCTCACACTCGCGCACACACACACACGCACACACACACACACACACGCACATACACATTCTCTCTCTCTCTCTGTCTCCCCCCACCTCTCTGTCTCTCTGTCTCTCTCTCTCCCTCCCTCCCTCTCTCTCTCTCCCTCCCTCTCCCCCCCTCCCTCCCCTCCTATCTCCACCTCCTCTCCTCTTCCTTCTCCTCCTCTCCACATCTCTTGTCTGTTTCCCTGAGAAGGGCTTAGCACCCCCAGACGTGTTGACATGCTCATTGGAAGGTCTGGGCACGTGGCGGAGTCGCCACCTTTGCTGGTCTCCCGTGTCCCTAACAAGTCTCTGTGGGACTTCAGTCTTCTTGTTTCCACACCTTCAATGTGCGCGGCGCGTGTCGCCTTGTGTGGCGGAAGTTGTGAAAAGCGGAAGTGACGCGTGGAAGGGAAAATACTCTAGGGGGAGTAGAGAGAGAGAGAGAGGCAGACACACTGCCACACAAAGACATAGAGGGCGACAGAGACGATTACAAGCTTGCGGGACACACACACACACACACACCACCACCACCAACAACAACAACACCAAAAACAACAGCACAAAATAACACAACACA
>CM060321.1:24834089-24846589 GCA_030674155.1 Stramonita haemastoma
TGGTGTGATGCGCTATGGGCCACTAACCGCCTGTGCACAAGTACTGACCACTTCGGACAGCAGATGATTTGCTCAACTTCAAAAAGAAATTTTCGTTAACGCTGACGATGTTAAATCTTTTTGTGGTGGTGTGATGGAGTGATGGTGAGGATAACTGTAATCTACTGGTAAAGATTGGAGAAATTTGTTGGAGGCAGAAAAAAGTAAAAAGATAATTAAAGATTGAAGGAAAGAAAGATCAAAGAAAGAGAAAGAAAGAAAAGAACGGAAGCGAAAAAAAACACAAAAAAACTTGAAAAGGAACTGAGAATACATTTGTTTTTCTCAAACTTGCCGTTAAGCAAGATAATAGACACCATTAGATAGACACTATTAGTTGCTCTACCTAGTCGTTTTCTTCGATATCCAGCATTTGAATTTTCGACTTTTCGACTTCTTGTGTTAACGGTTTTAAGTGACAAACAACTTGTGTGTCAACGTTAGTCGGGAAATATTTCTGCCATACTTTCGTTGTGTTTGTGCACGGCGTTTATCCTCACTCTTGTGTTTGCGCAATCCGGTGTTTACATTTCTGAGCCAAAGGCACTTCTGTGGGCGTGGCACCAGTGGGCGTGGTACTTTTTTTTTTTTTTTTTTTTTATAGCAAAGTCTACGGTTAGTGTGCAGTGCGATGGCTTCGAGACAGCAATTTGGGAGGAATGCCAAGCGGTCGTTGCGCTTCACCCCTGAGATGTCGACGAGCAAGCAGACGAAGAAGAAGAAAACCGTGGCAGAGGAGAGTGAGAGGGGGAGTGCAGGCAAGGGCAAAGGGAAGGGCAAAGGCAGAAAAGCAGTCCTGGACAGTTGTAGCTCTGGTGAGGACAGTGAGCTAATGGAACAGGGATGCGGGAGCAGAGAGGGAGAAATCGAAGAAGGATTCGATATTAGTGAGATTCACGAGGTAGTGCTCACCAGAGTGAATGAGACTCTCTCGGCCTACAAAGGGGGTAGTCCGCTGTCCGGGGAGGGTGACTGCAGCTCCGTAATCAAACAGCTGGTGCCTGCTCTGGCCACTGCGGTTGTCGTGGCCGTGACGGAGGCCATGAAGGGGGTGGTGAAGTCGGTGACGGCGCAACTGCAGACTGCTGCCAAGCCGACAGCCAGGGAACACCGCCTGTTTGCAGCGGTCACACGTCTGACCTATGAGAACGACCGTCTGCAGCAGTACACCCGGAGGGAGTCGCTGCGTATTCACGGCATCAAAACTGAAGTGGGGGAGACTGCGGAGCGGGTGGAGGAGAAGGCGCTGAAGGTGTTTGCGGATGCTGGGGTGGACATCGCCGCTGAAGACATCGCTGCTGTGCACCGCGCCGGAAAGGAGGCAGGAGGGACACGCCCAATCCTGGTCCGCTTCGTGTCCCGCCGTAAAAGGAGGTCAGTGATGGAGAGGAAGAAAAACTTAAAAGGGAAGCCCGGATACGAGCGTGTCTTCGTTAATGACGACCTGACCCCTTTGCGTGCCCGACTGCTGGGTTTCGTGAAGCGGCTGGATCAGGTGGAAAGAGCCTGGACAGTCGACGGACGCATTTTCTGTGTCAAAAAATGTCCACCTGGTCTACCTACCGATCAGCGTCCGAGACCGATCATTGTGGAGACCCCCGATGATTTGTTTGACAAGATGGGGATCGACTCAATCGACCTTAAAGCTTTGGGGCTTTCCCATTTGGAGATGGGCTTAGAGGAAGACTGAGGGGGCCCGGGGGGGAATGACAGCGTGGCGCTTGCTAGCCGTTGTCGCCCCAGTGTCGACAGTAAGTGTTTGGTTTCTAAACACTCTCCTACCAGTGTCTGGTCGGTTAGATTTATCCCTGATAGGGAAAAGAAAAATAACATCAATGATAATGAAGCTGTTGTTAACCAGTCATTTTATGATGATGATCATGAAGACGACGATGTTGAAGATAAGGATGATGACGACGGTAATAATAGTGGTAATTACGGGATGGGAAATGACGACGACAGAGGAGATGAAGAAGAAAGAAGCGAAAGCAGAAACGAAAGTGGAAAATGTGGCGTTGGTGTTTCTTGCAGGTATAATGATGATAATAATTATGAAGGCAGTGACAGAGACACTAATGCGAAATGTGGATGTTTGGTTCTTGGAATGGAGGAAGTCAATGGTAATGTTAACAAAATAGACAATAGTAGATATCAGTACACTGTTTCTGTCAGGAAGGATGATGGTGAGGATGATGGCGGTGATGATGGCGATGACGATGATGACGACGACGACGACGACAATGACGACGACGATGATGATGATGATGTTGATGATGATAATGAGGTTGAAGATGATGATGTTGAGGAAGAGGAGGGAGAGGAGGAACAAGGTAAAGAGGACCAGGGTGTAGGTGGAAGTGAGGTCGGAGAGTGCAGTGGAGGGGTTTCTGACAGTGCTGATGAAGACGATACTGATAGCAAGGACAGAGCTGCAGACAGACATGAACATGGAGTATGGCATGGTGACTGCCAGGTCAAGGGTGCAAGTGGAATTAGTGACAGGAAATGCCACAGTGAGATTAATGGTAAAGACTATGACGACGAAGTTAATGGTGGAAGTAGAAATGACGATGGGGAGCGCTACAATGGTATGATTGGCATGGAGGATGACGAAGATGATAACGATAATGGCAATAATAGACGTGATAAAGGACGCTGTCGTGGTGGGGTGTTTGAAAGGGACGTTGATGTCGACGAAGTTGTTGATGATGGCTATGATGGGGGTGGCATTGGAAATTTAAGAGGAAAATATGCAAACATTGTTGAAAGAGCTGAAGGTTACGACATGGAAGGAGAAGGTGGAAATGAAAATGTGAAAAGGAATGGTGTTGCTTCTGATAGGGAAGCTGCTTATGCCACCGCTTATGACGATGATGGTGATGGTGATGGTAATGACGATGATGGTGACAGTGATGGTGATGATGTTGATGAAGATGATGACGATGACGAAGAAGATGATAATGATGACGAATACAATGACGACGACGATGGTGATGACGACGACGACGACGATGACGACGACGACGACGATGATGTTGATGATGATGATGGTGACGATGGTAGAATTCGCAATAATAGTGCCTTTGATAAGGATGATGATAAGGAGGAGGAGATGGAGGAGGCGGGGGACAGTGATTATGATCATGACGATGATAGAAGAGGAAATGGTTATAGAAAAGGCAATGATGATGATGCTCTGTGTAGTCGGGTTACTGATGGTAAGGATGGTAACAGTTGTGATTATGGCGATGAAGTCAATGATGAGTATGATGACGGAAGTGGCGAGGATAAAGGCGGAAATGATGATCGAACTGATCGAGACGGGGTTTATGTCAGGGTTGATGATAATGTTAGCAATGACGAAAAAGACGATGGAGAGGATCATACAGATGAAAATAAAAATGAAAATAGGCACGGTAGCGTTGTTGACAGGGATGGGGATGGTGGTGGTGAGGATGGTGATTATTGTAGGGGACATCATGGTGGCCTTTTTGGTAGATACCTTGACGAGAAGGATGATGACGATAAGAATGAGAATGATGACGAAAATAGTGGTGACTTTGATCAAGAAAAATGTCATGAAATTCCTGGTGGTTATCATGGTGTCGATGATGGTAATGATGACGGTAGAGGAGAAAATGATAGGGATAAATGCTTTGGTGACTTATCTGGCAGGTGCTATCATTTTGTTGATGACAATGATGAAAGTGGAAATGGTAAAGATGAGACATGCTATGGAGGCATTGGTAACAGGGATGATAGATATGTTGAGAACGACAGTAATAATTATGAAGATGAAGAAAAAAATTATAGTGATGATGATGATGATGATGATGATGATGATGATGATGATGATGATGACGATGATGATGACGATGATGATGACGACGACGATGACAACGTCGATGACGACGACGACGATGACGACGACGACGATGATGATGATGACGATGATGATGACGATGACGATGATGATGCGATGATGACGACGACGACGACGACGATGATGATGATGATGATGATGATGATGATGTTGATGATGATGATGATGGCGGAGGTCATAATGAGAAATGCTGGAGTGGCGTTTGTGATAGATGTGACTCTTTCATTGATGATGAATATGATGATTATGTTAATAGCAATTTTGAGAATTTTATTAATGAAGGGTCAATTGTGGAAAGGAGAATACAAAATGTCACGGTGGCCTTTGTGACAAGGAAAATAGTGACAACAAGAGTGATGATGATGATGATGATGATGATGATGATGATGATGATGATGATGATGATGACGATGATGATGATGATGATGAAGAAGAAGAAGAAGAAGAAGAAGAAGAAAAGAGAAAAGAAGAAGAATGAAGAAGAAGATGAAGATGATGATGTTGATGATGATGATGATGATGACGATGATGTCGATGATGACGATGATGACGACGACGACGACGACGATGATGTTGGTGATGTCGAGGAGGAGGAGGAGGAGGGGGGAAGGAGGGGGGAGGAGGAGGCGGACAGAGAAGTAGAAAAAGAAAAAGAGGAGGAGGGGAGGAAGAAGAAGAGGAAGATAAAAGTGGAAAGGTTACTGGGAAATGGCATGGTAGGATCTATGACAGGATAAAAGTGAAAATGAGAATAATGATGATAAGGACAAGGATGATGGAAATGAGGATAATTGATGATGATAATGGCATTACAGTAGGATATGATAATAGGAAATGTTCTGGAGGCACCTGGAGCATGGCTGCTTATGACGTTGACGGTGATGATGAAGGTAGAGACGACAGTGACCATGACGTTGACGATGATGATGAAGGTAGAGACGACAGTGACAATGACGTTGACGGTGATGTTGAGGGTAGAGACGACAGAGACAATGATGTTGACGATGATGATGAAGATAGAGACGACAGAGACAATGATGTTGACGATGATGATGAAGATAGAGAGGACAGAGACAATGATGTTGACAATGATGATGTAGGTAGGGACGACTGTATTGAAAATTGCTTTGGGGTGGATGTAAAAGGCTGTCAGGGGGAGTGTGAAAGTGAAGTGAGAATGGTCGAACATTTAGTAGTGGGTAAAAACGCCACAAAAGTGTTCCAAAACAATAATAATGCCAGTTACGGGAAACCACTTTGTACCCATTGCGCACTCAAGTAAGGAAGAATGCTGCAAAGAATGTGCTGCACTCGGTGTACGTGGTGTACCGAAGCAGAATAGTAGTTTTCTTACTGACAGTAATACTGGGGATGATAACTGTTGTGGGAATTTGGTCACATCTCGAGACAGCATGGCAAGTGAAAATAGTAAAGAATTATTACCGTCTATTTCTGAAAATGACATAAGGATCTATAGCTCCACATGCACGTTACCGGAACGGATAACTTGCATGGCATTAAATGTATGTGGTATTCTCACTAAACTGAGAAACCCTGATTTCACGTCATTTATTTCTAAATATGACATTGTATGTATCTCGGAAAGCAAGCTAGATGATATTGATGAAATTCAAATTCCAGGGTATGTAGCTTTTTATAAAAATCGGGAAAAATATAAGCGAAAATCTGGGGGTATACTTCTATTAGTCAGAGATAAATTTGTACATTATATAACAGTATTTGAGAGGGAAATTAGAAAATCTAAAGTTAGTGACTATGTTAAAAAACACTATTGTTTCGTTAAGGATAGTGATTTGTGTGAGAATGCTTTGTTTTTCAAATTTAACAAGAAACTGATGAAGCAAGATGTACTCTTTGGGGCTATCTACCTTCCACCAGAAGGTTCCCCTTTTGAAAACAGAGACTTCTTTGATGAGATAGAGGAGGCAATGCTTCATATTGACCACGAAGGTATATGTTTACTGGGGGACTTTAATGCCAGGACTAGTACATTGAATAATAATAACATTGATGTAGATAATGACTGTTTGACTTGGCAGCCAGATGGTGCCACAGAGGAAGATGTAGGAAGCCACAATAGTTCACGAGTTCCTTTCCGGGTTTCACAAGATGCAGCTTTAAACAACTGGGGAAAGAAGCTAATAGAATTATGTAAGACTGTAGATGTCATAATTGTAAATGGATGTATTGGAGAAGACGCCAACTTTGGTAAATGTACATGTAAAAATGTCAGTGTAGTGGATTACGCCATTGTCTCATTGAATTTGATAACTGCTATTTCAGATTTTGTTGTTTGCGATTTTTGTGAATTGTATTCTGATGTTCATTGCCTTTTCGTGCTTACTTTATGTATAACGGTCTCTAAGAGCTAGAAACTCAAGTTAGAAGGTCAGATTGTGCCTCTGATGATTGTACGTTAGACAAGGTGGTAGGGGTTTCAGAGTTTCCTTGGGGCAAGCCAAGATGGCTCAAAGACAAGGAAATCGATTACATAGCTTCACTGGATAATGACGAAATTTTTAGAGTTGAGAAGGTATTAGATAGTCTGTTAGGCTCCACAGAGCCAATTTCACAATCTGATGTAGATGGTTTAGTTAGTGATGTTACAAACATAATGAAAAAAAAGTGCGGTAATTAATGGATTGTTTAATAAAAAGCGTAAGTTTAAAAAAAACACAAAAAAGAAAAAATGTGAAGTGCGCATGGTTTAACACAAGTTGTGAAATCAAACGAAAGGCATTCTTTAAAGCAGTAAACCCCCATGCTCATTCTAGAGGAAACCAGAGTTTGTATCTTGTCCGGCAACAAGCAAGCCGTGACTACAAAAAGAAAAAAAAAAGCAATTCAAGATATATCAAAATAACCTTGTAAAGAAAATTAGAAAATTAAAGATTTCTGATCCCAAGGCATACTGGAAAGTAATCAATGGGACCAGCTTAGAAAAAGACAACCAGCTACACCCATTTCATGTCAGGCATTTAAGGATCATTTTGTAAAGATATATTCTGATGCAGAAGAGACAGTAGAAGACTATAATGTTATTGCAGATCACCCCATTGTAAACCAAGAATTAAACTTACCCTTTACTGAGGAGGAAATACAGAATGCAATTACCAGACTTAAATTAAATAAAGCTTGTGGTTACGACCACATCACTAACGAATTTCTAAAGGCGTCATCAACCAGGTTACTTGGAACTTTTGCTAAATTGTTTAATGTAATTCTTCGCTCTGGAAAAACTCCAAATGCCTGGTCCTTAGGAATTATAAAGCCAGTTTTCAAATGTAAAGGAAGTCCAGAAGATCCTAATAATTACAGAGGAATAACAATTTTAAGTTGCTTCGGAAAGTTATTTACTTCAGTGATTAACAACAGGTTGACAAAATATTTCAATGAACACAAGACTATTGGCCAAGAACAAGCAGGTTTTAGAGCAGGTTTTTCCACCACTGATCATTTATTTACACTTCATTGCATGATTGATGTGTTTCTTGCCAAGAGAAAACGACTGTATTGTCTTTTTGTTGATTTCGAAAAGGCATTTGACCGTGTTAACAGAGCTTTTCTTTGGCGGAAGCTGGTCGGTCATGGTGTGAATGGAAATATTTTAAAGGTTATCAAAGATATTTATACTAAAGCCAAGTCATGTGTTGGTGGTGGGGATGAGCGTTCTGATTTTTTTCAATCCACATCTGGGGTCCGTCAGGGCGAAAACTTGTCACCTTTACTCTTTGCTTTGTATTTGAATGATATGCAATCTTATATTATTGAAAAAATGACTGGTTTACCAACAATGTCAAAGGAAGCCAGAGAACTTGGGTGGGAAAGTGAAAAAGAAAATCTTTTGTTGAAAATGTTTTTGTTATTGTATGCAGATGATACGGTAATTTGTGCTGAATCGAAAGAAGATTTACAGGAAGCTATAAATGCTATGTGTAATTACTGCCATAAATGGAAACTTAACATGAATGTAGAAAAAAACAAAAGTGTTGGTCTTCTCTCGAGGAAAGATCAAGAAAATGCCTTGTTTTACATGTTGTGGTAAAGAAATTAAAGTGGTTTTTTCTTTCAAGTATCTGGGGCTAAACCTTAATTATAATAACAGATTTAACCTGGCACAAAAACATTTATATGACCAGGCACGTCGTAGTATGTTCTCTTTGTTAAAAAAATGTAGAAGACTCTTTCTTCCTATTGATATTCAGATAGAGCTATTTAACAGAGTGGTCGTCCCAGTTTTGCTCTATGGGTGTGAAATTTGGACACCATCAATGTGTGAATTAGCTTCTAAATTACAGCTTAAGTTCTTTAAAATAATACTTAAACTTGGAAAATCTACTCCAAGTAAAATGATTTATGGAGAATTGGGTCAGTTTCCTGTGGAAATAACAGCAAAAGTAAGGATGCTATGTTACTGGTTTAAGCTAGTGGATGCAGGAAGCGAGTCCAAGTTTTCAAATATTGTATACAGAATTTTACATGATATGTATATGGCTAATTCCCACAAATCACCTTATTTAGTTACTGTAGAACGTACATTAAACGAAATTGGATTAAGTGGTATATGGCAGAATCAGTTTGATCTCCGAGTATCATCAGAATGGTTTAAAGCCAAAGTTACACGTAGTTTGCAAGATCAGTATTTACAGCAATGGTATTCTCATGTGGACAATGACGACATCTTCCTCAATTATAGACTATTTAAAAAGTGTTTCTGCTTTGAACATTACTTATCCATTCTTCCTCGTACCTCATTACTAACTTTTATTCATTTTCGAACGTTAAATCATAGACTTCCCATCCAAACAGGCAGAATAAGTAGTATTCCCAGAGCAGAGAGAGTCTGTGATAAATGTGAAGATAGCGAGTTAGGAGATGAGTTTCATTGCTTGTTCAAATGTAAATTTTTTGTGCAGTTAAGAAACAAATTTATCCCAAAATATTATCATAAAAATCCAAACGTTATCAAGTTCCATGAACTGTTTAGCTCTAGGAGGAAATCTTTGCTTATTAAAGTTACACAGTTTCTGAAAGAAATAATGAAAAAACACTAATTTGATATTTCTTCATAAATGATACTAGTGCATGTATTGTGAATACTCTTTCTTTTTTCTTTTTTATGCCATCCATTGTGTTAGGATTTTTGTTGTGAGTATTTTTCACACGCCCATATCTGCAAACATGGTTTTGTCAAATTTCATGTACCCCTTGGGGGGTTTTCTTGAAATAAAATTTTGATTTGATTTCTAGTCGGTGGCTTGATTCCAATACTGGCGGCACAGTTCTTGTCAAAGTGTGTGTGTGTGTGTGTGTGTGTGTGTGTGTGTGTGTGTGTGTGTGTGTGTGTGTGTGTGTGTGTTCTTCAGTTTAACGTCCGTCCACTACATGGTGATATCAGACCTGTGTGTGTGTGTGTGTGTGTGGTGCGTGTGCGTGTGTGTGTGTGTGTGCGTGCGCGCGCACTCGTGCACGTGTGTGTATGTATGTATGTGTGTGTGAATGACTGTGACTCTTGAGTGTGTATGCGTGCGTGCGTACATGAGTACGTGTGCTTGTGTGTGCGCACGCGTGAACGTGTGTGTATAGAATGTATATGTGATTTTCTTCAGTTTAACGCCTGTTCACTCGAAGTGATATTAGACACACGTATGTATGTGTATATATGTGCGTGCATGACTCCCGCACGCGCGTGCATAACTCGTACCCCCACCCCACCCCATCGCAATAATTAATGTTTTTGCAAAGAGCGTGGAAGAAGAAAAAGGAAAAGCTGAAAGGTCAAAGCTTAAAAGCAGTAATACACATCCTGTATGTGGACCCCGTCAGGCGGTAAACTCCTCACATAACACCAGCCAAACTGCCGACGCCATCGCCCATTCGGGCTGCCACTAAACTGTTCTGCTGACCTCTTGAGGAGTCGACTAGCTCGGCCATAATTCGTTTAACAGCGAGTTAAAACAGTCATTAGGAAGACCCACCACGAGGAGAGACGTACTAAGCTCAAAGAGAGAGAGAGATGGCGACATCATATTTCAAAGAGGTGATCAAGGCGTACCTGCCCCTACTACCTAGCTTATGTTCCAGAGGAGTTAATCTTTGCGGAATGCTTGTTATCTTTTTCCCCATGTCGTTTGCAAAGCCATGAAAGACGAGTCGCCTTGATACGGAGGCAGTTCATTATTTTCTTGGCGAGGACATTCACGAGGTAACAAGGAAGAAAGTGTATGTGTGAGTGATGGCGCCTCCCTATTATATTTTTTGCATTTCGTGTGTGTCAAGATCTAGAAAATAAAAAGACCAACAAATATATAAAAAGACCAAAAAGGGAAACCTAATGGTGGAATGGTGGGGCATGAAAGTAGAGGGTTCGGGTAGAGTAGGAGAGGAAGTGTGGTGTGTGTGTGTGTGTGTGTGTGTGTGTGTGTGTGTGTGTGTGTGTGTGTGTGTGTGTGTGTGTGTAGTGGAGGGGTGGGGTGCGTGCGTGGGTACGTGTTTATATGTTTGTTGTGTGTGTGGTGTGTGTGTGTGTGTGTGTGTGTGTGTGTGTGTGTGTGTGTGTGTGTGTGACAGCGTCAGCGTGATGGTCGGAAAATACTGTACTGGGAGAACGTGGCGGCTTAAAGCCTGTACTGAGGTACCTCTTGTGAGGGGATTTCATCTCCTGAAAGTCACACCGCTTCTGATACCATCCCCGCGTCACTCCCTCAGTCTCACGACACTGCAAACCAGGGTGCTTTGAGCCGCCCAGCCTGTAATATCATCTGGCAGACATGTTCCAAGTCTATCCCTTCTTTCGCCGAAGATTAGACCCACGATGGCTGAGGGGTATATCGATCACACAGGTCCAGTCTACATGCCCAGCATGCAATTTTTGACCTGCACCCAGTGACGGATAAGGTTGCACCCCGAATCTGAAAACACACGGCACTTAAAGCTTCTCTGCAGTGACTCCTTGATTCATCCGGTAGTTTTTTTTTAAGTAGAAGAGAAAAAAATAATACCAGGAAAACAAAGCTTTAACTGAAGGACTGTGACTAGCTGACAGAGAGAGATAGAGAGAGAGACAGAGAGAAAGACAGACAGAAAATGAGAGACAGACAGAGAAAGACAAAGATAGAGATACAGGTAGAAAGAATAGAGAGAGAGGAGAGACAGAGACACAGAGACAAAGATAAACAGACAGAGACAATGAGAGACAGACAGACAGACAGACAGACAGACAGAGGCAGAGATACAGGAAGATAGAAAGAGAAGGAGAGGAGAGAGAGAGAGAGAGAGAGAGAGAGAGAGAGAGAGAGAGAGAGAGAGAGAGAGAGAGAGAGAGAGAGAGAGAGAGAGAGAGAGAGAGAGACAGACAGACAGACAGACAGACAGACAGACAGACAGACAGACAGACAGACAGACAGACAGACAGACAGACAGACAGACAGACAGACAGACAGACAGACAGACAGACATGGAAAGACAGAGACGCAGAGGCAGAGATGGACAGACAGAGACAGACAGAGACAGACAAATACACAGAGAGACACACAGAGGGAAAGGAAGGCTGCACGTGTCACACCAAACTGGTAATCCGCCTCTTACGCTTCCGAATCGATGGCGAAGCGACTTGGTGGCGGAGAGATGCAGGGTGTAAAAAGCTTCAGCTTTATGCCCCCCTCTCCCTCTGCCTGCCCTGTGCCTGGGATTTGAAAAGCCTGTGCCGCGATTCTGACTGCGCTCCTTCATAAAACCGGGCATCAGGTAGGCTCAGGCACACAGGACACAGTCACATCCTGCCTGCAAGTCTTTGACTTCACCCATCCCCTCCCTCCCTCCCTCCCTCCTCCTCCTTCCTCCCACCCACCCACCCCCAACCTCTCCACTTGTCCTCCTCCTCCCCCATCCTTTTATCTCTGTCTGTCTGTCTGTCTGTCTGTCTGTCTGTCTCTGTCTCTCTCTGTGTGTCTTTCTCTGTCTCTCTCTGTCTCTCTTTCTCTGTCTGTCTGTCTCTCTCTTCTCTGTCTCTGTCTCTCTCTTTCTCTCTCTCTCTGTCTCTCTCTCTGTCTCTCTCTCTCTGTGTTTCTGGCTCTGGCTCTGTCTCTGTCTCTCTGTCTTTGTCTGTCTCTCTCTCGGTTTTTTTTTTTTCTTTTTCTGTTTTTCAACCATCCTGATCTCTTAAGCTTGTGTTTCTGCTTTTACCATCGATCTGTGTAGAGAGAGAGAGACAGTGAAAGACAAGAGACACAGAGAAAGAGAGAGGGTGGGGTGGGGTGGAAGGTTGGAGGGGGTGGGTGGGGAAGCTGTGGTATAAAAGGTCTCGGGCCCCATTAGCGTGCCATCGGCATGACAAATCGATCTGCGCTGTCGTAAGCAAGGGGACCATTTTGTGAAACCCTATACTTTTTATGAGGAGGCCCTGCTTGTTAGATGTTATTCATTATCAGACAGAGGGAGAGAGAGGGAGAGAGAGAGAGAAGGGGAGAGAGGGGGGAGAGAGAGAGAGGGGAGGGAGAGGGGGAGAGGGAGGGAGGGAAGGAGGGAGGGAGAGACAGAGAGGGAGAGAGAGGGAGGG
>CM060321.1:24851589-24864089 GCA_030674155.1 Stramonita haemastoma
TTGTTTATTTTAGTGTGTGTGTGTGTGTGTGTGTGTGTGTGTGTGTGTGTGTGTGTGTGTGTGTGTGTGTGTGTGTGTGTGTGTGTGCGCTGTGGTGTGTGTGTTTATGTGTGTGTGTTTATGTGTGTGTGTTATGTGTGTTTTGTGTGTGTACACGCACACTGTGTGTGTGTGTGTGTTTGTGTGTTTGTGTGTGTACACGCGCACAGTGTGTGTGTGTGTGTGTGTTTGTGTGTGTGTGTGTGTCTGTGTGTGTGTGTGTTGTGTTGTCTGTGAAAACATGCGTGCTTCTGTGTACGCGCACACACCGTGGGCACTTTTGACTGTCCTCTTAGTCTTTCGTTATAATTATGGTTGTACTCTTGTAAGTGACATTCTAACAGAGAAAAAAAAAACCAAAACAACAGCAACAACAAAAACCACCACCACCACCGCCACAACTAAGATGGTGGCAGGATGGTTAAGAGTTTCGCCTGCCAACAAGTAAACCGTGGGGTTCTGGGTTCGTACCCAGCCTCGCCCTTTCTTCCCAGTTTGACGAAAAAATCGAACCGAATGTCAAAGTCATTCGTCATTCGGATGAGACTATAAACCGAGGCCCCAGTGTGTGAACGCACGCAGAACATCTTGCGCACACGTTCAAACACCGTTCCGCCTTTCGGAAGAGCAGGCCATCGTGTGCCGGTAGGAGCGGATGGCAAAATTATTAAAAAAAAAAACACCAGCATGCACACAGGTGTCGTGTTTAAACACCATCTCTGAGAATAAAAAAAAGATAATGGTAGGCGCTGCACATGTGGCGACGCGCTCTCCCCGGGGAGAGCAGCCCGAATTTCATGCAGAAAAATCTGCTGTGAAATTGGTATAAAAAATAATAAATAAAACAACCCACACTGTGATGGTTTTGTGTGTGTTGCAGCTGACGGTGAGGGGGGAGGGGGAGGACGCGGGGAGCCACACGTCAGGGAGCACCAGCGACAGCGGCAGAGGGGGCAGCAGCGAGGAGGAGAACCACCACCACCATCCCCACCACCCTCACCCTCATCACCACCACCACCACACCACCACTACAGCAACTACTAACCCACATGGTTACGTGGGGAGCGAATCCGGTAAGTGTTGTGGGTTTTGATTGGTGGTTGGTGTGTAGGTTGGTTGGTTGGTTGGTTGGTTGGTTGGTTGGTTGGTTGGTTGGTTGGTTGGTTGGTTGGTTGGTTGGCTGGTGGTTGGTTGGTTGGCTGGTAGGTTGTGGTTTTTGGTTGTGGTGGTGGTGTAGTGCTGTGGTGGTTTGGTGGTGGTGGTAGAGGTTGTGATGAGTTTGGTGCTATTTTAAACGAATAGACAGTATGTAAACACTTATCTGTAGCTTTTGAAAATGCAAAATTACCCCCGTTTCTCTCTTCTCTCTGTCTGTCTCTGTCTCTCTCTGCCCTCTCTCTGTCTCTGTCTCTCTCTCTCTCTCTTCTGTCTTGGATTTTAGAAATTAAAGTTTCAGTGTACAATGAATCGCTTTCTTTATAAATGTGTTTTCTTATCTGCACTATTGCACCGTTTACTGTTTCTGTCTTGTATTGGATGAGTATGATTGAATGCTATGCTTGTTTCTTATCTGAACTTGTGTGGTGTTCAAAGCTCATGTATATCTTTCCATCCGTCTGTATCTGTCTCTGTCTGTCTCCCTCACAGACACAGACACAACACACACACACACACACACACACACACACACCACACACACACACACCACCACACACACACACAAGTCCCAAATGAACAATACTGTTCTTAAGCGGAGAGACAGAAAAAAGGGAAATGATTACATTAATTTATTTGCACCTACAGGCTACAGAACGCTAAAATGAAACTGAGATACGAAAACAAAACTTAGGATTTACAGTAATTCGCTGTCACATTTATGCTGTGTTTTGTGTTTTGTTTTTGTTTTGGAAGGATGGGGGTGTTTGTCTTTTTAGTTTGAAACTGATGTCATATTTCATCACGGAAGGCGACTAATCGCATTACAGAGCACAAGTGAAGGAATGCTTCAGACGATTTAGATGTCGTGTTTTATTAAGAAAGTTTAGCCTGTAAAAGTAAATCAAATATAAGGAAAGCAGACAGTGACAAAAATGAGGTAGATGGACAGACGTCAAGGATAATCAATGTTGATGACGTTTGAACGATGAAGATTATACTTATCAAAGCCGAATCTTAAGTTTTAATCTGAGAAATCAAAATTAGGTTTGTCACAGTAATCTTTATCGAAAAGAAAAACAACAAAAACAAACCTGCCCTTGATTTTAATTAATAGGTTTAAATTATATGAAGAAACAATCCCTGTATAAAAGATGTGTGTATATATATATATTTATATATATATAAAAATATATAATAAATCATATATAAATAATATATACATATATATTATATATATAATTATGTATATATATATATATATATATATATATATAATATTACTTACTTTTAAATATGTCTTGCCTATACATTAAGGAAAAGAAACACAGCAGGATTGGGATAAACGTCTTTAGAAGCGCGATAGCTTTTAAAAATGATTCTGGCACCAGTTTGCGTGTGTTTTTTTGTGTTTGTTAGTTTTTTGTTGTAAATGTTGCTGTTAATTTTGCTCTTTTCGGCACACTCTTTCGGAAGGCGGAACAACGAGCTTTTTACGTATGAGCAAGATGATCCGATGCGTTCGCTTACAGGACCTCGGTTTATAATCTCACCAAAGAACTTTCGGGGGAGCGGAATCGGCACTGATGTTAACTCCAGGAGGAAAACAATCCCCTGGAAGGGGCGCCTTGGTGGTGGCTGGAACCCGGGCCGTCATGCCTTGAGCGCAATGCTCCAACCACTAGGCTACCCTGTCCCCCTACCTTGAATATATGGAAACAAACAGCACACAAGTAAACAAACAAACACATTAACTAACCTGTTAACGTAATGTACATCTGCATGATAAAGACAGATTTGGAAATATCTTTAGAATCTGAGGGAGAAGTTTGCGGTGATGTGTGCACGCCTTTGGACATACCAAGATGTCGCATTCACATGCACACCAAACATAAAGAAATCAGGGAGGTAGAATGAATCCGTTAAAAACACGCAGCTGTCAAACACATCCAAAAAGTTATTGCTTAAAGGTTTATTTTTGTTTGTTGTGTTTAGTTTATTTGTTTGTAGGTTTGTTTTTGAGTGTTTTCTTTGGTTTCTTTTTGCTCCTTTGCTTTTTATTGCTTGTGGTGTTTTGCTTTGTTTTGTTTTGTTTTCTTTCGGGAGGGGGTAGTGATGCACTGCCTTAATTGTACGTAACAACTATAACTGGAACAGCAATACATTTATAAATATACACACACACACACACACACAACACAACAACAACACACAACATACATACATACATACATACATACATACAACATACAACATACATACATACATACATACATACATCACACATACATAACTCATCCAAACATTACACACAACAACATAAATTAATACATACGGACGTACGACACTACACACTATTACAATAACGTTATATATATTTGTATACAGACACACACACAAATAATATATAATATATACATTATATATATATTATATATAAATAAAAAATAAATAGAGATAAAGTAAAAAATAAAACATACAAAATTACACACACACACACACCACACACACACACACACACACACACACACACACACACACACACACACACACACACACACACACACACAGTATGTACACTCGCTGTTTACGGTCACCCGTTCTTAATCTTTTTTCTTTTTTTTTTTACTTTTTTCAGACACATTCTTTGTCATAAGATCGTAAATTTGAACGAAAAGATTTTATTTCTGCTGGGTAATCAAAAATTCTGTTGCGCTAAGCAAGGGATTAAAGGCATGAAAAGCTGATAAACTACAAAAGTTTTGAAAGATTATGTTCTTCGAATACACATCCGCAATAAAGAGAAATCAAAAGACAAGCAGTTGGGCTCAACATCTAAAACAGAGGAACTTTTGTCTTAGGTTGTGTTCGCTACACTCACATAAACAGAATAGACAAGGAGGTCTACCCCTATGAAAATATATATTCAAACACAGTAAGTCCATTTTAAAAAACAGTTTAAAGAAAAATATGTTTGTCATCAATCCCAAGACATCTGTTCGGATTAAACCAAAGATAAAAGCAGGCTATTCCTGTATTATGTGACCATGTCATCACAGCAAAGATGGGGTTTTGTGGAATATTTTGAAGATGGAGATGCTGTGTTAGAGCATTCGTAGGCAGGGGTTTTCTATCCGCCTTTATATGGTTGGCATCACCTTTTCCGTGTGATGCAGAATGAGAAAAACTAACAAACAAAAACTTGATAGAAACCGAAAAAATAAATCCAACCAAACAAAGTAGACAGATTAGCAACTTTCTTCTTACCTTCTTTCAATGCATTATTTTATTTTCATCTTATTTTATGCCACTTTATGTCACAGCAGATTTCTCTCCGTGAAATTCGGGCTGTCTTCCCGGCCAGACCGCGTCGCCACAATGCAGTGCCTACCCTTTTTTTTTTTTCCTGTAAGCAACTGTATTTTGTTTCCCTATCTGAGTGGCTTTTTTTCTACAGAATTTTGCCAGGACAACCCCCTGTTGCCGTGGGTTCTTTTACCTGCCTAAATAATGTTGTGTAACACCCCGGGACTTCGGTTTATCGTCTCATTGGAAAGACTAGCACCCAGACCACCACTCATGGTCTAATTGATGGGGGAAACGTTTTAGGCCCAAACGGGATTCGAACCACCCACACTCCGACCCGGACTTTTCGCTTTTTAGACAGGCGCGTTACCTCTAGGCCACGATCCATGCTAAAGGGCTCGGAGCTCTGTCAGAATAAATTGTTTCATAACTTTGTCAATTCTGTGCCAAAATAGTTTTCTTTTCCCTCACTAAACTAACCTTCTTCTCTCCCACCCTCGTAACACAACACACACACACCACACACACACACACCCCCACACACCACACACACACACAACACACACACTACACTACACCCACGACACACAGAAGCACCGCCCGCACAAGCACGACACAACACACACAAACAACACCCCCAACAACACACACACACACACACTTGCAGCCCCCATCCTTTCTTTTTCATGACCTCATCCTTTTTCTTACTAAGTTATTCTCCTTCCATGTTCGCCAAACCTTTCCTCTCTTCTTCTTTTTTTTTTAACCAAGCCTTTCAATAAAAACATTTTTACATTTAAGGATAATGGAATAAGCACTCATTTGCTTTTTTACATCCAGTCCCCATGTGTATGTAGTTTTGTAAATTTTGTCAGCTGTTCCCACCTGCACACAATGGCCTACTCTTACGAAAAGTGGAACAGGAATCAACGTGTGCGAAGATGTTTAACCCTCTTTTCTGTCTTTTATTTTAAACCAAGCCTTTCAGTATTTTGTGTTGAAAGTAGTTTGTTTCTTCTTTGATAGTGTTTGAATTAGAGTACAGGCTGTGGCGTTTCTACAGGGGACAGACACCAAACCAAGTCCAGCCTCATGTGTTGTTTGCATGGAGATATTTTCGTGAATTTGGATTTCTGTCATTCCGGAATCAATAATGTGTACAGAAGGGTCAGTAAATAGTCGAGACAAGGAAGGTCGGAAAAGTATGACTTTGCCCATCTCCCCCCCCCTCCCCCACAATCCTGTGCACATATCATTGTTGCCCAGGAGAGTAGAATTGTAATGCTGCTTTATAACACAACACACATGCATGCTAATGTTCCCGTGAGTTCTCTTTATTGTACTTAATGCATGTTAAGAAAAATGGAACACCCCCGATATGGCCTGTGTGGTCGGCAGGGCTATAAACAACACGATTAGATTGGAAGAACAACATATTTGTCAAGACTGGAACTAAAATATTCTTTGTTTCTATAACAGGACTGAGGTCATGAACCAAGAAATCCTGCCTCCATAGTAATTTTTTTTTAGCTTTTAAACATGGAGTTACTAATGTAGCAGTTTTATTCTTGTGGCTTTTACAGTGTTTTCAGACGTCTATGTAACAATTTCTGCATTGCATCGATCCAGATCAAAATAGAACTAAAATCAACCCTATTTTGTCACATCCCTCTGACCACTCCCAATCCCGCAGACAACTAAAAAGCCTGGTTGTATCTCATGGATTTATCTGTCAAATCAGACAGGACTGAACAGGAATGACTAAAAGGGGGAAGGGAGGTAATGGTCTGATAAGGATCAACACAAAGAGAGAGAGAGAGAGAGAGAGAAGAGAGAGAGAGAGAGAGAAGAGAGAGAGAGAGAGAGAGAGAGAGAGAGAGAGAGAGAGAGAGAGAGAAGAGAGAGAGAGAAGAGAGGAGAAAGGAAAGCAGAACTCTTGATGGAAATATTGCACAAGTCATATTTCATTAATTCCCAGGAACATTTTTCTCTTCGCCCATGTCAGGACCACTTACAAAGAGAAAGGAGCGGAGATGAGGTTCGATCTGTCCCGTGGTGTTTCACTTCCATGCCGCCCCCACTGTGCAGGCCCCTAGCTCTGCCAGGGCTGACAGAGGCCGTCAGGAGGGAAAATGAAATCATGTTGAAGGAAATGGAAAGCGAACAGGGAGGATTACGGCCATTATTCGGCATAATGCTATCCCGTTTTCGGAGGTGGCCTAGTTTTCTACCTGGGCGAGCTTCCTGAGTTGTGGCGTTTGGGTTTCATTTTCTTGTATTGTTTTGTGATTTTCTGCCTGATAGGTTTCCTCTAGAGGTAGAGGATGTATGTTCCTTCCTAATTTTGGTCTCATTTTCTTATCTTTTTCTACAAAGGAAGTTATTTTTATTGTTAGTTTTCCTTGTCTTACCACACCCCATTTTTATGTACACTTTTTGTGTTCTTTGACATGATAGTCCTTTTCCCCAGCCTCGTTTGTATCCATTTGTCTATTCGAAAACCGTGAGAGGTAGTTTCAATTTGTAATTTTCTATTACAAACAATATATATATATATATACATGTATATATATATATGTATATATTTATAATATACATAATACATATAATATATATATATATATATATATATATATATATATATATATATATTATATATATATATATATAATCCCATAGACGTACACCCTTAGTGCATTTTCATGTCGTATTGATCGGATATTGGCTTTCATGGGAGAAAGTTTCAAAAGATTAACTAACCTAATTGTATTCATCAATGAAGCCATTTAAGGCAGGCTGTAAATGATAGCTACGCTAAAACTATGAACAGTTTATAATAACTTTGTAACTTCATAAAGTTACCTGTAGCTTTGTTTTAGAAGAGTAACAATAAAAAAAAATAGATTGTGGTTTTATCTGCCTACTTGTTATACAAACCATTTTGTTTTAGAATGTCAATGTTTATTGTAGTATAGATGAACATGTTAACCTAGTATAAGTAAAATATAGCTTGTTAAGGTTCACTGACTTGGCCTATATATCAGTAACAATTTAGGAAGCTGTTAAGATGCTGCTGTAAATGTGCCAGGCCATGTGTGCTAGACATTTTGAGGTGAACCTTATTCAGGCATACACAAAGGGGTGGGATGTAAAGAAAAACTATAAGTGCTTATTCAATTTTCTTCAAAAGGAAAAAATATCAAAGTTTGAAGGATGAATGTTAGACATATTTTTGTCATCATGGCACTTGCCATAGTTCATCTACATTTCTTTGAAATGTTGATGGGATTTCTGTGTGTGTACCAGACAGTCTCTCGGTGTACATCAGTGATTGGTGTGTAAAGCTCCACCAGAGAATTTTCAAAAGAATGGAGTCAGTTCTGTGTTAACTCCACCTGAACAAATGCCCATGAAAATATGACATCTGGGAGGAAAATTGAATATGCACTTCCAGGTTCTGTGAGATACCAGGTGCTTTTGCTGTGACCATTTGGCTATCTGGCCAGTGCATCACAGTGTAACTGGTCATTGCCGCAGGATAGTTCGCATTGTTGTGAGTTATGTACAATGCAAAGCATACTATGTGCTTCTTTTTGGAGCAAGACATGGATAACTAATTGGAGACTCCTTTGCAGTCTTACGTCAGCGCACTATTAATAGCATGTGTATGATGTAGCAGTTAGACTGATTTTTGTGTTCATTATTTCCCTATTGGGCATTGGATTACTCATAATATGAGTATGGTATTACATGTTCCTATTATCACTGGGAGTTTGCGTTTAGGTAAAGAGCTACAAGGGATGATGGGATCAGGATGTACTAATTAGTTGTAAGTTTTGCAATATGTTTTTATCCGTACTCTTTCGCTATTCTTTTGGCGTGAAGTACCACAATAAAGCATACAAATATGGACTTTTCTGAAACTGATGAGGCAAACATCTGTTAGCATTACGAACTTTGGGAACAAGGCAACCATCACAACTTGTAGTGTGCGATATTGTCTATATATTTAGGAGTGTCTGCCCGATAGAAATTCTTGTCGGTCTTTGTCTGTCTGTCTGCGTGTGTCTCTCTTTCTCTGTCTCTCTTTCTCTGCCTCTCTCAGTCTCTCTGTCTCTGTTTCTCCCCCCCCCTCTCTCTCTCTCTCTCTCTCTCTCTCTCTCTCTCTCTCTCTCTCTCTCTCTCTCGATCTCTGCCTACATTACCAAACAAGAATATGTAGTTTTGGAGGAAGGGACTTTTACTGGTTTTTACCATCCCTTTTCTTATCCTGGAAAAGAGACTGTTACCTTGAAAAAAAACCCAGTTGTACTCAGGTTTTAGGCTCCATTTAACAACTGTCGACTTTCCATTGATCCACATCAAAACAGAACTCAAATCAAATCCATCCTACCACATCATCTAACCATATTCAGTCCTGTAGCTAGACTACTGGAAAGCATAGTCTGCCTTTATGGATTTGCCTGTGGTAACAGAAAAAGAGGGAACACTGATGACTCAAAGGGGAAGCGGCAGTGGTGGTCTGATAAGGATCAGAAAGATAGAGAGAGAGAGAAGAGTGACTGTGGTGGAGAAAGAAACCGGGCTCTGATGGAAATATTGCACAAGTCATATTTCATTAATTCCCAGGAACATTTTTCTCTTCGCCCATGTCAGGACCACTTACAAAGAGAAAGGAGCGGAGATGAGGTTCGATCTGTCCCGTGGTGTTTCACTTCCATGCCGCCCCCACTGTGCAGGCCCCTAGCTCTGCCAGGGCTGACAGAGGCCGTCAGGAGGGAAAATGAAATCGTGTTGAAGGAAATGGAAAGCGAACAGGGAGGATTACGGCCATTATTCCGGCATAATGCTATCCCGTTTTCGGAGGTGGCCTAGTTTTCTACCTGGGCGAGCTTCCTGAGTTGTGGCGTTTGGGTTTCATTTTCTTGTATTGTTTTTTCGATTTTCTGTGTGTAAAATTTCTTTTTAAGCTAGTTGATATATTTTTTGTTTGGGGTTCTTCATCTCCTTTTTCTTAGCAGCAACATTCTTGAATAAATATCTTACCTGTATTTCATCAATCTTTTCTTTCATATTTATTTTTGTTCAGTGTTGCAATGTTCTTGGGCTTTAAAAGGTTTTTTTTCCTGAATAGAAGTTTGATATCTAATTTATTCTCAAGTATATGCAATTCTTAGAGCCTAGTTCAGTAAGCAGAGACCACTACTTCAATTTGGGTTTCTCAGTTCTTTTTTATGTATATTATGCCATTCATGCAGTCCTTGGACCATTTTAATCTGCTATCATTCAGACTCAAGTTTTACCAAAAATAGCCACACAAGGTGAACAGAAAATTAAGACAACCATTTTTTACGAAAATGCTAACGATGTCATTTCAATATAATGAGGATTGATTAAAGCTTTTCTCAAATCTGTTTGATAAAACAAATAGTGGACTACTTCAAGTTTCTTTCAATATGTATATTATTTTTGCTTATAATTAATTTAGTTTCTTTTCTTTAATCATTATACACATTGTCATAATGAGCTAGTTACTAAAAATGTGTGTGTGTGTGTGTGTGTGTGTGTGTGTGTGTGTGTGTGTGTGTGTGTGTGTGTGTGTGTGTGTGTGTGTGTGTGTGTGTGAAAGATTCAGAGAGATGTATAATAGAAAGAAAGGGGGAGGGAGAGAGAAGAGAGGAGAAAGAAGAGAGACAGACAGACAGACAGACAGACAGACAGACAGACAGACAGACAGAGGGGAAAAGTTACATTAGCAAGGGTATATCATAGCTTCCTGAACTTTCTACTAAGCTGAAGCTGATGTGTTATTCTCCATTACTTAAGCTCTTAGCTCGGTGTTGATTCTGTTCTGTTCCATGGTGTTACAGCATGCCTGATTTTGTCTCTTTTATCTGTGTCTGTCTGTCTGTCTGTCTGTCTGTCTGTCTGTCTGTCTGTCTGTCCTGTCTGTCTGCTCTCTGTCTCTCTCTCTCTCTCTCTCTCTCTCTCTCTCTCTCTCTCTCTTCTCTCTCTCTCTCCTCTCTCCTCTCTCTCTCTCCTCTCTCCCTCTCCCTCTCTCCTCTCTCCCTCTCTTTGTCTCCCCCCTCACCCCTGCTGTTAAGGTTAGTCGCGACTCCATCACCCTTACAAGTTTTTTTAAGGAGACTGTAAGCCACGTTTTGGCGCGCAAACAAAACAATCACAACATTTTAAACCCATGTCCAAACCGAACAGTACACCTCCCATAACCGCTTGTACGAATGGCACTAAAATACCCAGCATGTCGTCTGCGATTTTCTTTTTTCTTTTTTTTTTTTAGAGAGATGACATGTCAGAGAGATATTTTCTTCCGAAAGATTCCAATCACCTAAGAGACACTACTTTGAAAAGTTTCATTGGTAGGGGTGGATGGGTGGGGTGGGTGGTGCGTGTGCCCTAACGATTCCTGAAGGAAACACACTCCCTGACAGCTCGTGGCAGAACCCCGTGGATCAGTGAGCTAAAAAGCTTCATCAGAACAGGCGGTGTGGGGTGAGACGAAGCGGACATAGAGGAGATGGAGGAGCAGGCTAGACGTGTTGCATGAAGACCTCGCTGCTTCACAGAGGACCTGAAGAGGAGGGGGGGTGGGGAGGGGGAGAACGGGAGAGGGGGGAATCAGCCCGGCAAGTCAGCGCCGTGTCATCCGTTACCTCCAGAAAGCCAGGAAGTTGGGATGGCATCACAGAGTAGGGAAAGCTGCCTGTTTTTTTGTCCTGCTCTGCTCTCTGCTCTGCTCTGCTCTGCTCTGCTCTGTTCTGCTCTGCTCTGCTTGCTCTGCTTTGCTCTGTCTGTTCTGCTCTGCTCTGCTCTGCTGTACTCTGCTCTGCTCTGCTCTGCTCTGCTCTGCTCTTGCTCTGCTCTGCTTTGCTTCTGCTCTCTGCTCTGCTCTGCTCTGCTCTGCTCTGCTGTCCTGCTCTGTTCTGCTCTGCTCTCTGCTCTGCTCTGCTCTGCTGGCTCTGCTCTGCTCTGCTGGCTCTGCTCTGCTCTGCTCTGCTCGCTCTACTGTGCTCTGCTCTGCTCTGCTCTGCTCTGCTCTGTTGTCCTGCTCTGCTGCTCTGCTCTCTGTTCTGCTCTGCTCTGCTCTGCTCTGCTCTGCTGGCTCTGCTCTGCTGCTCTGCTCTGCTTTCTCTCCTCTGCTCTGCTTGCTCTGCTCTGCCCTCCTCTGTCTGCTCTCTGCCCTGCCCTCTCCTGCCTGCCCTGCTCTGCTCTGCTTGCTCTGCTCTGCCTGCCTGCTCTGCTCTGCTCTGCTCTGCTCCTGCTCTGCTCTGCTCTGCTGCTGCTCTGCTCTGCTCTGCTCTGCTCTGCTGCGCTGCGCGTGCTGGCCCTGGTGCGTGACAGGAAGGGAGAGGGGTGGCTGTGGATTCCTGAGCTCTTCCTGACCTTTCAGGGTGGTCTTCGCTGACAGGCGTGGCGAGTCCAGACAGTTCCATTTTCTTTCTTGACAGATAAAAAGGGAAAAAAGGGCTTTAGAGGGAGGGAGGGAGTGTAGGGGGGAGAGAGGGGGACAGGGAGGGGTAGAGAGAGAGAGGAGAGGAGGGGAGAGAGGGGAGAGGGAGAGGAGAGGGAGGGAGAGAGAGAAGAGGGAGAGAGAGAGAGAAGAGAGAGAGACAGACAGACGAAGAAGACAGACAAGAGAAGGAGTGAGAGAGAGAGAGAGACAGACAGACAGACAGACAGACAGACAGACAGACAGAGAAAAGGATAGGGAGAGGGATAAGAGAGGGAGAGAGAGAGAGTAGTAAGAAGAAGAAGAAGAAGAGAAGAGAAGAATAGAAGAGATAGAGAGAGATAGAGGAAGAGAGAAATAAAGATAGTGGTTTGTGTGTGTGTGAATGAGAGAGAGTAGAGATGGAGAGAGAGATAGAGAGAGAGAGAGAGAGAGAGAGAGAGAGGAGAGAGAGAGAGAGAGAGAGAGAGAGAGAGAGAGAGAGAGAGAGAGAGAGAGAGGGTTGTTTTTTGCAGAAATAGAGACAGGG
>CM060321.1:24869089-24879089 GCA_030674155.1 Stramonita haemastoma
ACTCCTCCTCATCATCCTAATTAGGAGTACAGTTGTCGCTGTATGGTCCTTTTATTTTTGTCAGAGAGGCGGCTGACCTTTTCATCTTCAGAGAGGCGGAGATTTGATCACGCACACACACACACACACCGCACGCACGCACGCACACACACACACACACGCACACACGCACGCACGCACGCACGTACACACGCACGCACGTACACACACACCACGCGCGCACGCGCACGCCGTTAGACATGTGGCATATCTTCATCTAAGGGAAAGAGCCAATAGTTGCATAGTCAACAGTGTCAGTTGTAACAGAGTGTTGGTGCCAGTGTCTTAATTCTGTCTGTCTGTCGCTCTTCTGGCCTGATTGATATTAATATGATATATGCTTTTGACCTGGCTGACTTGAGCTTGTGTTTACTGTCATGTCGTGATTTAGCTATTGTGTTGGGGGGGGGGGGGGGTTCTTGTTTAATGCCTTGTATGTCTATCAGTCTGTGTGTCTGTCTGTCTGTCTATGTGGCTGGTTAGCTGGTTGGCTGGACGGCTAGTTCCCCCCCCCCCCCTCTCTCTCTCTCTCTCTCTCTCTCTCTCTCTCTTTCTCTCTTTCTCGCTCGCTCTCTCTCGCTTGCTCTCTCCCCCCTCATCCCCCCCTCTCTCTCCTTCCGTCCTTCTCTCTTTACTTTCTTGCTGTTTCCTTACCTTTTCCTTCTCTTATTCTTTCTTTGTCTCTCAAACTTACTGTGTTTGTGTGCGTGGGGTGTGTGATTAGGTAAGAGAGAAAGCGAGAGAGAGAGAGAGAGAGGGAGGGAGGGAGGGAGGAGAGAGAGAGGGAGAGGGAGGGGGGGGGGAGGAGAGAGAGAGGGGGGGGGGGGGGGGAGAGCGTGTTAGGGTAATGTAGAGGAGTGGCGGGGAGGGTGGTACTTAGGTGTGCCTGCTTAAATAAGCCCATACGTGGATAGGGAGGGGATTGTGATGATATGATATACGTAGCAGAAGTTTGCTTTAGTGACGTGTTTTGGCATTGATCCTTATGCCCTACACCTTTTTAGTGTCTGCTTCTGTTGCAACTTGAACTGCTCTGTTTCCTTGTCTCTCTGTCTCTGTCTCTCTGTGTCTGTCTGTCTTGTCTGTCTGTCTGTCTGTCTGTCTGTCTCTGTCTGTCTGTCTGTCTGTCTGTCTGTCTGTCTGTCTGTCTCTCTGTCTCTGTCTCTGTCTCTGTCTCTCTCTCTCTCTCTCTCTCTCTCTCTCTGTCAATCGATCTCTCTCTCTGCCTGCCTGCCTGTCTGTCTCTCCGTCTGTATGTCTGTCTGTATGTATGCGTTATCAAATTGCACTTATCCCTCCTTTGGATGAATTACAATGAATTTGTAAAGAGAAGAGAAGGACAATTATAACAAAAAACAAATCCAGAAAGAACGAAGAAAAGGAAAAAAGGCAACATATAGAATATCCTGACAAAAACTATCTTCAATTTGAGCCAGGCATTTTTGTGGCTTTACAGCAAAATTGAAGCGATGTCGTATTTCTTGAACGGCAAGCAACTTTTTTAAAGGGGGTGGGGTAAAATTGTCCAATAAAACGTCTATCATTGGATGTGTTGAAGATATCGTTTTCCACCAAACGACAAACTTTAAAAAAAGATAATGTCCTTTCAAAAAATTCTTGAAGTTTGTAAAATCACTACAAAATATAGCACTAAACTCCCATAATGGTATTTATGGCAGTGTTGTCTTCAAAGATAGCAGGTCACTGTATCCCTCCCTGACCTGACCTGTATCCCACACCTGACTATATCCTGACCTGACCTGTATCCCTCCCTGAACTGTACCCTGACCTGGCTGCATATCTCCATGACCTGACATGTATCCCTCTCTGACCTGACTTGCATATCTCCATGACCTGACATGTATCCCTCCCTGACCTGACCTGCATCTCTCCATGACCTGACATGTATCCCTCCCTGACCTGACCGCATCTCTCCATGACCTGACATGTATCCCTCCCTGACCTGACCCGCATCTCTACATGACCTGACATGTATCCCTCCCTGACCTGAACCGCATTCTCACATGACCTGACATGTATCCCTCCTGACCTGACCCGCATCTCTCCATGACCTGACATGTATCCCTCCCTGACCTGACCCGCACTCTCCATGACCTGACATGTATCCCTCCCTGATCTGACCTGCATCTCTCCTGAACTGTACCCCCCCTGATCTGACCTGCATCTCTCCCTGACCTGACATGTATCCCTCCTGACCTGACCTGCATCTCTCTCCCTGAACTGACCTGTATCCCTCCCTGACCTGACCTGTATTCCTCCCTGACCTGACATGTATTCCTCCCTGACCTGAGCTGTATTCCTCTATGACCTGACATGTATGACCCCCGACATGACCTGTATTACCTCTCTGACCTGACCTATATCCTCTCTGACATGACCTGTATCCCTCCATGACCCGTATCCCTCCCTGACCTATATCCCTCCCTGACCCGTATCCCTCCCTGACCTGACCTGTATCACCCCCTGACCTGACCTGTATCCCTCCCTGATTGGTGGTCTTATGGTGTGGACTTTTGGGGTAGTGGCACCAGAAGCAATGCTTTACCCCTTCCCTTTCCTCTCCTCCCCCGTGGTCTGTCAGACCTTCGGGGCACTACTGAAGAATTGGCAACCAGCGTCCACCACTAATGGCAGTGTACAGCTTTCTGCAGGGTGTCGTTTTACTCACCCGAGAAGTGATGATAACATCAGACAAATGCCTCAAACAGGCACCTGAGTGTAGATTCTGGCCTGCATCTTATTTATGCTCCCATCAGATGGCAGTACATTTCCCCCGTGGGGGTGCCGGGGGCTCTTTCAGTATAAATAGCATTTACACCTTCTAGAGATTCTGCGCAAGAAGTTTCCACTTTTCTATCTCTTCCTTTGTTTCTGTCTTTCTCCTTACCATTCTATTATTTCTCTTGCCTATTTTTTGCATTCCCAGTTCACTCTCTTGCCTTTCTAAAAGCAATTATTTCAGACAATACTCTGTTTTCATTTTATGACATTTTGTTTGTGTGGGTTTTTTATTTTGTTCTGGGGACCAGGTAGTGATACTGAGACACTGGGATGGGCACAGGATGTCCATTCTGCAGTGGTATTTGTCCATGTGGCACTTTTTATGGATATTTTGTACTTAAACATGTTTGTTATCCTTTTTACGCCTTTTTGTAATCTGGGGATGATAAATTAAGCGGAATGGCTGGCGTCCTCAGCACAGTTTGATTTATTTGCCTTAAGGAATTAAATGATTTAGGTAGTGTGTCATTTAATGTTGCTTTTTCCAGATGGATAGCGTTAGATATTTGAAGGTATTAGGAGGTGACAATTTTTAACCTGAAGTCGAAAGTTACTTGAGCCACTGAAACTGAATGTGGTGACAGCCCTGATATGGCTTTCGTGGTTAGTAGGGCTAAAAACAATATGGTGTGGTATGGTTACGAAGATTTAACCACACGGCTACCCTCCCTAACAATCCTATGATGCTCTTTTAATATCCAGCATACCTCAGTGATGCACCCATTCCTGCTGCAATATAAATTTTGATGCAGAATAAAAAGCAGGTGAATCGAAACCTAATGATATTGAGAGGTGTAATAAGGAGTTGGAAATAAAAGGCAATAAAGAGCAGACTGTAATGCCATATTTCATTAATTCACACAGATTTTCTCTCACAGTCTTTTTACTATGAAGCACTTAAAAATGAGAAAGCAGTGAAATTAATCTTTTCCATCTAAAATATTTTGTGGGTGTTTTTTTCCCACCTGCATGCGACAACCAGTCTGCAGTTCTTCTTGGATCTGATAAAGAGTCAGCCATTACAGAACTGATTTAATTTCCAAGGAAATGAAAAGCGAATAGCGATGATGACATCCATTACAACTTCATATCCATATTTTTTGTGTGCATTCCAGGGTGAGCCTCCTGGTTTTTGCTCTGCTCAGATGAAAATGGCCAGTGTTTTGCTTGTTGTTTTAGGTACTCTTAGAATAGCATGGGTCTGTGGTGTTGGTGCTTGTGTTTGCATGGTGGTGTGTGGTGTGTGTGTGTGTGTGTGTGTGTGTGTGTGTGTTTGGTGTTGTGTGTGTGTGTGTGTGTGTGTGTGTGTGTGTTGTGTGTTTGTGTGTGTGTGTGTGTGTGTGTGTGTGTGTGTGTGTGTGTGTTGTGTGTTGTGTGTGTGTGTGTGTGTGTGTGTGTGTGGTTGTGTGGTGTGTGTGTTGTGTGTGTGTGTGTGTGTGTGTGTGTGTGTGTGTGTGTGTGTGTGTGTGTGTGTGTGTGTGTGCTTGATTTCTGCTTGACGATTTTTAACACAGTATTACGAAAATCAAAGTCATCTTTTCATTTCTCGTGCAGTCTCCCATTTTCTGAAGATTTTCATTTCGTGCTTCGTAGGACAGTTGCACATTGTTTTTCAGGTGTATTTGTTGTTTTTTCTCTCCTCTCTTTTGCGCTGGCGAGATTTATTTTTTTTATTCTTTCTACTCCATGTCCTAACTTTCTCATTAGTTTTGAATTTGTTCAGGTGTGATAATTTTTCGTGTGTGGCTTGCTCAAGACGTGGTGAGATGATTATTCCTGTTAGATGCCGACCCAAAGGTGTCTTTGCTTTTAATTATATCCTTGTCATCCTTTTTGCTGGGCCATGGCAGCTGATGATGAGACCTGGCTGATGTAATAAAGCACGCCACACCAGCCAAAAACGACAGGAGGACTGGTGACGTCAGCCAGACCTGTCTCCTTTCTCTTTGGTTTTCCTCCTCCGGTTTTAGAATACAGAAAGATATTGAAGATAATCCAGCCTGAGTTTTAGCTTTTTGACTGGACATAACTTCTTGAGGGTCTTTAGGGATCACTGCACTGACCGTTTCAGGCAGTATATGTCGAGAGAGAGAGTGGAGTTCATCCTTCATCGGGTAGCAGGGTGCATGCTAGGTGTGTTCGTGTATCCATACCATCTTCAGAAACTGCCCCATGTATGCTTCTATGACATATGCGAGCTGTTTGAAGGTGTGCACGATACGTTTTGTGTGCATGTTGTCTACAGGCCCATGGTTTTATAGTCACATCCCTGAAAGGCAGGATAGCCTGGTGGTTAGAGTCCAAACGACAGACCGACATGTAAAGCTTCTATGTACATCTCTGATAAAGTTTTGAAATTAACTTTCTCTTGTTTTGCCCTTGCTTGCTTTGCCCTTCTGTCTGTCTGTCTGCCTGCCTGCCTGCCTGTCTGTTTGTCTGTCTGTCTGTCTGTCTGTCTGTCTGTCTGTCTCTGTCTCTCTGTCTCTGTCTCTCTGTCTCTGTCTCTCTGTCTCTGTCTCTGTCTCTGTCTCTCTCTCTCTCTCTCTTCTCTCTCTCTCTCTCTCTCTCTCCTGGTTTTTTCATGGGGGTCTGGGGGGGGGGGGGGGGGGGGGGGGGCAGGACTTGATATTGCTCTCTGTGGAACTGTCCCTACCAGGCAGTACTCAAAACTACTGGCGATCCAATGAGAGGCCAGGAAAATAACTGTGCGGGTTGTTCCGGGTTTGCTTCGTCAAAACGCTCCCATCTCTGGGACTGCCTTGGTCCTCAGTACCTCTGGCCCTGCCTGTTTCCTTATGAGTCGCTGGGCGCTTAAACTGTACTTGCTTTCGTGTTCCGCGTCTCCACCATTTTCATGATCGCCTAGCTTGTCTCTCCCGTCTCTGTTTCTCTCGTTCTCTTTCTCTCTCCTCTGGTTTTTTAGGGTTTTTTTTTGGGGGGTCTAGTTCTTTCTGTGTTTGTGTGTCTTTCCGTTTGTCTTTGTCCGTCTGTTTGGTGGCTGGCTGGCTTCTCTTCTGTCTGTCTGTTTGTATGTCTCTCTGTCTCTTTCTCTCCCGATCTCTTCTCTCTCCCCCTCCCCCCCCCCCCTCTCTCTCTCTCTCGTAGGATTAAAAGTGTGTGTCTGTTTCTCTGTTTTGTCTTTTGTTTATTTGCAGAATCTCCAGTGGTACATGAAATTTGACACACAAAGAGCTCCATAAAAAACTTGCACAAAGTTGGCGACACATTATGCATTTAACGGACAACATGAGGTAGCATCTTCCTGTGTGTGTAGTCCAGATTATATGGGTTCAGCACTTCCGAAAAACTCATGAGAAAAGGGGGGAAAGGTTTTTCTTGTTCCTAGTTGTTCCTCTGTGTCTTCTGTTGTGATCCTCACGTGAACTGCGGGTAGATCTCTCTCTCCACAGCCACATCGATAGTGACATTTTGGACAAATCCGTTGGGTATCTACGGCTGTGAACATAGCGAGTATTACCAGTTTAGCATTTGTGTAACTGCATAAACTGTAACATTTCCGCGTTTTGGTTTCCATTCGCGAAGATTACTTTTTTTTTACAGTGTTCAATATTGTTTCTGTACTTTTCGATTTCGTTTTCTTCCTTCAAACACTTATTGTAAATGGGTTGAAAAGCCTCACACAATAAACCCTTTGCCATTGTCATTTTCTCTGTCTCTGTCTCTCTCTGTCTCTGTCTCTGTCTCTCTCTGTCTGTCTCTCTCTCTTTTTCTTATCTCCACCCTATCTCTCTGTCTCTCTCTCTGTCTGTCTGTCTCTGTCTTCTCTATCTGTCTGTCTCTGTATCTCTGTCTCTCTCTGTCTGTCTCTGTGTTTCTGTCTCTGTCTGTCTGTCTCCTTCTGACGTGATTATTTTTGGGCGTGGCATGCAGTCATGAAGCTTATTTTGCTTATATTGCAAACGCGTGGTGCAAACTAGTTCCGTTGAGTTTAACAGCGCGCCTGCATGGGGAGATACAACACAACAGATATACAACACACAGACACAGACACAACACAGAAACACACACACACACACACACACACACACACACACACACCACACACACACACCACACACACACCACACACACCACAGATACCACAGCGACACACACAGACACACACAAACGTGTGTGTGTGTGTGTGTGTGCGCGCGCTTGTGCATAGGCTTGCACGTGTGTGTATGTGTTTGTGTGTCTGTTTGTGTCTCTGTGTGTCTGTTCCTAAGGTTACATATTTCTTTGCAATATTCCTATTAGCTTTTACGGCACCATAAAAGTCAAACTGTCACAATTAATTCTTCTTTATTCCATATAAATAATCCTTTTGCAGCTTTTTACACCCGAATTCGTATCTCACACACACACACAACACACATACAACACCAAACACACACAAACAGGCAACACACACACACGCACACACACACACACACACACACACACACACACACACACACACACACACACACACACAACACACACACACACACACCACCGCACGCACGCACACCACCACACACCGCCACCACCAGCTGGTGCTATTGTAATCTTACAGCGGACATAAACCTGTCGCCCAAAGTTTGATTTTGTGGCAACTTTCTTATTGTGCCCGAGTTACCAGCATCAGGCTCTTGTGTACAGCAATGTTAACGTCAAAAGATGTTAGGGTCTCATTTAGACTTGTGTTCTTTATTGGGGGAGTGGAGGAGGCTGGTTGCAGAATCTTCAGTTGTGCCCCCACTGTCCACGGGACTACGGGACAGGTGAAGTGAAGGGGAAGAAGTTCTGTATTGCCTTTGGCTGTTGTCTTCAAACCATCCCGCTCAGGATCATGACGCTTAGTTAAGTTTTAGATGTTGCTGTTGTTGTGTTGTTGGGTGTTATGTGTTGTTGTGCTTTCCCAAGCTTAACGCTCTGGAGGTCACCCAGAATGTGCACCCTGATTTCACTCATCCCACCTGGGAATCACTGTGAGATTGAAATAATGAATCACACACTGCACACAGTGGTGCTATTGAATCTTACAGCGATCTTACAGTTTGTGTGAATGACTTGTTTTCAAGTACCTCCCCATACAAGCAGCCATACTCCGACTTAAGAGGATTTTTTTCTCCAGTAAAGGAGAGTGCAGGTTGTGTCAAAAGCTTGTCATGTTGATAGCAATATCAACACAACATTTTACAGCATAACAACATGTCAGTGTAGGCCTTGGCAATCAACTGACATCAATAACTGACACAGCTTTTGGCCTGGGCCATAGTTTTCAATTATCATTGAAATAATAAAATGTTTTAAAGCTGGAACTAAAACTAGGACATGAATTTAAAGATAAAAGGGGACACGACAGCAATTGTAATCACCCCCCCCCCCCCCCCCCTTCTAAAATTATACAGGGTTAAGAGGGTTGGTGAGAAGCGAAGAAAAAACACCTTCTAGCTACATTTCTCTGCGTCTTCTTTTCTGCCTTCTCTTACCGGCTGGGATGTGTGGCGTCTGGTCTCTCCTGGGTTTGTAAGTTCTTTGGATGAGACTATAAACCGAGGCCCCGTGTGCGAACGCACGCAGAACACCTTGCGCAACGTTAAATCCTGTTCCGCTTTTCGTAAGAGTAGGCCATTGTGTGCCGGTGGGAACGGATCAGATTTACAAAACTGCATACACACGGGGACTGGATGTAAAAAAAAAAGAACACCATCAGTGCTTATTCCATTATCCTTGATAGTAAAAGAATAAATAACTTTACAGGAGGCCTTCCCGCTGGCCTCAGCAGATATATGCCATCTTCATGGTTGCTCCTATCTTTAGCTCATGATGCGAGGTGCGTATGTTTGTGCTTCCGAAACCTATCAAACACTGACAAAGACACTGTGCCCCCAAACAAAACGTAGATACCTTAATGGGAGACAAACCATCACCGACGCAAAATCTCACTAGTGAACTTCGGATCTTAAGGCGAGAAGCGAAAAATAGAAAAAAAAAAACAAGAACAACAAAACAACACCCCCTCCCCACTCCCCCTTACAACAAAAAGAAAAGGACAAAAACACATTAAAGCAACGGAACCCAGAGAGAAAGCCACCAAACTGGAAGTTAGACAGTATGAAGAAAACAGGATCAGACACCCAGCTCCGAGAGAGAACAGGACATAAACTCAGATGGAAAGGATCGGGGTGTTGGGGAGTGAGGGGTGGGGGTGGGGAGGAGTAATTGTAAACATAAAGAAGTACAGGGGAACTGTGGGGAAATGGGAGCTAAAGGCACTGGAACTTCACAAAATGTAGGTAAACTAGTTTCTAAATATGCCAAGTGGAAATATCCCAATAGACGGTCTCGTCAAACAGCGCAGCAAACACGACGATTGCTGAAAGTCAAACTTTTCCCCCTCAGGTTTAAACCCACTCTTTCCTCTCTAGAAAAAAAAAATATTGCATAAAAGAAAGGACTGAAGCATTGAAGAAGTGAAACTATAGAAGATGAAAGAGTGAGGCGGAGAAAGCTGATGAAAATAAAAGAATAGAAAGAAACACATGACATGAAACAAATGATAGAATAAAAACGGAACAGATGTAAACGGAAAAGTGATATTCTATAGAGTGGACTAAATACCATGACACCACGAGGAGAGGATGCAACTCCCGCTCTTCAAAAGAGACATAAAGACAAAGAAAACATGGAGATTTTGTACCTCCCACGCATACAACGCATTTGTGTGTGTGTGCGCGCGCACACACATACACACACGCACGCGCGCACGCACACACACACACTCACACACATACACACACACACGCACCACACCACACACACACACACACACACACACACACACACACACACACACACACACACACACACACACACACACACACAAGCACACACGCTATACTATACTGGAATGATGATGTAAACCATTTATTATCTTTTGATAAGATGAAATGCTGTAACTCATATGAATATAGAAATGTTGTCTCTATTATCTACAGGTTTAAACTCAATGCCTTTAGAACTAGGTTTTCAAAGAAGCAATGTGTATCTGTGACGAAAATAGCACAAATGCTCACATAGTTTTAGAATGCAGAGATCTGAAAAACGTTTTACCTGTATTTACTGGTTGCTCATTAGAGCAAATTCTAAAGATGTTCCATTATTAAAATGA
>CM060321.1:24884089-24889571 GCA_030674155.1 Stramonita haemastoma
ATTACCAGGCTTGTTTTACGTGTGCAGCTTTTTTGTCAAAGAAAAAGAGAGAAATGTACAGGGGGGTGCTGCTTTTGATCGTTAAGCTACATAGTTTATGGGATGTTATTGCATCTGGTTCATGTTTTCTCTTCTCAACATTCTCTTTGTATCTCTCTGTCTCTGTCTCCCTTGTTCCTTTTTATCTCGCTGTGTTGTGTGTGTGTGTGTGTGTGTGTGTGTGTGTGTGTGTGTGTGTGTGTGTGTTGTTGTGTGTGTGTGTGTGTGTGTGTGTGTGTGTAGTGTGTAGGTGTGTTGTGTGTGGGGTGTGTGTGTGTGTGGTGTGTGTGTGCGTGCGTGTTGTGTGTGTGTGTGTCGTGTGTGTGTTTGTGGTGTGTGTGTGTTTGTGTGGTGTGTGTGGTGTGTGTGTCTGTATTTCTCTGTCTGTCTGTCTGTCTCTCTGTCTCACTCAATTTACTAAACTGTATACACACGGGGACTGGATGTAAA
Source organism: Stramonita haemastoma (assembly GCA_030674155.1). Lineage (NCBI taxonomy): Eukaryota > Metazoa > Mollusca > Gastropoda > Neogastropoda > Muricidae > Stramonita > Stramonita haemastoma. The sequence goes on from CM060321.1 coordinate 24,884,579, forward strand.
TAGGACATGAAAGCTTATTCAATTATCCTCGGGAAAATGAACAAATAAATAGTAAATAAATAGATAAACAAAGAAAGAAATATAATAAAAAATGAGAGAGACAAGGGAAATCCTCGAAATAAAAGAATTTGCCTTCTCTCTCTCCCCCTCCCCCCCTCTCTCCCCTCCCCCCCCCCCCCCCCCTCTCTCTCTCTCTCTCTCTCCTTCTCTCCTTCTCTCTCCTCTGTGTCTCTCTTGTCTCTCTCTCTGTGTTTCTCTGTCTCTGTCTCTGTCTCTCTGTCTGTCTGTCTGTCTCTCTCTCTCTCTCTCTCTCTCTCTCTCTCTCTCTCTCTCTCTCTCTCTCTCTCTCTCTCTCTCTCTCTCCTCTCTCTCCTCTCTCTCTCTTCTCTCTCTCTCTCTCTCTCTCTCTGTGCTATCTGTTGAAACTTCTCTTTATGTATCTGTCAGAATAGAAAATGACAATGTCAGGACATGTTAATGCAGGCAAAGATGTTCGAAAGGTCACTTCTGACTTCCCTCTTTGACTTCAATTTTAATTAAACTGCAAGAGATCATTTCCTCTTTTCGTTTTTGTTACGAGATGACAAAGGAGAAATGCTAACAAGAAAACGCACCTACATTGGGCTACAACAAGGTACACCTATGCCCCAGTGTCAGAAATCCTCTCACATCCTAAAACTGCTAAGGGTCAGACACATGTAAGTTAACTATTAAGTATATCTGTGAAAAAAATGCAAGGGGAGAATCAACAATAGGCAAGGTAGAAGATCAAGTATATCATTTCAGATTTTAAAAAGGAGACAAATGTTCGACTTAATCTTTGAGCTTAATTTTTTGTCTATTCTTTCGTTTTTGTATGCACTTTTGTTAGTTCTCTATCCTTACTGTAGTGCAAATGTCTATGCAGATTATTCCTATTGACACGCGCGCCGCAGTCGAGATAGAAAATAAACCCTAATGGGAGTAAGCTAAGCAAACAGAAATGGCCGTGTTATATCATTTAATTTTCTTTTAATGTGTTCTCTTTTCCTGCTTTTGTTTCTTTTTCAAAGTCATTTTCCACACGACAGGCATCAGAACTCCTGTAAGTTTTTATCACATTTCCTTAGGCTAGTCTTCATTTTCAGCTAAGTTTCGTGGCTTTTAACATCGCTACTAAAAAAATTACTTTTTTAAATCAAATTTTTTCCTTCATCCTATTTTCTTCAGACGCTGCTTTTTGAATATCCATTTCATGCATCGTAGTTCAGCCGCCCTGTTCTTCCTGGGTGCAAGTTATTTTTGCGCAGTCATGCGATGTTCATCTATCGTTTTCTCACCCCGCGTAAATGTGCTCGTTAATTTGAATTCGTTGTGGTGTAATGGATTTTTGGTGTGCGGCTTGCTCAAGAGCAGTCAGGTGGATATTGTCATTTCCGCCATAAAAAAATGTTCCTTTCAGTTTTAATTATGTCCTCATTAAAGTTGTCTGCTGCATCTTTGCAAAAATGGTGAAGAAAAAAAAACCTGTTGATCATTTTGGTAGCGAAAAGGAAAAGTTTTTTTTTTTTTTAATCGTGTGTTTGCGTTCCTAGGATCAGGATGTTGAAAGACTGTGGAATTCATCAGAATCTGTCATCATGTCTGGGGTTTTTACTACAAGAACAGAGATAATTATTTTGCATCCTAATACTGTGCTTCATTTTTAAGCTACATATTTAATTAACTTTGTGTCAGGGCCCATGGTCAGTTTATTTTCTCTTTCTTTCTCTCTCCTGCTGTCCTCTGTCTCTGTTCTCTCTTTCCCTCTCTTTTTTTCTTTTTCTCTCTCTATGTCTCTGTCTATCTCTCTGTCTCTGTCTCTCTCTGTCTCTGTTCTTCTCTCTTTTCTTTCTTTTTTCCGTTCTTTCTTTTTTTGTTTTTTTTTTCTGTCTTTATCTCTGTCCTAGTCTGTATCTGTATCTCTCTCACCCCCACCTCTCTCTTTCTTTCTTTTCTTTCTTTCCTTTCTTTCTTTCTTTCTTTCTTTATTTTCTGTTTTAGTTTTATCTGTAGCTCTCTCTCTCACCTCTCCCTCTCACTCTCTTCCTCACTCTCTCTCTCTCTCTCTCTCACTCTCTCTCCACTCTCACTCTCTCTCTCAGCTCTCTCTCACACTCTCACTCTCTCACTCTCACATACTCTCTCTCTGTCCTCTGTCTCTCTGTCTCTCTGTCTCTCTCTCACTGTGTCTCTCTGTCTGTGTCTCTGTCTGTCTGTCTGCCTGTCTGTCTGTCTGTCTGTCTGTCTGTCTGTCTGTCTGTCTGTCTGTCTGTCTGTCTCTCTCTCTCTCTCTCTCTCTCTCTCTCTCTCTCTCTCTCCTCTCTCTCTCTCTCTCTCTTTTAAGAGCTGGTACAAAGCAGCATGTAAGACTTAATCTAGTATCCTGAAAAACAAAGTTATTATGTTCGTGTTTTTTTCCCTTTTTTCTTTTTTCCCCTTTTACCCCTTTTCTTTATTTTTCTCCTTCTTACCTTTTTCTTTCTGTCTTTCATCTTTCGCTCATTCTTTCTTTTGTTCCTTCGTTCATTCTTTCTTTTATTCTTTTTTCTTTCTTTTCCTTTTTAATCCATCCATCCATCCATCCATCCATCCATAAATCCATCCATCTATCAATCCATCTATCCATCTATCCCATCTATCTATCTATCTATCTATCTATCTATCTATTTTATCTGTCTGTCTGTCTGTCTGTCTGTCTGTCTGTCTTTCTTTCTGCCTTTCTTTGTTTCTGCCTTTCTTTGTTTCTTTCTCTTCTTTTTTCTTTCTTTCTTTCTGTCTCTCTTTCTTTCTTACTTTCTTACTTTTACCACCCCTCCTTCCTTCCCTTCGTATCTGTCTTCTTTGTCCTCCTCCTCCTCCTTCCTCCCCTTACCTCCTCCTCCTTACCTCCTCCTCCTCCTCCTCCTCCTCCCTTACCTCCTCCTCCCCCTCCTCCTCCTCCTATGTACTTCATCCTTGTGAACCTTACCATAATGATAGTAGAATCAGATCCCACTGCCAGAAAATGGACGACTAATTAAACTCTTTGTATCTGCCAGATCAGTGACACATAGCTGCAATGCTCTCTTCAACTATTCCACACAGTTGCCAAGGGTTTTTGGTAACATTTTCCCCTCGAGCTTTCTTTTATTTCGCTTTTTGCCCTTGTCTTAATGACTTTAAACATTAGGCATGTTACCATGCACATGCAAAAGTATGTAACCAAAAAAAAAGGAGGGTGGAGTGAGAGAGAGAGAGAGAGAGAGAGAAGAGAGAGAGAGAGAGAGAGAGAGAGAGAGAGAGAGAGAGAGAGAGAGAGAGAGAGAGAAGAAGACAGACAGACAGACGACAGACAGACAGACAGACAGACAGACAGACAGACAGACAGACAGACAGGAAAGAGAGGAGAGTGAGAGAGAGAGAGACAGAGAGACAGAGAGAGAGAGGAGAGAGAGAGAGAGAGAGAGAGAGAGAGAGAGAGAGAGAGAAGAGGAGAGAGAGAGAGAGAGAGAGAGAGAGAGAGAGAGGGAGAGAGAGAGAGAGAGAGAGAGAGAGAGAGAGAGAGAGAGAGAGAGAGAGAGAGAGAGAGAGAGAGAGAGAGACAGACAGACAGACAGACAGACAGACAGACAGACAGACAGAGAGAGAGACAGAGAGAGAGAGAGAGAGAGAGAGAGAGAGAGAGAGAGAGAGAGAGAGAGAGAGAGAGAGAGAGAAAACACACATGCATAAATACTTCTGTCTGTGTGATCCCCAAAACCTGTGTAGATAGATAGATTAGCCAACAGACTGACAAACAGAGTATATAATTATCGACAATTAGATAAAAAGCGTAATTATGTTCGTGTGTGTGTGTCTGTGTGTGTCTCTGTGTGTGTCTGTGTTTTTGTGTGTGAACTCGCGCGCGTGTACGCATGTTGGCTTCTGCTTTCTCTAAATCTGCGTTCTTCTCTCTCTCTTTTCTCTCTCTCTCTCTCTCTCTCTCTCCTCTCTCTCTCTCTCTCTCTCTCTTCTCTCTCTCTCTCTCTCTCTCTCTCTCTCTCCTCTCTCCCCTCTCTCCTCTGTGTATGTTTTATGTATGTATGTATGTATGTATGTATGTATGTATGTATGTATGTATGTATGTATGTATGTATGTATGTGTGTGTGTGTGTGTGTGTGTGTGTGTGTGTGTGTGTGTGTGTGTGTGTGTGTGTGTGTGACCTACGTGTAGGAGTGAGTTTTATGTGTATTATTATCATACTATTATCACTATTGTTGATATTATTCTTATTGTCATCATTATAATCATTGTATTATCTTTAGTTCCTTCTGAGTTCATTTTGTTGTTATGAGTTGTAACAATGTTGTAGCTAAGTATTTTTGGGTGGACTTTTCTTGGTTGCTAAGTTGTTTATTTCATTATGTTTCTTTGGTTGCTCTTTATCTATTAACGCTTCTCTTTTCTTTTATAATCAAAATCATTTTATTGTGGCTTCTGATTTTCGTCTTCTGAAAGTGTGCATTTTTATTATCTTATTATGTATAATGTCCTTATTCCTTTATGTTGTTTGGTACTGCATATAGTTTTACTGTTTAGTATCTTTTTATCTTGATGTTTTCCCTGAAAAGGGCGGGGACTGGATGTAAAAAAGCACATGAGTGCTTATCTATTATCCTCGAATAAAAGAATTTTGCCTTGCCTTGCCTTGCCTTGCCTTGCCTTCTCTCTCTCTCTCTCTCCGATATCTTAAATCTGAAAACCCGTCCTTTTTTAACTTGTTTATCTTTCCCTTTAAAAAGGTTCCTTTCCCGTTGCTTCGGGGTGGGTTTTTTTTTTTTTTTCCTTTTTTTGGTCGTTTTTTTTGTCTTGATTTAAAAGGCCCTTCACTTTCAGATAAGATGTTTCGTCAGTGTAGGGTGGCCGGTTTATATGTTATGTCCCTGTTCGTTCCCCCCAAGGACAATGTTTTAAATTTTTAGTAAATTTTGGTTTTTTTGTCTGTTTTCTGTC
>CM060321.1:24892171-24897171 GCA_030674155.1 Stramonita haemastoma
ACACACACAACACACACACACACACACACACACACCACACACACACACACACACTCCTCTCTCACACTCTCTCTCTCTCTCTCTCTCTCTCTCTCTCTCTCTCTCTCTCTCTCTCTCTCTCTCTCTCTCTCTCTCTCTCGCACGCGCACACACACACACACACACACACACACACACGAGACTATGTTATCTCCATCACTCACTCACTCACACACTCACTCACTCACTCACTCACTCACTCACTCACTCACCCACCACCACCACCCACCCACACACACACAGACACGTGCACGCTCAATAAGAGATTGTTTAATAGGTTGCTTCATTCATTCATTCATTCATTCATTCATTCATTCATCTCCTCCCTCTGCTCCAAACCAATACATGATGACGACACAGAGGAAGATGAACGTGGAAAAAATAGTACTACCCCTCTGTTTTGTCAAAGTTGGTGTGCTCGTTTCTTTATAATTATGCTGTTGTTAGTAGTTGTTGGGGTTTTTTTTTTCATTCTTCAGCTCAGAAACGACAAAAGACAGGCACAGGTTAATGAGAAGAGAGATGAGTTTGTGGAGGGGAGGAAGAAGGACTGAAGGAAAGAGCCCCCTCCTGAGGAGAAAGAGCTATGCTGTAATGGGGGCCACCTGTGAAACGCCTGTCACCCGCCTCACCACAATGTGGGCTTCTCACGCCATGCGTCAACCTGAACACAGAGAGAGAGATAGGGAGGGAGGGAGAGAGAGAGAGAGAGAGAGAGAGGAGGGGAGAGAAGAGAGAGAGGGAGGAGGAGGGAGAGAGGGAGAGGGGGAGGGAGAATGAGAGAGAGATGGAGGGAGAGAGAGAGGGGGGGGGGAGAGAGAGAAATGATGATGATGATGATGATGATGATGATGATGATGATGATGATGATGATGATGAGATGATGATGATGATGATCAGACAGACAGAGAGTAGATATATGCATAAAGGAGGGAAGGAGACAGACATATATAGATTATTTATTCTTTTATTGATTGATTTCTTTTAATCGAGGATAATGGAATAAGCACTCTTGTGCTTTTTTATATCTAGTCCATGTGTATGCAATTTGGTAATGTCATCTGTGTGTGTGTATGTGCTAGTGGAGAAGGGAGTGGGGGGGGAGAAAAACAGAGGAGGGATAGGGTGGTGAAACTTGTGAGAAAGAGAGACAGAGACAGAGACAGAGACATAGTGTGTATGTACTGTGGTGTTTATTTATTTATTTTAGTTTATGTTATTTATTCTTTATATCGTGGTAACAGAATAAGCAATCAAGTGCTTTTTTTTCATCGGGTCCGCCGTGTGTATGCAGTTTTGTAATTTGTCATCTGTTCCACCGGACCGATGGCCTATCTTACGAAAAGCTGGAACATGGATTTACGTTGTGTTGTTGTGTGTGTGTGTGTGTGTGGTGTGTGTGTGAGAGAGAGAGAAAGAGAGAGAGAGAGAGAGAGAGAGTGAGAGAGGAGAGAGATGAGAGAGAGAGGATGAGAGACGAGAGAGAGGAGAGAGATTATGTGTGTGTGTGGGAGGATTTGTGACTTAATCTTGTTTCCCATCTTCCTTTAGGCCCTAATAGTTTTCTTTTGCCAGGTTTATAAACAGAGTAGTAAACAGTTGGAGTTTCTTTTTTTTTTTTGCTTTAAACTGCGTGCTGCATTCTCATTTTCTTCATTCTCTCTCTTTTCAGTAATACTGTGAAAGAAATGAGGAGGTCATGTACAATGGGATTACCTCACGGCTACCACACTGGCCTCTGTTCATTTAGTGTGTGGGTGACGTGTGCGCACTGTCCTTGTTTATACCCGAAGAGAACAAACCGTTAGTCTGCTGGTGTTGTTTCCTTGGAAGTTTTTGGTTTGGTTTCATTTTGTTTTGTTGTTTGTTTGTTGTTTGTGTTTAATGTTTTCAGCTCGTGCTGCTGTTTACCAAAAGGGTATCGCATAATTATGAACTTAGAAGCAAGCCAAGAAGAATTGACTGAAGCCAGTGTCGCCATGACATTTCACAAGTGGCTTTGGTTTTTGTACGGTCGTGTTCTACGTACTTAAAAGGTGTGTGTGCCCCACGCGTGCACATACATATTATAAACCCGAGCATGCACACTTTGCGCACACCACACGTATGTATGCGTTTCACGTTACACAAAAAGAAGCACTACACGCAAAAACACACTACGCTACTAAACATACACAGACGCACAGACACACAGATACACAAAGATAGAGACATATAGACAGACACACACACACACACGCGCGTCGAGAGAGAGAGACAGAAAGAGATCGAGAGAGGGGGGAGAGACAGACAGGACAGAGAGAGAGAACACTGAACATTGAAATTGTTTAATTACATCGGTCTTAGGCCAAACTATACTTTCAGAGGCAAAAAATGGAAAGATGAAAAAAGGAAATAAAACTTCTCGCAAACTTTGGTAGGGCTTTGCCGTAATACCTTGGCTGGAGGGAGAGAGAGAGAGAGAGAGAGAGAGGAGGAGAGAGAGAGAGGAGAGAGAGAGGAGAGAGAAGAGAGAGAGAGGAGGAAGGAGAGAGAGAGAGAGAGAGAGAGAAGCGTCAGCGGAAGGTCCAGGGCTGACCTCATCTGACCTCAGAGGTCAGTGCTCGTTTTGTGCCGTGACAGCTTGAGACATTTCCATTTTCCTCTCTGACACACACTGAGAACAACGTCAGAGAGAGAGAGACAGAACAGACAGACAGACAGACAGACAGGACAGACAGACAGGACAGGACAGACAGAGACAGAGAGAAAAAGAGAGACCAGACAGACAGATACAGAGATGAGACCGAGAGAGAGAGAGAAAGAGGGGGAAGGAAGAGAGGAGAAAGTGAGAGGGGAGAGAAAAGGGAGAAAAAAGAGACACAGACACACGTAACACAGACACATAGACACACAGACAGAGATAGAAGGAGAGAGAGAAAAGGGGAGATTGAGTGAGTGAGGAGTGAGTAGTAATAGAGAGAGAGGAAAGGTGGGGGAGGGATAGAGAGAGAGAAACACACAGAGGCATAGAGACATAGACAGACAGAGATAGAGAGAGAAAGAGAGACTGAGACACAGGAGACAGACAAGGCAAGGCAAATTCTTTTATTCGAGGATAATAGATAAGCACTCGTGTGCTTTTTACATCCAGTCCCGGCCCTTTTCAGGGATAACATCAAGATAAAAACAAATCTCAACTGCACAACAGCAGTTAACAATGATCAAATACCAGAACAAGAGCAAGAAACCATACCAAGCATCAAACAGACAGAGAGAGACTGAGGACACAGAGAAGGAGAGAGGAGAGGAGCAGAGAAGAGGAGAGAGATGAGAGAGAGGGAATGAGGAGTAGGGAGAAGAGAGAGAGAGAGAGACAGACGATCGAGAGAGAGAGAGACTGAGGCACAGAGAGAGAGAGAACGCGACAACATACAGATAGAGAGCCTTGTGCAATGTCAGTAAAATTAATGTTTTCTTTGCTCCTGGAGCTTCTGCTGTAACCTACAGTCATGTCCACAGAAAAGCGAACAGAGAAAGAAACAAACCAACAAAAAAGAACAAAACCAAAAATCCCACCTGTCACGTTTTCTTTCTTTTATTGTCATTTCATTTTACAAGTCGTGATGCAGTTTTCATTTTTCATGTAGTCTAGGAATTTTTTGTAAGATTGGATTTCCCCCCCTCCCCTCTGTCTGTCTGTCTGTCTGTCTCTCTGTCTGTCTCTCTGTCTCTGTCTCTGTCTCTGTCTCTGTCTCTCTCTCTCTCTCCTCTCTCTCTCTCTCTCTCTCTCTCTCTCTCTCTCTCTCTTCTCTCCTTTCTTTCTTTCTTTCTCTCTCCCTTACTGTATATGTTCTTTTTTTTCTTTTTGATTTTAAGCACTTAAAATTATTGTTTTACTTTGAAACACGAGAAACGGTTATTTATGTTTTTCGATTGCTTGAGGTTATGGAAAACGTGACGTTGTCATTTTTCATTCAACCTTAGCTTGAAGGTTTTTTTCTTTGTGTTTGTTGTTTTTGTTCTGTAGTATTTTCTTTCTGTGTTTAATTGCCTTGTTTTTTTGTGTTTCTTGATTTACTTGAGTTTTCAGTTTGTTCACCTTCTCTTTCTACTGCTATTTTCATGACATTGTAGAAAAGGTCGTCTTTCTCTCTCTCTCTCTCTCTCTCTCTCTCTCTCTCTCTCTCTCTCTCTCTCTCTCTCTCTCTCTCTCTCTCTCTCTCTCTCTCTCTCTCTCTTCTCTCTCTCTTTTCTTTCTCTCTCTCTCTCGTTCTCTCTCCTCTCTCTCTCTCTCTCTCTCTCTCTCTCTCTCTCTCTCTCTCTCTCTCTCTCTCTCTCTCTCTCTCTCTCTCTCTCTCTCTCTCTCTCTCTCTCTCTCTCTCTTCTCCCCCCCCCCCTCTCTCTCTCTCTCTCTCTCTCTTGCTGTGTCATTACGTGAATTTTGTGTGTATGTATGTTATGTGTGTGTGTGCGCGCGGTGTGTTGTGTCGTGTGGTGTGTGTGTGTTTAGAATTGTCGCTTCATTTAAATAAGTCATAATATGGTTAGTTTTCAATTTGCTTTTCAAAGAGAATGGGAAGGTTTTGCTGGCGTTGTTTGTTTTTTTGTTGTTGTTGTTTTGTTTTCCTGTTTGTTCCTGGTATTTTCTGATTTGTTTACGTTCTGTTCCCTTTACGTTTTTACCGTAGTTATGTTTTAAAGTTGGGGAGATGTAACGTTCCTTCTAGATTTTTTGTTTCGTTGCTGTTGTTGTTGTTGTGTTTCTACAGTCTAGTTCCCCTTCATTTTGTGTTGTCTTCAATCTTGCGTGTGACTCAGTTTGAATTGACCGTGCAATATTTTTTTTTTTTAGAGTCAGAAAGGAAATTGCGCGTGCGCGCACAGAGATAGATAGAGAGATAGAGAGAAACAGACAGACAGAAAAAACAGACAGACAGATGAATAGAGGGGGAAAGAGGGACAGACATACGTACAGATAA
>CM060321.1:24904671-24909671 GCA_030674155.1 Stramonita haemastoma
GGTTTATTTGGTTCTGCTTTCTGTAAGGGAAATTTGCTTCGAGTTTTTTGTCTTTTATTTTTTTTGTTTAGCTTGTTTGTTTGCACCGTCGGAATATTTTTATTTTTTTGTTTTTAGGGAATTTTGTTTTGTTGATGTTAGTGCTGTTATCAGTGGGTTTATTTCTTATTATTAGTACATATGTTTTTGCAATATTAACCTTAAAGTTCGTGGTTTAGATAATACTATAAAACATAAGCCACTTTGTTGTTGTTGTTTTTACACAGACCAGTGACTTAGGGATAACAAACAATGTCGGACTGCTAGTATGATCACCACATGTTTACTGTTTATTTATTTGGCTTTTTTTCTTTCTGTCCGGTGCATTTCAGCGGGCAGGAAGAGTTGCTATGTGTAGGCCCCTGCAGGCTTCTCTGTGTTGTCGTCTGGTAAGTGCAGTGCTCTCTCTAGCTGGGAGTTCCAATCCCACTAGCCTGTAGTGTGGCATGTATGTATTTTTTGTAGTGAAACTCGATTCACTTACTGGAATTTTTGTGTTCAGTATCTTCTTTCATTAACCCCCAGTGTGCAGTGCAGTGCAGTGTACGTGATTGTTGTGAAGATTGCACTTGTTGTGAAGTGGTGTTGTGGTGTTACTGCTACTACTGCTACTACTACTGCTACTACTACTACTACTACTACTACTACTACTACTACTACTACTACTACTACTACTACTACTACTACTGCTGCTGCTGCTGCTGCTGCTGCTACTACTACTACTACTACTACTACTACTACTACTTCTACTACTACTACTACTACTACTACTACTACTACCACTACCACTACTACTACTACTACTGCTGCTGTTGCTGCTGCTGCTACTACTACTATTATTATTATTATTATTATTATTATTATTATTATTATTATTACACTACTACTACTACTACTACTACTACTACTACTACTACTGCTACTGCTACTGATACTGCTACTACTACTATCATCACTAGTGTGCAGTTTTCTTTGCCTTCCAAAGTACTTGTGCCTGACACGGTGTGTTTGTATGTGTATTGATTGCGGTGGATTGTTACTTGTTCATTTTTACACTGGATCGGTGGTCTAGGAGGTAAGGCTCCTTGCCTAAAAAGCAAAACAAAGAAGTCCGGATCGGAGTGTGCGGTGGTTTGAATTCCGTTTGGGCCCAAAACGTTTCCCCCATCCATTAGACCATGGGTGCTAGTCTTTTGGATGAGACGATAAACCGAGGTCCCGTGTGCTACACATCACTATTTAGGGCACGTAAAAGAACGCACGGCAACAAGGGGGTTGTCCCTGGCAAGATTTTGTGGCCACTCTGATAGGGAAACAAATACAGTTGCAGACAGGAAAAAAAAATAATGGGTAGGCACTCCCATTGTGGCAACGCGCTCTCCGCGAATTTCACGCAGAGAAATATGCTGTGACATAAAGTGGTATGAAATATTAAAAAAAAAATATATATAAAATTTTGATATCTGTTTTTCATGTTGCTGTTGTTGTTTGCTTCGGTGTTGTTCTTCATTTTTGCTGTTTTTAGATTACTTGTTTTATCGTGTTTGTTTGTCTCGCTTTGATGGTTTTGTTCTAGATCTCTTAACGAATATTGTAAAATCACTTTGTTAATCTACTCTGTTGACAGATTGGGGGTTTACTTATTCATTTGTAATCAATTTGATTTACCTTTATCTATACTATCATTTGTTTCTTATTTCCTTTTTTTTTTTTTTTTTGCTTACTTGTATTTGTATGCTTGTTTGCTTTTTTCCTATTTATCTATATCTCTCTCTATTCATTTATTCATGCATTTACTTACATATTTGTGTAACATTTCTCTTTTTTTAATTTCTATTTACCTTTATTTATCTAGTCGTCTATTTATGCTGTATGTTCGCGTTTTATATATTTCTGTATTAAAATTTGCTTAGTTTGCTTAGTTGTCTGTTTTATTCAAAATGCTTGTTTTTTTATTTATTTACTAGTGTGTAATTTTGCTTACATGTGTAACCCCCCCCCCCTCTCTCTCTCTCTCTCTCTCTCTCTCTCTCTCTCTCTCTCTCCTCTCTCAATCTCATCAGCTCTTGACAATTACTCGGCGTGTCTGCTTCTTGTTTGGTTGTACATATTTTCTAACTTTCCATGATTGCAATACATTTAAATAACCAATATTGCAAAATTTTAATGTTTTGAGCCTTCATTGTATTTTCTTTTTTCTCCTTTTTTTGTCGTTTTTTTAAAAAAAGATAAAAAGGGTTAGGGGCAGTGCTTACGGTAGAAAAAGCAACTGCTTTTGTTTATTGTCGTTCTTTGCTCAGCAAACCTTTTAAGTCTGTAATCCTTAATCTGCATAAATAGATTTCATGAAAAAATAAATAAAAAGCAAAATATATTTGCCAATGTGAAGCTTTCAAGATGCCTAAATCTGTTGTAGATAATTATATCACCGCAGGTCATTTTTAATGCACATACTATCTTACAGACAGACAGACAGACAGACAGACAGACAGACAATAATTATAATTACTGCAGAGATGTATCTTTTAAACCTAAGTCTGTAGCAGGAATTCTTTTGAAGGTAATTTTACTCATTCATCCACACACACGCACGCACATGCGCGCGCGTGTATGATCGTGTAACATCTATTCAGCGCACGTAAAATGACCAACGGCAATAAAACAGCTTTACCTAGCAAAATTGTATGGAATCTAAAAGTAAATCTCTCTCTTTCCCATTCTCTGTCTCTGTCTTTGTCTGTCTGTCTGTCATCTGTACAAATTCTTCAATTTGTTCTCCTTCAAATTCTTCTTCTTCTTCAAATTCTTCATCTTTTTCAAATTCTTTTTCTTTAGGTCTTCTTTAAATTCTTGTTCTTGTTCTTCAAAATCTTCAATTTCTTCAGATTATTCTTCAACTTCTTCTTCTTCAATTCTTTTTCAAATCCTATCTATTTTTCTTTAAATTTTTCTTCAAATTCTTGTCCTTCTCTCCTCAACTCCTGAGGGGTAAGGGGAGTTCCACACTGACGTTTTGTTCATCAGATTTCGGCATTTTTTGTCGCTCGTGCCTCTTGTCTTTGCCAATGGTTTCCTTGTCTCTCTCTCTCTCTCTCTCTCTCTCTCTCTCTCTCTCTCTCTCCTCTCTCTCTCTCTCTCTCTCTCTCTCTCTCTCTCTCTCTCTCTCTCTCTCTCTCTCTCTCTCTCTCTAGGCGGATAGCCCAGTGGTCAGAACATTGCGCTGGCAATTTGAAGACCCGGGTTCGAGTCCGGTCGAGGAAATTTTCTTCCTGGAGTTAACATCAGTGCTGACTCCACTCTCCCCAAAAGTCCTTCGGATGAGACTTTAAACCGAGGCTCCGTGTGCGAACGCACGCAGAACATCTTGCGCACACGTTAAATCCTGTTCCGCTTTTCGTAAGAGTAGGCCATCGTGTGCCGGTGGGAACAGATGACAATATTTACAAAACTGCATACACACGGGGACCGGATGAAAAAAAGCACATGATTGCTTATTCTGTTATCCTCGATTTAAAAGAATAAATAAATAAATAATAAATAAATCTCTCTCTCTCTCTTCCTTTTTTTCTTGGGGGAGGGGGGTGGGGTGGAGGGGGGATCTTATCCTTTGTGTGCAAATGCTTCATCAAATCATTGGAATTTTAGCCATAACAACATAGTTTCTTTATTATTTTCTCCTCTTCTTCTTTAAGTTTCAAAATGAATAGAGGTCTTTATTGCTCTGAAGTCGGATTATGGCACCTTACTTGGCGAGGTACTTGAAAACAGTCATAAACGCAAACTTCTCATTCTGTATGCAACTTCAGTCTCACAGTGATTCCTAAGTGGGATAAGTGAGTTAGAGTGCATATTCTGGGTGACTACCAGTGTGTTATGCTGCGGAACACAACAACAACAACAACAACAACAACAACAATATCTACGGAAGGTCTTCATGTAACCCAAAGTATTTGCATCACAGTCACAATAATATCCCTAACACAAGATGTCATTCCTTTCAGCTCTTTTAGGGCATGAAGGATTACAAACGAATTCATCAGGAGAATACACCTTACAGGAATATAAAAAGGTAAATGGTGAAGGTGTCCTATGTCCTATGTGGTCGTAGGGGAGCGAGGCATCAGAGACCTCAGCTTCTCTAGGGGGCCAGCATATTGAGAGCGGCGCCCATCTCCTCTCCCTCGCTGCTTTACTTTCCCTGATCCTAAATAGGGCAGGTACCCATTTACAGCTGGGTAGACAGGAGTACTGTGCTGAAGCCAAGGCATGCAAACAGTCACCCATTCACTTGGTAACCACGCTCGATGCTGCTTAACCTTAGTTTGGGGAAAGCGAGTGCTCTGACCACTGAGGTACTACAGGAATGTACTCGAGAAAGTACTATCAAAACTAACAGGAACTGAAGAACAAGAGTCCAACGCAAAATGATAAACACTGTTAAAGAGTCTAGACTTTTTTTTAATTAAAGTATATCAATTTCTTTAAACATCGTTCACCTGGCGGGAAAGGGTTTTTTCGGCCACGAAGCTCAACGTCACCTGACTTCTGCCGTAACTTGTTGAGGAATTGTTGAGATATCGCACGGATCTGGTGGTTTTTTTTTCTTCCATAGAGTGTGTCGCGAATAAGTTAATTAACTAAACTTTGCCAAGTCTGTCTATCTCCAAGTAGTTGTAAATGAATGTGTGTATGTGTGTGTGTGTGTGTGTGTGTGTGTGTGTGTGTACGCACGCGCGCGTGTGTTTAAGTCTGTGTGTGTGTGTTGTGCTGTGTGAGTTGTTGTGTGTGTGTGTGTGTGTGTGTGTGTGTGTGTGTGTGTGTGTGTGTGTGTGTGTGTGTGTGTGTGCATGCGTGCGTGTGTTTTGTTGTTCTGTGTATGTTTTGTTGTTGTTGTTGTGTGTTTTTGTGCGTGTGTGTATTTGGGGTTTTTTGTTTGTTTGTTCGCTTGTTCTTCATGCTGC
>CM060321.1:24914671-24964671 GCA_030674155.1 Stramonita haemastoma
GTAGAGGTTTTAAAGAGGACGTTGTAATCCCCCGATGGCCTGTTTAGTAATGCTTGTTAACCTATTTGCCTAAACAGCTCTCTCTCTGTCTGTCTGTCAGTTGACCTTCCAGTCTGCTTCTGTCCTGTTTTTGGTTCGTTGTTGTTTGCTGTTGTGGTTGTTGTTGCTGTTCTCCTCCTCCTCCTTCTTCCTCTCTCCTCTCCTACTTCTCTTCTTTCTTCTTCTTCTTCTTCTTCTTCTTCTTCTCTTCTTCTTCTTCTTCTTCTTCTTCTTCTTTCTCTTCTTCTCTTTCTTCTTCTTTCTTCTTCTTCTTCTTTCTTCTCCTCCTCCTCCTCCTCCCTCCTCCTCCTCCTCCTCCTCCTCCTCCTCCTCCCTTCCTCCTCCTCCTCCTCCTCCTCCTCCTCTTCATTCGTTCATAGATCTATTTATGCCATAAAAGTTGAGAACTGGACAGGGAATGAATGGTGGAAGCAATTTTAAAGGGCGATGAAACAAGCTCAATAGGAATAATTCTGTAGCATAAGATTCAATTATTCTGCAATGAAATATTTATTTGTATATAGTGGTATAAATGTATTCACTTTGTAGGATATCATTTACCCATAATATAGTACGATATTTATCGTTATACTTATCCATTCTATGTAATGACATTTATCATGATCTCTATTTTATACTGTTACATTTATTCATGTGGCTGATTGTTTTTCTGCATCTCTGTTGGTATCTCTGATGTCTGTCTGTTTTTCTGTCTTGTCTGTCTGTCTGTGCTAGTGTTTATCTTGTTGGTTGTTTATCTCTCTACACTGTTTTGAATTCATGTTTAGTGTGTGTGTGTGTGTGTG
This sequence comes from Stramonita haemastoma, assembly GCA_030674155.1. Lineage (NCBI taxonomy): Eukaryota > Metazoa > Mollusca > Gastropoda > Neogastropoda > Muricidae > Stramonita > Stramonita haemastoma. The sequence continues at coordinate 24,915,517 of CM060321.1, forward strand.
TGTGTGTGTGTGTGTGTGTGTGTGTGTGTGTGTGTGTGTTGTGTGTGTGTGTGTGTGTGTGGACTGTATTTGTAACAAGGAATTTGAGCCATTTTTTCACTGTGATCAAGCCCCTTGACACTGTTTATATAGACCGCTGTCGCCACTCAAAAGAAAAGAAAACGATCGCTGACAACCCCGCGTTACACTGCATTATATTGAAATGATAATGAGAAGGGATGACAACGACCAGAGCTGTGTAATCTGATAGTGATGGTGGGTGCATTTTAAACACCAGTTTCAGCGCTGATTCCATGGTGATTATGGAAACGAAATGTCGGCTCTGATTTGACCGCGATGTCGGAGGCAATGTCAGCAGTAATTTGATAATGATAGGAGAAGGTTTTTCTGCAACAACAAAAATAAATCACCCTAATGGCAGAACATGCTGCAATGTGTTAGCCATAAACAAAATCAAATATGCATTTTTTTTTAAAACTGTGATTTAATTGTATCGCTGAAATGTGCAGACCTTTTTTGAAGTGTGTGTTACCCTGGCTAAGCCCAGCTGCCAAGTTGCCTTCTTCTTTCCACACTGGGTGTCACAGGAGCTGTGTTTTCGGCGCCATTCCCTTTAAAAAGGGTTCTGGCAGACGGCAATCTAATTTTGTTGTTCTGGAAATTCAAGCTCGAAAGCATCTCCACAAAGCAAAGCCCAAAGTTTTTTCAAAAGTCTTTCTTGTCAGATTTGATTTGTTTCTGTCATGTTGATAGCCAGGAGGTAATTTTGTTATCGATTTTTTAAGTGGAACTCTGCAACTGCAGTAAAGCTTGGATGCATCAGCGAATACGCGTTCTGGCAATGTAGGTACGCTGAAAGTTTCAAAAGGCCAAAAAAGGAAATAGTTGTATTTCTATAACTTCTGTTTATTTTCCATGTTTTTCTTACTTTGCAGCAGAGAAGGGCTGATTAAGGCAGACTAGATTATGAGAGAAAACATTGATTTTAGAAAGTGTTACAAGTCTGTCTGTCAGCAAAGGTATAGAATATATGGATATGCCGTATTGCATTTCCTCAGCTGCAAGTGTAAAGGGCAGTATGTTGCTTTTACCAACATCAGGCTGTCTGTAGTGTTGTTAAATAGTTGTGGTGTTGTTGTTGGTGTTGTTGTTGGTGTTGATGTTGGTTTTGTTGGTGGTATTGTTGTTGGTGTCATTGTTTCTTACCAAGGCTACAAGCATCCATTTAAAACTAAGTCCACCTCCCTTTTCTGTCACACGCAATCGTCAAAATCTCTGTTCTTTCTCACATCTAGTTTGTATCTAAATCAGTTCAAACTGAGGATGTAGGATCGTAAAACCAGTGAAAAAAAGTTGTCACCGAAAGCTTCTTTTCTCCTTTCTCTGGGAACATGTTGATTCCCTGTGTCCTTCCTTCACTTCGCTAGGAGTGAGTCTCTGCTGTGTGGCATCTTTTCATCGTCTGTGGTTAGCAGGCTGCTTTTTGAGAGAAAAAAAATCAGATCTGGACAGTTATGTCTGTCAAGCTCAAAGGACTCCTTTCTTACCTGTACTCTTTGACATATGCAACTGAAAAGATCGCTTTTCTACAAATGTTCAAACATCGTCATATAGACAGTTTATTCTGGTTTTCACATTGAGGAAATTGAGGACACCGCAGACACAAGTGCAGCACTGAAAATGTCTGTATCCTCTTAACGACTGGGTACGATCCTGCTATAGTGCAGTCTATTGTTCAGTTGATAAATAGCTTTAACAAAATGGACCACACCACCGATTCATAGACCTTTCTTCTTGGTGTACATTGTGTGTGCTGCACAGCTCCTCTCTCTCTCTCTCTCTCTCTCTCTCTCTCTCTCTCTCTCTCTCTCTCTCTCTCTCTCTCTCTCTCTCTCTCTCTCTCTCTCTCTCTCTCTCTCTCTCTCTCTCTCTCTCTATACTTCTATATAAACACAAGATGGGACTATAAGAACAAAGAGAGGTATGACAGTTACAGATCATTTAAAAGTATTTTTGAAAAAGAGGAATATATAAACTCTATTGATGTCTGCTGCTTTCGAGTAGCAATTACACATGCAAGATGTAACGTGTTACCTCTTAATAATAATGTATATAGATATAGTGAGAATGCTCAAGAAAAAAAGTGTCCTTTTTGTAAAACAAAAGATGAAAACGAAGCCCACTTTCTCATGGAATGTTGCATGTATGCAGACTTGAGAGAAAAGTTTCTAAGCAAGTGTGTCAACGTGCCATTGCCAGATCTGCTAAAGCAACAAATGATGAGTGCAAGCACGTTTATCTAGATATATTTTTCATTCTATGAACAAAAGGAAAATTCTACATCAAGCTGTGTATTGAAATACTGATACGATTTGATTTACACTTAATATGCATGATTTCCAAAATTTTCATAAATATCATTTTCATTTTGTGAGTTGGTTATGCTTGATATAGGGGCCATGACTTTGTTTAGGCATAACATGTACTTTTTGTGTTTTGGCTTTGCCAATAATATGAATAAACCCATTATGACATCCCAAGTCCAAGAGATGTATTGTGGGCCAGGGCCAATGTACATCAATTATCCCAGTGTTCATAGTTCTCTCCCCAGGGAAAATCATAGTTTGGGACACTGGGGTCATAATCATGACTTAGACAAACGTTTTTTCTTCTTTCACCAGTCATGAATCTATACCTTTTGTGCATTTGCTTTGCCAGTGATATGAATGAATCTTTTGTTTCATCCCAAGCCCAAGAAATGTATTGTGGTCCATGGCCAATGTACATTAAACCATTTCAGTGTTCAGTGTTCAGTGTTCTCTCTCTCTCTCTCTCTCTCTCTCTCTCTCTCTCTCTCTCTCTCTCTCTCTCTCTCTCTCTCTCTCTCTCTCTCTCTCTCTCTCTCTCTCTTCTCTCTCTCTCTTCGGTTTTTATATCATTGTTTGAAAGAATAAAGAGAATATTTAAGCATCAAAACCTGCTTAAAATGCGAACACAGTCCATTCTGTACTTTGTGTTGCGAATTCCTTATAAAATGAACATACAATCTTTCAGATTTATTTTATATCAAGTGTGTCGAGGGAGCTATATCGGAGCGTTCTTGTGTGTTAGATGCACAAGCACAATTATTATCCCTTGGTTTTATTTGTATGAAGAACCCAGAGCACTGCCTCATAATTCTGTTCTAATTAAATTGTGAAAGTGTTGACGGCTTTGCCTTTAACGGGTTTTTTAGACCAATGGACAATTTCTATGCTTGTCGACTTTCTTTCCTTTTGTGGCAGCGCACTGGTTGTCTGTGCAGTGATTGAAGGAGCTGTTTCCCTTTGTTTGTTTATCACAACTATTGCTTTTTTGGCAGGTGAGCTTAGCTGTGTGTATGTAATCTTGTAACACAATCTGTCAACTTGTTCACTGCATTTGACAAGAATATGATATCAGTTTGTCGTCAACAAAATTGTTCTTTTAATTTACATATTCTTGTTGAGTTATTATTTTTATTATTATTTATTATTATTATTATTATTATTATTATTATTATTATTATTAGTGTGTTGTTGTTGTTGTTTTTGTTTATTATTATTATTATTATTATTGTTGTTTTTATTATTATTATTACTTTTTATGGTTATTGTTATATTATAATACTAATACTAATAATATTCATGATAAAATGATGATGACAAAGATGATGATAATGACAACAGTAATAATGATGATAATAATAATAATAATAATAATAATAATAATAATAATAATAATAATAATAATAATAATAATATTAACAATAATAATAATAATAATAATAATATAATAATAATAATAATAATGATAATAATGATAATAGTAATAATAATGAGGAGGAGGAGGATAAACGGAATTTATATGGTGCAATATCTTGTTAAAAAACCCAAATCAAAGCGCTTGCAGTCAACCTATTCTTACAAATAACAAATAACATTTTATAATTCAAACACACGACCCCCCCACACACACACCACGCATGCACGCAAGCACGACGCACGACCACACACACACACACACACACACACACACACCACACACACATCACTCACACACTCACATCACCACACACACTCACTACACTCATCACTCACTCACTCACTCACTCACTCACTCACTCACTACTCACTCACTCACTCACTCACTCACTCACTCACACACAGGCTGTACACTAAGTCATTGAATGTGGAAAACGCCATATAGGTTTTCATCCCCTTTTGTCAGGAAATGCAGGAGATCTACTTCACAAAACCGTGATTAGGAATTTACCCAGATGTGCTGATAAAACCATCTGTGCTTGCTGAGTAAATGGGTATTTCTGCAAACAGAAATGAGTATGAGGAATGCCTAGTTATGCTATGACCAGCAGCCCCATCCTCTGTGTGTGAGAGTATAATGCCATTGACAGTTGATGCTATGACCACCAACCCCCATCCTGTGTATGAGGAATGCCTAGTTGATGCTATGACCACCAACCCCATCCTGTGTGTGCAGTTGAAACCAAACCCCATCCTGGTACTCACCAACTCATGATTTCAGAAGTGTGATGTTTAAAAGACAACCATTACAGCTGCAAATAGCTTGTACTGGTTATGGATGTTGAAACTAAAGTCACCCTTTCTTGTCAAACTTGTGTATAAGTGTTAATGCATATGAAGATGGGGAGGGGGGGAGTGAAGGGCTAGTTGGATGTTTTTAGGGGGGTTGGTTGTTTTTTTTAGAAATATATAATCTATGCAATGCTTTCTCCTTTAGATTCCACCATACGATGTAGAGTTTTTATGGAGGTAGTCCATTATATCTGTGCAATTTGATCTTTACTAGTGTCACCCATACGACAAAGAGCCTTGGGGGGGGGGGGGGGGGGTTGGTAATGTACATGGTATACAGCGTCTGGTTCAGCACACTTCGATCTCTGTCTGGCGGCAGCTGTTTTCCTCGTGGCACACTTGTCGTCACAGTCCCTGCTGGCTTGTTCCCTTACTTGGCTCCTTTTCTTACTACAGCAACAACAAAAACAAAAATACACACACATATGATATTATGGACGGATTCGATCGACCGCTTGTGTGTGTTTTGTTTTGTTTTTGGTTTGTCTCCCCTTTCACAATGTTTTGCAATGGGTGTTGTTGTTCTGAGCCTGCAGGAGGTATAGAGTGTTGACATTTACCTGAACATGGCTACTTTCTGTAAACAGGCTTCCAGAAACCTTGGAATCTGAAGGTCTCTGCAAACGACGCGGACTTTATACATGCTAACCATTCTTTGACGGAGGCGGAAGAAGTTAGAGAGAGGTACCGATTGTTGCCGTAAGGTGGTCTGCTTTACATTTCGAGACAAACAACCCTTGGGTCATAAAACGGGCTGGTTTGGTCCTTCTAAAACACATAGCAAAGATAGGAAGAATAAAAGCTTTAGGAGTGTGACTGATACAAAAAAGGAAAAAGATATCTTTCTAAGATAGTGAAGAAAAGGAATTGAAACAGGAGCAAGGAAAATCTGTTCTTATGTAAACTACCACCACGTTGATAATGCGTAAAACGTAAAGAGGATCTAGTCAATCAAGCATTCAATCAGTCATTAAAAGAGAACAAATGATCGAACGAATTAACTACTTAGTCAATAGCCCAAGACAAAGACAATGATCTAGGAAACTCATCAACCCAAGGAATGAAAAAGATGCTTTAATAATTAATTTGTTATTGTGCTTTCAAAGATGACTTTGTGTGCGTTTTTCTGTGCCTTACCCAAGGGACAATCCCAATGCCTTACCCAAAGAGACAATCCCAATGCCTTACCCAAAGAGACAATCCAATGCCTTACCCAAAGGGGCAATCCAATGCCTTACCCAAAGGGCAATCCCAACGCCTTACCCAAAGGGACCATCACACTGTCCAGAACAGAGAAAGAAAAGGAGAGACTTGTGAGTGCATAATTGGTTTAAAAAGGAGAACAAGCAAACCCTGAAATGTCTAGGCTGTGACACAAGACACGGACCAAATTCGATAATACAAGCAGAAGATCTCGGAATTCTCTAGGTCTGAAATGAAGACAGGACAGAAAGCAAACTTTTCTGGACAGTAGCACATATCATTTACATGATGAACAGAACTGGTTTGTCTGCATGCTGCACGTGTCCTTAACGTTATTGAGGGCCTTAACTGATAAATTGCATTTTGATTGGAATCGCGTGTACTGAAATATCTGAATGCTGATGAGAAAAAGTAAAGTTTTAGATGGCAGGACATCACTGACATGGACAGATCTTTGTATGGTCTGTCTGTGCCCTAACGAAGTCACTGATGTTAGATGACTGCCTTGAGTGGCAGCGACAAGACTTGTGGAAGTGCTGACAAAAGGAAAAATAGGGGCAGCGCACATCATGTGCATGATAAACTGAACTGCTCCTACCTGTCTGTACTGTCAATCTGTACTGTGTGTACTGTCAATATGTACTGTGTGTCTGTATTGTGTGTCTTTATACGCAGTTGCTGCTCTTAACTAACAGATTGCACAGCCATTAGCTGGTGCAATTACTGCAGTGATATAGTCACTGGTGTCTCAATGCAGCGAGAGAAAAACGTCTGGGCTAATACACGTCTGTATACCTGAACAGGAATATTTGTATTCTTAATTATAGGGTTGGATTGTAATTAATGCTGCTTCTGGTGTTGTGAAGACAGTCATCTAGGGATTTGGCGCAAAAACCGATTTACAAAACATGCTCTTATTTACAGTGAGATACACTTATTACTGAGCAATTCTTTTATTTTAGCGGTATGTACATTTTTGCCGAAAATGATTAAATAGATGTGGTTTTTTTTTTCTCTTTTGTACTGAGTTACACAGACGGTGAAGTACAAACTGTTAAAAGCACAGTGCTGCTCCTTTTCATAATTGCTATTTTCTTTTCTGCTTGGAAACTTGTTTTCCCAAGACTAATTGGGTTTTTCCACTTAACTTTTGCCAGGGGAATATTTTTGGTGGCCTTAAATTCTTTGATTCGTGTGAAATGCATGTTGCCCATTGGACCTCAGTTAATCCTTTCACGTAAAGGGCTTGTTTCCAACAAACCACCAGTGTATCAGTAAAAGAACATTCTGGCTTCATCTGGGAACACACCTAGGTATCCTGTGCAACAGACGGGTCTGTTTGCTCAAGACAACTAATTCACTCATTTTTTTAAAGGAGTATCGTTGTTCTCTTCATGCAATGTAGAGTCCTATCTGCCTCTACTCTCAACTAGCCTACAGTTCCATAAGTTGTTAGTTTCTCTCCATTAAAGTACGTTAAGGAACTGCAATGCTAACGCAGACAGACAGAAGAACGGGGGATGAATAAGTTTCGCTATGGCTACATTGTATCGCTGATACAAAGGGGGGAGGGGAGGGGGAACAAGTGTGGTTGAGGACAGCCTGTCTCCCTGCAGACACTGACAAGTGTTCCTCCACCGCCTGCCTTGTCTGTGACATGGGCTGAGAATGGCTTCACTCCCGTCCTGCATTAGCAAGGCAAATTGGCACAAGGCAGCAGGGCAGGAAACCAGTGTTGGCGGACGGAATGACCCTCTGTGAATGGGCCCTTCCAACTAGGTGTAGAACTGGGGTGCAGCGTGGGACAACAAAAATAAATGGCAGTTATATCGATTTGGGGGAGAGAGAGAGAGAGAGAGAGAGAGAGAGAGAGAGAGAGAGAGAGAGAGAGAGAGAGAGAGAGAGAGAGAGAGAGAGAGAGAGAGAGAGAGAGAGAGAGAAAGAAATAGAAAAAGACAGAGAAAGAAAATAGTTCAGTAATGCTAAGAAAATGCCTCTGTGGTTTATGGGCTTTTGTTGTATCTGTCTCCATTGATATCTGACTTCAATGGAATTCATTGCCTGTAAAAGCAACGCACTCCATCAGTCATTGGCACATGACATACATTTGCTGCCGCTATTTTCTTGTTCACAAAACAAATTCAAACATCATGCACCTGTGTGGAAGCTTTGGCAGTTGGGTAAAAAAAATGTTTATGAAGATTATGTCCCGAGAGTAAAAACAGCTAAGTGACTGTAGCTACCAGAAAAAAAGCACGGTACTTGTGTTCAGAAATATCTCTTCCAGCCCCTGACGATGATGATGATGACCGTGGCTGATCAAACAATGTCCTCAAACAAGACGAAAAAGAAAGAATGCCAGAGGGCTGTAGAGGGAGTCTCTAACTAGTGAACATTAATTAACAGCAAGGGCTGGCTAATAGGCTACTCATCGTTATCTCCATGTGCCCACTTAGCCCTCACAACAGGTGCGCTTTCACAGGTAGAATGAGGATGATGATAATGATGTGAGTGGTTGGGGGGAGGGGGGGGAGAGAGGTTGACAACAACGTCATTGCCTGATTTTTTTTCTGCTGTCTGTGTCTCTTGTTCACGTGTTTTCCTTTTTCTTTCTAAACATAAATCAAAGGGCAACTTCTGACATGCTATCATGGTTCTGTGAACATTGGCCGTGGTTTTCTTTTACACAAACAGGATTTCTAGAATGTCAGAGAGGCCTCTCACAGGAGAACAAATAGACGTTAGAGGTTGTTTGGGAGGGGAGGGGGGGTCTGTTTTAGCATCAAGTTTTTCCCTTTTTCTGGATTTTGTTTTTGAGAAGTGTCCTTCTTTAGAAAAGTTACTTTACCTCTGTCTATACGAAGATGATATCTGCTTTTGTTACTGTAGGTTTCGTCTGTCAGATCTTCTTTTCCAGATGTTTGTGCAACATTTCAGGGGGTTGTACAGTCAATGACTTCTTAGTTTTCTGATTTTTAAGTACTGGGGCTACAAGCACACGCACGCACGCACGCACACACGCACGCACGCACGCACGCACACACCTATTTTCCCAACCTTCCCATCGTTTTCCTCTTTTACTTTCTCCTGCTATTTCTTGTCAATAGTTTCTAACCTTCTGTTTCTCCTCCTCTCCTCCTCCTCCTCCCTCTCCTCCTATTCCTTCTTCTTTTCCCCCTTCTTCTTCATCCTCCTGTCTACTATTCCCCGCTGCTGTTGTTTATCATCACTCTCTCCCTCTCATCTTCCTGCATATCACGCTCTTTATCCCTGTTTTCTGCCCTGCTTTCCCCGGGCAGGCGAACATCTCTCCGCGCCTCTCGGATTACCCTTGTGTATGCTCAGTGCTGCAGCGTCTTGTTCGTGTGATGTTTACTCAGGGAAGATAGTCCGAGCGCCAGATGGAAAAGCTTGTTTTGCGTCATAAAGTTTTTTTCTTTGGTGATTCTAACTGAGTTTTCATTGCTGATTTCAAATCTGATGGGGGCCAGACGCTAAACTTTGGGCATTTTTGTCTGGAAGTGAAAATCCAAGATGGCCGCCGTAGAATTAGAGTGAAAGATGTTGTGAGGGGTATCATGCATTTAAAGACATACAAAATCTACAAACTTGGCTAAATACCATGCAATGGAAGAAAAAGTAATCACACTTGATGAAATACATATCAAATATTGGATAAAATGTGACACTCCACCACGAAATGAGTCGCTTAGCACATAATCCATTTTTCCGCTAGGAGCCATTAAAGGCAGGAGGGGGTGAGGTGGTCGATTTTGAGATTTTGATTTATTATAAAACTATAGCACTTATTCTACCTTGTAGTAAAATATCAAGGCATAATTCTGTTTCCTTTTGTCTTTAAACGTGCTTTGAAAATAGCGAACCCCTCAATCTGACCACCTATTAGGATGCTAAAATTGTCCATTTCTCATTTTGACATTTCCTGCAGTCTATTATTTCAAATTGTAGTAACTTTTGATAGAATTGTTCGATTTTCAGTCTGTTTTTTTCATGTCAATAATTAAAAATTTACCTCTAGTGCAATGCGATTCTTTATGTGGTGGAGCGTCACAAATGGCTACTTCAGAGAAATCAGGATGGCCACCATCTATGTAAAGTATTCACCAAGTTTTCAGAAATGTTAATCCGCAATACACTTGAAAAACAGTAGTATTGAAATCACTTAAATTGTTTAATAGGGAGAAAACACTGGAACACTCTCCAGTGTCTGCTGGTAGTTCTCACAGCAAGAGTGGCTAAAGGGCGTCTGAAGACAGTTCATGTATCCTCATAGGGTGGGACAACGACAGTCATTGGATTATTGCAAGCAAGTGTTCCTTCGCATTTGCAAAAGGCCATACAGATGGCAGACAGTTTGGTGCAGGTACACTGTGCTGTATTGCATCCAGTTTTGCAGCTGCAACTGACCAGATCTAGCACGTCATCAGGAGCTGGCAGTTGATCATCAAGTCCAGGGGCTGGGCTGAGTGTTGACTGGTGTAACTGCCATCCCTAGTCAACAGGATCCAGCTCAGGAGGAGATGGCTCCCCTGCAGCTTGCCACAGTACATCCTGAAAGTGTGCTCGTTTGGTGTGGGCCTGAAGACTTGCCATCATTGGAGGAAGGGGACTCAATTTGGGGGGAATGTGTCTCTTTCCAGCAATCCTCTTCCTGAAAAGGTTGGCTCGAACGGTGTTCAGATTGGCCCCTGACTCGTCCCCATAGAGCAGATCAGTGAACTGAAGGCATGACTCAGAGATTTCCTGGAAAGGTACAGACATCTTCCCAAGCTTCAGCTCATCAGAGAATACTTCAAGCTTCTTGAGGACTGTCATCTTTCCAGTTCCAGCAAAGGAAGAAACTGTGTCACAACCGGTCAGTGCATGAGCTGCCAGCAGAATAGGCATTATGGTTGCGTGCTTTCTGGTAACGTCGTTGACGCTTATGACATTATGTGTGGATTTGCACGACTCGATGGTGAGAGTCATACTCTGGGACAGTCCTTAGGTCTTCATGTAGAGATGATGGGCCAAGATGACGAGTACATCGGTGCCATCAGAAACAACCCTGATGTTCCTCTGTCCTAATGACGATTCGTTGATGACATGAAACGCCATCAGCACATCAGCTTCTTCGTGATACAGAGGGGCTTGCTGAAGTCCAGACCCCATGTGTATAGTGTTCGGGTCTGGCGCAATGATGATAACATAATATTATGTTGCTGGTGGAGGCTGCATGCTGCAAAGCCGATGTACGATCATTTGTAAGAGTTGTTCCTTGTTGGCTGTGACTTTTAGCGTGACACTTTGCTGTGGCAGAGGAGACTCCGGTCAGGTTGTACACACGACTAGTCCTCTTCTGACGGATGGTTCGACAGCATGACTTTGTGCTCAGTTTGTAGTATCTGTCGACGACCACATGTGACACTGGTGCTGAATGAACTCATCGCAAAATGCTGGAAACTGCAGCTGTGATGAAAGCCGAGACTTTAGCTGGAGCTGCAGGCCAAGGTACTGTCCCCAAAATTGCACAGCCATCTAGGATGACAACACTGGGAGGTTCTTGGTTGCGAACACCAGACAGAATCTGTATTTTGTTCTTCAGAGCAGCCTTGCTAGTTGTCCTCATGTCACCATTCTCGTCAAAAAGGGCTGTAGGTTGTAGAGCTAGCTCATGGGAAAACAAGGTCTCAACAGAAATGGATTCCCTGGAAGTCGCCATAATGCCAAGAGCGCGTTCATATATGAATTCAATGTTAATAGCTGTGTCCTCTTTAGAATGTTTTATAGTCACTTTCATGACTGCAGTCATGTTCTTCACTTTCTTTGTGAGCTTGAGGTGGAAACTGGCAGGCCATTCACCCTCAAACGCCCTTTGTTCTGCAGCACCCACCTCTACTGCCTCATGGACATTGACAGTTGGGTCATCAATGACGCGGCCAGAAAACACGTTGATGAGGCCTGTGTCAGGATGTTTGCTGGTGTCCAGGATGTCAATGCGGTAGACAGTGTCTCTGAATCTTTGCTTTGTCAGCAGCAGCATCCTTGATGCGTGTGTGGCGCTCTTCTTTGTGTGTGTTGACAACTGTCTGAACACCCCCTTCTTTGATTTCCTGGAGGTAGTTCAATAGCTGGGTCAGCGTGCTTTGTAAAAAGGCCCATATGGCAAAGGTGGATTCATTCACACACACACACACACACACACACACACAACACACACACACACACACACACACACACACGCACACACACACAGAGAGAGAGAGAGAGAGAGAGAGAGGAGAGAGAGAGAGAGAGAGAGAGAGAGAGAGAGAGAGAGAGAGAGAGAGAGATCTAAGGAAACCATTTTTGAGCCTATCATCATCGTTATTGTCATCATCATTGCACGCGCGCGCGCGCGCACACACACACACACACACACACACACACACACACACACACACACACACACACACACACACACACACACACACACACACACACACACACGCACGCACGCACTATAACTAACTAACTAACTAACTAACTAACAAATCAACTAAGTACCTTCAGAAAGGAACAATGTTCACGAAAATTAAAAGAACTAGTTCTGCCCCTAAGACGTTTCTGTTCTTCTTCAGAGAGTTCGTCAGTCTTTCTCTTTTTTAGCAGACGCTGAGTATGGTCTTTGGAACAATAATTTATGTGCTCATACAGTTCTTGTGACACAGTATGAACTCTGCATCTTCTGGAAGCCTTTGACTGAGTCTATCATCTCGCTGCCGGCTTGCTTCCTGAAAACTACTTATCCGTGTAGATTCGATTAGAAGTGGGTTCTTTCTTTGACAGAAAAAAACACTCCATGTCTGAAAATAAGAAATAGAGATCACATTAGTGTGTGTACTAAGAGTCACAGTAGTGAGACAGTGTGTGTGTGTGTGGTGTGTGTGTGTGTGTGTGTGTGTGTGTGTGTGTGTGTGTGTGTGTGTGTGTGTGAACCAGAATGATCGCATCACGTCCTCACAAACGTGAAGATCTATACACAAGCGTTTAGATGTAGGGTGTAATGGCTGACTTCTTTTATATCAAAATATGCTTTGCATTCCACCTCACTCCCACCTCATAAATATCCCCTCCTCTCTCTCTACTCTCTCTTTCTACCCCCCCACCCAAATGAATCATCAAGAATTCTCAAAACACTGAGCATAGTTTTATAAAACAGCTTAAAAAAAAACCATGCAGAACATCTTGCGCACACGTTAAATCCTGTTCCGCTTTTCGTAAGAGTAGGCCATCATGTGCCGGTGGGAACAGATGACATTTACAAAACTGCATACACACGAGGACTGGATGTAAAAAAAAAGCACAAGAGTGCTTATCCCATTATCCTCGATGTAAAAGAATAAAGTGAAAGTGAAAGTGCTGCATGTGTTGGTGGATCACTGGCATCGCAGACTGATCTCTATTAACATTCCAATAGATCTAATACCAGTAAACTACACTTATTTCAGTACTTATGGGTCCAGTGTTGAAGAGAGAAACACTCGTCTTTCATTTTCAGGCCATTAACACATCGTGCGACCTTTCGTGATGGTGTATTTGACGCTCAACTCTTTGTTTTCAGTACACATAGCAGGTGTGTCTAGCATCGTCTGCTAGCAGCGCATTCCTTAACAAGCGTAGTCCATATCAGATAGGGGGGAAGCAGGCCGCGCTGAGCATCTTTCGGCGCAGCCTGTAAATATCACTGCGAGAGGCACTGTTAGCGTCGGCACCCCTGCGCGAATCTAGGTCGACTCATCCACGAGTCGCTCAGCCATCACTCTTGCATGAGAGGGGTGTGTGTATTTGAACCAGCATAAAAAGTTATGCCCATAAGATACAAGTTGGCCCCCGACTGATATGAAGTCTAGAGACCCTGAGGAAGCAGAATCACCAAAGAAAAAAACTTTATGACGAAAAACAAGGTTCTAGTACTTTTACATAGACTGGCTCTCGGACTAAGATACCTATCTGCCTTCCGGCTTCTTCTGCACTGTGGATCCATTTTCTCTCTTCTCTCTCTCTCTCTCTCTCTCTCTCTCTCTCTCTCTCCTCTCTCTCTCCCTCTCTCTCTCTCTCTCTCTCTCTCTCTCTCTCTCTCTCTCCTCTCTCTCTCTCTCTGTGTCCATAATCTTGTCTGACTGTGTCTCCCCCCTCTCTCTCTCCCTCTCTCTCTCACTCACCGCACACACACACACACACACACACACACACACACACACACACACACACACACACACACACACACACACACACACCACACACACAGGCACACGCACACGCAGGGACGGGATAGCCTAGTGGTCAGAACATTGCGCTCGCAGTTTGACGACCCGGGTTCGATTCCCGTTCGAGGGAATTTTACCCCGCTGCTGACTCCACATCAGTGCTGACTCCACTCTCCCCACAAGTCCTTCGAATGAGACTATAAACCAAGGCCCCGTGTGCGAACGCACGGAACATCTTGCACACACGTTAAATTCTGTTCTGCTTTTCGTGAGAGTATGCCATTGTATGCTGGTGGGAACAGATAAGATTTACAAAAAACTGCATACACACTGGGACATGATATTAAAAACGTTAGTGCTTATACCATTATACTAAAAAATAGAATAAGTAAAATGATCCACATGCACTCACACACACACACGCACGCATGCATACGCACACACACACACAGACACACACACACACACACACACACACACACACACACACACAAAACATATCTAGTCTATGTTCTACTAACCCCTTTCCAGTGCCCAATATAACAACTCTACTGGTGTTTTTTTTCTTACCGATCTTGTCTGACTGGGTGGCCTTTGGCTGCTCTGACAGGGGTCTGTGTATTTCAGGTAACTATTCCCGTCCCCACCAGTCCCCGTTTACACAAATGGTGGGATGGTTGTGTCTGTAGTTATGTCATCGAAATGGTTTACCTCTCTCTCTATATGTCTATGTGTCTACGTGCCACTGTCTGTTTCTCTCTGTGTCTGTCCTCTCTGTCTCTGTCTCTGTCTCTGTCTCTGTCTCTCTCTCTCTCTTCTCTCTCTCTCTCTCTCTCTCTCTCTCTCTCTCTCTCTCTCTCTCTCTCTCTCTCTCTCTCGTCCTTATTCTGATATGAGTTATAAAGTTGAGAACAGAAATGGAATGGAGCTCCCACAAGTTCTTCCTTTACTTCTGAAAGACAAAAGACGAAATGGTTTTACATTCCCTCTGTATGTATGGTATGGAATGGTATGTATGTATGTATGTATGTATGTATGTATGTATGTATGTATGTATGTATGTATGTATGTATGTATGTATGTATGTATGTATGTATGTGTGTGTGTGTGTGTGTGTGTGTGTGTGTGTGTGCGTGCGTGCGTGCGTGCGTGCTTGCGTGCGTGTATATGTGTGCGTGCGTGCGTGTATGTGTGTATGTGTGTGTGTGTGTACATGTACATGTTAGGGATGTTATGTTAGTAATTCAAATGTTGTATACTTTTTTCTAGCTGTGAGTTCTCTTGCTATTGCTCACTCAGGCCCGGCGTGGCTCCACACAGAGCAAAGAAGCAGCACAGAGAATCATGGGTTACACTGCAGTACATTGAAATGATGATGAGAAGGGAGGACAAGTAGCAGAGCTCTGTAATCTGATAGTGGTTCTGGGAGCATTTTAAACACTTTCAGCGCTGATTAATTTTACAAAGGTTATCCTGGAAACGGCATGTCGGCACTGATTCAACCTCTTTGATAGAAGTAATGTTACTAATAATCTGAAAACTGTAACAGGATCTTTCAAACGCATTCTTCAAACCTTAGTTGCAGATTATTCTAGGAATGAAAGACTAACCACAGGTGTCTAAAATGATTGGATTTGTAATATGTAGAACTTTAAGGACTGGCTTGCACCCATTGAGCCGGCCCTAAGCTGTTGCTAGTATTGTTGTTTCAGCTCCTAGTGTTACTAGGTGTGTGCTGTCGGCGCCATTCGCTTCAAAAAAAAAAAGTTTCCTGCCAGGCTGACTTGTTTTTGTTCTTGAAATTCAAATTTAAAAGCATGTCCGCGAAACAAAACCCAAACTTTTTAAAAGCCTCTTTGTTGTCAGATTTGATTTGGTTCTGCTGCGTTGGTGGTATGGATGTAAATTCATCCTCGACTGTTTTTTTATAGCGGAGTTTTGGAACTTTGGTGCAGTTTGAGTGCATTGTGAAATAGAGTGGTGTGTACATATGCCGAAATTCGACACAAATGTTAGGGGGTTTTGTTGTTGTTGTTGGGGATTTTTGTTTGTTTGCTTTTTTTGGGGGGAAGGGGGGTATCTTTAGGGGGAGTTGTGTTTTGTCTTGGATTTTGGACGTTTTGCTTGTGTCAGTTGTCTTGGTATTTTCTTCAACAAAATGATCCGTCAACGGTTTGTTACTTTGGGGTTATGTGGGACACAGCTCTTGAATGGCTGTGTTGGTCTCTCTTCAGCTGCACCTTGGCATTGTTGCAATTAATCAGTGATGCTCCACACAGCGTGGCGTTCCTCGTGGATCTGTCACTGAAGTGCAGGCCGTTTGTGGTGTACAAGTGAAACAGTTTTAGAGTGATGGCAGTGACACAGAGGCTGGTTTTGTTTTACTTCCTATTATTTGTGAGTTGGGTAATTATCCACAAGAAATTCTGTTTAAAGGTTCTTGTTCTATGTGGTCGGGAAAATTCATATCACACTTCCTCTCATACAGTAGTACAGTAATTTGACAATTATTTAGACATCCTTTTTTTTCATAGTGAGTCAGTTTACAGTCTTCTTTGGTATTTCTGATTTAGTGCTAAAGCCATTGAGCTATGCAGATAGATTTTGAAATTATATATATATATATATATATATATATATATATATATATATTATATATATATATATATATATGTGTTTGTGTGTTTGTAGTGTTATATATGTATATATATGTGTGTGTGTTGTGGAGAGAGAGAGAGAGAGAGAGAGAGAGAGAGAGAGAGAGAGAAGAGAGAGAGAGAGAGAGAGAGAGAGAGAGAGAGAGAGAGAGAGAGAGAGAGAGAGAGAGATTTTACTTTTTGTATTGTTTATTCTTTTATATCGAGGATAATGGACTAAGCACTCGTGCGATTTTTTACATCCAGTCCCCGTGTGTATGCAGTTTTGTAAATCTTGTCATCTGTTCCCTGCCGGCACACGATGGCCTACTCTTACGAAAAGCGTAACAGGGTTTGTGTGCGAAGATGTTCGTTGAGAGAGAGAGAGAGAGAGAGAGAGAGAGAAGAGAGAGAGAGAGAGAGAGAGAGAGAGAGAGGAGAGGAGAGAGAGAGAGAGAGAATGCGTGTGCAGTCTTTTCAAATAATTTGCATGTCATAATCTTTTTTCATCCATAAAAGAGAGTTATAATAATACCGTGATATTGATCAAAGAGAATATTTCAAACTACTGAATTCACTTGAAAAGCAGAGCTGATTTTTTTTAAACCCACATCTTTGTGTGTTGTGGTATAAATGCTAAAAACATTTGCAATGGCAACCTTTCGGAATATATCTCCGAACAGTGACCTGGGCGAACTGTTCTAAACGTGCATGCATATGTTTGTTGTTGTTTTTCTTAAAGTTTATCAAAAAGAATTTGTAATGTCGGTCCAGTGCCATTCCCCCGCTAGTTCAGTTTTAATTGAATTTAAAATGAGATGATGGCCCTTGCAGAAGAAGTGAGCTTTTTTTGGCACCGATAGCAAAGTGTGTAATTGTACAGATTTTTCCACTGCTGTGGCTGCTTGTGGTTGTCCTCTCAGTTGTCCAAAGTACATACTTTTTTTTTTCTTTGCAAATTCTTTACATCGTTTTTTATTTTCGGGGGGGGCGGGAGGGTAGTTGACCTACGAGTGCAATCTTGTTTCAGAATCTGTCAACTTGTTCCACTGTGTTTTCTAGGAACAGAAGATGTAGACACTAGCCTAGCCACACATGTGGTGCAGTGACCCCACAGGGAAGAGCTTTCATCTCTTCTACTCTTGTTCACCCTCAGCGAGCAAAGTAACCTCAACATAAACCATCAGAAAAGAAAAAGAGGATGACC
This sequence comes from Stramonita haemastoma, assembly GCA_030674155.1. NCBI lineage: Eukaryota > Metazoa > Mollusca > Gastropoda > Neogastropoda > Muricidae > Stramonita > Stramonita haemastoma. The sequence goes on from CM060321.1 coordinate 24,933,446, forward strand.
TCATAACTCAGTAGTAGGTCAGTGGTCTAGAGGAAACACGTCTGCCTGGAAAGCAAAAAGTTCAGGTCAGAAGTGTGCGGTGGTTTGATCCCCTTTCGGGCCAAAATCTTCTCCCCTATCCATTAGATAGTGGTGGTCTGAGTACTAGTCTTTCGGATGAGACAATAAACCAAGGTCCCGTGTGCTGGACGAAATTATTTACCGCACGTGAAAGAACCCACGGCAACAAGAGAGTTCTCCCTGGCAAAATTCTTTGAAAAAAAGCCACCTGTAGGGAAACAAATATAGTTTTAGACAGGAAAAGAAAAAAAGGGTCGCGCTGCTCTTTTGGCAACACGCTTTCCCCAAAGAGAGCAGCCTGAATTTCACGCAAAGAAATCTGCTGTGACTTAAAGTGGTGTAAAATTCAAAGCACAAGTACAGTAATTGAAAAATGACACTTAGACTAAAGGATGGCAGCCTAGTCAGATGCATCAATCGTCATGCCTTTCTTTTCGCTCCACGGCTAGGGTTCCGAGGCTCACCGACGGTGAGAGTTTTGCGTGTGTCACCTTTTTTTTATCCCCTGCCATTTAGGTAGCCGCATTCCGACTTCGGGGACGGTGTCTAAACACGACAGCTGTCTGCCTGTGGTTTTTAAATCTTCTCTCCCGTTCCTACCTGCACGATATGGCCTACTCTTCCAAAAGGTGGAACAGGTTTTTAACGTGTGCGCAAGCTGTTCTGCGTGTATGCGCACACGGGGCCTCGGTTTATAGTCTCATCCGAATCTTTTGATTTTCGGTTCTATTTTTTCCCATCAAAACTTGGGAGAAAAGGCCTGATACATACGAAGAGTCTACAAAACTGCATACACACGGAGACTGAATGTAAAAAAAAGCACATGCATTTTTATTTCATTATCCGCGAAATACAAGAAGAAGAAGGATTTGCGTTTTTTTTCCGTACCGAACAAAATACCCTCAACGCAGAGAATAAGAATAGAGTGGAAGGAGACTGAGTGCATTTGTTTTCGTTGTATTAGATTGTTGTTTTTTTCCCTGTAGAAAAAAGACATACAAAAAAGCCTGGCTGAAATGTCTTGGCTGCAACACATGTTTTGGGGGCAGGGAGAAAATTCAATATCCACACAGACACACTCTGACAGCTCTGTGGGCCACAAATGAAGATGGAACAGAAAGCAAACTTTTCTGGACAGTAGCACAGGTCATTTACATGGTGAACACAACTATCAGACTGTACGCTTGCACGTGTCCTTAACGTTATTGTAGGCCGTACGTGTAAAAAAATTGCATTTTGATGGAAACTGCACAAGTGCAGTAATGCAGTCAGCTAGAAGTATCTCCATGCTAAAACGAACAGCTTGTAGACGGTAGCACTTCAGTTATGATTCCGTGGATTGGGCTCTTTCTGCACCGGTGGTGCCCTGTAGCATAGTCACTAGCTCCAAATGATAGACCTAGCTACATTGAATCTTGACGTACTGGCAGCAAAAAAAACGTGTAACTAATTCTGATGAAGAAAATGTAGATGATAGAATATAGCAATGGCATGAAACAGTGTTGTCTGTGTATCATTCTGTCTTAATGACACAGTTGCCAGTCTTGTCTGTGTATCATACTGAGTGTCCCTTGACACAGTTGCTAGTCTTGTAGCAAGAAGACACACCAGCAAATACACAGCACTGTCCTCTATGTGTTATTTTCTTGCTGCTTGCTAATGTGCTTCCCAAAAGGCAGTGGCACTTTGTTACATACATATGGTCAGGGAGAGCTCTATTATTACCATGTTCTCTTTTGTGTGAGTTGAACGTTTTCAGGGATTTTTCAGTGTAGGAAATTTCAGATTATCATCTCAGCCCAAAAGCACTGAAATCAATACCTTATACTTTACTTTTGAGGGGGTAGTGTGGGGGATGGGAGTCTAGCTTTAGATGGGTTTAAACCCAGAATCTCTTGTTATTTAGACGGGTGGATTATTGGTAGACATCCATACCTCCCACATGGATGTCTGTACTGTTGCTCAGTTGATGCAATAAAGAGAGAAGTAACCCCCACCCCCACCCCTCCCCCATAGTCTCCTAGGTTATTATCAATTTCTGTTCAAGAAAACCACCAAACACATTTTACAATTAAATAAGCTCGAAGAGGAAAAACTGAGGATCGGGGAGAAAAGCACACTTTAGACATGTTGTGCCCATAAGAAGAAGGAATGGGTTTCAACGTTAAGCTGGAAAGGGAAATAAAAACAGAAGGAAAAGGGGGGGGGGGGGGGTCCAAGGGCAGATTGTAGCCATCAAGAAAGTAGGGGCAGAATAAAGTTTTCTTTAGGGATGGTACATGTAAAGAAAGGGAGGGGGGGGGGAAATCAAGTGTGGTTGAGGACAGCCTGTCTCCCTGCAGACACTGACAAGTGTTACTCCACCGCCTGCCTTGTCTGTGACATGGGCTGAGAATGGCTTCACTCCCGTCCTGCATTAGCAAGGCAAATTGGCACAAGGCAGCAGGGCAGGAAACCAGTGTTGGCGGACGGAATGACCCTCTGTGAATGGGCCCTTCCAACTAGGTGTAGAACTGGGGTGCAGTGTGGGACAACAAAAAGAAATGGCAGTTCTGACGATTTGGGGAGAGAGAGAGAGAGAGAGAAGAGACAGACAGAGAAAGAGAGAGAATGGCAGGCAAAAGGTGAATAGGTAGTTTACAGAATTTTATTGTATCCGTCTCCATCAATATGTTCCGAAGAAAAGAGTGTATGCAATGATATATACGTTTGATTAGTGAATGGCATATAACACAGTGCTGCAGCTATTTCTTATTTGGAAAACTGTAAAAATTTCTGTAGAGCTGCTGGGAAAGGCTGGTATTCAGAGCAACTAGAACTGATATGTGTATCAGAGGAAGCAGGGAAGAACATATTATTGAAAGTATCAAGCAAAGAAGAAAAAGCAACGTTCTTATATTCGAAAATATCTATTCCAGTAGCTGACAAAGTTCGACTAATACCCCCACCCCCAAACACGTCAAATGGATGGAAACGCAAAATCAAACAAGAGAACTCTAACTGTAGGCGCTAATAGGCCAGTACTCTCTAGCTGAAAACGATTCCTTAATCATCATAACAGGTGCGCTTTTAGTAGCAGACTGAAGGAATGTAAGAGGTGGGTGTACTGGGTGAGGGGTAAACCCAAACCAGTGCCTGCTAATCTGCTGCATTTGTCTTTTCTCTTCTATTGACAGCCGGGTCTGTATTCTGGGCTTCAGGGGAAAGGACACCAGTTGAGATGCTATTCCTGTTGTTTTAGTTCCTGGGTTCTGCTGTACATAAAGGAGAACATCAGAGTGAATGGGATACCTGAAGGGGCAGGGGGGAGGAGGTGAAGGGCTCTTTCTCTTCCTCATAAACCTCCTTTCTCTGGAAATGTTGCGTAAGAAATCTCCTCTCCGTTTTTTTTTTTTGTCATTGTGTTGTCTTTCTGAATCTGTTTTCTTTTATCCTCTTACTTTTTCTAGTTTACGCTTTCCCGGTTTTCGTCTTACGTTTTTCCCCTAGCAACTATTTTTTTTTCTGGAAGCAATACTGGACCCACCCCACCCCACCCCTGACACACACACACACGTGCACACATACACACACACACACACACACACAAACACACACATAGTTACACGCACACACTTACACCCTCACCCCCTCCACCCCCCTCCACACACACACACACACACACACACACACACCACACAACACACACACACACACACACACACATACACACACACACACACACAGGCTCAAATGGAACCCTACAATGCCAATCTCCATAGCAATGCCCCATCCACTGTGATCAAAGCCCAGCTAACGGGGGGATGCTTCAGTGACTGCTGCTGTGACGGGGAGGCAGAGCGCTAGTCGCCAGGAAGAAATCCCATGCAGCAGGAGTCTTCAAACAGCCCTGCACGTGCAACAGACAATGCAGTTCCACTTGCTTTGTTGTTGTTGATGTTGTTTGGTTGTTGATTTGTTGGTTTTTTTCAGTTCTTTAGTAACTTTATTCTTTGTCTGTCTGTCAGTCCGTCCGTCTGTCTGTCTTTGTGTCTGTCTGTCGGGCCTTTCTTGAATAAATTTTGTATTCCGTATTGTCTGTTTTTGGACGGGAACGAGAGATTTCTGTATTGCTTGTAATTTATATTCAGTTTGTTCGTTGTTGTTGTTGTTGTTGAAGATGATGTTGTTGTTGTTGTGTGTGTGCGTGTGTTTGTGTGTGTATGCTTAGTATGTGTGTTTTTGTGCGCGCGCGCACACATGTGTACGTATGTATGTGTGTATACCTGCGCGCATATGTGTGTGCTTGCGTTTCTGTGTGTGTGTGTGTGTGTGTGTGTGTGTGTGTGTGTGTGTGTGTGTGTGTGTGTGTGTGTGTGTGTTTGGCAGGTAGGTGGGTAATTTCGATTTTTTATTCAGACAAGAGAATGGTTAAATGAGAAGGTATGCACATCGGAACTCGTGTATATCCTGCTTAAGTTCCATGTTGTTTGCATGGACAAGAGACCGCGAAACACAGAGATGGAAAATAAATCATGCAGCAAAAGAGCAGACGTCTCCCTTGGGCCTTTCACGGAAGAAAAATGACCCTTAAAAACAAAGAAACTGCAAACAAACAAGCAAAGAAACAAACAGAAGAAATCTCCCGAAAGACAGGTCAATAAAACAAAAAAAATCCAAAGCAGAATGAATGGGTGTGCTAACTACTACCAGCTCCTTCGCTCTCTGTCTCTGTCTTTTCTTTCTGTCTGTCTGTTTCTCTGTCTATCTTTCGGTCTTCTGTCTCTGTCTCTCTCTGTCTCTGTCTGTCTCTGTCTGCTCTGTCTCTGTCTCTCTCTGTCTCTCTCTGTCTCTGTCTCTTTCTCTCTCTCAAACACACACACACACATACAAGCGCGCGCGTGCAGAGAGAGATTTGATTAGATTTGATTTATCCTTTTATATTGAGGATAATGGAATAAGCACTCTTGTGCTTTTTTACATCCGGTCCCCGTGTGTATGCAGTTGTGTAAATGTCATCTGTTCCCACTGGCACACGATGGCCTACTCTTACGAAAAGCGGAAAAAGATTTAGCGTGTGCGCAAGATGTTTTGCGTGCATTCGCACACGGGGCCTCGGTTTAAAGTCTCATCCGAAGGACTTTTGGGGAGAGTGGAGTCAGCACCGATGTTAACTCCAGGAGAAAATTTTCTCGACCGGACTCGAACCCGGGTCTTCAAATTGCCAGCGCAATGTTCTGACCACTAGGCTATCCGTCCCCTAATAGGTAGGGGAGAGAGAGAGAGAGAGAGAGAGAGAGAGAGAGAGAGAGAGAGAGAGAGAGAGAGAGAGAGACGAGAGACACAGAGAGAGAGACAGAGAGAGGACGAGAGAGAGACAGAGACAGAGAGACAGAGAATATAATGGGAAAGAAATGTAGAGTGAAGAAGGTATGACAGATTTATTTCTTATATCAGCTTTGGCCCCTAGGAGTGTTGTCAGCGAACAAAACCACAGAGTATGTATGGTCGAAGTCAAGGCAACTTTACAACATTTGTTTTTATCTTTATCAGACAAACACAGACCAATAACAGCAACAATATTTGACTATTATGTAGAAACATAACAATGTGATAAATTTTGATAGGAACAACAGCGTTAAAAGTGAAACGGATTGGTAACAACAAAATTTCCAATAAGAATGCACTAAATTATAAAGTAGTTTCATTATAACATAGATACGCTTTGCCACGTTGACAAGTTTCCATTTATAGTATGTTCATCAGGGGGTGGAATTTTATATCACTGAAAATTTACCTTCAAAGTGTTGGTCTGCTTCCTGTAAAAACGGGGTGTGAACATTGAAATAAGCGATAAAATCAATCCATCTCTAGTTTATGCTGCTGGGCGGAGATTCTGTTCAACGTTTATCTCCTGATGGAATATTTCATCCATCACACTGAAAAGGAAAGTTATGATTAGACAATCTGAATGGAATTAACGGTCTACCAAGAGAAGCGGCCAAGCTTTTCAAAGTCTTTAATCGTGCAAAAAATATAGGCTACACCCCTGTGTTAGCCACACTGTGTCTCTATGTCTGAGTTTTTATTCCATTATCCTCGATATAAAAGAATAAATAAATAAATAAATGAGTGATCTTGGATCTTCTGTCTTTGCACAACACTCATGAACTGGTTTACTGAAGGCTAAGAACTTTTCCAAACAAAGACAGGTAGGAATGGTAAAAAGAATTGTAAATGCATCGTAACCAGGATAACTGGAGTTAGTTACGTTGGCGTCAAACAGTGAAGAAATAATGTGAATAAAAACGCAGATATCTTCCTGAAATTTCAAAAGGAATACAAGGAGAGACTGTATCCATAACAGAGCATCCTCAGGTAACCTGGATTCAATGTCAACAAGAAAACAGCCTAGTTTGCTATGGCTCATGCAGGTTGGAGTTGAAATGTTCACACCCAGGAGATTTTAAAAAGACAATATAATTATATAAACCTAACCGGCTACAGAGTAAAAATCTGTTCAAACCCTCCAAAGTTCGTAATCGTAAAATAGCTCTGAGTTCACTTAACCCTCGAGTAATTCAATCTGCATATCCTATGGCAATTGAGCTTTTGTCATTATGCTTCAACAGAGAACACATGGCGTTAGTGGCAAGTCTACAACCATCCTTGATAGCTTCTTTCAACGGCTCACTGTAAATATAAAGAGAATGCAAGATACGTAACTGGAAAATGAAAACATCCACCGATATCCGATGTTAGGTATGTTCTTGCCATTCATGCCGTAGACCATACATGGCTTATTCTCCCACACACAAGGACATGCATTTTCAAATAGGGGCACACCAGATTTTGGGCGCCGGCGTAAGCTACCTTCTCCACGCATGAAATCTGCTTCATAACCTTATCCGAATGAAGGACACGTGCAGGGATGGAATCAAAACGAATGTGTACTCACTTCTCAAAACACACACAAAAAAAAACCCAAAGAAAGAAAGAAACCTTGAGCGGAGACTTCTGCAAAGACACGAACTCGGTCCTCCATTATGACCTGGCCGATATCGAGTTTTGGTGGTTCTAACCACGAAGGCTAGCTATCTGTCCGGCATAGGGGGCAGGCAGGCAGGCAGGCAGGCAGGCAAGGCAGCTAGGCAGGCAGGCAGGCAGACAGGCAGGCAGGCAGGCAGGCAGGCCGGCCATTAAAAGCTTGCAGTTTATCCCTGCACATCGATCGTGGTCCGATGTGACCCCCGAGTTGTTAACAAGCGGCAGTGGCCATCGGAAGATGGTTTCCTCCTCTTCCTCCTCCTCTTCTTGTCCCTGTGGCTGTTGCAGCACGTGTGGGAGTGAGTTATGGGCTCTTGCTTCCTCGCCCCACCTTTTTTTTGGTTCTTTTTCTTTTCTTTTCTTTTTTTTTATTGCTGTAACTGTCCGCTGTCTATCTCTGTCTATCCCTCTGTCTCTGTCTCTTGTTTTTGTTATTTGGTTTATTATTGCTGTTAGATAGTGGTGTTTTTTATGATGTAATCCCAGATAAGAGCGGGGACTGGGCGTAAAAAAGCACATGGATGCTTATTCATTATCCTCGAAATAAAATTTGACTTGACACCCCTCTCTCTCTCTCTCTCTCTCTCTCTCTCTCTCTCTCTCTCTCTCTCTCTCTCTCTCTCTCTCTCTCTCTCTCTCTCTCTCTCTTTGGGGGTAGTGCATGTGTCATTGAGAGTATGGAAGGTGTGCAGGTGATGTGATGCTATGTGTGTTGGGAAAGGACAGAACGGCTTTTTGTGTGTGTGTGCGCACGTATGCGCATGTGTGTGTGTGGTGTGTGTTTGTGTGTTTGCGTGTGGAAGTGGTAAGGTGGAAGTGTGTGTGTATGTGTGTGTGTGTGTGTGTGGGTAGTGAGAGAGAGGAAAAGAGAGAGAGAGAGAGAGAGAGAGAGAGAGAGAGAGAGAGAGAGAGAGAGAGAGAGAGAGAGATCAAGTTTTCTGCTCTTGGCCATCCGTTTCACAGATTTTTTGTTGTTTTTTTTGGGGGGGTGTCTGCAATTCCAGTTTTGTGCTGACGGAAATGTTTTTTGCAGTTCTATTTTTGTTTTTGCCTCCTCCACTGTTGACGGGGCAGGGGGGGGGGGGTGGAAGGGAAGAGGAAGAGTAACATGTCTCCTTGGGCTGAGGATTGTTCTGATCGATGTATGTGTGTGAGTTCGTGTTTGTGTGTATGTGTGTATATGTGTGTGTGCAGGTGTTTACGCGGGTGTGTACGAGCGTGTGTTTGTGTGTGTCTGTGTGTGTGTGCGTGCGCATGTTTGTATATGTGTGTATGTGTCCGTAACACTAAACGATAATTGGGGAGAAAAAGTTTGCATTTGCAGAAATTTCAGTGTAAGTAAACCTCGGAGCTCTCTAGCTGAGTAACCAAAAAAATATCCAAAAGACTATTACCCAGACCACCACATAGTTAAGTGACTTCCTTATTAAGTGTAATTGTGTGTAAAGTGTAAAGTTTTATGTTGGGGAAGAAAAAGTTCGCAAACGCAAAAATTCAACACTGATGAACCTCAGAGCTCTAGCTGAGGAAGGAAAAAACGCCAAAAAAGACTGTAACCCAGACCACCACTGACAGTTTAGTTAGTGTAAGGGGTCAGAAACTGGGGTTCAGACAAGAATCAAACCTGCAACTTTACACTTTCTGTCGCGTTATCTCTGGGGCAAACTCCCCCCCAACCACCGGGTGTTGCAAGTCTTTGGACAGTATGGCCTGACCACCTGAAGTTCACTTCTCTTCTCTTCCCCCCCCCCGTCCTTTCTGTGTCCATGCAGCCAGCCGACTGCGTTCGGAAAGGAATGCTTTTGCTGGTAATTGAAAGAGAGAGAATTAACGATGGATTTTATGGGGACAGTTTTGCATCTTCTGGCAATGGCCCTGCTCCTTGATAGCCTTAAACTGTGTCAGGCACGCGGCTTTCAAGATGTTGCTTTCTGCCAACTTTTCTAATAATATGCAGACATGTCCCTTTTACGCAGAAAGTAAAAAATAACAAAACAAAGCAAAACGACAAAATGGATGAAGATAGAAAAACAAAAGGTTTCTTGTTTGAATAAAATGGAGAATTTGTTTGATATGGGGCCGTCAGGGAAAATACACGGGTTATTGAGTGGAAAGAGCGGGAGAGAGGACAGGCAGGAATGTGTCTTGTCTTTTGTGTATGGTGTAGTGTTCATGTCATTATTGCAGTTCGGGGAGAGGCATAAAGAAAAAAGGTTTGATGATATATGTGCTTTCCTTTTTTTGGTTGGTTTGTTTTTTACGCGATTTCGTTTTTAACTTTGTGTTCAGCTGTTTGTTTTGTGTTGGTTTTTATTTTTGGTTTTTTTTTCTCAAAAGGAAAAAAAAACCACTATGAATTCATTTACATTATTTGAATATTTTCTTCGACGGTGGTGTTTTAGCTGGCGTAAAGGAATATGAAATACTGTTTGCGATGTTATGAGAGCTAGCATCAGTGTGTTGGTTGGAACGAATGACAAGATATCAATAACAAAAACCGTATGCACATTGGTCTGGTGTTCAGATATCATCCCTGAAAGTCGGAATGCGGCTACCGCAATCGTAACGAATGGCTACATGTACAAGTTTCATGATTGGTGAACTTGGGAGCTTTTGCTAAGGAACATAAATTGATTTTAAAAATGTGATGAAAGCACAAGCCCTTGCATAAATAACTTAAAATTACAAACTCTCCGAAAGAAGTGCTTTGGGTGTTAGTCATACGAATAGAAACAATAACAAAGAGCACCCCCCGCCTCCTCTGTGTGTGTGTGTGTGTGTGTGTGTGTGTGTGTGTGTGTGTGTGTGTGTGTGTGTATGTGTGTGCGCGCACGAGTGTGTGTCTGTGAGTGTGTGCATGCCCATGCGCATGCGTGCGTACATGTGATCGCATGTGCGCATGTGTGTGTGGTGTGTGCGCGCATGTGTGCGCGCCATTTGTGTAGCTGCGTGCGTGCGTGTGTGCTGTGTCGTGGTGGTGCGTGTGTGTGTGTGTGTGTGTGTGTGTGTGTGTGTGTGTTGTGTGTGTGAAAAGAGAGAGAAAAAAAGAGTAAAAGAGAATAAACAGTCCTTTGTTCATGCGCTGTGAGTTGAAAGAGCCGGGGAAAACGCTTGAAGATTTGTCAACACAAGTGCCTCAGGTTTATTTCTTCATTTGCCTCCACTTTCCATATTTCGGTTGAAAGGGTTTCCAGTGTGTTTTGTTTCACTGCACTCTTTCTCTCTGTCTTTCATTTAATTTCCTGATTAGCAATAAGAGATCTGGATTTCGTTTGCTATGTGCTATTACTGGGAGGGGTGTTTTCCTTCGTTTTGTTGATGTGATGATGATAGATGATGATGATATGATGATGATGATGATGATGATGATGATGATGATGATGGACGTTGTAATTGTATTCTTTGATGATGCTGATGATGACTCAACTTTCTTCTTGTTCTTCTTGTTCTTGTTTCTTTTCTTGTTCTCTTCTTCTTTTCTTCTTCTTCTTCTTTTCTTCTTCTTCTTCCTTTTTCTTTCTGTCCCCCTGCCTTCTTCACTTTAACAAGCTACCTACTAAATGTAGACAACTTATGTTTCATGTAAAACTGTTTGAAGTTTCCTTACATTTTTATGTAAACAAACTGATCGATGTAAAAAATTGATTGGTTGACTAGATGGTTTACCCTCGGTTTGTTGGTTGGTTGAAAGATTGGTCTGATAGTGGGTTGGCCAGTTGGCTGGTTGGTTGGCTGGTTGGTTGGTTCGTAAGTTGGAATGATACATGGTTTGTGGGCTGGTTATAGATATCTAGTTGGCTCCATAACCTGTGTGTTACATATAACTAAACCATGGTGTTTGTGTTGTGTCTGTGTTGCAGGGGAAGACCTTCGCTTACAGAAAGGCCGAGGTTACCTGGGCAACCCCAGTCTGTCCACCTTCAGGGGGGCTCCCCCCTCCTCCTCCTCCCCCTCCTCCGTCACCTCCTCCCCCTCCCAGCGAGGCCTGACCTCTACCCTTCCCTCCTCCACCACCACCCCCACCACTACACCAACACCTACAGCCCCCATCACCAGCAGCAGCAGCAGCAGCAGCAGTCTCCCAAGGACAGCAGCGGCAGCCTCAACAGCCCCTTCACCTCCACCTCCCCGCGCTCCTACCTGCAGGCCCACGCCAACGGCAGCAGCTACAACCGCAACATCAGCTTCAGCGACGACAGCGTCACGGCCAACGCCACCGTCGACTGCCGCGGCGACCGCAAAAAGGCGTCCCTGTCTTCTGCTTCCTCGTCGCCGCCGCTGCAGCCGCGGGAGGGGGTAGGGAAGGAGGGGAACAAGACCACCTCCCCCATCTCGGCCACCACCACCACCACCAACATACCTCCCCGCGGGGCATTCTCTCCTCTAAGGACAGCGGGTCTGGGCGTTACGGTCGGACGCCAGGAGGATCCAAGTCGAAGAAGCCCCAGCATCAGCAGCATCAGGGGGGCAGCGCCCTCAGTCGCCCCTTACTGCAGAGCGGCCGGCAAGGGCCCAGCCCCCACCTCCGGCAGTCTCCCCCCCTGCCCATCCCCCCCGACATGTCTCCCCTGGAGAACCGCAGCGGGGACGACCTGTACGGCGTCCGGGGCAAGGTGGTGAGCTTCTCCCTGGCCGGGGACTCCTACCAGCTGACGCCGCGCAGGGCGGGGTCCTCCACTCGCCTGCCCGAGGCCGCGCCCTCCTCCTCCCCGCCCCAGCAGTCCTCCGGGGTGGAGGAGGTGGGGGGCAGCCACGTGTACGCCAACCAGACGGGCCACAGCTCCCTGGGGCAGCCCTACTCCCTGACGGACATGAAGGACGCTTTGGAGGACAGCCGGCCCCTGCCCGGGGGTGGCGGGAGGAGGAGGAGGGAGGAGGAGGAGGAGGAGGAGGAAGACGAGGAGGACAGAACGACGACAACCACATCGGGTAGCTACACCATCAACGCGGACGATCTGTGCAATGAAATTGACCACCTCTTCTTCAACGACGCTGTCGTGTAGAGACAGCGGAAAGGGGTGGGGTTGGGGGTGGGGGGGGTGGGCGGGGGGGGTTTAGGAGTTGGGTAGGAAGGGAGGGAGGGAGGATGGGTGATGTGTTTTGGATGATGTGACATGACTTTTTTTTTTTTTTGCTGTTTTGGTGCATTTGTTTTAATTTTACATGGTCCGTCACGTCATGGTAGTTCTTTATATTCTACTTTTTATGTGGATAGATTTTATCCTGGGTTTTTGCTTTTATTTTTTTTGTTTTGATTTGTTAAAACTTTGATTTCGCTCTGTCCAAGTTTGCTCAATAGCGAGGACTTGACCCCAGAGCCGCGTTGTGACGTAAGGCATGTGACGTCAGAGACACGGACGCAGTACAGGCGACGTGCATGACAGCGGATGACCTGACGTCCTAACGGTACTGCTTGACCTTTGCCCTTTGGACCCTGACCCTCTTCACTCACCCAGCTCCCTCCCACTTTACCCCTCTACCCCCCTCCCCCCCCTACCCCCGCCACACACACACACACACACACACCCTGTTTCTCCGCAGTGGCCCCAGTCCTGTTCCCAAGCGTAAGTCCCTGAGGTGTTGACTTTTTGTGACATCCGAACCTAGTTCAGCCAGAATGATGACAGCAAGGTCTAGTATGCCTTTCACAGTACAGACCACTTACTTGTACAGAGGGATGCTTTTTAATGATGGGTACTTTTTATTCTTCTTGTTTGTTTGTTTGTTTGTTCTGTTTAAAATTTGGACGATATTGAAAAGTGGTCACATTTTTTTACCCAAAAAAGGATTGACTATTTTGTGGGGTTGGGTGTGTACGGTTTTTTGTTGTTGTTTTTTCCTTCTTACTTTAAGGTACGGTCAGACTTCGACATATCGTGTGTAAACAACTCAATAACTTCACTGTGGAGAAAGGGTGAAGCTAGCGCCTGCAGGTTTGTGCCGACACCTGGGTGACTGGCTGGCTGCTTGGTTTGTTTGTATGACCCTGATCAGACTGTAGACCTATTTTGATGCACATACTCTATATACGACTGATGGGTGTTATTAATTTATATCGTGTGATTCTTACCTGCTTTTTTTTTAAATGGTGGAGTGACACAGGTAACCCGCATTTGGGTTTGGATTTTTTTTTTTGGCATTATAAGACGTATGGAAGCGATCAGACTTTCAAACATGTCAGTGAAGTCTACGCATTTATTGCTGTTTGTTAATGCCATTGGAGTTTTTATCGGGAAGGGGTGGGTGGGTAGGGGTGGGGAGGGGTAGAGAGAGAGAGTTGGGGTGGGGGGGGGGGTGAAAACCTCTGGCATGAAAAGACAGGGGAAAGAAAGGTCTACTTTTGTTTGATGCGTATGGTGTGTTTTTAAATTCATGTATAATGCATATCACGTTTTAAAACTGTTTGTCTATTGGGATTTGCCATGTCTGCAAGAACGAAAGAAAAAAACAACTATTTTCCATTTATTTTGTTATTACTGATGTGGTCTGACTGAAAACAGTAGGAAAACTCCAAACCATAAGTCGACAGTACTGATATCCAGAAAGTAAACAAAAGATCCTCGCTCTTTTTATAATCAATAATAGCTTTATTTTTTAATAATATCCTCGTTGATTGTGCATTGGGGGGGTTTGTGTTGTTTGTTTTTTGTTTGTGTTTCAATGAACGTGCATTTTTCAAATTTAGCATACTGCTGTTTATTTTCTGAGATCTGCGATAGGCATGTTCATGTTTGTTTCTTCTCCTGTCTCCGTCTGTCTCTCTGTTTCTGTCTTTGTCTCTCTCTGTCTCTGTCTCTCTCTGTCTCTGTCGCCTCTCTGTCTCTGTGCTCTCTCAGTCTCTGTCTGTCTGTCTGTCTGTCTGTGTCACTCTCTCTCTCTGTCTGTCTGTCGGTCTCTCGTTTCTTTTTGTTTTGTGTTTATTTTTCATTTTAATTTTTGCTCTTGTTTATACTTTACTTCTTAAAAGCTGGATTGCGCTCTTAGATATATTTCTTTGCTTGCTTTCTTGTTTTTCTTTATTCTGTTGCTTCTGGTTTGTTTTTATTTTCCTACCTTGCTTCTTTTTTTTTCTTTTTTTTTTTTGTTAACATTTGGTCTTTTCTTTTTTCTTTCTTTTTTCTTTTGGGTTTTGTAAATCCAACCTTTGTTTTGTTAGGCAGATAAGAATTCGAACATCGGACCATAATATCAAATATAACGTGTTGATGCCCAAAATTATAATGCTTCCAAGAATCGGTTTTATATCGTTAGATGTATGTTGTTTGTAATGAATATTGTACACAGCGAACACGAGACAGTGAGTTTGATGGGAACGGTAGTCTCGACCTCTTCATCCTCCCCCGTGCCTCCTCTTTCTCTTTCTCCTTCTTCCACTTCTCCCTGTATCTAAAGGTCTATCTCTGTCTGTCTTTAACCCTGATAACCGTACACTCAAAGGTCAGATATGGTAAAAGACAGGAACTACCATTGATTTCACCGTTTTTGTAACTCTAACTTTTTTTTTTCTTTTTCGTCCCTTTTATTTTTCCGTGTCTTTCTGTCACACACACACACACACACACACACACACACACACACACACACACACACACACACACACCACACACACACACACACACACACAGCTTTCTCACCCGCCTTCCGTCTATAACCACCCTCTCTCTTCTTCCCCTAAATCCCCCCCCCTCCCCCCCCCCCCCCCCCCCCATCCACCGTTCCCCTATTTCTCATGAATTTTGTAAAAAAGAAATATGATTTGCTCTATTCTGCTTCCTGCCTTGTCTTTCTGTCTCTGCCCCTTCAGACATCTGGTTTTAGGTTTGGTTGTGTGCTGTTCTGCAGCCCTGATTATCTTGATTGTCGGGTTCAACTCCAAATATCCGTTCTCCCACTCAAACTTAAAGGGAAAGTGACTGGAAATGATTAATGATTTTATTTGTTCCTGTGTTTTTTTTCTGTTTTTTTTTTGTTTCTTGTCTGATTTTTGTTTGTTTTTGTTTTGTTTTCAAATTCATATTATGTACACAAAAGAGAGCATTCATGTTTTGTTTTGTTTTATTACTCAAGAGCATTAGAAGTGATGATGACTGCATATTCGCTGCACAGTTCTGATTTCAAACAATATGATAAGTAAAATACATATCTAGCGCTGATATATTTGAACTTATGTTTTGGGGGAGTTTGTTCGTTTTTTCGCTTTTTATTCCTGGAAAAAACGACAGCATTTGGTTGTGTTTGGTTTCAAACTGTTGTCTGGGGTATAGTGATCACACATAAACTTTAATACGAAGTGCTACCTTACTTTATTTTGAAGCTAGAGAACTAAACAATCGTTTTTGAGGGTGTATTGTGTTTGTGATGGATTGTTTGGGTCTTTTCGTATGTTGGCTGGTTGTCTGGTTGGTTGGCTAGTTGTCTGGTTGGGGGCTGGTTAATTGGTTGGTTGAATGTTCTGTTCTGGTGGACCATCCTTTCCACTCTGGTTACTTTATATCTTTTAAAGTTGTATTTTTTTAGTTCTGTAGCTTAAGGTAATAGTTATCGGGAGCGGACCTTTTTACTACCTTTCTTTATCTATATGATGATGATGATGATGATGATGATGATGATTGATGAATGATCATCATCATCATCATCATCATCATCATCATCATCATCATCATCATCATCATCATCACATTCATCATCATCACCATTTGCTCTTCTTCTTCTTCTTCTCTTCTTCTTCTTCTTCTCTCTATCATCCTCTTCTTCTTCTTCATTCTTCTTCTTCTTCTTCTTCTTCTTCTTCTTCTTCTTCTTCTTCTTCTTCTTCTTCTTAATCATCATCAATATAATAATCATCAAATACATGTAATCACTATATAATTATTTAGCTATTATTTTGATTACAGCAGAAGTACATTATACATCATTATTATACTGTATATAACTCATAGGGAAGCCAGGCTACAGAAAACACCGTTTAAGGGAAACTGTGTTTTTGCTGAGAGAAGGAGCGGGGGGCGTTAGTCGCCATTAATTAGGTGAAAAAGCGTATCTAGGGTTTATGAAGGTTTTTTGCGGGCGTTGTGTTTTTGAATGCTTGTTTTCTTTTCCATTTGCATTTTGTTTTGTTTTGTTTTTTTTTTTCTATTCGTCTATGTCTGTCCTCTGCTGGGTGCCATTGGGATTGTTCCGTTATTTGAAACCGTTTTGGGAAAAGAAGGAACAAGGAGGGAGAGAAGAGGAGAGAGGGGAGAGAGAGAGAGAGAGAGAGAGAGAGAGAGAGAGAGAGAGAGAGAGAGAGAGAGAGAGAGAGAGAGAGAGAGAGTGAGTTCGCGCTGACTGTGGGTGTGTGTATGTATGTGTGTGTGTGTGTGTGTGTGTGTGTGCGCGCGCACACATGCGTGCATGCGTGCGTGTGTATTTGCGTGTGTGTGCGTGCGTGCGTGTGTGTATGTGTTTGCGCGCGCGTGTTTGTGTGTGTATGTGTTTGTGTGTGTGTGTGTGTGCGCGCGCGCGCGCGCGCGCGCGTGTGTGTGTGTGTGTGTGTGCGCGCGTGTGTGAGTGTGTGTCGCGCGCGCATGTGTGTGGAGGGTGAGGGAGGTAGGGATAGTAGTCGTTTGCGATTTTGCTGCGGTTTTCTTCTATTTCCAGCCAGCTAGAGCCGAAAATATGCCTTCAATATCATTCGTGTTGCTGGCTTGGGAAACAGGAGTATTCTGTTGAATACGGTAGCACACAATACAATACCTAACCAGGACGGAGTAAATACAGCAATCCAAAAAGGGAATACAGTTGGTGGGGATGGTATGTTTGGGAAGGCAAGAGGGAGGAGGGGGGGGGGGATTTCGTGGTTTTTCGTTGCACGCAAAGAAAATAAAATGTGTTATATACTAATGGGTTTGTGTTTTTTGTGGAGTTTTTTTTGGGGGGTTTAGCAAAGTCCACTTTAAATGAAAGATTCGGTGTCTGCTGCTTTTTTGTGTGTGGTTTTTGCTGGTTGGGTTATTATTTTTTTGGGGGGGTTGTTTTGGATTTTTTTCTTCCAAAGAAGGTTAAGCCAGGTAATCTATAAATAATCCTCACCCTCCTATCGACTGTGACTTTTAAAAGTGTGTTGACAAATAGCTGAGCATCTATGGATTTGTTTTTCTCTATAAAATGTGATGTAAAAGAGAAAAGAAAAAAAAACAGACGTTTTTTGTGTTTGTTTTTTTTAGCTTTTACAATTGTATTGTATTGATTTCTACAACTCCCAAACTGATGACATTTAGTGTAGACTTTGGGTTATGTATGGTTGCAGGACCAAGGGACAACTAACCAAAAAATAAAACAAACTTTATCCAGCGCAGAATATAAATATATTGTTTTTTTCAGTTGAAGACAATTCCTTGTATTTTTGAAATATACTGTTGGGAGGGTGGGGGTGGTTGCGGTGTTTGGTTTGTTGCAGGGTAATGGGGGGGGGGGGTTGTTGCAATATACTGTTAAGTCAATCAAGGGACTGATGTTGATAAGTATTATGTCTGTGGAATAGTTATGTATTATGTAGTGTGTGTATGTGTGTGTTCTGTCTGTCTGTCTGTCTGTCTGTACATTTTATCAGTTTCTTCAAAGCAGTGACACGTCACATGTTTTGAGGTGCTCGAATCTATGGATTAAAAAAAAAGTTAAGCGATAAAAGAAATATAGGAAAGAATTGCTTTGTTATGTTTTTGTCTTCCCGGTATTGAGTTCCCTTCAAAGAAAAGAGATTATGTGCGTGAGGAAAAATTATATGTATGAACATTGTTTTCAGGTCAGGGTCGAAAGCCTTTTTTCGGTGAAAATAAAAAGCTAGTTTTTTATTATTGTATTTATGTTACATTTTTTCCTCTGCTTTTACTTGTGGTGTTTGTCTTTTTTTTAAGTTTTATCTTCAAGAGCATCACCTAGCAGGTTTAATGTTTATTACAGTGGCTGTCTTTGTGACACCACAAACCTTGTGAGCAATCGGCTTAAATGATTAAGAATCAACTCAATGGCGTTTTTGTGGGTTTTCATTTTTAATCGTTAATGATACTTTTGCTAAGAAAAGCAATCATACACAATAAAATGTTCCGTTTCTTTTGGAAAAAAAAGTGTATTGTTTTTCAAAACCAGTTAAGTGAGAATACGATCATGAACTTTGCACCAAAACACGTGAAAAGGGAGTGGGAGGGAGGGGGTAGAAGAGGAGGGACGTCAGAAAATAAATGCAATTTTTTTTTTAATGTTTTGCAAATATGTTCAGGGAGACTGTTTTTGGTTTTGGTGTTTTTTTCGGGTCCTTTTTGTGTTGTTTCCTTTAATGCAAGTAAGGCTGAAGACTGATTTCATTTTTACACAAAATTGAAAGAAAACAGTTCCTTTGTGGTGATGTAAAACACACACACAATGATAACATCAAAGCAGGCGGACGCTGCTAGTGAAAAAGCACCTGCCACCCCAAGTGTGAACACTGACCCCAGGGAACGTTCTGACAGTACAACTATAATGTAGTATTTAGTGTCTTACCATTACAAGAAATTCAAAAAAAGCTAAAGGTAACTGTTGATGTAATCATGGTTTTGTGATATCATAGACAACAACGTATCTGAGAAATGGAGCGTGGGGGGAGGGGGGGGATCTTAACCGATTAACACTCGCTTGCTAAGGGCAAAAAGACAGTATGGGGGGGGGAGGTGGTTTCTTTGACACTGTTTGTGATGGGTGTGTGTGTGTTGTGTTGCAGACAGAGAGAGAGACAGAGAAAGAGACAGAGAGAGAGGCGTTGTTGATTATGTTTTCTCTGTTGTTTGTGTGGGAGGTTTTGTTTTGTTTTGTTTTGGGGGTGTTTTTTGTTTGTTTTTGTTTTGTTTGGGGGGATTATTTTTGGTTTGTTTTTGCTTTGCTTTGCTTTTCCATGTTTGCCGTTAAAAAAAAAAAAGCCGCCTGAAGTGAGAGCTGATCGCTGAATGATGGCTTTACAATGCTGGGTTTATTTCAGTATAGAATACACGTCCAAAACAAATGGGTCTGCGGTATATCTATATCCATCTTTTTCTGATTTCATTTCAAAATGATTTACTTCTTGCAATAGGTATTGAACTCTCCCTCCCCCTGTCCCACTCCCCGAAAACATGAAAATCCAATAAATCCAGGCTCACATAAGTCATGTGTGATTGTTTAAAGTCAACAGTCTTTAAAAAAAAAAAAATAAAAAAGCATGAAGGGTTCTGTTGTAGTCTTTGAACAAGTAGTAGAACATACTTTGAACATAAACGATGGGTTTTGCTTTGTTGAAACTAATTATTGAAATGGTTGCTGCTTTTTTTTTCTCCCCTGTCTGTTTTTCGGTGTCAGTTTACAAGCAAACAACGTAAATCGCGCACCAGAAATGAATGACGCTTTTTATGATGATATAGAAAGGTGTCTTTTCTCCCTCTCTCTCTCTATCATTATGGTTTTGTGATATTTTGGTCGCTTTCATAGTGAGCGTAGCTTTGTTGAAAATACTGCTAAGCAGTGATAAACTTGAACCGTGTCATGCTAAGACAATAACCTGATTTCCTATTCAGCGGAAGGTCTTACTGATTTGTTTTTTAGAAGCACTGGAAGTCGAAGTTCCGTTTTTTTAAAGACTTGAGACACTGATGACATTTACGCTAATGATAACATTGTTTTAATGGCAATGTCTGTTGCGGATAATTATATCATCAACCGATCATTTTTATCATCATTATTATTATTATATTTTAAATTATCATTAATATTATCAATATCATTAATATTATCATATATCATCATCATCATATATTTTTTTATTATTTTTTTTTTTAAGACCATAATCCGCATGTCTACACACTTTAAACGTATTGCTGACAATGAATGAGAAGAGAAGCCTGATCCTGTGTTTCACTATCTTGTCATCTGTGGTGGTGTTTTAAACTGCATGTGGTTAGAGGGGGTAAGTTTTCAACGTTTAATATTTTATCCATCTTTTAAATGACTTCATGTGATGCTTAAAATGTTTCATGGATGCAGTTACAAAATAAAAAACACGAACTTGGTCATGCTAGTAGTTTTAATATTGTGTTTTATTCTAAGCAGGTGTTTTCAGCGATGCTAGCTGCTAGTAGGGTATGTTTTTTCAGTTTTTTGTTGTTTCGTTTTGTTTTTTGTTTTTGTTTTTCTATTCCAGTATGCTCTACACCATATACAAAACCCATTCTGTACATCCAATCCAGGCTGCTATACCCGGGTATGGAGCTTGTCGCCACGTGTGCAGCGCTACTTTATTTTTTCTATAATTATGTCCTGTTTTCGAGTGTATGTGTTTCCCCTAGATAATATTATGAGAGTATTCATTTTTCTACCAGGGACAAGGTCTTGTTGCCATCGGTTCTTTTACGTGCGTATGCTGTCTGTTGCGACGTGACTTCCGTTTGTCGGCTCTTCCAAAAGACATGCACTCAGATGGTCTGAGGTATGGGAGAAAAGTCGGGACTGAGAAGGGAATTGAACCCTGGACCTTTTGCTTTCTGGCTGGGGGCCTAACCACTGAGCCATTGATCCACACTGAGCACTGAACAAGATTTGAAGAAGGCGCGATGAGGATGATAGCGGAAAGGAAAAGGCTGGACACATGAAAACAACAACTGCTATGTCCTCAACCTTTACATAGGAGAGCCATCTGCAAACGGGTTGGCATGGCCCTGCTTAGTGTGTGTGTGTGTGTGTGTGTGTGTGTGTGTGTGTGTGTGTGTGTGAGTGTGTGTGTGTGTGAGTGTGAGTGTGTGTGTGGTGTGAGTGTGGTGTGTGGTGTGAGTGTGAGTGTGTGTGAGTGTGTGTGTATGTGTGTGTGTGTGTGTGTGGTGTGTGTGTGTGTGTGTGTGTGTGTGTGTGTGTGTGTGTGTGAAAGTGGGGGAGTGTAGTGAAGCATGAAGGGATGCAGAAGAATATGCTAACATGGTTGTAATTCCAGTGTGGAAGACTTCATTTGATTTCGACATATTATGAAATTGAAGATTAAACTGTTGGGATATTTTCTCTCTTTTCGCTTTAAAATGGGAACACTTATACAGTTTGGGGCACAAACACTGATGCTGTTTGTCTTTTTCCACAGTAATACTGCAATGATTATATGAAGCACAAAGGCACAATATTACTGACCACAATTTTCCAAAATCGTAATGGCTTTTTTTTTTACTATCGCTTTTTTTCTCAAGTTAAAAAAAAACAACATTTTAAAACATTTAAAAACATTTTAAATCACCGAAATAAAGTGTTGTCACACGTGTTTGTCTGTCCACCATGTTTACCATAAATATATGGAAGCAATTTTTACGTATGGTCATAAAATTGCATTTGCATTTTTTTAAAAAACGTTTTTGTTCCATTTTAGATGTGCGTTTTTTTTTATAATTTTCCTTGGGGTGGGGTGGGAGGGATGCTATGATATTTTGACAGTGACTAAGCGAAAAATAAAGACGACCATGTACCAAAAGGCCTGATCAAAGTCAACCTGTTCTAGAGCACGATGACATTGGTGTCTTATGATTTATTTTATCGAATCATCATCATTAGCATCAGCGTCACCAGTCTCTTGACCAAGAAGTCGGAGGCAGCGCAGGGGTGGGGGGTGGGGGTGGGGGGGGCATGTGGTGTCGGGTAGGAGGGACATGCAAGACAGTGCGTGATAGTGTCCCCCAGGCTGACTGACTGTCTTAATTAACTGTTAACAGACACCTTAGGAAAATACCCATTCATCAATTCCCCTTTGCCCCCCCCCCCCCCTTTGCCGCCCGCCCCCCCCCCTTGCCCCCCCCCCCCCCCTGTCATTTTTGTTGTATTTTTCTAATGGAGCAATCATCAGATAATCACATTTTTGGGACAGTTGTTGTTTACCTTTTTTTCTGTAATATGTCCGTCCGTCCTTTCCTGATGACAAGACAAAGAAAGGGCGTTGGTTGTTTAAGTTGCTTTTCATCACATTAAAGGTCTTCTTCATTTCATATTCTCAACTGTAATGCCGAAATGTTCATGGTCAAAACTCCGTAAGAATTAACAATTCTGTAATCATTGGTTTGTCGTGACGACTGGTGATAACAACATGCTGCAATGACCTTGTAGTCTGCAGTATGTCAGTGTATGCTTTGTGTTAGCTAATTTTGTTTGCTTTTCTGGATTGCCAAGATTCATTGGAGGAGGTGAGGGGATGGAAGGGTGGGGTGTAGTTTAGGGTTGAGGAGGGGGGTGGGGTGGAGGTTAATGTTGCTTTACACTCAGTTCAGCTGGTCACTACAGAAGTTGGATTGGGGAGGAGGAGAATGAGGGAATGACAGTATAAAAAGAAAACACGTAAACGTAGGAAAGTATATATATATATATATATATATAATTAATATATATATATATATATAAAAATAATATATATATATATATATATATATATATATATATATATATATATATGCTTGCTTAGATACTGTAGGCAGCATACTCATAGCAATGTTTTTCTCAGTTTTGGTTTATATAAGCGTTGTTTTGAAACCAAACTTGCGACTTCCTAACCATGTGGAGATAGATAGATAGATAGATAGATAGAAGAGAGAGAGAGAGAGAGAGAGAGAGAGAGAGAGAGAGAGAGAGAGAGAGAGAGAGAGAGAGAGAGAGAGAGAGAGAGAGAGAGAGCTTATACCCACAAAGATTTTGATGTTTTTGTCAGTTTAGTTTTTTTTAGACATTTTGAGTGCTGCGATCCTACTTCGGTATATAGCGATGATTTATGCACTTGGTAAACCACACATCTATTTGTTTAATTGAGGAAAGGACATTTCCGTACAAGGCTGAATCTGTGTCATTAATGAAAGACCTGTTGAACATGAACATACTCCGTAACAAGTCATACCGCTGATTGAAACCAAAAAGAAACAAGTATTTTTTTTCTCTGAAAAATAAATAATGCACACAACAGGCCTTTTGATAAACCTTACACCGCGTGCGTATGCGTGTGTTGTGTGTGTGTGTGTGTGTGTGTTCACGTTACGAATATTCGCTCTAACCAGACCTCGACCATAGGCAAAATCCTCGTTAATGTTGGTCTCTTTTTTTGCCAGTAACCTGGCGATCTCTATGAAGTCGGGTGAAATAACTCCTTTCTCTGGGTATAGATAGTACCGCGTTGAAGCATATTTTACGTTTTAAGATCCCCCTCTTCCCTCCCTGTTGGTGTATTATTTGTCGATTCCGCAAAACCACGCAATGAAATGCATGTGTACCGGGTTTAGAATGAATGTCAGTGTTTTGTTTTACCTTCTACCGACTCATGCTGAAGTGTGTGTGTGAAACAAGGGTGCGCTTTGTCGATGTTGTGTGTTGAAGGGGATTGGTTTGCTCTTCGTCTGAACAGAGAGATGGCATGACTGTTTGCGCACAGTATTGAAAGCCTAGTACGATTCTGCTTACCGGGGCTCGCCCTCCTTCTCTGAAGTGAAACGAAGTCTGATTCAAACCTACGCTTCTTTTTGGGTATCGTACTGGAATATTTTTTCGGCGTTTTTTTTAAGGGTGTTTTTTTTTTTTTTTTTTTTTTAGGGAGTTGGGTTTTGTTGCTGTTGGATTTTGTTTGGTGTTTTTCGGGTGGGGTATTTTATTAGGGTTTTTGGGGTTTGTTTATCCTTGTTTTGATTGTAATCTGTAATATCATGGCAAAACAAATGTATGTAGCACCAATGCTCATGTCACAAGGGGTAGTAGTTTGGTGCTGTTACTGGGCACCACAGACATGACGACTATGGACTGAATAAGTAGCAAAACTCCATTGAAACTTTCTGCTGTCCAGCAGCATTCCACAAGTGGGATGCTTTCCTTCACCGTAGATGCCATTTGGGACAGGTTTTGTCATATAATGGTGTCATATATTTTAAAAAGAAGAAAAGACTGTGTACTTTTCTTATTAATAATCATTGCAGTTCTATGTTCGTTCCTTCAGAAATTGTACAGTACGTTAATTGATTGTTATGACTTTTTTTTTCTTGGTAAAAGCCAGACAGGTAAACTGGTCAGATTAAAGCAAAACAAAACCGAGAAGCTGGCAGTTGCCAGTTTAATTAACTACAAGCAGACTTTGGGTACCATTGGTTTGGGAAGGGTGTTCTTATTATTCAGACAATGTTCACGGTGTGCTGTTGTGTTCTGCTCCCTAGTTTTTCTCCATCCTTCCTGTGGATTAGAGCAAATATGCAACACGAGAGGTATGCTGAGCTGATTAGCGGGGAGGGAGGGGGGGCGAAAGGTTCAGGTTTCCAAAGCGTGCATTGAACGGTATTCATGCTGCCGTGTGCGTGTTGGGGTGGGGGGAGGGGGGAGTGTGTGTGTATGTGCCTCTCCATGTGAATATGGTGGGGTTGGGGGGGAGGATTAACATGATGTGGTTTTCTGTTGGGGTCTTTGTTTATTTGGGAGGGGGGGGGTAGTTTTTTAAACTTTTTTTTTAATCTCCAGTCCGTTCTCCTTTACACTCTCTCCCAATTGAGACATCTCAACTATCATTGTCTCTGTGTCATTTCCATTAAGATTACATTTGGTAATTTTGTGAAGATAACTCGTTTTTTCGGTACACGGTGAGATTTTGACAGTAGTGTATTCAATATGGAAATGATTGTATGTCTCATGGTATCCAGATATGACCGGAATTGTATGTTTAGTCCTATCGAGAATCATTGATGACTGCTTTTTGTTCCAGTTTTACTGGAGTCTGTTTGTACCAAATAAACAAAAGAAACAATCTTAGTTTTCATAATTTGAGGGTCTATTTTAGAATAGACTAGACATATTGGTGTATATGTACTACCTCAGTATACTCTCTCTCGGCCCCAGTCTATAGCGTTTTTCATCTCTCATCTACACTATTGGTTTTGCAAAACAAACAAGAAATGATGTATGTAACAAGTCTAGGAACAAGACGTGAGAAAGCATGAAGTCTGTTGATTTTTACCCATGCTATGGTTTGGTGATGTCTTGGTTTATTTTTGTGTTTTAATCGACTGGTAGGCTGATGAAATTAATGTTGCGATTTATTTTTGAGGTTTGTTTTCTTGGTGTGTAGCTAATAGATATTGAATATGCACACAAGTATAGCGAATATTATTGACGTTTTTTCATGGTGTGAAGCTAATAACATGGGGTTGTTCGCAAGTAAAATGTATACAATGCCTACAGCTGCAAAACAACTCTTAGAAGAGGTGGTGTTTATTATTTTTTGGAATTGAAAGAAGAGCTTTGTTTATTTGTTTGAAATTATGTGACAGACCGTGAGGTTTTCTCTGTGGTCACGCCTGATCAATTGTTGTAGTGTATGAAGGGAGGAGGAGGGGGGGGGGGGGTTCTGTTGTGTCTGTTTGGGGTTGGGGAAGGAGGCGGGGGGGGGGGGGGGTAACACGTAGATGGAAGCCTGTACGAGTTTTTCTTAATGATAAGGATATTATTTTTATTTGTATGTCTCTGATTTGGTTTACTTATTCTCTAGTTGGTTGCTTGATTGTTCAGTTGGCTTTGTCTTTTCCTCTGTGGAAAGGGTAGTGCCAGCCACCGCATTCAAACTGTTGTTCAGCTGTTGAATTTGGGAAACGGCTCATAGACTTTACCCCTTTGCCAGGATTGGAGCACTGAAACAGTCTGTCTTCTTAAGGGTTGTTTTTGTTTAGAGTTTCACACTGAAACGGTCTATCTTCTTGTGGGTTGTTTTCATTTAGAGTTTCACACTGAAACAGTCTATCTTCTTGTGGGTTGTTTTTATTTAGAGTTTCACACTGAAATAGTCTATCTTCTTGTTGGTTGTTTTTATTTAGAGTTTTCAGACGAGAAAAAAACCGAAAATGAAACAATTCGTTTCAGCTACAAACCAGTTTGTGTCTTTCCTATTATGATTTCATTCTAGACAACAAAGAGACAACGTAAGGAAACATTGTATTGGTATGTGACGCTTCCAAACCCAATATCCTATTCGATTCTGTTGTGGAATTACTGCGGACCTATCTGAATTATGTAGCCATTTTTTTTGTGCTGGATTGAAAACTTTTCAAATATATTTGACAGAGGGTGGGAGGGGGGGGGGGGGGGGGGGGGATGTTGGGTAAAATCTAAATAACGTGAAATGTCATGGTTTTTTATTTTTTAACCTGCAACCAATCTTTCGTGTAACGGTTCTTTGTTTACAAACTGTGCATCGAACCTTCAAATCATGGCTAGCATTTGGGAAATGAGCGTGAGTGTTTATGATGGCGGTTTTTTTAGTTGTTGAATTCATTGCTTGTCTGTTGTATGTGCACGCAGATTACATGGCTTTTTGTCTTGATGGTGTCATTTACATGATCATTATTTTACACTGCCACACTTCAAAAATAGCAGAGTAAGACGTCTGGCTGTGCCTCTATCATTGGCAAGACTTTGCTTGGTGGCAAACCTTTCGGACAATGTGTGAACGTTATGGCTGTCACTGTATCTGACAACACAAAGTTACTGATCTGAATTCATGCCTCATTTTGTCTGTTTAGAAAAGAAAAAAAAAAAAATTGTGGTATGAAAGAAAAAATTGAGAGAGAAACAGTAGGAAGAAGGGAGGGGAGGGGAGGGAAGAAGGGGTTTTAAGTGATGTGTGGTGATGTTTTATCCTCTTTTAACAAAAGAAGAAGAAAGAAAGATTGCTGTACAATAAAATTGTGATATGCTTTGGTGACGTGGTGTTCTTTCCATTCTGCTGTGTCATGTGGCTTTGCTGTCGCTTGCTGTCTGTGTGGCTGGTTTTCCTTGTCTGTCTGTCAGTTTGCCTGTCTGTTTTCTGTTCTGTCTGTCTGTCTGTCTGCGCACCCCACTCTTGCTTTCTTACACCTCTCTCTCTCTCTCCTCTCTCTCTCTCTCTCTCTCTCTCTCTCCTCTCTCTCTCTCTCTCCTCTCTCTCTCTCTCTCTCTCTCTCTCTCTTCTCTTTCTCTCTTCTTTTACCCTCTCATTCTCTTTGTGCAATCTGTGAACACACATTCTGCTGTCCCAGCGGGCACTGTCCACACTGCAATGTTGTGATCACCTTCAGTACCACCACTACCAACCACCACCACTGTCAGCACCACACTGCCTCCTGTCCATAGACTGAATTGCCTTCAAAGATCACCTTGAGACTGGAACTAAAAAATAGATTGAAACTTGACGCATAATTAGCATTGAAATACAAAAAAGTATTCATTTACAACAGGATATTAGAATTTAAAAGAAAATGTCACGAAATAACGTCCGGAGACAAAACTTAGTAAGCAAAAATCTGTCGACCAGACATGAAGGAACGGTGTCTCATCTCATTTCGAAGAGAAAGCGAATCATAAGCCAAAGTTTGTGACATGTTCATTATTTTATTGAATACATTGTGCGTCGATCACTCCGCTTTCTCACGTGGAGAGTACGTAGCCGAAAAAGCAGCGCCACTTACTCTTTTTTTGTATTTTTTGTGTCTGCACTAGTATTAGTTTTCCTAGAAGTGCAGCTTGTTTTTCTGCAATTTGTTTGCTAAGTACAAATGTGTTGTGGTGGTGGGTTCTTTGACGTGTGCTAAATGCCACCACACGTGGTCTTATGGATGGGGGACATAGTTGGGATTCTCTCATGATTATCTTCTTTGCGTTTGCTTATGGGGTGGGTGTGTAGTGCCTGGTCTTTTTCTGTGCTTTTCATTTCCAAGAGGTCTGCTGCCTACACATCTTAGTCGACACAGACCGTCTTCAGAGTAGTTCGTTTTTTTTGCACAGGATACATGTTGGACATATTTGTGTTTCAGGAACCCACCATCCGCTGACATAAATTACGGGATCTTTAACGTGCATCTTTCATTTTCTGCAGGTGTATAACACGAAGAGAATTACGGTACTGGCAGGTCTGCATTTGAAATTGACCTGGGACATTGTAGATATACCCCCCCCCCCCCCCTCCTTAATTTTACCTGACATAGCGGCCGAGATTGGAACCTAGATTTCACAGACCTGCGGGAGTGAACTCAACGGTTTTGACCACTCAGCTGCAGGGTCGGTTAGTTGGGGTTCCAATGGGAATCACACTTTCGTTTCTCGCTTTCTTTCAAAGTTGGTTACACATAGATCACCTAATCGCTCGCTGGGATTAATGCTGCAGGGTAAACTTTGTGAAATGAAATATGCAAAAGTTAAAAAAAGAAAACCGAAGCCAGTATTAAATTGTGCAGCTTAAAACATATATCAGTTTTGGAATAATTAGTTCATACACTGCCAGGGTGGTAGTTACGGTCGAGGTCATCGCTGGGGACAGGTGCTCTCTAGGGTTTTGTCACACAACTCCACAAAACTGGGACGGTGTCTGCACGATCAAACCAGCCACTGACTGTGCCTGCCATCTTTGTCCTCTTGCACATATTTCTGCCTTTCTTTTTCCTCTAGATGCTGTAGGCCTATATGATAATCAGAGTTTAAGAGTACTGTATGTTAATGATAAGAAGGAAACTATTGATCTGCATTCCTTTTGGCGCAGTTTAAGAGTACTACATGCAAATTATGCAAAGAGAGATAATGACCTGAATTCATTTTGACATAGTTACGGTAGTAACCAACTTTTTTTAGAAACATTTTTTCAGTGTGCACTCTTACTTCGTTCAGTTTGTATAAGACAAGTCTACTTTCTGTTTTTTTACCAAAATAACGTTATTATGCAGCGTTTCCGACAATAGGTAAAAATGCTTAGCATCACACTTTTCTATTTGTCTAAAAGGTAAAGGTAAAAGTGTTTCTAACTTAAGTGGTCGTATGGCAGCGAGATGTCAGAAACCTCAGCTTCTCCAGGGGCCAGCATATTGAAGGCGGTACCCATCTCCTCTCCCTGGCTACTTTACCTTCCCTGACCCTCAAGAGGGCAGAGGTACCCTATTTACAGCTGGGTTAACTGGGGGACTGTAGTGAAGCCAAGGCGCGCAAACGGTCACCCATCCTGTTTGTCATCACGCTCGACGCCGCTGGGAAAGCGAGTGCTCTGACCGCTGAGCTATCCCGTCCCCTTTTGTTTGTCTTCGGTGCTGATTATTGAGATTGTTGGATTTGTATCGCTCTAAAGAGATGAAAAGCTACACCATTACCAGATTCGAGCTTATCGGTTATGCCTCTTAGTTCTAAGCTACCAGCAGTGTTCTGTTTTAAAAGATGGAGTTGAGTAAAGGCTCTAGAACCAGAGAGTGGGCTTTACATTAAGTACCTTGTCAGCAACAGGGCGTTTCCCGTATGTGTATTATTGTGTTCCGTTTTTTTTATATATAATCATCTTTAACGATGTTACAGATTATGTTTTGATCCACTTTGTTGTGTAGGCTTAAGTTTTTGTTCTTATGTATTAAGAATAAAGACATGTTTTTAGCATACAGAATTTCTGATGTAAAGTGCAGCTAGTTTTGATTAGAACTATTGGCAATGCTAAGGGACATATTCTCACAATATAATGATAATGCAGTGCTTATAATAATTGATTTTTTTAGTTTTAATGTCCATTTTGTGTTTGGATATTGTGACGATCGTTTCGTTTTGCTGGTGGTTTGGTGTTGGGTGGTGTGTGTGTTTGCTTGAGCTCTTAAGCTTTAGTGGAAAATGTTAAAATTTTGCTATTACACATACATACATACATACATACATACAAATACATACATACATACATACATACATACATACATACATACATACATACATACATACATACATACATACATACACGCATACATACACACATGCATACATACATGCATACATACATACATACATACATACATACATACTATACATACATACATACATACATACATACATACATACATACATACATACATACATACATACATACATACATACCATTCAAACATACATACATTCCAAACAATACATTCAAAATACATACATACCATACAATACATACATCATACATACATATACTACATACATACATACATACATACATACATACATACATACATACATACATACATACATACATACATACATCATACATACATACATACATACATACATACATACATTCATCATACATACATGCACATACAATCAATACATACATACATACATACATACAATCATACATATACATACATACATACATACATACATACATACATACATACATACTACATACATACATACACATACATCACATACATACATACAACACACATCACACACAAACAACACACACACACATATATATATATATATATATATTATAATATATATTATATATATATAATATTATATATATATATATAATATCTCTTATATATATATACATATTATATATAATAGTATATATATATAATGTATGAAGCCAACACTGTCCTCATTATTAAACAAAAAAAACGAAAACCACAAAAAACCTGAGATTTTCTATATCTCCTTTCACCATCTTAATTATTAATTTTTGTTGCTATTGTTTACTGTCGATGTTTTTTTCACGTCCACCCAAAAAAGTTTTTCGTTTTTTTGTTGTTTTTTGGGTTGTTGTTTTTTTGGGGGGAGGGGGCGTGAACACAAGGAGCACTATCTACCAATGTTTAAGGGGACAGAGACAAGACTGCTTTTTTTTCTCTGTGTGCTTGCGTAAACTCTTAACTTTCACAGCAAAGCTTCATGGTGATTTTCTTCTTTGTGTTCTGTTGTTGTCTTTGTTTTTGCTGATAGTGTTGTGGTAATGATGATGTTGTTTTGTATCACTCCATAAGCCTACCACGTGAAATCCGGTTCCGTCTTTCGTAAGAGTAGCCCATTGTGTGCCGGTGGGAATAGATGACAAGATTGACAAAACTGCATACACACGGGGACTTGATGTAAAAAAGCACATGAATGCTTATTCCATTATCTTCGATTAAAAAAATAATAATAATAATATATTTCACACACCCACGAGGTCACCCAGACTATACCTTACGTCTCATGCATCACACCTGGAAATAACTTTGGACCGGACGTGTGTGTGTGTGTGTGTGTGTGTGTGTGTGTGTGTGTGTGTGTGTGTGTGTGTGTGTGTGTGTGTGTGTGTGTGTGTGTGTGTGTGTGTAGGCAGGCAGGCCGGCCGGCGGCAGGCAGGCAGG
>CM060321.1:24969671-24979671 GCA_030674155.1 Stramonita haemastoma
TAAAATGAGACTAGATGCAAGGAACATCATTCCAAAAGTATAACATGCTTTTGGTATGAAAACTTTGACGTCCACTGTTTATTGTTTGATTGCCCCCTACTTGTTAAACATGATACATAAAGAGAGAGTGGGGCATTCATGAGGATATTCCAATACTCATGAAGTGTAATGTGGCTCTAGCTCAGCAATTCATCACATCAGCTATTTTAGTTGCTTATTCTTCTTCTGAAAGAAATCTGCTGTAATTAGCTATGGGACATGTAATATACCGGTATACAATTACATACATACATACATACATACATACATACATACAACAACACACACACACACACAAACATACAACACACAACACACACACCACACACACACTACACACACAACAACATACACAACACACACACACACACACACACACACACACACACGTATGTATATATTTGACATCAAAGTGAACAGACGTTAAACAAACAAAGCAAAACTAACCCAAAAATTAATGCTGACAACCAGGTAATGCTTTACGAGTGTTGCAAGTTGTTTGAAGCCTGATGCCCTTGTGCCTTGGGTGATAATAACAGCGGTGCTGCAATGCCCTACATGCTGCCTCACCCACACCACTCTCTCAACGATCAGGGCAGAAGCAGACTGTTTGCCGCGGTGTCCATCCTATACCTGTCGCTTTGTATGGAAACCGTTCTTCGTCAGGGTGCTTGCTAAATAAATTGATAGTTCTGGGGTATGGCAATAAACTTTGTCAGACTATCTGTATGTTTCTTTCTTTCTGTCTGTTTTTTGTATGTTGTTGGTGTCTACCTGTGTATTTTTGTCTGTCTGTCTGTCTGTCTGCCTCCCCCCCCCCCTCCTTCTCTCTGTCTCTCTGTGTCTCTGTCTCTTTTTCTTCTTGTTCTTCTTGTTCTTGTTCTTGTTCTTGTTCTTGTTCTTCTTCTCTTCTTCTTCTCTTCTTCTTTCTTCTTTTCTTCTTCTCTTCTTCTTCTTCTTTTTGTTCTTCTTCCTCTTCTTCTTCTTGTTCTTCTTCTTCTTCTTCTTCTTCTTTCTTCTTCTTCTTCTTCTTCTTCTTCTTCTTCTTCTTCTTCTTCTTCTTCTTCTTCTTCTTCTTCTTCTTCTTCTTTGCATTATTCTTTGCATTTTCTTTGCATTCTTCTTTGCATTCTTTCCCGGTCCTTATTTTCATCAGAATACTTTTGCTAATGTTTTCTTGCTGGTTAGAAACACTGCATTGTTTATGCTCTTTATCCCTTCAGTCAAAATACGGCTACCTAAATGATGTTGGGGAGATGGGACGGTCACATTGGCTGAAAATCTTACCGTTGATGAACCTCAGAGCTCTAGCCCAGGAACGACTAAAAAGAAATCCATGCCCTTCCAACCCCCACTTTACCTGCATATACACACCCACGCACACATGTATGCACAAGGGATACCTACATGGTACATTGGTAATGATATAGTTATCTTTGCGATTATCTTTACGAGCACTAAATGTTATTTTTTGTTTATTCTTCATTTGTGGCAGCCCTGTGGGATTGTTTCCATGGTTTTCTTATTTTCTTTTATTTCGGGGATAATGCATTAGCACTCATGTGTTTTTTAATCTATTCCCCGTGTGTATGTAGTTTTGTCATCCGTTTCTACCGGCACACAATAAGCCTCATCCGAAAAGCGGAATGGGTATTAACGTGTGTGCAAGATGTTCTGCGTGCGCGTGTGCTCACGGGACCTCGGTTTATAGTCCCGTCAGAGGGACTTTTGGAGGGAGTGGAGTCGGCACCGATATTAACTCTAGAGGAAAAAATCCCTTGAACGGGATTCGAACCTGGGTCAGCAGATCACGAGCACAACACGCATTACTCTAACCATCAGGCTATCCCGCCCCCCGTTATGTTTTTGTGACGTTATGCGGGTTTTTGTTGTTGGTGTTATTTTGCTGTGGTTTCTTTGTATTTGTTAGTTTGTTGGTTAGTAGGAGGAAGGGAAGTTTTGCAAGTAATATTCGTTTAATCTGTTGTACAACTGTCAATATTGATAAGTAAGAAGCATTGATCACTCATCAACTGTATGTACCTTTGAAGAAAAGCCGCGACATGACAAGTATGAGGGTGGGGTACCAGACTAGTGACAGTAGCTTTTAACATATTTTTTTTTATGCCATGGGAGATTGCAAAAAGCCATACAACAACCTTCTTCTTGTGTGAGTACATACTTGATACTGATTATTCATTTGAATGGTATTCGAAGTCGTCATTACTTTATTTTGGGAGTTACTTTAATTTTTATGTTTAATATGTTGTGTGTGTGTTTTGTGTGTATGATCCGCGTGCGCGCGCCGCACACATAATTATTATGATATATGTGCGCAAGGATGTGTGTGTAGTGTGTGCGCATGGCTGTGTGTGTATGTGTGTGTGTGTGCGTGCGCGCGTGTGTGTTGTGTGTGTGTGTGTGTTGTGTGGATGGATGTGTGTGTTGTGTGTGTGTGGTGTGTGTGGTGTGTGTGTGTGTGTGTGTGTGTGTGTGTGTGTGTGTGTGTGTGTGTGTCGGTTTCACCTTAGTTTTATCTCTGATTTTTTTTATGACGATTTTTTCACAAGCGTCACGTAATTCCGCCTTGTGCGGTGGTTGCTGTGCATTGATTGTCCTTTTTTGTCGTTGGTCAATCCCCATTTCTACAGCTGATTGGAATGGAAAAGGTTTGCACTGCTTCTCAGTATCATGCTTTAAGATGCAAGGTCATGACATCTTTGGTGAGATTGTTTCTGTTTGAGCTTGCAAAACATTATACTTTAAAGGGAGTCTCTTCCTATAATTGTACGGGCCTGTCTAATGTAGATGACTATCAGTACTACTTTAAAAAGAAAATGCCAAGCCACAATAATGAGTCCAGCAATGTCCAATGATTCAACAACCATTTGGCTTTTCTCCCGTTTGCATCCCTATACCAAGGTTTTGCTTGATCGTTTTTGTTTTGTTTTGTTTTGTTTCCTGTGTATTGTTGTGGTTTACAGGTTCAATGCAACAAATACCCGCCCCTCTTTCAGCTAGTCAATGTTTGTTTTTACAATCTGGAGGTCAAATACTACAAGGACATTATTTTTTTACAACTGAATTTGTTCACCTATGCTGTTAAACAAAAGATTTTTGTCTCGCCTTTTACCCTGCATTTTTCTCACTTTTAGACTGTGCCTATCTGTCTCTGTGTGTGTGTATGTATGTATGTATGTATGTATGTATATATAAAAGGAAGGAAGTTCGTATTTCTGTCTCTCTCTCTCTTCTTATGCTTCTTCTTTTCATTTTTCTTTCTTTCTTTTTCTCTGTCTTTCTTCCAGATTTCACTTTGCTGTTTTTATCGTCATATTTTGTATTTTGTCTGTTCAGAGATGATTGTGGCCGGACAGGAAACCTGACTTGATGACAAGCCCCTAACAATTTGGAACTGTCTGTTGACACTGTCACTACTATCTGCTTCATTGTGTGACCTTTCAGTGTGAAAATGCCTCCTGTGAAACATTTCTGGGTCTTTTTTTCAGGCATATGTATTTAAACTTACGTTTCTTCCATAACCTGGTTTTCTGGACTGACTCTGTCAGTCTGTCTCTGCCTAGTGGTATATCTAGTTCAGAATGACATCTAGAAGCAGATTGCACAATGATATATTTTGTTGTGAAGGCAAAGTGTTTGCTAGAGAAGAAATTTTGACCACCACCCAAGGAAACAGAGCGTGGCACAATTCACAGGTGTGTCTCGATTTAGAAATGCGACCCTAACACAGGGCTCTGATCGTATGGGAGGTAATCTATTTACCGCCCCATCACACACACACACACACACACACACACACACACACACACACACACACACACCACACACACACACACACACACACACACACAGATATAGAAATAGATATATAGATATATAGATATATGTGTGTGTGTGTGTGTGTGTGTGTGTGTGTGTGTGTGTGTGTGTGTGTGTGTGTGTGTGTGTGTTTGTGTGTGTGTGTGTGTGTGTGTGTGTGGACGCTCCAACACATAAGGAGTCGCATTGCACAAGAGGTCAATTTTTAGTTATTCACAAGTTAATAATCTGCAATGAAAAGGCTATTTAATACAAAAAAGGATTGAAAATCGGACAGCTCTGTGCAAAGTTATTACAAATTGAAATGATACACTGCAGGATGTGACAAAATGAGAAACGGGCAAGATTATTTTCGTAACAGGTTGTCAGAATGAGGGCTTGGGTATTTTCAAAACACATTTAAAAGCAAAAGGAATAGAAATTATGCCTTGATGTTCTATTACAAGGTAAAATAACAGATATAGTTTAATAATCGATCCAAATCTCAACATCGACAACTTGACCCCCATCTGCTTTTAATGGCTCCTAGCGCAAAATTGAGTAATGTGCTAAGCGACTCATTTCGTGGTGGAGCGCCACAATTATATATATATTTTTTTTTTTTCGTACCTTTTGTGAAAATTCCTCGAAAAACATATGGTAGCTTTTTTTTTCTCCTGATTTTTTCAAATTATTTTACAACTTATTTTCAGTGGTCAAAGAGATACTTGTGTACTTTTGTATGGTCATTGCTTCTGGTCATAGTCCCCAAACAGGCTCTTGGCTTTGTTGCGTGAGTACGTACATATTTCTGATGGGGGGGGGGGGGGGTCTCAATGGTCAAAAAGTTCGTATTTTTATAGATTACTTTGCTATTTGGTTTGAATTTAGCCTGCGGTTACTAGATGACATCTCTCTCTCTCTCTCTCTCTCCTCTCTCTCTCTTCTCTCTCTCTCTCTCTCTCTCTCTCTCTCTCTCTCTCTCTCTCTCTCTCTCTCTCTCTCTCTCTCTCTCTCTCTCTCTCTCTCTCTCTCTCTCTCTCTCTCTCTCTCTCTCTCTCTCTACTCTCCAGTATGCTATTTTAAAGTTGTATTCTTACAACGATTATTTGTTTCATATGTTGGATGATTTGGTATTTTTCTTTTAGTTTGAAAAAATCATTTCTTTTTTGTTTGGTTGAGAGGTTGGTTCGGTTAGTTTTTTGCGTTCTTTTTGCCAGAGGGCTGGTTGTAAAAAAGCATGTTTGCATGTTTGCTTCATGCAAGTTAATTGTGTCTCTGTCTGTCTGTATGTTCATTTGTCTGTCTGTCTGTGTATGTGTCTATGTCTATGTCTTGTCTGTCTGTCTGTGTCTGTCTGTCTCTGTTCTGTCTTGTCTGTCTGTCTGTCTTGTCTCGTCTTTCGTCTCTCTTCCCGTCTCTCTCTCTCTCTCCTCTCGTCTCTCTCTCCTCTTCTCTCTCTCTCTCTCTCCTTCTCGTCTCTCTCTCTCTTCTCTCTTTCTCTTCTCTCTCTCCTCTCTCTCCTCTCTCTTTTCTCTCTCTCTCTCCTTCTTTCTTCCTTCTCTGTCTTCTTTTGTTGATCTCCCTCTAGCTTATCCTTGTCTTGTTGTTGTTCTTGTTTTACTTTGTCACCTCTAAATATTTACAAAATCCTATTTACAGCTGAGCTTTCTACACCAGTAATATTATTGTCTTTGTTTCTTTCTTCATTGCAGAGCAGAAACACAGCTCGCAAAAATGTTGTATCATTTGCATTGAAGATTTTTGTCTACTACGTTATTTGGAATCCATGATCAGATAATAGGGTGTTTAAACATGGAACTCAAGTCCTTGTTTGTTGTAATTGTTAGTAGTTTGGGTGCGTGTGTTTGTGTGTTGTGTGTTGTGTGTGTTGTGTGTTTGTTGTGTGTGTGTGTGTGTGTGTGTGTGTGTGTGTGTGTGTGTGTGTGTGTGTGTGTGTGTGTGTGTGTGTGTGTGTGTGTGTGTGTGTGTGTGTGTGTGTGTGTGTGTGTGTGTGTGAAAACCTCTCTGCCTTCTTTCCTCACGAAATCTATGTGCAACAATATTATTTCGCGTAATATCCAGGACAGGAATTGTGTGCAGCTTCCAGTTTTGATATAAGATAAAGGTCAACCCTTTCACATTTTAAGATATGTTTGGACTTTTTTCCTTATTTTGTGTGCACGGTGGTTTGTTGCTACCGTGCTTGTTTTCTTGCTTTTTATTATAATATCCAGATTGATAATCTATGCTCACACTGATGAAAATGTTTTGTTCGTGTTATAGTGTGACACATTATTAGAATGTTATTATAAAAATGGTTGTATTGTGTCAGATTTGATACAAAAATCGTAAATGAAATGTTATAATCACGTGTTGATATGCAGGGTGTTATTCTATGAGTGTGAATTTTTTTCGAAATCGGTTTCGGTCAGAAATGAAAATGTTCGTATTGTAAGTATAAAAGAATTTTTTGTTTTTACCGGATTCTTTTTTTTTTGCTTTTTTATTGTGATTTTCTTTGACTTGTTTTAAAGCTTTGCAAAATGATGCAATTGACTTAAACTTTGACAAATATGATGTTAATTTTTGCTACTGGTCTTTTCCATTTTAAAATCTATTTTTTGATCATATTATTGCATATACCAAAATTTCCACACCAAGAAAAGATCTAATCACCGTTCAAAGTTTGTGTCGTTGTGTTCAGATCACCAACTGTATGTCAAAGAGAAAGAAGCTAGTTTTTACTTATCATATTGTAGATATTGCTAATAACATCAATTTAATATACAGTTTGAAAAGAAATGTTACATAGAAATGCTACTGCTTGCTAAGTTGTTGTACACGTCATGATCAGTATCGGTCAGTGTAGGACTGCACAATCATGGTCAATGCATGTATTAAGTGATGGAGTTATTACAACTCTATTTTTTACTAACAAGACAAACACCGAATCCCGCAAAACTTGTATGAACATTTGGACACCTGATGGCGTCATTTCGAAATCTACCTTTTCATGATGTGTGCGTGTGTATGTGTGCAGGCGCGCGCGCGCGCGCGCGCGCGTAAGTGTGTGTGTTGTGTGTGTGTGTGTGTGTGTGCAGGCGGTGTGTGTGTGTGTGTGTGTGTGTGTGTGTGTGTGTGTGTGTGTGTGTGTGTGTGTGTGTGTGTGTGTATGTGTGTGTGTGTGTGCAAGCCAATATTGCTGAAAAGCTCAAAACAAATGGTCAACTAACGTTTATGAGAAAGTCATCGAATTATTTCCGAACTTGTTGATTTTATCCCCTTGAATGTCAAAAAGGATTCGTCATTTTGTTTTTCTTCAGTCAGCATATTCATGATTGTTGTTTTATTTCATGAACTCCAGTTAAAACATCAGAGATCAATGCACATGCACGTAAAATGCGTGCGCACGCACACACACACACATACATCCATACATACATACACATGCATACACATGCACACATACACACGCACGCACACACACATACATGCACATACGCACACACAAACACGCACACACGCACACACACGCACTCGCACACTCATAGACACACTCATACACACACACAAACACACACACATACACACACACAAACACACACACACACACACACACACACACAACACACACACACACACACACACACACACACACACACACACACACACACACACACACACACCAACACACAACATTCGTGTCTACTATCACGTATTGTGAATAGACGTTAAATTGAAGAACAACACACACACACACACACACACACACAACACCACACACACACACACACACACACACACACACACACACACACACACCGCCGCGCCACGCACACGGGACACGCAAGATTCAAGATTTAACTCATTTCACACTTTTTCGGGCATGGGGATTACAAAGGAATTGATCCAGCAGCAATAACCCCAAAGTATTATCACTGCCAACAGGAACTGAACACCAAGAGTTAATGGCAAAATGATGAACAAACAATATTGAAGACTCAAGACGTTTTCCTTAAGTATAGAGATATCTTGAAAAAAAAATCTACACTTGTGAAAGACAACAAATTACATTTCAAGGAATACTTGAAAATCTTATGAATTTTGAGTGACAGGAGAACTTTTCAAGATTTACCACTCGATCAAACACGCACGCACGCACACACACAACCACACACACACACACACACACACACACACACACACACACACACACACAACATGCAAACACACATTGCATGAGTTGTTTCATTGCTGTTCTAATTAATTCATGAATAATTTTATTTTTAAAAAAGCATAACGATAAATATCAAAACTTTGTCAGTGGATATCAAAAACAGTTAAAATAATACAGTAATTGATAACTTGGGATTCTGAAATTTATATTGCAAAACTGTGCTAAAGAATATTTACACACACATACACACACGCACGCACGCACGCGCGCGCCGCGCCGCCACACACACACACACACACAAACACAGCACACACACAACACTACACACCACGTATATACTTACACGAACACTGCAACTACATAAACCAATCCAATCCAATTCAATTATGTTGCTTATAGCCCCGCCGACCACATAGGCCATATCGGGGCTGTCACCTCGTCATATTTTAAAACTCGTATTAAAAGTGTGCGACTATGTACAGTTTAAAACGGGGTATTACACCAACTCAACTATCCTTGCTTGTATCGACGCCCCGGCCAACCATAAGGGTCAGCCCAGGACGGCCACGGCGTCGTGGGAAAACCCACATCGATCACACATAAAACGAGAGATAAAACCAAAACCAGATTCCTTCAAACAACCTTGTCCTAACAGACCAACTATACCACTTTCACTCCTATCAGACGAAAAAAGCCGATTCTCTCATGAAGTTAAAAATGGTGTCCTGTGGAACATCCCGAAAGAGGATCTTTAGGCAGTCCGCGGTAAAATGCTTGTGCCTAATATCCTGAACATCCGGACACTCCAGGAGCAGATGCCTGATGGTTACCCGCACATCACAAGTCACGCACCATGGGGTTCCCTCGCCTTTCACAAGTGAACGTGAGTGATGTAAGAATGACTCGTGTGTATCCTGGTGAGCACTGTCGCCTCCCTTCGGTTTTTGACACACAGAGGGAAAACCTCTTTCAGGTTGGGACCATAAACCATGTAAACTCCTGATGTCAGACGTGGTAAAAACAATAGAAGATTAGAATATTAGCTTCAAACTGATGGAAACTCGCACCCATGAATGTTGGCTTACTTTATGATGCAGTGTGCCATGACATTCGTTGTTTAAACTCCTGGGATGATAATAAGCCTTCTGCATACTCGCTCCTGTGTTTTTTGTTATCCACTTCAGAAGTCCATCAATATTTTTTTGTTACTGTTGGCTTTGTTTTATGGTTTGGGTGTTTGCTTTTTTTTGGAGTGGTTTTCTTTTTTTTTTTTTTTTTTTTTTTTTGGGGGGGGGTTGTTGGTTTTATTTCGGGGGCGGGGATGTAGATGGGTGAGAGTGTAAAGTTGGGGCCAGGGGGGGGGTGGTGGGGCTGTTTGCTTTACTTTAGTGTTCTTTCATTTCTCACTATTGTTGTACCTGGTGTGCGTGCGCGCGCGCGCGCGCGCGCGCGTGTGTGTGTATGTGTATGTGTGTATGTGTGTGTGTGTGTGCGTGCGTGTGTGTGTGTATGTGTGTCCGTGTGCGTGTGCGTGTGTGTGTGTGTGTGTGTGTGTGTGTGTGTGTGTGTGTGTGTGTGTGTGTGGTGTTTTAATTTGTGTGTGTGTGTTTTTCTGAGTGTGTAGATGCACGCGCACGCTGACGCTTGCATAAGTGTATGTGATTTTACAATGGTGGAATGTTTCTATAACTGACTGGGTGATGTGTTTTTTATTTTCAATCTTGTTATGTGTACGGGTTAATGATTTGATATTGTGTTTGTATTTTTTCTTAGGCACATGTTTTTATTCTACTGTTTTTAGTTTTTGCTTGCAACCCGCGTGGCTTTCTGTTTGCAGGTTAATAAACCATTTGAATTGAACTGAATTGAATTACAGCTGTAAATTCGAAAGCTGCAAGTTTTCATGCATTTATGATGAAATCATACCCCAAAAATGCCTCTCAGTTGGTTTGCTAAAAAAAA
>CM060321.1:24984671-25014671 GCA_030674155.1 Stramonita haemastoma
GAAACGTCAGAAATTACAGATGTTTTCCTTCCATTTTTAATGTCTTTTAACCCCGGTTTTTTTATATGTTTCTCGGTTTTCAGAAATTATAATAGCAAACCATAATTTATTCCTATGTCTATAAACAACAGTGCTATACGCTTGTGGCTAAAGACCTGAAATCTCTTCAGCGTGTAGTACTCTGTTTGCCTGTGTCCTTCTGAAGATTATATGCACATAGCATTCTGTGCAGTTAGAGGTGCCACATCACTGTAATTCTTCACGAGTCACAAGGGCTACTTAACAGCACTCATATTTACAAACTGTTAAGTCAGTCATGTATGTAACAGAAGAAACACAGTTCTCCTTGTTTTGATGTATTGCTTCGCATTTTAAAAAATCTTTAAGTGTGAGACGAGAGTGTCGTGAAGAACGTCAGTAGCATAGCATCAACAAACTTGCAATAATGTTCAAGTTGAACATCACCATTTATATGTCGGGTTGTGAGCTATGTCATGGTCAGAGAAAAACAAGGAAATAACTGAATGATAATTATAACAACATTCCACAGCGTTCCGTTTTATGTGATGTCTTCTGCTTTTAGTCATGTCCATCTAATGATAGCGATAGCAGTGCAGGTAGTAGTAACAATAGCAGAGGACGTAGGGTGGGGACAGCATCACCAACATCAACAACCACATCATTAGCAGCAGCAGTAAGCATCCAACTAGTAAGCGAAATAATTGCGGCCTGGCATTCTGGTCTGGTCAGTGAAGATCAGTCCTGATGAAATCAGCTTTTAGAAATGACTCAGCAATCTGTAGTCCTGATGACATCAGCTTTAAGAAATGACTCAGCAATCTGTAGTCCTGATGAAATCAGCTTTAAGAAATGACTCAGCAATCTGAACCTTGTCTGAAAGTCTCCTCCTCAGCTGTCGCAGTACACACGTGGAGTGTGGCCATGGGCCTGAGTTTGCTGTCTAGTCTCTGCTCTGGGGTAGATGGGTGGTCGGAGCACTGGCTTACCCCAAGCTAAGGGAAAGCAGCATTGAGCTGGTTAACAAGTGGATGGATGACCTTTACCCCATTGGCTTCAATACAGTCCCCAAGTTCACTCAGCTGTTAATGGGTACCTGCCCTCTTTAGGGTCAGGAAAGGTACAGCAGCCAGGGAGAGGAGATGGATGCTGTCCTCAATATGCTGGCCCCTAGAGAAGCTGAGGTCTCTGACATCTCGCTGCCCAGCAGCTGCAGAGGTTATGAGAAAACCTTTACCTTTACCTCTGCTTCCTGTGTTGTCTTCTGTCCTTCAGCTGCTGGCTGTGCTTTTCTTCACTTTCCTACACTTCATCTTCAACAGCCTGCTGCCAGCTGCACACAGTTCCCACCTGCCTGCATCACTGCCTGTGAGTTCTGCCTGCACAGTCTCCAAACGCAAAGCTGGAAGGGCTGCAGGGCATTATCCTGTGGCTAGCTGAGGTGAAATGACATGTGAGGGTATATGACTTTATATGACATCAGCTTTGTAGTTACCAGGTCGTGCTGTCATCTTGTGATGCCTGAGGACACGGGTTTCAGTCTCCGTTGAGGTATCTGTTTGAGGGAATTTTTCTCTTGGAGTAAGTGTTGGCACTGACTCCATTTTCTGACAGTCCGTCAGAGGAGATTAGTCACCGAGCTCCTTTATGTGGGTCCACGCAGAACACCTTGCTACAAGTTAAAAATTTATTCGATTTTTGTTGAAGAGTTCAGGGCTAAGGTGGGTGTGATGGATGGTACAAACATACCCTGCATGCCGCCAACAACCTTCGAGAGAAATGAGCTCCACCAGAGCAAACCTTAAAAAAAGAAATATTGTAAGGGAAATTCTGTGCAGTGCACAAAATTATCAATGACCTCCTCATTATGGGAGGAGTCAAACCCTGTAACATTTTGGTTTTCTTTTGTTTTCTGTTCCTCAGCTTCAACTCCAAAGTTCACCACTAGTATCACTTTGCGTAGGTGACCGTTTTTGCCAATACTAAGGTAGCCGTATTCCGCCTTCAGGGATGCTGTCTAAACACAACAGCAGTGTGCATGAGTTTTCTATTAATTTTGACATCATTTCCTACAGCCTCGAAAAAACCTACTCTTCCAAAAGCTGGAACGAGTTTTAAAGTGGGAGCAAGATGTTCTGAGTACGTTTATACAAGGGCCCTTGGTTTTTATTGTATCAGAAAGACTTTAGGGGGAGTGGAGCTGGTATTGATATCACCTCCAGGGGAAATCCCCATTGCACGGGAACTTTGGTGGTGGCTAGAAACACAGGCTTTCAGATTATGTCACGTCCGCAACCCTAAAATCACAGGTGCTACCCCACCCCAACTCAAAGTTTGATCTTTCAATCAGTTCCAGTTATGGAAGTTGATGTAGGCAGATACATGTTTAAGATCCCTGCCTGCTCTGCTAAAATAAACCTGGTGTCTACGGCTCATCAGACAGTATGTTGCCTACAATGGATTGTAGGCAGCACAGCAGAAATGAATTGTCTCTATGCAGTTTTCTTGTCTGATAATGATATACTGTATCACTGCTTGAACGTCCAGGAATGAGAAGAGCTCCGACATCTTCCATACATCTAGGACGTACTTCCTGAACATTCAGAGCACCGTCTTCAAAGACCATCACAGGAAGTAGGGGAGACAAGATTAAATATTTTCAAGTACCTTTTAACACAAGAGGGTCTTTACCGGGACAGGTCTAACGTCGTCAGTTTGGGTTGATTTGAAAAGTAAAGCTTCAAGCAGGCAAACAGTAAGTCCAATTTCAGACAAAAGAATAAAACACCCTTTGTTCTATTTTTTTGTATTTTCTTTCCCGTTGTTCCCAAACCAGGAAGGTACATTACAATCCAAGGGAAGTAACTGCTGGCCACACCTAACACCAATCATGTGTTTGTTATTTTTTGTGAAAGGTGTATTTTGTACGTGACAGAGAAGCTATCCACACAGTCATGAAATAGTTATTAATGGAAAGTTTGTTAAAGCTGTATGGTGAAAACTCCGCACTTGCAAACCCTGCTTCAGTCTTTTTCTGTCGAGTTCTTCCTGAGACCCGATGAGAGGTATATCTGATGACGCCTCTTACAGCCAACACAACAAAATGGCACATGAAGAGAGGGAAGGTAGATCTCTCTCATAACTGCCATTTAAACATGCTGTTAACTTTGCTGATATTGTTGTCAACAAGTAACAATCTCTCTCTCTCTCTCTCTCTCTCTCTCTCTCTCTCTCTCTCTCTCTCTCTCTCTCTCTCTCTCTCTCTCTCTCTCTGTTGCTCTCTCTCTCTCGAGTCACAAGCAGAGGACTGT
The DNA here is from genome assembly GCA_030674155.1 of Stramonita haemastoma. Taxonomy (NCBI): domain Eukaryota; kingdom Metazoa; phylum Mollusca; class Gastropoda; order Neogastropoda; family Muricidae; genus Stramonita; species Stramonita haemastoma. The sequence continues at coordinate 24,988,001 of CM060321.1, forward strand.
GTTTTGAATGTGCTCTTCAAAAATCTTTAAAAAATGATAGTTCTTGACCTCCATAGGTGGACATTTTCTGCAACAGTGTTCTGTGATGGTGTTTGTGGCTAAAAGTGGTCTGAAATTACAGGAAAGGTCAGTGAATGTAACAATATTAACATTTATTGATTAATATACTGTAAAGAAGGAATTTTTCAAAAACTAGAATTGTAGGCACACCTCAAGAAACGGGGACAGTTTGAATTAGGTGTTGATGCACGTGCAATCTGTTTCAAGAGGAGTGTCTTTACGGGGCAAGTGGGTGCATGCTTCTTGACAGGAAAGCAGGTTGTGAGATGCGTTCAAGAGTGCATACTGTTGTCATCAACTTCGCACTTCCGTATCTTCGGTGCATGTGTACTCTTGTGTTTGTAAACAAATTACTGAACACAGGCACGTGTATGTGAAACATAAAATGTCTCACCAAGAGTTTCCTCCTCCCCCAGTAAACGTCTTTCAATTGATTGACTGGCATTTTACGCAAATCTTAACAGGGGCTTTTCCTACAGATGAGTGACATAAAAACTAGCATTGAAGAAAAGTTCAGTTGTTAGATGTCAGAATCTCATGCTTTATGGAAGAACTACATGTACTGAAAGAAAATGTCATGTACAATAAAGAGGTACTACAGGAACTGCAGCAAGACAATCAACTGGTATTTGACCGCTTGGAAACAGTGGAGAGAAAACTAGAATCCACGGAGCAGAGTGCAAAGATGTGCAATGTGAAGTTTGATCAATGTCGAAGAACTGGAAGAGGAAAATGACCAGATGACTTCTGAATATATTGTTGACATCTTAAATGACCATGGAGCTCACTCCAGCTGGCACCAGGAAGACATCTCTAGAGCCTACCATTTAGGAAGGCCACGCCCATGGAGAAATGAACCACGCCCCATAATTGTCCACTTTTGCCGCTGGACGGACAAGATGGCAGTGTTGCTGACAGGGAGCTTAGGGACAACCTACTGGAGAGTGGCATTAAGGTAGCCTCTGATCTAACTGCCCACCAAAGAGAAACTGTAGATTTTCATCGGGGTCAAGGCAAAATCGCCTACTTCCACCATGAGAAGCTACATGTCAGGGACAAACACCCACCTCGACAAAGGCAGTTCAATCATGCCACACACTCTACAGAAGAAAAGTGGCCACCAGTCCGGGAGAACAGCAGAGGAAGAAGTGGAGGACCAGCAGAACCCAGGTACTTCAACCCCAGGCTTCCACATGAGAAGCAAGAGATTCGGCAGACCTGGAACCGCTCAAATCCAGCTTGACACCTTGATCGGCTCAACAGACCTTCATCAAGCAGCAGACCTGGCCTGGGAAGATATGGGCCTTCTTCTTGGCACAAGTCACGTTTGCAAAATGTCCAGGACATGGACAGAGGAGTGCCATCTGAGAAGCACTACAGAACCGTGAGGAAGGACAGCCCAGGAATGCAGAACAGTGCTGTCTACCAAGGTGACAGAATGGACAGTGCTACACCTGTTGTTCCAGGCTCATGCTCTTACAGCGAAGTTGTAAGACAGGAGAGGCAGCCCGGACCAGACAGAAGACTTGTGTTCCTGAAAAGCAGCAGTAACAGATCATCCCCTGCTCATTCAAGTCACAGCAGGAACAAAACTGCAGTGGACTTCAGCAGGCACCAGCAGAACAGAGTTTCCAGCGTGGACAACCACCTAGAACTGGATTTTGATGGTGAGATGGACATGCTGAACACAGGGACAATGACCAGGTGACTGAGACAGACTACCAATATAGCCATTCAGGTGAGATGACAAATGACATGACAGCGAATGACAGGACTAAGATAGTGAGGACAATAAGTCTGACAAAGGTGAAGATATCAGCCATGACATGCCCAACAAAGCAGTTGATGATGAATTAGATTCTAGACACATTGACTGTGGTGATATGATTGTTAATAATAATAAAAAGGATGACAAAAACCCAGACAATACAATGACAGTACATACTTCTGACAGTGACAAAGGAAATACAGAGACTGCAAATGACAGAACAGGAAACACAAACCTGCCTTAAGACATTGGAAATGTTTCCAGCTTGGAAAAACCTCAGATGCAGCAAGATGTTTATACTGACACACAGATGGTTTCAGAGACTGTAAACAAGGCAAATAGACAGGCAGCTAGCCAGGCCCAGACCACAGCTGGGCCCCTAGACCTAGGCGCACTACCTCTCACAGTGGGAGGTGCAAACAAAGAAGCTGCAATGTTGTTGCAAGGTCATGCAGTCAAAGCAGCATTACTGATTCCTTTCAAAAGCTGACTTCTGATGACAGTGCAGTGGGCAAAGCCCCTACTCATCCACCAAGGCAAAAGCCAAAATAGGCACACAGATACCAAAAAATAGGGATTCGGCCAGGCCACAATTTATCAATGCCAGCCAAATAAATCATCTATCAGTGTAAATAAGAACCTAACAGAATCACTACAATACAAGGCACATTCTGTATATAAAGACAAAAGTCATATTGACTTTCTAAATTACAATGTGCATGGTCTATTACCAAAACTTGATGATAAGTGTTTCACTAGTTTTCTTTTGGCTTATGATGTTATTTGTTTAACAGAAACTTTTGTTGCAACTGATTTTGTATCTTCTATTTTTCATAATTACATGTTATTTACTTCGAAAGCTAGAAAATTGTCTCATCACGGGAGATATTCAGGGGGGGGGTAATTGTTATGATAAAGAAATCACTGGCAACCTATGTTGAACATATTGTTGTTGAAACTGATAATACCATAACTATAAAGATGCATAAAGATTTGTTTGGCACAGACAAGGACATTATTTTAGTGTGCACATATATTCCTCCACACGATTCGCCTTTTTGGAAAACAAAGCATGATGTCTATGGTATGGAAACTCTGGAACAATGTATACTAGACCTCCAAAGTATGTGTGATGATTTTTATCTTATCTTAATGGGAGATTTCAATGCAAGAACAGCATCAGAAAACTATAGTTTAATTAATGAACATGATGATTTTGAAAACCTGCAATGGTCTACTGATTCTAAAATACCAAGAAAATCTCATGATGTGCACACAAACGTATTTGGTAGCCAGTTACTTGAACTGTGTAACATGTTTGATTGTTTCATCTTAAATGGACTTTGTGACTCAGATTTTCATGATAGTTGCACATTTATATCACCTTTAGGCTCAAGTACTGTAGATTAGTTCATTATGTCTTTTGATTTATTCATGTCTATCAAAATACCATCTTTGATAGTCGAGAATTTAACAGAATCTGACCACTTACCAGTTAGCATGAAATTAGAGGTTACAAACAGCTTTCAAAACCACAGGAACTGCAGAATGAAAGGGAATCTTATTACAAATTAGTATGGAACCACACAAAAGAAGATCAATTTCTGAATGCACTAAAAAGCAAAGACATTCATGACAGACTTTTGGGAGCTACAAACACTCTGGATGAAATATAGACACTGCTCTAGACATGTTTACCAAGTGTTTGAAGGATGCCAGCAAATGCATGTCTAAAAGAATTTTAGTGAACAGTACCAAAAAATCTAAATGGTTTGATGATGAATGTCGCATTGTAAAAAAAGAGAGCAGGAAAATGCTGAGCCGTTTTCACTTCACTAGGAAGGAGGAAGATAGGATAGTCTATGTTGAGAAAAGAAAACAGTACAAAAAGCTATTGAAAACTAAAAAGCAAGATTATAGAAAAGAAAAGGTTGAATCATTAGCTAAAAGTGTCCAAAATTCCTCAAGTTTTGGAGAGAGGTTAGAAATATGGGGTGTGGGAATAGTGAGAAAATATATAATAATATAAGTACTGATAGGTGGTTCAGTCACTTTAAAGATGTGTTTCAAAACCATGAAGAAATTGATAACCCTAGAGATATTTCAGTGGATTAATGGAAGACATCGATCACACATTAAATAAAGATATATGAGGATGAAGTAAAAGAAGCAATTAGAAAACTTAAACTAAGAAAGGCAAGTGGTATAGATGACATATTAGCTGAGATGTTAAAAACTGGTGACAAAATTGTAACAACTTTTCTGGTCAGATTATTTAACATTGTGTTTTCAACAGGTACTTATCCCAAGGAGTGGTCAAAGGCCATAATTATACCATTCATAAAAAAGGAGACCACGATAACGTTGACAATTACAGGGGAGTGTCCCTCTTGAGCATTATCTCTAAGTGCTATACAACTATCTTAAACTCAAGGCTTTATAAATGGCTGGAAAGTAATAATGTGATTACAGAGAGTCAGGCAGGATTCCGGAAGGGATACTCAACAGTAGATCAGATATTTAACCTATATGCAGTTGTTCAAAAATGTTGCCAAAAAGGGGGAGAAAACTATATGTTGCTTTTGTTGACTTTAGGAAAGCATTTGATTCTGTTCGTCATGACAAACTTCTGGAATGTTTGAAAAAACAAAGTGTGAAAGGAAAATTTATAATGTCCTTGAAATCAATGTATTGTTCATTATTGTCATGTGTGCATGCAAACAATGAGTTGACAGAATTTTTTGAATGCCCACTTGTGTAAGTCAAGGATGCGTCCTGAGCCCTACATTATTCTCTAATTTTGTAAACCAGCTAGCTGACCACATGAATGCTGAAGGTAAGCATGGCATACAAATACTTCCAGGTGGCATTGAACTATTTATTCTCCTTTTTGCTGATGATGTGGCGTTGTTATCTACAACTCCAAGTGGCCTTCAAAATCAACTAAATATATTACATAAATGCTGTAAAGAAATGAAATTAAATGTTAACACTGAAAAAACAAAAATCATGGTTTTTAGAAAGGGGGGCTACTTTGGCCAAAACGAGCAATGGATCTTTGATGGAAAAAACTAGAAGTTGTAAATAATTATTGTTACTTAGGGTTTAATTTCACCACTATGATTAGTATGAAGAAAGGAACTGAGCATTTAGCAACTAAGGGCAAAAAGGCAGCTGTGCAACTGAATAAAGCTTTCCAAAAATATAAGGAAATGACAGCTAATACGTTATTTAAAATATTTGACGCTAAAATACAATCTGTTTTACTGTATGCATCCGAAATTTGGGGGTTGTCCAAGCTAGATCATGTAGAAAAAGTACATATGTTAGTCTGTAAAAGATTTTTGGGTGTTCCAGTAAAAACTCCAAATAAGATGATATATGGTGACTTGGGAAGATATCCTCTGTTTGTAAATTCTTGTGTTTCTGCCTTACGATATTGGTTTAGGTTGTTACAAATGGAAACTGAAAGATTACCCTACAAAGCTTATCAGATGTTGCTTAATCTAGATAGAAGTGGGAAGAATTGCTGGGTAACAAAAGTAAGGGAAGTTTTATGCAGGACAGGATTTCAATTTGTTTGGGAGCAGCAAGGTGTGGGGGATGTTAAAGCATTCTTACGATTATTTAAGCAGAGACTCGTTGATACCTTCATTCAAGAGATTTTTCTACAATAGAAGATCGGAATAGATATGAAGATTATGATCGTTTAAAACAATTTTTGAAAGAGAAAAATATATTAATGATATGGATACTTACTGTTTTAGGGTTGCTATTTCTTAATTAAGATTTAACGTCCTGCCACTAAATGCAAATGTCCATCGTTACAGCGAATCACTGCGAAACAAAAACTGTCCTTTTTGTATGACAGCAACAGAAGATGAACAGCATTTTCTCTTTGACTGTCATGTATTCCGATCTTAGAAATAATTCCTGAGGAATCTAACTAAAGTCCCCATTCAAGTGTTGCTACAAATGTCAAACATTCACCAGATGCACAGTGTCTCTCGTATGTTTTCCATTCAGTCAACAGAAGAAAGATGTATGTTTGAATTTGATATTATGTGCTGAGGTATGTTGTGTTGGCTGATTTGGTTGGTTGGTATTTTTTCTTTTTGATGGTGCACTCGAGAAGTTTTGAATTTACGGCCAGGGTCAGGTACATGTTTGTGTTGCACTACGCTAATTTCTTTTCAGTGTGTCGTGATCTCCGAGTGGTATGGGTTTCAATGTTCCATGTCAATTTTTTGCTATCCCTGATATTTGACTGTTGTATGCTTCGAAATTTATCAACATGTGCATGCATTACCACACCCATCCTCAGTTGGTTGTATTGTGGCCTAAGGCCGAAGTACAATTAAACCATTTCAGTGTTCAGTGTTCTCTCTCTCTGTCTCTCTGTCTCTGTCTCTGTCTCTCTCTGTCTCTCTGTCTCTTGTCTCTGTCTCTCTCTCTCTCTCTCTCTCTCTCTCTCTCTCTCTCTCTCCATCCCTCGTCTCTGTCTTCTGTCTGTCTGTCTGTCTGTCTGTCTGTCTGTTGTCTTCTCTCTCTCTCTCTCTCTCTCTCTCTCTCTCCTCTCTCTCTCCTCTCTCTCTTCTCTCTCTCTCTCTCTCTCTCTCGTCTCTCTCTCTCTCTCTCTCTCCATCCCTCTGTCTCTGTCTCTCTGTCTGTCTGTCTGTCTGTTCTCTCTCTCTCTCTCTCTCTCTCTCTCTCTCTCTCTCTCTCTCTCTCTCTCTCTCTCTCTCTCTCTCTCTCTCTCTCTCTCTCTCTCTCTCTCTCTCTCTCTCTGAGCTGATCGTTCTCCTTTATGTTTGACCATCTTGTCTCTTTGCGTACAATTTTAGAGTTTCCCACATCAAATACACTTACACAAAACACACAGACTTACCAATTACCCATACAGACAGGTGTGAATGCACACTTATGCTTATTCAGGTACATACCCATCTACAACCACACACACATACACACACATACACACACACATACACACACATACACACACACACACACACACACACACACACACACACACACACACACCACACACACACACACACACACACACACACACACACACACATACACACACACCATATAACACACCATATATACACACACACGGTTTATAGTCTCATCCGATAAACCGAGGTCCCTTGTGCGAACGCACGCAGAACATCTTGCGCACACGTTATATCCTGTTCCGCTTTTTGTAAGAGAAGGCTACTGTGTGCTGGTGTTTTTTTCCTTATTTTTTGTACTAGCCAAATTTTTCACGTCCATATGTAACCTATTTAAATTGATTTGATTGTACAGGGTGGTGAGCCCATGTTTTTTGGAACTCGCGCTATATAAGCCTCAATTTTATTATTATTATTATTAACAGATGACAAGAATTACAAATCTGCACATACACGGGACTGGATGTAAATAAGCACATGAGTGCTTATTTCATTATCCTCCATATAAAAGAATAACCAAATAAACACACATACATACATACACACACGCACACACATGCGCGCGTGCGCGCGCACACACACACACACACAAAACACACACACCACACACACACACACACACACACACACACACACACACACACACACACACACACACAGAGAAGACGCCTGAATTCAAGACTCATTGTATATTCCATTTAAGCAATATGAACAGTTCTGTTCAAAACCGGTTTCCTCTGAATAGGTGCACGCAAAAGTGTCCCAATAGTCACATTATGAGGAAATAGAAACGATGATACTAATGTGTTATTGTTTTTTTTTAATATTTTTTCTCAAAATGTTCTGTAAAATAGCATAACCCTTGTGTGTCTTCAGAGTGGCCTTTCTTTCAGATACTACATCAGTTTGGGGTGGGGGTGGGGGTGGGGGGATTTGGTATAAACTTGTAAATATTGTAGTGTGTTTATCGGCACAATTTTCAGCATATTTTCTTTGCTCTTTTTGTGGAGATTGAAATCTTATGACTTAAAGGCTAATGGCGCCATTAGTACCTTTTTTATTTCTCTGATTTTGGTCTGGAATAACTATATTCTTTTGCTTTGTTTAATTGAATGAGGTTTTGTTGTAGGTTCATTTGAAGGTTTTGTTGTTGTTGTTGTTGTTGATGATTGATGATATAATGATGATGATGATGATGATGATGATGATGATGATGATGATGATGATGATGATGATGATGATGATGATGATGCTTGTTACTGTGATTCCTACACTTGGACTTGTTAGATTGCTTTAACAGCTTACTACAAAGATTTTTGTTGCAGTCCCAATTTGCTACTGAAGGATAGTTTGGACATTGGCTATGTCCGACAGGTTAATGCTTACACACACAGATACACACACACACACACACCACACACACAACACACACACTCCCACACACACCACACACACACCACACCACACACACACACACATCACACTCTCTCTCTCTCTCTCTCTCTCTCTCTCTCCTCTCTCTCTCTCCTCTCTCTCTCTCTCTCACTCTCCCCACTCACACCCACACACACACACACACACACACACACACACACACACACACACACACACACACACACACACACACACACACACACACACACACACACACACACACTAAACTTATTGTAGCAAAATGATTCCCAATAGCCTGCATTGGAAACAAACTAGCTTTACCTTTCTGTCATGAGATAGTGAGGTTGTCTCTAGCTCTCTTTAGCTGCGCCCGCACGCGTGCGCGTGTGCGTGTGCGTGTGTACGTGTGTGTGATATTTTTTTCTGCTCAAAGCGAATGACTTCTGTAGGGCGTTTAAACGAGTGTCTTAGTGGCTAAACTTATTGCTGTGAGCTCTAAAATGTAAGATGCATCTAAGTACCGCACTCGCTGCTTAATATTTTTGCTCTGTTGGGTTTTTTTCCTGATCGTAAACAGCTATACATACCGTTTAGTGTTTTGCCGAATAAATTTGTCAGGCATACATCACTTGCACAAGTCAACTGTGTTATAGTTCTTTTTCGTCTACGACTATATGATGCTACCATTATTCCTTGCGGTCGTCTAAGCTTTTAAAACAGGAAAAGTCACTGCGGTCTGTTGTGAGAGTTAATTCTGCCTTCAGTTTGTTTTGTATACATGGTTTGACACTTTCTTTTAACTTTTTGTCATTTTTTCCCCTCTGAAGATTCAATGATAAAAGCCTAATAACCGGTCCATGAAGTATGTTAGTGGTTATGATTTGCCATCACATTGAAACCTCTAGAGAGGACGCACACAATACTACTTTATTATTGAAATGCTTAGAAGACTGTGGCCCCAAGTGCAGTGTGTTATTTGCAGTACTTTGGTGTGTATTGACTAAAGAAAGGCATCTGACAGTGACCACCCGTGTCCTATTTCTGTTTCTCCCTACTGCTGTTGTTCACGTCCGGTTCATTTGAGCAGTATGATGTCAGGTGAGAAGATAATTAAGCAGTTTTGCTGTAAGCATTTACGTTTTTGCATCTCTTTCTGTAAGATTTTTCCCCAGTTTCGTGTGACTGCTTTCAATCCGACTCCTACCCGTGTTTTGTTTTAGATCAGAATTTTTTACTGAAGTCATTGCTAACATCATGTAATGAAAAATGAAGATTTGGTTTATTTTGAAAATAGAGTATTTTTTTGTTTTCATTGATTCTCTTGCGACTTGATTAAGATAGGTTTGCTGTTTTTTTTGTTTTGAGTATACATTTTGTACAATGATACTCTGTAATTTAAAGCATTTCAACATTTGTCTAAATGTTTTTGTTTTACAAAAAGCTATCCGCTTTTAAAGATCCTTTTTTGCAATGCCATTTTAATGTCCCACAACATGGATTATCCACCTATTTTACTAATATGCCAATCATTTTACTAGCAGACGGAAACCTATTTCTTTAGGACATGTAGTGGTATATAGTTGTGTAATGACATATTAAAGATAAATACCACACATACAACACATAGGCCATTTGCTATTACCTTTGCTGTTAGCATAGATAATGCATACATACATGCATGCATGCATACAACAACAGACAGACAGACAGACAGACAGACAGACAGACAGACACAGACAACAGACATAACTTCATACATTCATGCACACATACATGCATGCATGCATGCATGCATACATACATACATAATACATACATACATACATACATACATACATACATACATACATACATACATACATACATACATACATACATACATACATAGTATATGTGTGTGTATGTATGTGTGTTTGAGTTTGTGTGTATGCACGTGTGTGCGCGCGTGCGCGCGACCTCCGTGTGCATGCACGCATACGTGCGTTTCTACTCTAAAGCTGCATCAGTACTTATCTGTACTTTCTAAACGTAAAACAGTTCGCCATCTAGTACCGTTGATGCTATTACAAAAACATGACCGATATCGTTTAGTTTGGATTTAGGTACCATTGCCTAGGCCTTGTCATGTGAAAAATACATTCATATGATGTGAAGCCTTTCCACAGACCTATTGATTGCAGTGTACTGTCCGTTGAGATAGGAATTGTCTCTTTTGTGGCTTTAAGGGAATCATCGGCTTTACCGTTTGTTGTTGTTGTTTGTTTGCTGGATGTCATCATTTTAACGTTTCCTATGCTGCTGTTGAAACTGGGCAAGGTAAAGTAGTCCTCTGCTTGCTTCTGTGCATGTGTGTGTGTGTGTGTGTGTGTGTATTCTCTCTCTTGCTCTGTGCTCTTTTCTCTCTGTCTTGTCTCTCGCGTTCTCTCTCTCTCTCTCTCTCTCTCTCTCTCTCTCTCTCTCTCCTCTCTCTCTCTCTCTCGCTCTCTCTCTCTCTCTCTCAGTGGTGAGAATGCTTACCTAATGTACTCATGCAATACACCACGAAATGTAGCAATTGTTTTAAGGAAGAACCATGGATCCCCCCTGCTCTTCTATACATATATTATCTGAAGGTTTAAGTATGTCCCTAGCCTGAGAGGTATTGTATTTGTAAAGTATCATCAGCGGGCTTTTTTGCGGGATAGCTAAGTAGTCAGAGCACTCGCTTTCCCCAAGTCAAGATAAGCAGCGTCAAGCGTGGTTACCACTTGGATGGGTGACCGTTTGCGCGCCTTGGCTTCAGTACAGTCTCCCCAGTTCACCCAGCTGTCAATGGGTACCTGCCCTCTCTAAGGTTGGGGAAGGTAAAGCAGCGAGGGAGAGGAGATGGGTGCCGCCCTCAATATGCTGGCTCCTAGAGAAGCTGAGGTCTCTGATGCTTCGCTCCCCTACGACCGCCTAGGTCATGGGACACCTTTACCTTTTTTACCTTGAGAGTACCAAGGACCTCGGCTACTCTTCCAGATAGTATACCTTCAGGTGTCTGTATGGCGCGGGCCTGTAAGGTATTGTTTTTGAAGAGTAGAACAAGTATGGATTTTTCTGTCAACGTTGTACCAGGAGAGAACCTGAAGTGAGGTAGGGAGGGAAATGTGATTAATACTTTTTTGTTTCTAAGGGTCAGGGAGTGGGTTGGTTTTGATTGGAGGGTTTTTTTTTGGTTTTGATTTGATTTTTGTTGCATATTTTTTTTTATCGTTCACTTTTGCTTTGTTTTGGTTGGGTGTTTAAAGTAGCAGCGGACGTTACCACGATTCAAAGAAAAATACCGTTCGTAAACATTTTTTATCTTCTTTCCTCCGAACAAGCGGTATTCCTTTTACAATAACTTTTTGTTTAACTTTATTTGCTTCTGTTGTGGCGGTCAACTTTTGTACTTTTAATGCTACATTTTACAGGAAGCTGTGTTTAAGCTGTTGCTCAAATGCCATTTTTCAAAAAACTTCATACCTGTTGATGATAATATCCAGAACATTGTAATGCCTTGCCTCTCTCCTCCCACCGTTTTCAATCCAAATGTTGACTCTCCAAAACATGCACACAAAGCCCCATGGCACCAGCCGCCGTTGTGCAGTGGTTAGCATGTTCAGTTCTTGACTGGCAGGTCGGAGGTTTGAATCCTACAAGATTCATAGAGTTTGATTTTGTTTTTATCGACTCCAGTAAGCTTCTGCCAGACTAAGTTGAAGAATTAAACAGCACAAACAAGCACCATTCTCTTTTCAAGCAGTTTTGATGGCTTGCGTAGAGTACTTAACACTGCATGTATCCGAATCTCCGGGCGTGGCTTACGCCTGGATGTAGTATGATAGAAAAACGAGTTCTGGTTTGTCATGTATACACTGGATATGATAGGACACAAAGAGTTCATGTATACACTGGATATGATAGGAAACACAAAGAGTTCATGTATACACTGGATATGATAGGAAACAAAGAGTTCATGTATACACTGGATATGATAGGACACAAAGAGTTGTGGTTTGTCATGTATACACTGGATATGATAGGACACAAAGAGTTGTGGTTTGTCATGTATACGCTGGATATGATAGGACACAAAGAGTTGGTTTGTCATGTATCGCTGGATATGAAGACACAAAGATTGTGGTTGTCATGATAGGAATGATAGACACAAGAGTTGTGGTTTGTCATGTATACGCTGGATATGATAGGAAACAGAGAGGTATGGTTTGTCATGATGCACTCTCAGAAGATACACTTCTTCAGCATCATCGTGTTAACATTCCTGTCGATAATCACACCATGTGAAAAAACCTCTCTGATTTAGTGACCCGTGCTGCTCTTGTTTTATGATGATCTCTTTTTTTTCGATGTTTAGAAATTGGAGAAAAAACACCTGGTGAAAACTTGAAGCCTTTTAAACATATTTATTTGAGTACTAGGCATAACACGGAGTAACAACAGACGCCCCAGGTTTGCATAAATTTGTGTAATAGCGAAGCATCCAAACCCCCTAGTTACCACATGAAGAGTTTAATGTTTTCCTTCCCGGTCATGCAGATGCTATTTTTGTAGGGAGAAATACTTCTTTATTTATTTTAGCGCACAGCATAAACCTCAACATGCTGGCCCCTGGAGAAGCTGAGGTATTTGACGTCAGACTTGAGTCACAGGGAACGCTTAGATAACCGGACAGCTTTGGCTTTGATGCTGTTGAACAGAACAGACTTTGAAGCTGTCTGTCTCTAAGCTTTTCGCTAGACACGCTACTTCTCACAGTGTTGTATTTCTTGGCATGGAAGTATGGCTGTGAATTGGTCAGGGTGTGTAAGTGTTGGCAACTGAGCAGAACACATGCATTTTTATCCACACAACTATCTTCCTTTACCTTGAAGTTCTAGTGTATTTGCAATAATTCAAGTACATACAGCTGGCTCCTTTCCCCCCGAACGTTCTTTGGATGAGACTATAAAACGAGGCCTCGTGTGCGAAGCGCAGGCAGAACATGTTGTGCACACGTTGATCCCTTGCTGCAGTTTGGAAGAGTAAGCAGATCGTGGCGGTAAGATCAGAAAGAATGGGAAAAACTGATTTTGAAAAAAAAGAACTAGTGTCGTCTTTAGACACAATCCCCAAAGTCCGAATGCGGCCTCCTAATGTCCGGTAAAAGGTCACGTTGGCAACATCTCACCACTGGTGAACCGCCAGAGCTATTGCCGAGGTAAAAAAAAAGAAAATCTCAAAACAAGTACCTGTACACAGCAGTTAGCCTATATGCTTACACGTCTCTCTCTCTCTCTCTCTCTCTCTCTCTCTCTCTCTCTCTCTCTCTCTCTCTCTCTCTCTCTCTCTCTCCTCTCTCTCTCTCTCTCTCTCCTCTCTCTCTCTCTCTCCATATATATATATATATATATATATATATATATATATATATATATATATATATATATATATGTGTGTGTGTGTGTGTGTGTGTGGTGTGTGTGTGTGTGGTGTGTGTGTGATGTGTGTGTGTGTGTGTATAAATATATATTTGAATAGATATATAGACATTATATAGATCTCTCTCTAAATGTATATGTGTGTTTACATACATACATACATACATACATACATACATACATACATACATACATACATACATACATACATACATACATACATACATACACATAAATATGCGTGTGTACATAGCTAGAGAGACAGAGAGAATGGGAAGCTCTATATGCGCATTATATGTATACCTAATTATGGAGAAATGTTTACAGTTTAGTTCTCTACAAATGTAGGTATTCTAGTCTCAACTGACACACTTGCAGTGACGGCTGAACCGGTCACCACCACAGGTGAGCCTCTTGATTAATCGGTGTGGCTCTGTGACTATGCAATTGTTTGATGGGTAAACGGCCTGGACATCAGTCCCTACCTACGTGGGTTTGGAACAGGCACTACTCGACACCTTTCAAAAAGGGACCCACATCAGTGCAGGGTCTTTCTGGGCGGTGGTCTCACGCTAGCCTAACATGGATAAGCCCCCTGTGAGCCTCTGCTCCTCAGGACATGACATGACAGGACAAGCCTGGATAGGGCTCAGGTTGAAGGGATCGGAATGCGCGCCATGGAGACAGCGAGACAGATGCATCATGAAGTGGTTGTAATAAGACTTCATTAACTTTTTTTGCGCTGTTTGTTGCAGTTGATAACCCCATCTACGTAACACCTGGTGTGGCGATTCTTATAGAGCACGTGGTATTGTTCTTCGTAATTCTTATAGTGCACGTGGCATTGTTCTTCGTAATTCTTATAGTGCACGTGGCATCGTTCTTCGGTATTCCTCAGGCGTAGGTGACACGGTTCTACAAAAGTGTTTTTACAGCACACTTGGTAAAGTGCTACGTTAACGGCTGTGCCATAAACCAGAAAGAATTACTTCAGATCGTATGAAGAAGACATTGATAATTCTGTGTTTATTTCTTTGTTTAGTTTGGAAAGGAGATATTTGTGGATCTCTTTTGCAAATATAATATTCGCTCAGTTTTTGCTAAAACTAAAATGTAGCACATAATATCGATAAACCACGGCGGTGTCTTTTTTGCAGCTATTCCTACACGCTTTCGACAAAGTTCTACATTGTTTCTACAGCAAAGTTCTACCGGACCGATCTTGTTTGGAAGCATAGAGAACTACTCAAGTCTAGTTTTTTTTTCATACCTGTTTTTCCGTTCGTATAGCATTTGTTCATTTTGATCTGCTTGCTCATAGGACTTTGGTTTAGCATTTGATTATTTCTTACTTCTTGGAGAAAAAACGCTACCACTTTCTGAGATGATAATTTGATTTTGTACCTGCACAACATTTCCACAAAATGTTTTTGTGTAGGCTTTGATGTAGAATAAAAAAGCGTTATGCAAAATGTTTGAAGCTGGGAAGGGAGGGTGGGCGGTATTCTGTGTTTTTCCCTTTGTTTCCACCTCCCCCCCCCAAAAAAAAAAATAAATAAAAAGTTCAAGTTTTGGTGTCTGAGTGGTTCAATTGTCAAACATCATCTAGAAGCCGACAATTGTTAAGAAACTCTCACATTAAACTTCGGAGTGTTGGTTATCTACAACCAGATTATCTTCTCTTTTTTCATGCACTGTATAATGCATGCGTGCGCTAACCAGGGAGTTCCTGTTATAGTGTAGAGGTGACATGTAGATCAGAGACGATACCTACGTGGCTCCACTCTCCCTAAAAGTCCTTCGAATGAGACTTTAAACCGAAGCCCCGTGTGCGAACGCACGCAGAACATCTTACGCACACGTTAAATCCTGTTCCCCTTTTCGTACGAGTAGGCCATCGTGTGCCGGTGGGAACAGATGACAATATTTACCAAACTGCATACACACGGGGACCGGATGAAAAAAAGCACATGATTGCTTATTCTGTTATCCTCGATATAAAAGAATAAATAAATAAATAAATAAATAAATAAATATACATAGAGTATACTAACACACGTGTGGCCTTCAAGCCAGATGAAAATGAATCGGGTGAGAAATCTTCACTTTTCTCTCCCCCCCCCCCCCCCCCCCCCCCCCGACCTTCAAAACCCCTCTTCTGACAGTCACGATGGCACTTACCATCATTTTATTGTGAGAGGGTCATTTTTCATCGTTACTCCTCTTTATTAACTCTTTGTTGATTTTCATTGTCAGGAACTGATTTTGTTCCAGAGTTCTTGTCTTTGTCTTCTTTCCTTTCCGGTAACATGACTTCAAACTAGTCAACTGTTGAGGGTTTTATCAGTGTTTAAATTCTTACGTGTAGATACATTTGAATGCAAATGACGCAAAACACCGTCCACAACACCGTTGCATGCATGTGACGTTTAAGTATACACCGAACTAAGTGCTTGTCATGGTGGGTGTTTTACAACACAGTGCTTTGTACTGTCTTCTAACTAAATAATGGCCACCACGTGATAATTGGCTCTGTGGTGGTGACCAGAGTGAAATACAATCCATAACATGGCTAAATTCTTTTCAGGAGATTTATAACATTTTTTTTAAACACAGCAAATAAAACCAAAACAAGAAACAAGAAGCATTGCAGTGATTTTATTGAAGATAAGTGCCTCTATGCTATTTTTGTCTTTTTGCAAAATGAATGTGTGTGGGGGGGATGGGGGTGCGTGAGTGCGTGCGTGCGTGCTTGCTTGCGCCCGTGTATGAGAAAGAGAGAGAGAGAGAGAGAGAGAGAGAGAGAGAGAGAGAGAGAGAGAGAGAGAGAGAGAGAGAGAGAGAGCGCCCGCGTACACGAATTGTGTAAGTTTTTTTTTTTAATTTCTTGCAGGAATTCGTGTCCTAGGGAGAAGAAAGAAGGTTATCGTTAGGGTTTCTTTGATATTATGTGTATGTTGCTTTCTTTTCTTCGGTTAGAGGTTTGACTAGGTCGTTGTGGCGTTTTCTTTATCTATTTAAAAAAAACCCAGCCAAACATCTGGTTGCAGCCCTTATCGTTTTATACTTCCCTGCTGTTTACAAGTGGTCATTGTTCGTCTTTTTTCTGAACAAATTTCGGCATCCCTACTCTTCAATCACAGATTGGATCGGCAAGACAATCTACTGTTGTTGTTTTTCAAACTATATTGTGAGTTTCAGTTTTAGTGTTTGTGTGATTATTAGATGTGTTTTCCTATGAAGTTGCTTTTGTTTTGTATTTTGTAGCCTCTGTAAACATTGAAATTGGAACATGAATTAAAATGTACAACTGATACGTGTCATTAAATATCCATTTTTTGGGGTCTGTTTGCCAAGGGTATATTTACGTTCTCTTACAAACCACTTGTGTACAGTAGTCTAAAAGAAACTGGTAGACCAAGAAAAAAAAATTGACTGATTGATTTTGTTGTGTACCATTTGAAATGAACTGTCAAGAACTGAATCCATACTGTCTAGACTTGGGCCTGACTATTGATGATTTCTGTGTGTGGACTCCACTCTCCGGTTAGTGTCGGTACAGTTTAAATCCAGATTTGGAACTGATTCTGTCTGTCTGTCTGTCTTCTCTCTCCGTTTGTGTGTATGTATGTATGTATGTATGTATGTATGTATGTATGTATGTATGTATGTATGTATGTATGTACGTACGTACGTAGTACGTAGTACGTACGTACGTACGTACGTCTGTCTGTCTGTCTGTCTGTCTGTCTGTAGTCTGTCTGTACGTACGTACGTACGTACGTACGTACGTACGTACGTACGTACGTACGTACGTAGTAGTACGTACGTATGTATGTATGTATATGTATGTTTATTTATTTATTTTATTTTATTTTATTTAGTTATTCTTTTGTTTTGAAGATAATGGAATAAGCACTCATGTGCTTTTTTACATCCAGTCCCCGTGTATATGCAGTTTTGTCAATCTTGTAATCTGTTCCCACCGGCACACAATGACCCTTCTCTTACGACAAGCGGAACAGGACTTAACGTGTGCACAAGATGATCTGCGTGCGTTCGCACACGGGGCCTCGGTTTTTAGTCTCACCCAAAGAACTTTTGGGGAGAGCGGTTTCAGCACTGATGTTAACTCCAGTGGAAAAATCCTGTACATATGTATGTATGTGTGTGTGCCCGCACGCGCGCGCGCGCGCGCGTGTGTGTAAAACAACACGCAAAAAAATATAAAACCACGATGATATAATAAGATTGTAACCTGTATGTCACAGCCACGCATGTTAACCGTTTGCTGTTCAAAGCTCTACCATGCATGTATCCTGTAGTGTGTTGAGCTGTCGGAGCTTGGGTAAGGGGTGAGACAGACAGAACAGAGAGACAAGATAAAGAGACGGAAACAGAGATGAAGAGAAGGAAAGACGATGGTAAAGGAAAGAGAAATAGACAGACAGAGAAGAAGACAAACTCATAGAATAGACAGACAAAACAGAAACAGAGATTACAAAACAGAAGTTTACTCCGGTACAAGCCCCTACCGTCAAGGGTACCTGTTAACAACTACTTAAAAAGTATCTTTCATCATTAATCGATCACTTATCAACATCAACAGTATCAAACAATACTCAATCAATACATTAAGGCTAACTGTTTATTCTGAACACTTTATGCATCAAAGGAATTGACAGACTTCCGTTTGTTCATACGTAGAATAATGCGATCAGCAATATCAACCTTATTCCTGACTGACATGAATAAAGACTGAAAGGTATATGTATAATGTTCTTAGTATTGCAGGACAAGAAAAGTACAATAGAATAATGTACTTCTGTGTCCTCGCTATTTTACAAAGATGGCATGATGAATTTTGTTATGTAAGTATTCTATCCTGATGACAGTATTTTGCAATTTGTTATATCAAAGTTAAAACTGATTTTTTTTTTCAGTTTCCTTAAAGCATTGCTTAAATACTGGCCTAAATTTATTAGTACATAAAGTGTGACATCAGGTACAGTAGAAAAGGCCTATGCACATGAGAGAGACAGAGACAGAGACAGAGAGACACAGAGAGAAAGAGAGAGAGACAGACAGACAGACAGACAGACATACAGACATACAGACAGACAGACAGGCAGACAGACAGGGCAGACAGACAGACAGACAGACAGAATCACAAAGAGAGAAAGAGACAGTGAGAGAGACAAAGTCACAAAGAGAGAGGGAGAGAGAGAGAGAAGAGAGAGAGAGAGAGAGAGGGGAGAAAAGAGAGAGAGGAGAAGAGAGAGAGAGAGAGAACTCAAGAACTCAAAGATTGTAATGTGCTTTAGCCTTTGGCCACAATACATCGACATGTTAGGACAAAATGTGTAAAATATGAAATGACAATTTACAACCTTGGTAGTCATGAAAGTGTTAATCTGCACTTTGTAGCATACCAGACATGCTCAAGGCAACCAGCACCTTTTCAAAACAGTAAGTAAATAACTTATCATACACAGAAGGCATACCACGTTCTTCATCTTCAGAGGATTTTAAAGAATTGAACTTTGCCGTCTGTCTACTGCAGGGAAAACAAATCTGGACAAATTGTGTCTGTGATTTCTATTTGTTGCTTTTAAAAGCACATATACAGGAACATTAACTGATTTTTTCAAATCAATTTATCCATTGTCTTTATAGGTACAACAATTTAAAAAAAACAAATGATGTTCGTTTTCAGGTTTGTCATTACAAAATGGACAATAACTACGCTGTGCTACCTCACTGTTTGATTTACGTTATTTTCTAGTGGGAGTACATTCAATCTCAACTGGGTGATGGAAACACGGAAAAAGTATGTCTCCATATCATATACACATTTTTCTTTTCAAAAGTAATTTAAAAGCTCGATATAAATCATACCTTTTACGGCCTCTAATGGTTCCATACCATTCCTGCTCCTGAACAAGAGAGAGAGAGAGAGAGAGAGAGAGAGAGAGAGAGGAGAGAGAGAGAGGGGAGAGGAGAGAGAGAGAGAGAGAGAGAGAGAGAGAGAGCACTTCAGAACAGACTGACTGGCCAGATATGTATAACATAGATAAATACAAAAATTACAACAGTACAAAAGAGAGCAACAAAAAGAGAAAATACTGACAATACAGCTTTTTTTCTTCTCAGATTCTATTTTACAGGACTTGAAACGCTTCTTTTTTTCTTTTTGGGTTTTTTTTTTTTGCTGTTGTGATGTTGTTTTTGTTTTGTTTTTTTAGCTGAGGTTAAGACATCAAAAGAAATTTTCTAGATCCATTCCAAAAAATAAAAACGCTGAACATTGGGGATGCCTTTTGTATCCTCCCCTCCTTCCCTATTGTCATCATTATCACAGATGTTTATCCATGTATGTCACCGAGCTGCACATTATGATTACTGGTTACTAATTTCTGCAATGCTGTGTCTTCTGAGGTCATATTTCTCACGTGATGTACTAAACTCAGCTGATTGCAGTCATGAGGGAGAGTTGATTGTGTTCATGCTGATCATTTAGATTATTATTGGAAACAGCTATTTTATTCTGGATTTTTTTTTAAAGCTCTTCTTTTGAACTTGTGTATTAGCTACAAAACAATGTGTGTATTTTATGATTATAAAGTTGTCTGTACAAGCTTGATTTGAATTTGATTTTTGTAGATTAGTTGGTTCTTTTTGTCTTTGTCTATCCCCTCCCTCTCTCTCTTATCTGTCTGTCTCTTGTCTGTCGTCTGTCTGTCTGTTTCTCTTTCTCTCCCCTCCCCCACCCTTCTCTCTCTCTTTCTTTATGTATAATATATATATATTTAGACTGCTTGATGTACTCAAATTAAGGAATCAGTGTTTTGGGGTTGATTTTTATATTTTAGAAGTGAATGTAACATCATCAGATCTATTCAGAATACCAGCTTAAGGGTGGCAGACATCATCTATCCAGATCTACTCTTCATTGCATTCCAATTCATGGAAGAAAAAGGTGTTCAGTTTAATCATGACTGAAATAATTAAAGCTGATGTAAGCTATGCTTTTACAAAATGATACTGTTGCTTTCACCCGTCATTGAAGTGAATTTCTTTCTTTTTGTGTTTTCTTTTTCTCACCAGAACCGAGGTGGCTGTTTACAAACAGCAACAGTACTGATGCAATGTAGTCTTCATGTTGACCAAGTTCCATCTGGTATCGAGACCAAGTCATTGCAATCAGGATGCACTGAGAATCAGTTGTTTTTTATGTTCTCTCCCCCTTTTTGCATGATACTGGTGTGTTGGTTTTCCTCCCTACCCCCATACTCCGCCCATTATGACCTAGGACCGTTACCTTTTTTTCTTTTGATTTCAATAGTAAACTCCAAGATTTTATTTTTTGTCTTTTCTCAGCTAGAAATCCAAAGCTTACCAATATTATTTTTTTTTGGGATGCAATTGTTTTCCCCACCATTAAGGTAGCAGCATTTCGGCTTGGAAGAAATGATAAAGAATTGAACCTGCTGTACCTCCCTTTCCCATTTGCACATGTTGTGCGTTCTTATGCCATGCATAGTTTCTAATAACACACGGGTCTAACAGGTTTAAGAGTTACCCCCGAAAGACTTGATAGCATTCTGATTTTCCTTTCAGACGAAGACAAAGCAAGGCTTTACAACTAAATTTTAAGGTATTCCTGTATTTTACCTTGGGTCAGATAGAATATATAAGACAGACATACATAGACAACATGAAAGACTATATATATATATATATATATATATATATATATATATATATATATATATATATATATATATATATACTGAGTATGTATGCATGCGCGCATGTACACCACGCGCAGGCAAGTATGCATCCATGTACATATGCACGCATGCAGAGAGAGAGAGAGAGAGAGAGAGAGAGAGAGGAGAGAGAGAGAGAGAAGTCCAAAACGGAAACTCTAGTTGTTGGTTATTTTTAAGGCAAAGGCAGCAGAAAAGAGGGATAAAAAAAAAACTAATCTAGTGATTTTCTTACTGCAACATTTTGTGTTTTTCGTTTATGACCTGCTATTTCCAGTGAAGATGAGACATTAGCAGGAAACTTTTGAAAACTGAAAAGCTTACATCCGATCAGCTGAACGTTTGGGGAGAGGGGGGGGGGGGGTGTCTTTCCCCCTCCCTTTCTACATCATCAAAGCCGTCTGTGTATCTGACAGAGCAGGACATGTGGACCACTGGTATTCCTGTTGCTGGTCTCTTTAAGGCCATGGATTCATGTGATGTACTGCACTTGTGAAGTCAAAATACTCTTTATAGGCTTTCCCTCTCGAAGTTGATGTGGGGTTTTAGAATTTTCGCGTTGGGTTTATTTTTTGTTTGGTTTTCTTCTTGTTGTTATTGTTTGGGGGTTTGTTTTTACTAAATCATTCCTTTTTCACCGTTAGCTTTAAAAATAATGTCAACAAACTTTATGCCTACACACCTTAGAAAAACCTGTATAATGATAAATCGTTTGAGTCGAATAAAAACTAAAGGAATTTATGTAGCCTCTTTTTTGCTGTCTGGAGAAATGATGCTGTTTAGTGTTCTCTAGCTCAGCATCCTAAGGAAAACCCACAGTAATTATGCACTCCTATCTTACACTTAACACCTAGGAGACCTGAATTACACATTGGATAAGAGATGTTTTCGTGTATGGGCAGTTTTCAACTTGCTCGCCGTTTAGGCAGCTATACTGCGACTTCAGAGGATATGTCCACGTTTATTGCAAAGCACACAGCTGCTATGCTTAAGAGCATGACTGTCATGAATGGGAAAAATATCATTTTCAACATGTTTTATCAAACTATGTCACCAGTTGGGTGTAGTGTCTTGCATCGAAAACTGACAAATCTCTTGGCCTGGGCATATTGTGCAAGTGAGGAGATATTATAATGAAACATCTTCGCAACCGAACTAGCAGAAAAGGTGTTTGTTTTTTTTAAATGGTGGATTTTAAAACTTGGCATGTTCGTACAGGAGGCGGATAGCTCAGTGGTCAGAGCACCCCCTTTCCCCAAAGTTAAGGTTAAACAGCGCTGAGTGTGTTTATCTCGTGGATGGGTGACCGTTTGCCCGCCTTGTTTTCAGTACAGTCACCTAGTTCATCAAGCTGTCAATGAATACCTGCCTTCTTTAAGGACAGGGAAGGTAAAGTAGCAATGAAGAGAATGGCACCGCCCTAAAAAAAAAAAGCCAAGAAAAGTACACAGCCAACACAACTCCGGCGCGACACACGCGGAACAAGAACCAAAAGTTGGTTCTGGTAATTTCCCGCGCTGGTCGGAAAATTTGCCGCTTCGAGAGACACGTGTTGTTTTTGTACCACTTACAAAGCATAGCGAGTAACATTCCTCGCGCGAGTTCTCTGGGGTCGAATCGCACGTGCGATTTCCCGAAAACCGCCGTGTCTTTAAACGCTAGCTTAGAGAAGTCAAGGTCTCTTACACCTGACTTAGCAACGAGGGAACAGGTTGTCGGAACTCCTGTTCCTTTTTTTCTTGACTAGTATGGACAAACTGGATGGCAAAGTAGGTGTCACCAGTAACACTTCATGACGGTGATTTATGTCAAGATGATTTTGGTAGCTAGGTATGAACACATGCCAATGTTATTCCTGCTCATTTTCAAGGCGAGTTAATACCGCAATGAGGTAACCGGAAAGTAAAACTTGATACTACAAAGTTCTGGCTGAAGTGTGTGTTTTCCACCTGTCTCAGACTAAGGCTGGGGGGTGCTGACCTAAACTGCTGGTGCTTCTTTCTTCCTGGTCTCCCTCTCCTCGGGTCTCCTCAGCTGACTTCAACACTGAAATGCGAATGTCTGACGATGCTTAATGCTAAGTATGGACAGTGATAAATTTAGAGAAAGTAAGAGATTTTAGGGGGTTCTATGGGAAAGAAGAAGTTAGTGTTACTTCTAGGGGCAAGACAATAGTTTGTGTTACTTCTACGAGCAAGACAGTAGTTTGTGTTACATCTAGGCAAGACATAGTTGTGCACTTTAGGCAAGACAGTAGTTTGTGTTACATCTAGGGCAGACAGTAAATTGTGTTACATCTAGGGGCAAGACAGTAAATTGTGCTACTTCTAGGGGCAAGACAGTAAATTGTGCTACTTCTAGGGGCAAGACAGTAAATTTGCTACTTTCTAGGGGCAAGACAGTAAATTGTGCTACTTCTAGGGGCAAGACATACTTAATGTTACTTCTAGACAAACGTATTTTGTACATCTAGGCAAGACAGTAAATGTGCTACTTCTAGGGGCAAGACAGTACTTAATGTTACATCTAGGGGCAAGACAGTAAGTAGTTACATAAGCTCCGGAGTACCTGGCAAACTATTTTTGAATATGATACTAATGTGGTCATTCATTGCAGCGCCAATGATTTTGTGATATCGTATTTGTGGGTCTGGGTTGATTCCTTTTCTTCTGTTTGTTTTTGTCACCCGTTTCAGCCTTCATGATGTCTCCACCTTTTGAAAATTCTGGGCAGAATTGTCTTCTTTTTTATGCCATACCATTTGTTGGTGCCTCTGTCTGTCTGCGTCTCTGTCTCTTTCTGTCTCGTGTCTCTGTCTTCTCTTCTCTCTGTCTCTCTCTGTCTCTGTCTGTCTGTCTGTCTGTCTGTCTGTCTGTCTGTCTGTCTTCTCTTTTCTCTCTCTCTCTCTCTCTCTCTCTCTCTCTCTCTCTCTCTCTCTCTCTCTCTCTCTCTCTCTCTCTACCTTCTTCTTTTTTTCTGTTTTCTCTCACCTCAAGATGAAAGATGAAACTAAATGGACCACCTTGCTCAGAACAGCCTCGTTTTGTTTTCCTAAAAGAATCGAAAATAAATGTAATGCTATGATGATGTCACTTACCAAGATTAGTTTCAGGAAAATGTTGTTTGAGTTTTCAGGTCTAGTACCGTTTGCACAAATGAATGTTGGTTTTAAAGTTGTATTTCAACAGGATTACTGCTTTGGTTTGGCCTTCTCTCTCAACTGCCAGCAAGAAAGTATCATACACACACGCACACAAAACACACACACACACCACACACACACACACACACACACACACACACACACACACACACACACACACACACACACACACACATACACACACACTCAGAAACGCGCGCGTGTACACACACAACACACACACACACACACACACATACACACATGCACGTGCGCACGCGCGTATACACACGCATGCATGCAAATGGACACACACACACATGTGCACGCGCGCACGCACGCACGCACGCACACACACACACGCACAAACACACACACACACACACACACACACACACACACACACACACACACACACACACACACACACACCATGTAAAATAATGCAGAGCAACTGTTTCTGATAATGAATCTGCAATCATTCTGGACATTTCCAAATTGATGCTGCTTTTTTCCCATTTTTTGAAGGAAAAAAAACGTGTCAAGTGTGCTCGCTTACTTGCGTTTTGGGTGTTTCTTTTTGCCATAGTAACAAAGAGGTAGCTTTAAACTACCAGCCAGACTATGCTTTCACACATTTTTTTCTGTTGATTCATTTTTGAAACCTATTTAATCACTCTCATATTTTGAAACTCGATGGCGTAAACGTTTCCTTGTGTCGTCTGACACTAAAGGGCAGTTTGTTGTTGTTTTTGTGGTGGTGGTTGTTGTGGTTGTTGTTATTGTAGTTACGTCCCATCAGAGATTTCCAATTTAGGGGAACAAAAGAGGCATACATAAGTTGTTTGTCAAAAATCGAATATGAAATGACTCTTTTCTGCCTCTATCTCTGTCTGTCTCTGTCTCTGTCTCTCTGACTGACTCTGTCTCTCTCAGTAAGATGTTGTTGCACCCTTAGGGTGAGGGTACTATATGTTGTGCCATGGCAGCGAAGCACTAAAATGTTTGGATTGTCAAGTCTTTTTCATGTACCTAGACTAACTGTTAGTTCTAAAAGTAGTTTGAAAGAAACGTGTAGGACACGTTCAGGAAATAAAGGTTTTGAATTATTGTTGTTGTGGTTACTTATGATGATATCTTACGGTAGGACAAAGGTTATAAATATATATATATATATATATATATATATATATATATATATATATATATATATATATATATATATATATTGGTCAATAAATCACCTCCTGGCCTGAGGAAGGCGCAGAGCCAAAATACTGGGAAAAAATGTATGTACATGTTTAACGCGTTTTGTCTCTTTTGTTGGCATCTCTCTCTCTCTCTCTCTCTCTCTCTCTCTCTCCTCTCTCTCTCTCTCTCTCTCTCTCTCTCTCTCTCTCTCTCTCTCTCTCTCTCTCTCTCTCTCTCTCTCTCTTAGTACTATTAACGATATATGACCTAGATTACTTGTAAAACATATTTTTTGTATGCGCACGAATAAAAAGTATATTAATGAAAAATATTGTAGTTTTTGATGATGTCGGACTTTGGAACAGCTTTGGAACAGTTGCACTAGAATCAGGCAATAGTAGCACACGTGGCATCAAGACAGCTTTTTACTATTTCATGAATACCTACACTTGACGACGCAATTTGACGATTCGGGTTTGATTTCCGTTCGAGGGGATTTTTTTTCCCCTGGAGTTAACATCAGTGCTGACTCCACTCTTCCCGAAAGTCCTTCGGATGAGACTATAAACCGAGGCCCCGTGTAGGAACGCACGCAGAACATCTTGCACACATGTGAAATCCTGTTCCGCTTTTCGTAAGAGTAGGCCATTGTGTGCCGGTGGGAACAGATGACAATATTTACAAAACTGCATGTCCTCCCTATGTCCTTTGGGACATTGGACTGAAATCTGAAAAAAATACACACGGGGACTGGATGTAAAAAAGCACAAGAGTGCTTATTCCATTATCCTTTATATAAAAGAATAAATAAAAAAAACACTTGTGGATAGACTATACATCGATGGATGTGTCTGTCTTGTATTCATGTAATAGAGTTCGGTATTACATGGAGTCGAGTATCCATTATTGTAAGGTTTATCATACATGCACGAAAATAC
>CM060321.1:25019671-25024671 GCA_030674155.1 Stramonita haemastoma
CTAGAGAAAACCTGACAGTACACTCTGTGTCCCACTAACCTTTAAACCATGGGTACACTGTAGCTTACCATCATTGGTATTCACAGCTAGTTCAGTTCTTCTTTCTTCTTCAAACGCTCACACCGCAACTGTTGTTGCCTGTCTATCAGAGACAATGAGTGTCGCTGCCGCTAAGTGCCTGACAGTCAGTCAGGCCCAGCAGATCACTTCAGGCATAGGGAGAAAACTCATTTTTCTGGGATTTAAAAAAAACAACAGCTTGAAGCGTGGGCCAAGATTACAGAGAACAGGCAAGGAGGAGGGGGTGACAGGCAGAAAAGAAACAAAGGCAGAAACGAAGAGAATGGATAGAAAAGAGGGAAATCCCTGCACAGAATTTCTAGAAGGTGGGCATTGCTGTTTATAACCGACAGATCTCCGGCATCCCCACGAGGAAATTCAGATCTGCAGCGCCAGTGATGCTACTGAAGCCAGGTGTCAGTGTGTCCACGTGTCGCTGTGTTTAGGCATATAATATTTCAGGGTAACTTTATGCCAGTAACAATACCAAACAGGTCCATAAACACGTGGTGTCCACACAGTTCTGCTGTGTCAGGTGTAGGCATTGTTTTCCACTATGCCGCCACCTTTGAACTCTATTCAGACAGCTTTTCAAAGTCTAAAAACAAGACAGGTTTTGTTTTTGTGCTTTACACAGACTGGCTAATTGTTATGTGACTAACAACGACAACAACCACAGCAACATCAGAAACAACAACAACAACAAGACCTGTCATGAGAATATGATGGGACACACGGATGGTTTATGCGCGTTATAAGACTGTAACTATCTTTATTCTTAACTGCATAATCATCTGGCCCGAAAGAGGTTAATTTTTTTTCATCGAGAACTAAGATTTGAATTTTGTGACGGTTGATCTAAAATGATAAGTATTGTAGTTCTCAAACTCAGTTTTTACAGTGTTTTTGTCTTGTTTTATTTTCTGTTAATAAATGAGTGTTTTTAGATGCTTCCAATTTGTCTTCAATGATCGATCTCGCAGACAGAGATTTTTACTTTTGGAAAGGAAAAGAAGCATGCTGGTTCTCGCGGCTCCTGTATTGCAGGTCTTTTCAAGTCTGACACAATTCACAATGTCACCAGTGATATGACTTTGAACCTCTTTCAGCCTAAACTACAGCGACAATGTTGTAAAATCAGAGGAAAAAAGTGAACAATCAGTTCGTGAATAGTATTTGTTGAAGATGAAAGTCATTTGATGAAGTCATGAAAAGTCATGTATAAAATCATGTAGATAAAGTCGTAGATGAAGTCATGTAGATAAAATTCATGTAGATGAAAGTCATGTAGATGAAAGTCATGTAGATGAAAGTCATGTAGATGAAAGTCATGTAGATGAAAGTCATGTAGATGAAAGGGTTTTTTTTCGTTCCTCGGCTCCTACGAGGTTCAGCTGAGGTGAGATATCAGCGAATGAAACCGTTTTTACTCCTCTGATTAGATAGCTGCATTCCGACTTCGGAGATGGTGTCTAAAATACGATACTTGTGTGCATGCAGTTTTTTTTCTTTAAGATTTTGCCATCCGTTCCTACCGGCACGAAACGGCCTTCTCTTTCGAATTGCCGAACGGGATTTTAACGTGTGCACAAGATGCGTGCGTTCGCGCACGGGGCCTAGGTTTATAGCCTCGTCCGAATGACTGATATTTAGTTCAATGTTTTCGTCAAACCTGAAGAAAGTGCGAGACCGAGAATGGAACCCAGAAGCTGAGGTTTCCTTGATAGGCAGCAAGTGAACGTCTTAACCATCCTGCCACTGTCCTGCTGTCTACGAGCCAAGTTGCCAAGTCATTACATCCACTTGGGTTTTCAGAAAATACTTTCAGTCGAAAATTGTCTTATTTTAGATGTCTTGCATATATACATTAAAGTATCAAAAACACATGAAAACACATATTTATTATTTGCGTGCATGCGCACGTGCACACACACGCACACACACAAATACATACGTATGCACGCGCACACACGCGCCCGCACATACACACACGCACACTTGCATGCAGACACGTGTGTCTGCATCAGTCTTTAAATGACTGACTGACTGACAGATTAACTGACTTGACAGATTGACTGACTGACTAACTGACTGATAAATTAATGACAAAAAGGTCAAACTTTTATGAAACGCTTTTGTAATTGCATATGCACTGTGTGTGTGCGCGCGCCGCATGTGTGCGTGCGCGGTGTGTGTGTATGTGTGTGTGTGTGTGCACGCGCGCGGCGCGCTGTGTCTGTAAAAGAAGGCTAATGTTGTCTAGCTCCTTTTCTAGACAGTGACAATGTATTTCATTGTTTTGGACGCTCTCCACTCTTCTTTCCTCAACGCTCTGCCTGATGAAAAAGTTGAACGCTTGTCTCTGCTGTCTTCATTGAGCTTTTTTTGCTCTCTCAAAAAAAAAGTATTATCTCTCTCCTCCCCAAATGGAATCCTTAGACTTCATTTCTCACTACTTTCAAAACCTATTTGTTGGCATCTGTTGAGTATTGTCGGGCAATCGGTTTTTCCAGTCAGGTACAGGATGTTCTTGTTTCTGAAGCAACTGGCTCACATAAAATGTCCTCCGTGTTTTAAATGGTTTTTCTCCCTTTTTTTCTTCAGTTGTGTTTCTTTGTCTTTAAAAAGTTCTTTTTTCAGTGTCATTTTAGTTTTCACTTTTAAGAAGTTTGGGATGACCTTTATGTCTGTCCCATTTTTGTGACATATTTCAAACTTTTGATTTTTGGGGGGTTCTTGACTTATTTTTGTAAAATTGACTTTTATTGTATTAACACCTACAGTACCTGAGGGTTTTTTTGTTGTTGGGTTGTTTGGGACGATGGTGGTGGTGGTGGTGGGGGGGGGTATTTGGTGCCGTTTCATTCTCTGTGTCTTTTCTGTCCTGTGTTCTCACACCTCCCATTTTACTCTCTCAGTCTGGGCCTAGACACAGCCACTTTGGTCCCAATGCAGCCTTTATTGATTCCATCGATGTTAGTAAAGTACACTTGCAAAATTTTCCTTGTAAGGTTTTTGTGTGATAGTAAATCTTTTGCATCCAGTTTATTTTTCGGCTACAAAAGAATTAATTTTCCAAGTCATTTTAAGAGCGTTATTCTAAGATTCTACTGCTAGATGTGTTTTGCCTTTTCAATTATTTTTTCTTTGTTGTCAATTTTGTATTGTTTTGTTATAAATAAACATGTGATGCCTTCACTGAAAATGATGTTAATTATTATTTCCATAAGCATTTTTTCCATACTGTGAATTTGTTGTCGTAGCAGGTTAGTGGTGTCGTTAAATGGATTAGATCACTAACTGGATTAAGATGTTTAGCCTGATGAACCCGGTCAAAAACCAATTGGAATTTCTTTTCTTAAACTGCTTACCACATCATTTTCTATTAGCTCACACGAAAAGACAAAAAGAACTTACAGACAGAAAAACCCAGTCAAGACTATGAACGTAAAGATGAAAACTAACTTCACCAGGAAACTTTTCGTTTTAGCGATTCGCATACCACAATAAAGAATAGCATTTATCACATTCCAGATCAAGTTTTCCTGCAAAATTGGCAGTCTGTGCCTCGACAGCCCCCCTGGTGAAGGAAAGGAGAAGTTTTCTTTGTTTTTTGTGTTTTTTTTAACACAAAGTTTCCCTACACAGGGAAAAGTTTTTATCTTTGTTGAGCCTGTCATGTCCACTTTACGACAAAAACCCATTAACGACAAAACACACGTCCCCGAACAAAACCATCCTAGGGAGCATCATCCAGTGTTAAACTCCTCACTCCCAGGGATCTTTGTGAGAGAACACAGCGGGTGACCAGCTTGCTCGTAGGACCATTTTAAATGGCTTAATTTAGAGGCAGCCATATTTGACATTAGAGAATGATTTCTTCTGTCTGAATATCATCAGCAGTTCAACAAGTTGCCTGATAACTAACTCCAGGCAGAGTGCTACACAAGCATAAGTGTGTTTTTTTTCTTTCGCTCCCTTGTCTGTTGGTTGGTTTGAGTTATAATACTTTTTTTTACAAATTGAATTTTGTTGTAGTTTCTTTGACCTCCAGCACCAATCCATAGTTTCTAATAACGATGCAATTTGAAACAAGTATTTTAGCTCAATTTCTGCTGTCTCTTTCTCCGTATATCGTTCTCTCTCTCTCTCTCTCCTCCTCCTCTCTCTCTCTCTCTCTCCTCTCCTCTCTCTCTCTCTCTCTCCTCTCTCTCTCTCTCTCTCTCTCTCTTCTCTCTCTCTCTCTCTCTCTCTCTCTCTCTCTCTCTCTTTTCTTCTCTCTCTTCCCACACACCACATACCATCTATCTTAGACACTTAAGCTCTCAATGTGTTAATGGTGTAAAGTTCAAAATTGCAAAATGTTTTTCTTATGAATGTGAGTTGTGTCCATTCTCTTTTTAAAAGGGAAAAAAGCCGAAGCGAACTTATTAAAGTGTTGCTTTGAAAAATTCAATGTGTTCAGAGTGTGTGTATAGTATGTTATGATGATGGTATGTTTTTTGTGAATATCATTATCATGTTTGTTTGCTGATGTATTTGTTTGCGTGCATCTTTGTGTTTGTGTATGTGTGTGTATGTATGTCTGTGTGTCTGCCAGTTCTGTCTTTCTGTCTGTCTGTCTTTCTGTCTGTGAATCTGTGTATGTGTGTGTGTGAGAGAGAGATGACAAATAGACAGTCAGACAGACCGATAGACAGATAGGCAGGAGACATACAAACAGAGAGAAACTGAAAGAGAGCACAAATGACACAAAGAGACGAAAACAGAGGGAAAGAAGATGAAACCGTATTTCACCAGGACAATAGATACAGTACAATGAAGTTTCTTTTCACCCAGCCTTCAAAATGGAAACAAGATCAATTCAACCCTTACATGCAAGCAATGTGTTTAAAAAAAAAAAAAGGAAAAGAAATCAAAACAGAAAGAAAATAATAAAA
>CM060321.1:25029671-25054671 GCA_030674155.1 Stramonita haemastoma
TATTTTTGTTGATGATGAAATGTTAAATAACAGTATAAACAACAACAACTGCTATACGGAACTGATTTGGCAAATTCAAATATTTTACTTGTTCTTATCTATTAACAGAAACAGTTGATTGTGGAAAGTACCAAGAAATAAAATTCACATAGCGGAAGTGCGTAAACTGGAATGTTATATCTAATCTCAATATTTTGACACAACATTATCAGACACATAATTATTATCTAGTCATTCATTTTTTGTCCAGATTAGATTTATTTCAAAATGGTTTGCATGTTTATTCTAACAATGCTAAAAAAAACTTGACTTTTTGCAGAGTCGTTTCCATCCTATCCAAATTATTGGAAGATGAACATGACTTTTTTCTCTATTCCCCTCATTGTTAATTAATTGCAACAGCTTCTTGGCCGGGAGGGGGGGGGGGGGTACTCCAAAGGACATCTTCCTTTACTTGATGTGATAAACTCTACATCCGATTCTGTTCCATAAACCCTGTAAAGACACAACGCCCCCCCCCCCCCCCCCCCCCCAAAAAAAAAAAAGCCGAAATTGATTTTTCCTTGAGAGTGTTGATATTATGGACATAGAATGTTCTTAACTACAACACAAAAAATAGGGAAAACCATCCTTATTTCTGAACAATTGTGTGTTGATAATGTTGCTTTATGTTTAAGACAAATGTATTGTACAGATTGTTGCCCGATATTTGAGATTTGGCTTTGTTTCCGGTGTTGCCTTTGCAAAGAAAAAACGTAGTAAATGATCAGGAGACGTTTACTTTTTTCAAATGTCTTTTTGAAAATGGAATTGTAAACTCAAGTGACATGCATAGAAAACAAGATACAAAAGACGAGTTCAGCATGTCCAGGTACGACTGAAAGCGCGTACAGAACTGAATCTAAAGCAGGCCATGCTCAAGTCTTTGCCTCTGTCCTGTGTTTGCCTAGTGGACAGGCCTTGGGTGGAACGACCTCCTACCGAGGGCGGAGGACTGTGGGGAGTGGAGGAAGCTGATTACAAAATCTTCAGTTGTACCCCACGGTCCACGGGACTACGGGACAGGTGAAGGTGAAAGTGAAGACTGTCAAGTCAAGTCAAGTCATGTCAAGTCAAAAGTACTTGACTCATCCCATCCCTTATCCCTTACCGGCACGTAAATGGATAAAAATGATATTCTATCTATACAAAAAGCCGCAAAGAAAAGCTATGATTGATATTTGAGTAAACATTCCAAGATAATCAAAATTACAAACGCACACGAACACACAGAGTAAAGAAGCCTCTTCGATATTTTGATCTATATCATTTCCTCCTCTGCACCCCCTCCTCCCCCCCCCCTTCCTTTATTTTTTATCGTTATACAACACCATACCGCTGGGACGTTGTACAGGACAGAGATAACATCAGTGGCCATAGCATTCGCAAAGAAAAGTACCTTTTACCTCACCCTGTCTTCCGTGCGCTGTTTCATTTTTTTTTATAATTGTTTTACTCAAGATGTCAGATAAATCAATATATATATATGGCTATGATTATACACACATATCGTGCTCGTTATCATTTTTTGTCGCCACATTTGGATGAGTTGATGCCTGCTTGATTGCTCAAGAATAGAGCTTTTGTGTCAGTTTGTTAAAAATGATATGATTCATTTGTCTGGCCTTCCCACACTTGCACGCGCGCGCGCGCAAGTGTGTGTGTGTGTGTGTGTGTGTGCGCGCGCGCGCGCGCGTGGGGGGGGGCGGTGAGGGTGTGTGCGCGCGTGCGCGCGCGAGCCTTCGAACGTGTGTGTATGCAGCATATGCCCACATAAAATGCTTACTCACAGATTTCAATACGCAAACACATCGCGTGTGCGTTCAAAACCCAAAAGACGCCACAACCTTTACCATCTGTTTTTCCTTTTTAAGTCACTGCAACATTTTTTGTTCCAGGGTACTTTTGTTGCCATTAATTTGATGCAATATTTTTGTTTGATTATTAAATTTTCTTTGTGTCTTTCTTTCTTTCTTTTTTTTATCAGGTTGTAGGTATGGAAATGAAAACCGATGGTTCAGCTGAGGGGTGGGGTGTTTGGGGTTTGGGGGCGTTTTTGTGTATTAATGGGAGTAGGTGGGGATAGTGCTTTGGGGTTTTTTGTTGCTTGGTTTAGATGGACTTTGCTGTGCGGTTTTTGTTGGTGTTGTTGTTGATGCCTTTGTTTCCCTTTTTAGGAGATTGAGAGTGGTCTGTTTGTTGTTTTATTTGCTTGGAGACAGATTTGCTTGCTTTGTTTCTCTTGTTTGCTTTTTATTTCTGCTCCAAGCATATTTGATAAAGTTTCCATTTTTGATAATCTTTGACTTTAAAAAGCACATTAAATATTATTAGAAACCATGATATAGATGATTTAGAAATGTATATATCGCTATGTTCTTCTTCGAGTTTCTTTTTATTTTATTTTGCTAAGCTGTTGATGTCAATGGTATTTGACAGAAATGAACCCGGGAATGTCAAAGAGAAAAAGTCTGAAAGAGCCATTGTTTCTATTTCTTGCTACCCCACTTTTCTATCCTGATGTGTTTTACAGTTGTGTGGTCACTGAACATGGAAACAGGTAAACACGTTTTGTTGACATAATCATGTGAGTAACAGTGCTACAAACAAAATGACTGGCAAACGCTTTGTCGTTTCTGCAGTGTGTAGTACGCTCTGTGACTTTAAAAAAACAACAACAAAGATTGCATACATACAGTTGCAAGTGCAAAAATAACGTGGCCCTGTTTTTGCTTTTCAGTCATGTCAAGGCTTGTCATGACATGCTGCTAACAAACTGCAATTTGACGGTAACTGAGGGTTAGGTTCGAGTTTTTGTTCAGGTGACTGCTCACAAAAATGTTGTGTCGCTGATTTTTTTCTGAAAATTGACTCTGTTTTCTTTTTTAATAAAAATCCTTCAATGGGACTGTGCACTCAAGCCCTGGCGTTACAAACACACCGCAACGTGTTGTGTACCTATTAAAAAAAACACTACCCCATTTTCTCAGACAGAAGGCCAGCTGTGG
This sequence comes from Stramonita haemastoma, assembly GCA_030674155.1. Classification (NCBI taxonomy): domain Eukaryota; kingdom Metazoa; phylum Mollusca; class Gastropoda; order Neogastropoda; family Muricidae; genus Stramonita; species Stramonita haemastoma. The sequence goes on from CM060321.1 coordinate 25,032,719, forward strand.
CCGATGGCATGGCTGACACTAGCATCACCAGCATTCACCCTGGGATCTGGAAAGGAAAGGGTTCCGCCTAGTTAACCTGTATAGTACCAAAAGATACTGCCCGAAAAAGTCGGTGCAGTGTTGCCATCACTGCTCTACAGGTTGAGGAGGGATTCAAGTCACAGTCTGTGACTGTCTTTCAATCCATTCCAGTCATCACAGTCTGTCTTTCAATCCATTCCAGTCATCACAGTCTGTGACTGTCTTTCAATCCATTCCAGTCATCACAGTCTGTCTTTCAATCCATTCCGGTCATCACAGTATGAGACTGTCTTTCAATCCATTTCAGTCATATACTGTGACTGTCTTTCAATCCATTCCAGTCATATACTGTGATTGTCTTTCAATCCATTCCAGCCATCACAGTATGTGACTGTCTTTCAATCCATTCCAGCCATCACAATATGTGACTGTCTTTCAATCCATCTCAGTCATCATAGTATGTGACTGTCTTTCAATCCATTCCAGCCATCACAATATGTGACTGTTTTTCAATCCATTCCAGTCATCACAGTATGTGACTGTCTTTCAATCCATTCCAGCCATCACAGTATGTGAATGTCTTTCAATCCATCTCAGTCATCACAGTATGTGACTGTCTTTCAATCCATTCCAGTCATATACTGTCACTGTCTTTCAATCCATTCCAGTCATCACAGTATGTGACTGTCTTTCAATCCATTCCAGTCATCACAGTCTGTCTTTCAATCCATTTCAGTCATCACAATATGTGACTGTCTTTCAATCCATTCCAGTCATCACAGTCTGTTTTTAAATCCATTCCAGTCACCACAGTATGTGATTGTCTTTCAATCCATTCCAGTCATCACAGTCTGTGACTGTCTTTCAATCCATTCCAGTCATTACAGTATGTGACTGTATTCCAATCCATTCCAGTCAATTCATTCCAGTCATCACAGTATGTGACTGTCTTTCAATCTATTCCAGTCATCACAGTATGTGACTGTCTTTCAATCCATTCCAGTCAATCCATTCCAGTCATTACAGTATGTGACTGTTTTTCAATTCATTCCAGTCATCACAGTCTGTGACAGTTTTTCAATTCATTCCAGTCATCACAGTATGTGACTGTCTTTCAAACCATCTCAGTCATCACAGTATGTGACTGTCTTTCAATCCATTCCAGTCATCACAGTATGTGACTGTCTTTCAAACCATCTCAGTCATCACAGTATGTGACTGTTTTTCAATTCATTCCAGCCATTACAGTATGTGACTGTTTTTCAATTCATTCCGGTCATCACAGTATGTGACTGTCTTTCAATCCATTCCAGTCATCACAGTCTGTGACTGTCTTTCAATCCATTCGAGTCATCACAGTCTGTCTTTCAATCCATTCCAGTCATCACAATATGTGACTGTCTTTCAATCCATTCCAGTCATGACAGTCTGTCTTCTTTCAATCCATTCCAGTCATCACAATATGTGACTGTCTTTCAATCCATTCCGGTCATCACAGTATGTGACTGTCTTTCAATCCATTTCAGTCATATACTGTGACTGTCTTTCAATCCATTCCAGTCATATACTGTGATTGTCTTTCAATCCATTCCAGCCATCACAGTATGTGACTGTCTTTCAATCCATCTCAGTCATCACAGTATGTGACTGTCTTTCAATCCATTCCAGCCATCACAATATGTGACTGTCTTTCAATCCATCTCAGTCATCATAGTATGTGACTGTCTTTCAATCCATTCCAGCCATCACAATATGTGACTGTCTTTCAATCCATTCCAGTCATCACAGTATGTGACTGTCTTTCAATCCATCTCAGTCATCACAGTATGTGACTGTCTTTCAATCCATTCCAGCCATCACAGTATGTGAATGTCTTTCAATCCATTCCAGCCATCACAATATGTGACTGTCTTTCAATCCATTCCAGTCATATACTGTCACTGTCTTTCAATCCATTCCAGTCATCACAGTATGTGAATGTCTTTCAATCCATCTCAGTCATCACAGTATGTGACTGTCTTTCAATCCATTCCAGTCATCACAGTCTGTCTTTCAATCCATTTCAGTCATCACAATATGTGACTGTCTTTCAATCCATTCCAGTCATCACAGTCTGTCTTTCAATCCATTCCAGTCATCACAGTCTGTTTTTCAATCCATTCCAGTCATCACAGTATGTGATTGTCTTTCAATCCATTCCAGTCATCACAGTCTGTTTTTCAATCCATTCCAGTCACCACAGTATGTGATTGTCTTTCAATCAATTCCAGTCATCACAGTCTGTGACTGTCTTTCAATCCATTCCAGTCATTACAGTATGTGACTTTTTTTCAATCCATTCCAGTCAATTCATTCCAGTCATCACAGTATGTGACTGTCTTTCAATCTATTCCAGTCATCACAGTATGTGACTGTCTTTCAATCCATTCCAGTCAATCCATTCCAGTCATTACAGTATGTGACTGTTTTTCAATTCATTCCAGTCATCACAGTATGTGACTGTTTTTCAATTCATTCCAGTCATCACAGTATGTGACTGTCTTTCAAGCCATCTCAGTCATCACAGTATGTCTTTCAATCCATTCCAGTCATCACAGTATGTGACTGTTTTTCAATCCATTCCAGTCATCACAGTATGTGACTGTTTTTCAATTCATTCCGGTCATCACAGTATGTGACTTTTTTTCAATCCATTCCAGTCATCACAGTATGTGACTGTCTTTCAATCCATTCCAGTCATCACAGTCTGTGACTGTTTTTCAATCCATTCCAGTCATCACAGTATGTGACTGTCTTTCAATCCATTCCAGTCATCACAGTCTGTCTTTCAATCCATTCCAGTCATCACAATATGTGACTGTCTTTCAATCCATTCCAGTCATCACAGTCTGTCTTTCAATCCATTCCAGTCATCACAATATGTGACTGTCTTTCAATCCATTCCAGTCATCACAGTCTGTCTTTCAATCCATTCCAGTCATCACAGTATGTGACTGTCTTTCAATCCATTCCAGTCATCACAGTCTGTCTATTAATTCATTCCAGTCATCACAGTCTGTCTTTCAATCCATTCCAGTCATCACAGTATGTGACTGTCTTTCAATCCATTCCAGTCATTACAGTATGTGACTGTCTTTCAATCCATTCCAGCAATCACAGTATGTGACTGTCTTTCAATCCATTCCAGTCAATCCATTCCAGTCATGACAGTATGTGACTGTCTTTCAATCCATTCCAGTCATCACAGTATGTGACTGTCTTTCAATCCATTCCAGTCATTACAGTATGTGACTGTTTTTCAATTCATTCCAGCCATCACAGTATGTGACTGTCTTTCAATCCATCTCAGTCATCACAGTATGTCTTTCAATCCATTCCAGTCATCACAGTATGTGACTGTCTTTCAATCCATTCCAGTCAATCCATTCCAGTCACCACAGTATGTGACTGTCTTTCAATCCATTCCAGTCAATTCATTCCAGTGATCACAGTATGTGACTGTCTTTCAATCCATTCCAGTCAATTCATTCCAGTCATCACAGTATGTGACTGTCTTTCAATCCATTCCAGTCAATTCATTCCAGTCATCACAGTATGTGACTGTTTTTCAATTCATTGCAGTCATCACAGTATGTGACTGTCTTTCAATCCATTCCAGTCAATTCATTCCAGCCATCACAGTATGTGACTTTTTTTCAATTCATTCCAGTCATCACAGTATGTGACTGTCTTTCAATTCATTCCAGCCATTACAGTATGTGACTGTTTTTCAATTCATTCCAGCCATTACAGTATGTGACTGTTTTTCAATTTATTCCAGCCATTTCAGTATGTGACTGTTTTTCAATTCATTCCAGCCATTACAGTATGTGACTGTTTTTCAATTCATTCCAGTCATCACAGTATGTGATTGTTTTTCAATTCATTCCAGTCATCACAATATGTGACTGTCTTTCAATCCATTCCAGTCATCACAGTTTGTGACTGTCTTTCAATCCATCTCAGTCATCATAGTATGTGACTGTCTTTCAATCCATTCCAGCCATCACAATATGTGACTGTCTTTCAATCCATTCCAGTCATCACAGTATGTGACTGTTTTTCAATTCATTCCAGTCATCACAGTATGTGACTGTCTTTCAATTCATTCCAGCCATTACAGTGGGCGCTGAAGAAAGAGAGGCATCATATGTAGGAGTCCATCTTGCTTTCAGATTGGCAGAGTTGGTGACAGTCTCATCACGTGTTGCCTACAATTAGTGGTTGGCAGCAAAGTAAGAAGCTTTTTATGCGATTTTCCTGTTTGACAAACAATATGGATAAAAGCAAACGTGTTCTCATGACCTGTACGGTAGTCAGTGAGCGAGATATCAGAGACCTCAGCTTCTCTAGAGGACATAATTTTAAGGGCAGCATCCATCTCTTCTCTCTCCTGTTTTGCTTTCCCTGTCCTTAAAAAGGGCATGTACCCATTGATATACAGCTGGGTGACCTGAGGGACTGTACTCAAGCCATGGCGCACGAACAGTCACCCATCCTCTAGGCGATCACGCTCAATGCAGCTTAAACTTAGCTTCCTGCATATCTTCAATATATTTAGGACGCAATATCTGGAAAAAAAAATCTGTGTACCACCTTCAGTGAGCCTTAGAACAGTGAAGGGAAAAGATACTTTAAGTCACGTTAGAACAGGATTGTCTTCAGGTCAAAAGATTGACCGTGATGCGTTTGGATTGATTTGCATTTGACCATTTTAAATATGTGCACTGCCTTCAGTGCCTGGGCTTTATCACAGTTCTTGATTAAACCATTGATGCTGGGTGTAACAGCAAAGTGAGAGGCTGTATGATCAGTGGCTTTCCAACTCATGGAATTCCACTTACAGCTTAATCTTTAGTGATGGACTATGACTCTCTGACTAAGAGGTTTGATTTGCACAGTCCTTATATGGGGGCTAGTTGGCCTTGGAGAACATCCCCAGCCCTGACTGTCTATATGCCCTCTTGGTCAATAGAGTGGGGTGTGCTGTGGGCAAGGCATCTCCGCTATCATCAAATTTCTGCCCAGTTTCTGAAACAGAATGCTCCTCCTTTGCTGTTTTGGATAACGGAAAAACAAATTATATATATATATATATATATATATATATATATATATATATATATATATATATATATATGTATATATATATATATATGTATATATATATATATATATATATATATATATATATATATATATATCTATATATATATATATATATATATATGAATTACGAAACAAATTGCAACAAAGGCAAACGGACCAATGCACACACCATCACTTGTTTCTATTTATTTTGGGGGGGGACGATAGCCTAGTGGTCAGAACATTGCGCTGGCAATTTGACGACCCGGGTTCGAGTCCCGTCGAGGAGATTTTTCTCCTGGAGTTAACATCAGTGCTGACTCTACTCTCCCCAAAAGTCCTTCGGATGAGACTTTAAACCGAGGCCCCGTGTGCGAACGCACGCAGAACATCTTGCGCACACGTTAAATCCTGTTCCGCTTTTCGTAAGAGTAGGCCATCGTGTGCCGGTGGGAACAGATGACAATATTTACAAAAACTGCATACACACGGGGACCGGATGAAAAAAAGCACATGATTGCTTATTCTGTTATCCTCGATATAAAAGATTAAATAAATAAATAAATAAATATTTCCCCGTTGTCCTCAGACGGAGGAGTTATATGCAGCTATCCAAAGGAAGTAGCTTCTGCTCACTGCTAAAACCCAGGCATGTACATACCTGTTCTTTCTGGTAGAAAGTGTACCTTTACGTTAATGACGACCTCTGCACACGTAAAGTAGCTCTTGCTGAAAGGTTTATTTACTGGTATCATATTCCAAAGACTTTTCAAGGCTGCATCAGTCAAGGGTTTTTTTTTGTTATTGATTGGTGGATTTTTGTCTCCCCTGGTAAAATGTATATCTAATGACGCCTTTTACTGCTAATACCACTTGAATTTGGCAGGCAGATTTCTGATAGCTGTCATTTAGATGAGCTAATAACTTTACTGAAAAAGTAGGAAACAAGGAGTTTCTCTGTCTCTGTCTGTCTGTCTGTCTGTCTGTCTGTCTCTCCCTCCCCTCCCCCCCCCCCCCTCTCTCTCTCTCTCTCTCTCTCTCTGTCTCTCTCTCTCCTTCATTTTCTTTCCCATGTCTCCGTTGTTTTGTTGTTTAGTTTCAGAAATGTACACACCTACTGCACTACTCAACTACACGCACGCACGCATGCACACACACACACACACACACCACACACACACACACACACACACACACACACACACACACACACACACCTTAAACCTGCAAATAATGCTATTTTTGCTGGCGAACTTGTCCAGAGTGTCTGGCTAGCCGAGTGTCCTCTCTTTCTTTTCTTTCTCTCCCGAGGAGACGTCTCCTGATATCATGTTCACGTCAGCATTGTCCCAGTTGTCCCACTGTCCCAACACCTCCACAGTGTGGTGTTTTTGTTTATGTGTGTTGTTGTGGTTGTTACGCTTCGACTCGCCGGGATGTTTCAACGGGTGACTACAAAGATGTGTGTTGTGGTTATTATTTGCTACTGGTGGACAGTTTGAGTACTGGCTATGTCTGACAGGTTTCGCTGTGTTTACACACACACACATATCCAACAAAGTTGTTGATGCTAAAAAATACATTTCTGTACGCCTGCATTGCAAAAAAATGAGTTTTGCCTTTCTGTTATGAGATGATAATCTTTTCGAAGCTGGTGGTTGTCTCGTCGAAGCAGTGCATAATAGTGTGTGTGTGTGTCTGTTTGTGTGTGTGTGTGTGTGTGTGTGTGTGTGTGTGTGTGTGTGTGTGTTGGGGTGTGTGTGTGTGTGTGTGTGTGTGCGCGCGCACGGTGTGCGTACGTACATACATGTGTGTGTGCGTACGTTTGTGCGGTGCATGTGTGTGTTTGTGTGTGGGCGCGTGCGCGCGCGCGTGTGCTTGCGTGCTCGCGTGCGTGCGTGTGCGTGTGCAATCGCTCGCAAAACGTCTAGCACACGCGTGAAAAGTGCCTATATTTCTTAGAAGAAAAGGCCAGCGATATTTCGGTGGAATAGAGATGATACAGACCTAGCTACCTACCTAGCATGCATCTTACTGCTTGAAGGGAGATGGTGTCTAGCAGTCTGTAAATACAAGATATTGTTCCTGTCAGGCCAACATGGTGGGCTCCGCTAGAGTTACTATGCTCAAAGCATGCTCTCTGAATATATCACTGAGGATCTTAAAAGAAAGCAAATCAGGAATTAAAGACAATGTATAACAGTAAAAAAAAAAAAAAAAAAAAAAAAAAAAAAAAAAAAGATGAGCACGTTATCATTCATGCTGATTTACATAGGCTGCAGATTTATTACTCAGATAACAAAAGGGAGGAGGGGGGTTCCCCTATTTTTTTTTTAAAGGATAAGGGTAGAGGAGGTGTGACTTTGTTTTCTGCATGTGTATCAGCAAATTTGTTAAACAATGACAGCATGCTTTATTTAGATGAGAGACATGAATTGACATGCTTTGTTTTGAATAAGATACATGATTTGACATGCCTTGTGTAGAATAAGATACATGAATTAACATGGTTTGCACAGAAGAAGGTTATTTTATTTTTTCTTCACGTGATTATAAATGGTGTCGTTCCTGTTTATCTTGTTTTCTGTTCTGTTTGTCAGTTTCTTTGATTGCTGTGCACAGAATCACAAGTGGATAAATTGGGTTTTCTGTGAATGACATGACGATATGGAACATATCAAAGTAGAAGCCTTCAAGTTGACTGACACAAGATTCAAATTTGCATGATTCTGAGGTGTCCTACTTTAAACGGTGATTACTGTTATGGTTGTACGACTCAAACGTCGAAGTCTTTTAGTTCTTGATGACAGTGTGGACCAGGGCTTCATACCCAGAGTTCAGCACACAGTGCCCAGCGTGGATAACTTGCATGCTACTGAACCTTCGCCTTTCACGATGACGATAATGCTTTACACCGAAACACCAGATCCTGTCTAGAATGTTTCTTTAAGATTCTGTTATAAGTAGTATGCTATCGCTTTTAAGGCATAGAATTGAAAACATTCACACTTGTATACTAGGCTTTTGTCTTATTGCGGTTTTATAAAGGTTTTGTGGCGGTTGTTTTTGTTTTGTTTTTTACCGTGATGCTTACTTTTTTTTTGTCTGATGTTAAGCAATTGCAAAACAGACATTTTTTTCCCGATTGACTGAACCTGTTGTTCATAGTATTTTATAAATGTCATTTTCATGTTTACCAACTGATAATATTGTCCACAAAGGTGCACTACAGCTATATTTTCATTTCAAGGGGGGGGGGCGCAATGTTTTTGTCACATTGATGTTTACTTTATTTTGTAATCTGCAGACAAAAAAGGACAGGTTCCCGTTTAGTCAAACCTGTTGAAGAATGTCACACTCGTGTATGTTCTAACTGATAATGCTGTCTGTAAACACGTATTACAGCTTTAGCTGTATTTCGTTTTAGATATCATCTTTTTTACCACAGTCATGCTTACTTTGTTGTTTTATTTTATCTGGTATCTTGCTACTGCACAAGAGAAAACATCATCCTGCTTACTGCAGCCTGACCTTTATAGCATTTAACTAAATAGTGTCATACTCATCTTCAGTAACTGATACTGTTGTCCATTGTGCCATGCGAAAACATTCTAATAATTGTAAAGACGCATAAATTTAAATGATATGGGTATGTCACGAGATCAAAAAGATTTGCACAAACAATACTGCAAGGCACTTTCCAAGGAGGAAGAAAAAGAGGCAGACCTAGGACGAGATGGGAGGACAACATCAGCGAATGGACAGGCCTAGAACTCAACAAAACCCCGAGAAAAGAAGAACAGAGAGGAATGGAGGGAACTGGTTGTCAAGTCTTCGGGAGTGCCCCCACGGTCGCCAGACCATGGGATAGATAGATAGATAGAATGTTGTCTATAAAGCACGTAATATATCTTTCATTATATTTCCTTTTTTAAAGCTTATGTTCTTATCGGTGCTTACTTTATTTCTTCAAAAACGTGTTGTTCATAGCATTTTGATAAATGTTATTTTCATGTTTAATCAATGGAACTAATGTCTGTATTCAAAGATATGTGTTGATAATTTGTAAAGTTAATAATCCGACCTTTTTCAGGTTGTTCAGAATCTGATTGTATTGGTAGGTATTTTACAACCTGGTGAGATTTAACTTGAACATTGTTATTTTCACTCCAGACAAAAGTGAAATCAAAGTTTCATTTTCCGGGTACATGTCAGTGATGAGAAGAATTGTTTGTAAGTATCAGAGTGGCCTTCGCTGTTGTTCATCCCACATTTTACTTCAGAGCTTGTTATGAACTTGGCATAAATTTCCTTGGCATATATAGTGTCTGTTCAGTTTACCCTATCTTTGTCTCGTTTCTCCCTCTCCTTAATTGTTGCGTATACTTAGACGTTCGGGTAGGAGTTGGTCCCTCCTGATCTGTTTGTTAAGTTAGTTGTTTCCCCTTATTTACTTTTTCCTTGTGTATTCATGAGACCTTGTTCTCTGTCTCTCTCTGTGTGACTCTCTATGTCTCTCTGTGTCTGTCTGCCTGTCTGTCTGTCTGTCTTTCTCTGTTTGTCTGTCTCTGTCTCTCTGTCTCTGTCTTTATGTCTCTCTGTCTCTCTGTCTCTCTATCTATCTATCTATCTATCTATCTATCTATCTATCTATCTATCTATCTATCTATCTATCTATCTATCTATCTATCTATCTATCTATCTCTGGTTTATGCATGTCTTCCGATTTGTTTTTCCAGATATTCCGTAGAAGTTTCATTGTTGTATGTTTAATTGACCGATTAGTTGATTGATTCGCCCATGTTTTCCACAGAGGGCTGGATGAAAACAAGCCACCATTGTGCTTATTCTTTTCCCTCAATAACATTGTTCAAAATGATCTCTCTCTCTCTAACATTGTTTGGATGCAACAAGGTGTTGGGGATGTAAACCTTTTCTTAAGTATGTTTAAGCAAAGATTAGTAGATATGTTCATTCAAGAATGGGATGGGATTATAAGAGATAAAGATAGGTATGACCATTACAGATCATTTAAAAGTATTTTTGTAAAAAAGCAGTATATAAACTCTATGGATGTCTACTGCTTCCAAGTAGCAATCACACAAGCAAGATTTAATGTTCTACCCCTTAATAATAATGTATATTATAGATATAGTGAGAATGATCGAGAAAACATGTGTCCTTTTTGTAAAACGAAAGTTGAAAATGAAGCCCACTTTCTTTGGGAATGTTGCATACACACTGGCTTAAGAGAAAAGTTCTTAAGTGAGTGTATCAACGTACCATTGCCCGATCTGTTCAAAGCAACAAATGATGAGTACAGGCACAGTTTGTCAAGATATATTTTTTACTCTATTAATAAAAGGAAGACAATGCTAATTCAAGATGTATGTTGAAAAACTGTTATGATTCGATACGTAATTGATGTACATGATTTTCACAATTTTCCCTAAACATCATATTTTTGTGATTTGGTTATGCTTGGTGTCATAATCATGATTTAGAATAACGTGTGTTTTGCTTCTTTGATCAGTTATGAATCAAACCTTTTGTGCATTTTGCTTTGCCAGTTATATGAATGAACACTTTATTATATCCCAAGCCCATGAAATGTATTGTGGTCCATGGCCAATGTACATTAAATCATTTCAGTGTTCAGTGTTCTCTCTCTCTCTCTCTCTCTCTCTCTCTCTCTCTCTCTCTCTCTCTCTCTCTCTCTCTCTCTCTCTCTCTCTCTCTCTCTCTCTCTCTCTCTCTCTCTCTCTCTCTCTCTCCCTCTCTCTTGTGTCTCTCTGTATCTCTGTCTCTCTGTCTGTCTGTCTCTGTCTCTGGCTCTCTCTGTCTCTCTGTGTCTCTGTGTCTCTGTCTCTGTCTCTGTCTCTCTCTCTCTCTCTCTCTCTCTCTCTCTCTCTCTCTCTCTCTCTCTCTCTCTCTCTCTCTCTTTCTGTCTCTCTCTCTTTCTTTCTGTCTTTCTCTCTGTCTGACTCTGTCTCTCTATTTCTCTCTCTGTCTCTCTCTTTGTCTCTCTCTGTGTTTCTCTCCCTCTTTCTCTGTCTCTGACTATGTCTCTTTCTCTCTGTCTCTCTGTCTCTGTCTCTCTCAAAACCATAAAAAAATGTTAAACTCATAACATGATGTTCTTCTGACGTTTTTGTAATAGGCAAACAGCTTCTTGTTTCCTTCGTTTTTAATAGCAAAAATTTGGATTTCATTTTGACTATGTTCATATCATTTTCCGATTCGAGCCAGATGAGTAGTATAAGAAAGACTTCTATAGAAAGAATGAAAAAGAGATGGGGGGGGGGGGATAGCATAGTTGTTAGAGTTGCACTCATGGTCTAAGACACCTGTTTGAAGGGGGGGGGGGGGGGGGTTTCTTCTGGAGTAAACATCAGTACTGATTCCACTTCCCGGCAAGTTTTTGGGTGTGACTATAAACCGAGGTCCCGTGTGCAAATGGATACAGAACTTCCTGCACACACGTTAAAGCCCGTTCTGCCTTTTGGAAGAATAGGTCCTTTTCTGCTTGCGAGAAAGAATGATAGAGTTTGAATTACTTGCCCACTGGTGTCAGGTTTACACATTGCCCCCCACGTCAATATACGGCTACCTTAAAGGTGAGAAAAGACGGTCGCATACGCAAAGGAAAAAATCCAACTATTGGTGAATATCAGAGTTCTATCCATGAAACAAAAAACAACAACAGAAAGACACACACACCCACGCGTGCGCGCGCTCGCACGCACACACACAGTGGCGCGCGCGCGCGGGCGCGAGTACGCGCGTGCAGGTGCACACACATACACACACGCACATGCCACACACACAAACACACACACACACGCACACACAAAAGAATCAAAAATAACAAACACACACGCACACACATTCACAAACGCAAGCATGCACGCACACACATACGGACACACGCACACACACACAGGCAGGCAGGCACGCACACACACACACATACGCATGCGCACACACACACTCATACACACACACACAAACACATGCATGCATTTGTTCGCAAGTATGAACACACAAACTCAGAGAGAGAGAGAGAGAGAGAGAGAGAGAGAGAGAGAGAGAGAGAGAGAGAGAGAGAGAGAGAGAGAGAGAGAGAGAGAGAGAGAGAGAGAGAGAGAGAGAGAGACGCAAACTCAATACGCAAATGCAAACGCAATTTTATTTTACGAGGGTTATAGATTAAGTAACAAGACTTTTTTTCATTCAGCTCTCAAAAGAAAAGAAAAGAAAAAAGTAAAAAGAAACTATTAAAGAGAGAGAGACATACAGACAGACAGACAGACAGACAGACAGACAGACAGACAGACAGACAGACAGACTGACTGACTGACTGACTGACTGACTGACTGACTGACTGACTGACTGACTGATAGACAGAAAGAGAGGTGGGGACACTCCAAAATGGATATAGACTCAGTTAGGATTTTTTAAATGCAAAGGCAGCCAAAAAAATAAAGGAAAAAAGTGCTGTTTTTTTCTGCTTATACCATTTTTGTCACATTTGTTGTTCATATTTTAATTGTACTTTTACTTGACTAAGGTTTAAGTATTAACATGGAACTTTAGCCTGTGAGGACCTACTATCACCTTGATACTGGAGCTGTTTTTCCCTTCCTTTCCTACTTCATTACACCTGGCTGTTTCGTTTTCTCGTCTCTCTAAGGCTGTATTGACGCCCCGTATTCCTGTTGTGTATTTTTTCAAGACTTGATGATCTCACCTGATGTACTGACCTCGACTTATTGCAAATTTAAGGGAGACTAATACTTTTTTATGCTGTTAATTTGGAAAGTTCCAAGAGGCCTTGTCATTTTTCTTTTAGAGAATTCAACCTTTTCGTGTGGTGTGTGTGTTTTTTTTTTTTTTTTTTTTTTTTTTTTTTTTTTTACTGTTGGTTCCTAAAAGGAAGTATACCAAATTGTGGCGCTCCACCACGAAATGAGTCGCTTAGCACATTACCCAATTTTGCGCTAGGAGCCTTTAAAGGCAGGTGGGGGTCAAGTTGTCAATTTTGTGATTTTGATTGATTATTAAACTAGATCTGTTTATTTATCTTGTAATGAAATATCAAGGTATCATTTTTATTCCTTTTGCTTTTAAATGTGTTTTGAAAATACCAAAGCACTCATTCTGACAACCTGTTACTAAAATAAACTTGCCCGTTTCTCATTTTGTCCCATCCTGCAGTCTATCATTTCAATTTGTAATAATGTTGCACAGAATTGTCCGATTTTCAATCTGTTTTTTCTATTTGATAGCCACTCTATTGCACATTAATAACATGTCAATAACTAAAAACTGACCTCATGTGCACTCCGTCTCATTATGTGGTGGAGCGTCACAATTATGCATACGCATTCTAGCATCAGGCGTTATAGTAGACGTGGCTAAGCAGACTAAAGCTAAATAGAACTGATTTGTGATTTGTGATGTTGAAAGGTGTTGTTGTTGTTGTTAATTTTGTTGTTGGGTGTTTTCCAGCACCGTGAAGGGGAAAGGGGGGTGGGGGGCTGGTACCGAAAATATTATGCAATCTCGTCTCACTCATCATACCTGGGAATCATTGCGAAAGCGAAAGTCACACTAGATATAAAGTATGAGTATGGCTGCTTTTAAGAACGTTGTGATATAGACAGTCATACTCCGACTTTAGAGGACATACTCCCCTTTATTGCAGAGTACAGGTTATTCTGGGGACGGAATAGCTCAGTGGTCAGAACACTCGCGTTCCCCAAGCCAATGTTAAAGAGCGCTCAGCGTGGATACCAAGTGGATGGGTGACTGTTTGCGCACTTTGGCTTTATTACAGTCCCCCAGTTCACCCAGCTGTAAATGGGTACCTGCCTTCTTCAGGGTCAGAGAAGGTAAAGCAGCGAGGGAGAGGAGATGGGCGCTGCACTCAATATGCTGGCATCTAGAGAAGCTGAGGTCTCTGATGCCTCGCTCCGTACGAAAACATAGGTTATGGGACACCTTTACCTTTACCTTTTCATTGTAATACAGTTTAGGAACTCAACTGGTAGAGTAGTGTCCCTTCAAAAAGTCATGGTCTTAAACACCGCTAGTACCGACAACTTGAATATCAAGGCAGGGCATTCATAACTTGCTCTAGTCATCATTTTTGTATTCAGGTATGAGCACAGGCAGGTGCCAATTCTACATGGATGTAAACTTCAGCACAAGTAAACACTGCAATGAAGTAACGTAACCGGAAAGTAAAACTTGATACTAAATAGTTCTGGCTGAAGTGTGTGTTTTCCTCCTGTCTGTCTCAGACTAAGGCTGGGGGGTGCTGACCTAAACTGCTGGTGCTTCTTTCTTCCTGGTCTCCCTCTCCTCGGGTCTCCTCAGCTGACTTCAACACTGAAATGCAAATGCCTAACGATTCTTAATGCTAAGTATGGACAGTGATAAATTTAGAGAAAGCCAAGATGACGTACACCCTTTTCCCAGTGTCAGAGAGAAAAAAGCGCCATGTACATACTGGGTGTACACTTTTAAAGACAATCCTTTTCGTTGAGATTCAATCGTGGTGGAGTTTTAGAAAGTAAAAGATGGTCGTGTTTTCTGAGAATGATAATTATGTGTTCTATAGGGGGTGTGAATATTTTTTTCCAAAGTATTGCCGTACATGATTGTGATGTGGTCATTATTACATCGTAGCTCTTACGTTTTCTCGATTAATCATCTTTATGTCTGTCTTTTAGTTTATGTCTGTATGTTCTTTTAGTATCTCTAGCTTCTGGCAACACGTATTTGTAAATGTTTCTTTTTCTATCACTCTTTTTTGCTTCTGTTTTTATTATCTTTCTTGTTTTGCTTTCTCTGTCTCTGTCTCTCTCTGTCTCTCCCTGTCTCTGTCTCTGTCTCTGTCTCTCTCTCTCTCTCTCACGAGAGGATAACAACCAGACAAAAGCGACAGAATCAGATCTCTTCTATGTCCCCTATAAATGTTTATGGAGAAAAAATTGAAGAAGTAAATTTCCACAAAGTGCTATGAATCACTATTGATCATAATCTTTCATGGCAAGACCACGCCGCCAATCTAAGTAAAATTGTATCTCAAAAAGTGTTTCAGTTGTCCAAAATAAAACATTTCCTTAATCTTAGCACTAGAAAACAGTTTTTCCATGCACACATCAATTCTGTTATAGAATATGCATCAACTTTGTGGGATTCTGCAAGTGCAAATACATTAAAATCTCTGACTAGATTATATAAGCGTGCCATTAAGCTTATTCTATTGAAATCAAGTTCATTAACTTCCTTGGATTATAAATCAGTTGGTATTTTACCATTTAATTTGCAATTGGAATACAACAAAGCTTTAATGATGCATAGGATAGTATATGGTAATGCACCGCCCACTCTGACGAAACGTTTTCAAATAAACATTCGCACAAATTTACTGTGCCAAAACCAAGAATTGATTTGTTTAAAAGTAGTCTTATTTATAGCGGTGGCACTTACTGGAATAACCTGCCTGCATCCTTAAAAAGCATAACCTCTATGCAAAACTTTAAAAAATCATTGAAACATTTTCTTATGAATGAAAGGCTGCCAGTGATTTGCTGATGATCTTGTCAATTTTTTTTTTTTTTCTTGTTGGTGAGACAAAATGTCAGTGATGTTTGCCATGACTTCATTCAATCATGTTTTTCATATGTCTCTCTCTTTGCTGTCTGTCATTCGCTGTCTGTCTGTCTGTCTGTCTGCCTGTGAAATTTATGTCTTTTGTCCGCCCACCTGTTTATATTCTATCTCTCCTCTGTCTGTCTATCCCTTCTCTGTCTCTACTCTACTCTAGTCTACTCTACTTTACTCTATTCTATTCTACTCTACTCTACTCTTCTCTCTAGTCAATCATCTTTTTTTTTTTCTCTATTTTCTAATCTGATTTTGTGATTTTGTACTCTTGTTTTGTAAAAGATAACGATATAAGCGTAGAAAATGTTTCTTGCATTTGGATGATGTCATGGATATCTATATTATTATTATTATTATCATTATTATTATTATTATTATTATTATTATTATTATTATTATTATTATTATTATTATTATTATTATTGTTGTTGTTGTTGTTTTTCCTTTGTCTTCACTCATATAATGTATATGTGCAGTTTGTTCGCTATTGCTATGCCTTTTTTTTTTTTAATAAAATTTATTCAGTTTGTTGTTTTTTGTGTGTTTTCTTTCTCTTCTTTTTTCTTGGCCCAGAGGGCTGGTTGTAAAAAAGCATGTTTGCTTATGCCATTACCCTCTTTAAATAAAATTTGTTCATTGTTCATTGTTCATTGTTCACGAACAGTGTGTATTCAATGTGAAGATTGTCATTTCTGGTGATACAGTAGTGTTTGCATTAAAATGTATAGCTTCTTCAAGTCTCTTTATTTTCCTACACTAGCTGTCAACTGTGAAAATTGTGTGTCGAGATGTATAAGACGTCCAGGAAACTATATGTTTGTTTAGATTGTTATTCAAATGGTGTTGTTATCGCTACTTAAAATGATGCTTTCACACATTGCAGTGGTTGTACAAAGTCATATCTGGCATTACTGATGCCACATATTCCAGATTATTTGTTAAATTGGATTGCTTTGTTTGACCCTGAATACCGAGTCCGGAAGAAAGGTTTTAGTTATTGTTGGTGGTGTTGTAAAATATGCTATAGCTACAGTCACACAAGTATTCAGTATGACTACCATCCCATCAAGATCATCATTTATTCCTTTGTGACATTGTATACACATTACAAAACTTTAACCTGCTTATCGATGGCTGTACTCAAATGTCTGTTGCTGGTATTTTGTATATTAACATTTAAAGTATCTGATACCGGATGAGGTCATGCCTCGTCTATTTAAGGCTTTTTATACACGCGCATGATCCCCGCGGTCAGAATGCAGCTGCCTTGATGATGGGGGAATGATCACATGCGCAAAATATAATCATTGGTAAGCTTTGGAACTCTAGCAAAAGAATAACAGATGTACACGCACGTAAAGATTTAAAGCTTTGGGTTCAGGGGGATTTTTTACCTCCTTTTTACGCTTTGCCGTCTGGTTTGCAGCTACTATCAGTTTTCTTCTGAGAAGCCCAGCCATGGTGTAGGGAGGCTTTGGTTATAACTGCTCCCTCCTCCCCCCCCCCACCCCACTATTTATCTATCGTTAAAGTTTGGATCGTTTTACATTCATTGATTTTCGGGCATATTTTCATTTTGTTAGCCGAAACCCTGTGCTTGGATTTTAAAAAGGTTTTGAATGTTTTAAACATCACACGTACTAAGAACAGTGTATATTATTATGTTAATTGCATTATTTCTGGTCACATGTTCAATTTTTTGTACAAAATGCCTGAATATTTTTTTTGTATTTTGTTTTGTACCACTTTATGTTCAATATGTTGAGTAAGTTGAATACATACTAGAAGCTTCTAGTGTATAGATACTGAGAGGGTTTTTTTGTCTTTTTCTGAAAGGTTCGTATCATAAAGCAATACCGACTTGTCCTTCCCTAACACCACACAGTAAGGATCCTGTCTTACACAGCTACTCTCAACAGACCTGACACACTGATTAGCTCTGACAAACAACAGCTCCTTTGTATTACACAGGTGACTCAGCACTGGGTGTACGGAAACTGTCTTTTCTCGCTTAGTGTACACATTTTGGATTTTATTTTTTTATTTACTCATCTATTTATTTATTCTTTTATATCGAAGATGATGGAATAAGCACTGATGTGCTTTTTTTATTATTTTTTTTTACATCGCATGGCAAACCCTGTTGGTGACCTATGCGGATACATCCTGTAAAAACGCGGTATTTGCGGAGAATCCCTTTTGGGTCAGTTGTACACCTATCCATGGGTACCTTAATTCAACCCTCTGGGTCTCAGCATGGCTGATTCCCTTCCCGTAGTTTTCTATGGCACTTTCTGGCTCTGACCAAAACTTAAAAAAAAAAACACAAAAACAGACGGCGCAGAAAGGGGTGGCGTCACAAACACCGTCTGAAAGGGGAAGATGCAGCTATGCCAAAATGTTCCTAACAAACACTCCAGGTTTTGCTGATGCGTCATACGCCATTGAAGGAAAATGTTGTGGTGTTGTTTGATTCCCCGTTCCAGTTCCAGAACGTGTGTCAAGACCACTTGAAGTGCCGTACCTATTTCTGGTACGTCAGTCTGGGCAGTCCATCCCTATTGGAGTGGGTCAGCTACCAATTCTTGCTACAACACTTTTCATGTATTGGTTTGAAGTAGTTCTTGACTGTAGTTCTGTCTTTAGTTTTCACTTTGTTGTTTCTCTTTTTTTGTTGCTTTGGAATGCTTTTTTTCTTCTTTGTCAAGGACTGGATTTGTTGTTAATTTATGTGTCTTTGTTTAGGAAAAGATTGGGAATTACCGTGAAATTTGTTTTTCGGTTACAGTTTGTTTTCTTACAGTGTTCATTTTTTGGGCATAATTTATTTGTTTTTTTAATTTGGTTTTTAAAGTAGGTGATGGGGGGTGGAGGGGTGGGGGATGGGGGGCATAAAGATTGTATGTCTTGGTTTTGATTTTGTTCCCTACTGAATATGAATATTTCAATGTTTTTTGTTTCTTTTCGTGTGATAAGGAAACTTACACATTTTCAGAAGATATCATTCGATGATACTTCTGGTATGTTTCTAATTGTCCTTTTTTGTCCTTTCACAGCTTTGTCTTCAGTTTGCTTACGTCGTTTTTTTTTTGACGTAATGTTGGCTTTATTCACGTATGACTAATTTCATTTCATGCATTTGTTGGTATATTTCTTTTTCTAATAAAACTACTGCAGTTTTGATTTCACTTAGAGATTTCTTTGACTCGATTTTGTTTGTCATCATTTATCAGAAGTTTTGATAGAAGTCATCTTTTATCATTGTGCATCCATGAATGCTTAATTTTGTTTGAGTACTTAATTATCATTTTTTTCCACAAAGTGTGTCGTGATATCGAGTATTGCATAAAAAAAATTTTGCTTGGTGTTGTATCTTCCAAATCCGTTTTCTGTAATGACACAGTTTATGTTTCGGCTTAACATGCTGGCTACTATATATTACTTTATATTGTAAAAAACACAAACTTCATTTGATGTAGTAAAACACACCAGCTCCATTTCGCAAAGTCTTGCAACTCTCCCACCGCATAATTTTTGCAATACAAGGTAAAGACATAAATACAAAGTCAGGTAAAGGCAAACACAAGGTCAGGTAAATGTAGAGGTAGTCTACACACCAAGCAATTTCGAAAACAAAAGTTTGATCAGTTTATGGAATGAAGCCAGAAAGAATTGAATTTGTTGAAACCTTTAAACAAAAAGAAGATACCGTGTTTTACCATGGCTGGGAAAACTTCAGTTCAGTATGTTTTCTCCTCTCTATCAAATACTCTGTCTTCCACAACTTTGAAGCCTTAGGCTTTACCTAGCAACACTTCCAATGGCAATTGTGTTGCTGGTGTCATTTTGAGTGTTGTTTCACAGTATGTCTTTATCTTATTTATTTTCATATCTATTATCTTATTCTTTTATATCTATGATAATGGAATAAGCATTCATATGCTTTTTTACAACTGGTCCCCATGTGTTTTCCGCTTTGTAAATTGTGTCGTTTTTTCCCACTGGCACACAATGGCCTACTCTCTTCGAAAATCGGAACAGGTTTTAACATGCGCGCTAGATGTTCTGAGTAGGTTCACATACAGGACCTCGGTTTATCGTCAGAGTCTGCACTGATGTTGACTCCAGGGGAAAAAATCCCCTTGAACGAGATTTGAACGCCAGTCGTCAGATTGCGATCGCAATATTCTAACCACTAGTCTATCCCGTCCCCCTAATCATTAGAGGAAGTCCTTGCTCTTTCCTTAGCAACCAGTTGACTGAAAGTAGTGTTGCCTGTTAGTCTGTTTTCAGTTTGGAATCCCTTGTCTGAGTAATTATCTTTAAATGTCTTTTTGTTCATTCTTTACAAACAATAAGATAACCTGCAAAGTATGTCCTTTGCGTGTGTGTGTGTTATGTCTGTGTGTGTGTGTGTGTGTGTGTGCGTGTGTGTGTGTGCGCGCGCGCTTGTGTGTGTGTGTGTGTGTGTGTGTGTGTGTGTGTGTGTGTGTTGTGTGTGTGTGTGTGTGTTCTTTTGCTTACTCTTCAAACTTTTTAAATATGAGTTCCTTATTTACGTCTGCCGTATATTCCTACCATACCATGACCTATTCGCAGAACCAGGGTGTTTGTAAAACGCACCTACTCGAATCTTCTGCCTCGTTGGATTTTTTTTAAAGATTTTGTTTGTGCTACAGAAGAGTTCTTGTTTTCCGTTGAACTATGAAGAATGAGATTCCTGCCAAGTGCTTTTTCAAGTATCCTGTTTTTTTTATACTCTGTGTTTTCTGTAAGATTTGTATGGGATTTCGTTATGAAAGGCCATGTGATACTTTAACTGGAGAAAGTTGTCAAGTATTGTTTCCTCAAACCTGTCACCATCTGTGTGTGTGTGTGTGTGTGTGTGTGTGTGTGTGTGTGTGTGTGTGTGTGTGTGTGTGTGGTGTGTGTGTGTGTGTGTGTGTGTGTGAAGTAGTTCTTCAGTTTAATGTCCTTCCACTAAATAGTGATATCAGACAGGGAAGTGTATGATGTGTGTGTGTGTGTGTGTGTGTGTGTGTGTGTGTGTGTGTGTGTGTGTGTGTGTGTGTGTGTGTGTGTGTGTAGGGGGGTGCACATAGCTAATCATCGGCAATAAACAAACATAAATCAGATTAAGCATAAACAAGAAGCTTTGAAAAGGAAAAAAATAACAACTGAAACACTAACATTGCAATTCCTACAACTAATAAAATTCAAGTACTACAAGTGTCTGATAATAGGACTGTGAGTTAAAGACAAACAATATCTTTCATCAGAGAGGCATCTTTAAGAATTAGGTCTAAGCGAAGGGCTGGGAAGATAGGTAAAAAACGATTTCAGATCTCGACATTGTAAAAGAATATGAGCATTGGTAAATGTTTCACCACAGATACATGTTGCTGTTTTTGAAAATTTAGATCTAAAAGCATTGAGCTTAAACCTGTAAATAAGGGATACAACACTTCTATATTCATGTGAATTACGAAGTTTAGTATTATCAGAAGATAATGAATGAGTTATGTCATCACTCCAGGAAAACCCAGTATCCTCTAGTTTCTTTTTGAAGTGTTTCCAGCATGCATTTTGCAACATGCTATTGCCCTCGTGGGCAGACAAAGGAACCTCTATGCTGTAAGACCCATTGACATGCTTTGCTCCGCATTTTGCCATTCTTGCCATTTTACATTTTACATGATGTGTGTGTGTGTGTGTGTGTGTGTGTGTGTGTGTGTGCGCGTGTGTGTGTGTGTGTGTGTGTGTGTGCGCGCACATGTATGTGTGTGTGTTTGTGTGTGTGTATGTGTGTGTGAGTGTGTGTATGTGTTGTTGTTGTTGTTTTTGTTTGTGTTGTTGTTGTTGCTGTTGTGCTTTTCTCAGCCTTAAGCATCCTAAAGGGTCAGTCACCCAACAGATGCACGCACTCTAACTCATCTCCCCAAATCATCGTTTGAAGAGTTTACATTGGATGTGAAGTTTGCGTGCATGACCAATTCCAAACATCTTACCGACCGGGGGAGGGGGAGAGGGAGGAGGAGAGGGGGGCGGGGGGAGGATAGCCTAGTGGTTAGAGCGATGTGCTCGTGATCTGATGGCCCAGATTCGAGCCGCCAAGGAGATGCCCGTTC
>CM060321.1:25062171-25074671 GCA_030674155.1 Stramonita haemastoma
AGGGGTCCGTCCTTCCAGCCACATAAAGAAGAACAGCAGTCTCTCGAATTTGGAAAGTGGCTTTGGCTGTTGAGAAATCAATCAAGTTAGCCCACGTCTCTAGCTTGGGCCTGAGAAACCTAAGTCACTGAGAAAAAAAGGACTATTACTGAATAAAACAAAAGGTCCGTAGACGTAATTGGCTATATTGCATGGATACGTTTGTTCTCTGTAGCTTTAAACAACATGTACATTATGACAATATGCACTACAGTTTGCTTTTTTATGATTTACATAAACTTATTCAGTTGTATACGATATACATTATACTTGGTAAATCCTGCACACTTGAATTGTCGATTGGATTTTAATGAAAAGGTAAGGGGTCAATTCAGTTTTCGACTATAAGTTTCAGTCAGTTACACACTTCACAACTTTTTTTTTTATTCAAAGAAGATAATAGAATAAACAGCCATTGCTGTTTTACATCCAGCCCTCTGGCAAAAGAAACACAAAAAACAACAAAAAAAACAAACAAGTAAATAACAAGAAAAAACTAAACCCCCAACCCCCACCCCAATAAAATAAAAAAGCAAAAATCATACAAAAAAAAAAGAAAAAAACTTCCCAAAACCTAAAGAACCACCACCATCACCACCCCCTACCCCCCAAAGAACCCCCCCCCCCAAAAAAAACAACAACAACAAACAAACAAAAAATCCAAAACGAACACAAAAAACAACTCCTCCTTAAAAACACAAAAAATAAACAAGCCAACTACTACTCCATCACAACCCCCCCCCCCCCCCCACCCGCACACACACACACACACCCAAAACCCCCAAGAGAGTGTGTGAGAGAGAGACAGATGGACAGAGACAGAGAAAGAGAGGAGGTTAATCTGTCCTCTTCCAAGGTCAGTGCTCACACTCTGTAAACCAGGTGGCGAACAGCTGTACTCCGTCTTTGGCAGAGGGGGAGACTGTGCTGACCAGTCTGCTGACGTCATTGATCACCTGACACTGTGCTGACCAGTCTGCTGACGTCTCTGATCCCTGACACTGTGCTGACCAGTCTGCTGACGTCTCGATCCCCTGACACTGTGATGACCAGTCTGCTGACGTCCTGATCCCTGACACTGTGTTGGTCAGTCTGCTGACTCACTGATCACCTGACACTGTGCTGACCAGTCTGCTGACTTCACTGATCCCCTGACACTGTGCTGACCAGTCTGCTGACTTCACTGATTACCTGACACTGGACAAAGACTACCTTCAGCAGTGCAGGTGTCAGAGGAAGATGGTCACCAGTGTCACTGTCGAGCCATGATGACCTGAGGCTACAGATAGGCTAATTGTTGCTGTTCTTCCTCGTGATACAGATTTTTTTTTTTTCATAGTTAATACAACACATTTGAATAAAAAATATAGTGTACAGTTACAGTTTTGGTGGATATTCGCTTTTCAAAATAGAACTTGCATAGACTAGTATCATCATGAGGTAAGATCGCAAAGAGATCCCCCCCCCCCTGCCTGTGATGTCGCTTGCCCTTTGACTTGTTCGGAGTCTAGGACACTGTGGTATATTATTCAGACTGTCTGGGGCAAGTTAAGCCCTTAACTTTATTTGAGGCCAATCTTAATTTTCAGTTTTAATTAATGAAAACCATGAATTTGAAAAAAAAAGCCCAAACAATTTTAAAGCAATGCAAAATGTGTCCAGAGGCAGACCCAGTTATAGAATTTTTAGGGGTTTAGTTACTAGCTCGTTCTTATTCGTTACTGGGGTAGAACTTTGAGATTTACAAAAGGGAGAGATTTTTGTGTGTGACCTTATTCCAACCATTAATTCAGCCGCATTTTGACTTTAACGATTAAGTGGCATTTGTGTTTGCCCTGATCCCATTGTTATGGAGTATAGTAGAATAGAATAAATCAACAAAGAAACATACAATAAATGTCAAAGAATAGATCGAGGCAATGGAAGGTGGTATCATTGGATTGGATTGGAACTGAAATGCTTATACCTTTTATAGGTTTTATATGAATACTTGCCCTTTATCTTGTCCTCTCTCTCTCTCTCTTTCTCTCTCTCTCTCTCTCTCTCTCTCTCTCTCTCTCTCTCTCTCTCTCTCTCTCTCTCTCTCTCTCTCTCTCTCTCTCTCTCTCTCTCTCTCTCTCTCTCTCTCTCTCTCTCTCCTCTCTCTCTCTCCTCTCTCTCTCTCTCTCTCTCTCTCTCTCTCTCTTCCGTTTCTTCGTATGGAAATGTTTGTTCCTTTGACTGTTTATATATATATGCTTGACTTTTGCTATCTGTCTTGTGTGTGTGTGCGTGTGTGCGCGCTCGCGCGCGCAAGTGTGTGTGTATGTGTGTGTGTATGCCTGTCTGTCTGTCTGTCTATCACTCTCTGTCTGTCTTTCTGCCTATC
Source organism: Stramonita haemastoma (assembly GCA_030674155.1). Lineage (NCBI taxonomy): Eukaryota > Metazoa > Mollusca > Gastropoda > Neogastropoda > Muricidae > Stramonita > Stramonita haemastoma. The sequence continues at coordinate 25,064,579 of CM060321.1, forward strand.
TCTCCTCTTTCTCTGTGACTGTCTGTGTGTGTGTGTGTGTGTGTGTGTGTGTGTCTCTCTCTCTCTCTCTCTCTCTCTCTCTCTCTCTCTCTCTCTCTCTCTCTCTCTCTCTCTCTCTCTCTCTCTTCTCTCTCTCTCTCTCTCTATATATATATATATATATATATATATATATATATATATCCCACTCCCTCCCTCTGTCTCTCTTTGGCAAGAGTTGTTTATGCATTTTACAAGTAGCGTATCTGAGGACAAACAGCCTGTTTAAGATTCTCAATCCCATATTTATGCTGAGTGAATCCCCTTTTCTCTACTCCTCCCCCCCCCCCCCCTCCTCCTTCCACGTTTTGAATAAAGTAATACTTTATTTTTTTGCATTTCACAGCAATATCACAATCATAAGACAAAAATGCGAACACTATCCTGGGTTTACATTCATCACCATCAATAACAAAAGGAGAAACGACCTCTACAATGTTCTGTTGCTTATTGGCTAGGGAACCAGGCTCTAAACAAATGTTTATTCACTCATTATTTACGATTCTTTAAAAACAAAACCAAAAAAAAACAACAAAGACTCCTCAATTTTATTCACATTGCAACAATGACGCAACTTTGGAATCCCCTTCCACCTCCAGCCCTGTAACTCTCTCCACAGTTTGTCCTTCTTACAAAAAACCTTTTGTTTCGCAGGTTAAACTCACGAGGGCAATATTCGTGTGAAAAATCGCCTATTTAGAATTACCTCTTGACTACACCAGGGGTGGAATCAACTCTTTTCTTCCCCAAATAAGTCAAATAAAAAGCCTTCAAGTATTTCTGACAAAACAAGTTGAAAAAGGAGGAAGAGAAAGAAGGGACAAATCCTTTGTCTTCGGCAGTCATCAACTCATATTTACAATGTTTCGATGTCACTGATAATTTTTTAAAATATTATTTTAATAACATACAGCGGCCGGGGTCATAGGCTTACTTCCCTTAAACTGTTAGTTATTCTATAACCATTCAGAATGATTATTCTGTGTCATGAGGGATAGTTATTCATAGCCATTCAGAATGATTATTCTGTATCATGAGGGATAGTTATTTTATAACCATTCAGAACTGATTATTCTGTGTCATGAGAGATAGTTATTTATAACCATTCAGAATTGATTATTCTGTGTCATGAGGATAGTTATTTATAACCATTCAGAATTGATAGTGTCATGAGGATAGTTATTTATAACCATTCAGAACTGATACTTGTGCGTCATGAGGGATAGTTATTTTATAACCATTCAGAATTGATAGTGTCATGGGGATAGTTATTTTATAACATTCAGAATTGGTTTTTCTGTGTCAAGAGGGATAGTCATTTCATAAGCATTCAGAATTGATAATTGTGTGTCATGAGGGATAGTTATTTCATAAGCATTCAGAATTGATAATTCTGTGTCATGAGGTATAGTCATTTCATAAGCATTCAGAATTGATAATTCTGTGAGTCAAGTCCCTGAGGCGGAATACTTTACAACAGCATCTTCAGAAATTTGAGGTTCAAACCCAAGAGCCCTATTTGGTAAATCCCCTCAAAATAAATACGACTGAAAAATGCTTTCAATAACTGAAAAATATAGGAAATAAGAAAGAAACAAAAGACACAAAATAAACAGCCAAACAGAAGATATCTGCAAAAGTGAATGGTTCTTCCAAAGAAAGCTGAATTTAATACACTATTCCTCCCAACCTTACAAACGCCTATCTCCCTGGTGTGTTGGGGTGAGGCTAATCATGGCCATGTGGGCGATATGCTGACATCTGTCTGTCAGTCAGTCTCTCTCGTTTCCACTGCCAGAGTGTCCCCTTGCTCTTTGCTCTGATGCCAGTCCTAGTTAAAGTGAAGATGAAACTGGGTACAAGGTGTTGGATATTGGAAGGGATTAGGTGTTGGTTTTGAATTTCAAATGATACGGAAGCATTAAAACGAAATGAGGTGACAACCCTGATAGGGATTAAAATGACATGAAATGAAAAGTGAGGATGAGTGGATGACAAAACTAAAATGATTACCAAACATTAGCATAGAATTATATCAACGGCCTGACATTTGTTTTCAGATGCTCAGACCTCCCCTCTGATGAAGACCAGCACATGAAGAATGCAGGCCATTCAAGGACAAGGCTCAAACACCGAGGGAATCAGGAGGACGACGATGCCATTGATCACCCAGGGGCAACTTACCCAGACAAAATGACAGAGTTGCCATCATTGCTGAATGGCATGACACGTATCTCACACTAGGACAGTACCGGCTGTAGAGGTTAGGAACAGTCGAGGGAAAAACATGTTCTGATTTTTTTTTTATATATCCCCTTCTGCCTGTAAAAAGGTATAACAATACTTATTACTCTGAAAAGATATAAACAAAAAGAGTAAACATTTAAGCGGAAAAACCAGCTTTGCCAAAAAACATAAGGCAAAAAATACAAAACAACAACAAAGAAACGAAAGCAAAAGAAAATTAGATGGGAACCCCCCCCCCCCCCTTAACCCCCCCCCCACCACCACCTTAACACAGAGAGAGAGAGAGAGAGAGAGAGAGAGAGAGAGAGAGGAGAGAGAGAGAGAGAGAGAGAGAGAGAGAGAGAGAGAGAGAGAGAGAGAGAGAGAGAGAGAAGAGAGAGAGAGAGAGAGAGAGAGAGAGAGAGAGAGAATTTTAAAAGGAAAAAAGACCAAAAAAATCATGCTTTACAATCTGAATGTAAATGAGGCAAAGTAGTAAAATATCACCACAAGAACAGAAAAGGGCAGAGGGCTTTTTCACATGTGTCAATGGGGGAAAAGCTGGCACAGTGAGACAATGTTTGGGTTTTTAGTTGTTTTTTCACCTGGCTTTTGAACTTCAGCAGAAAAACTGGCATTCTCAATACCTCCCATTACTTGCCCTAAGGAAATGCCATTGACATTTGACATGTAAAGAAATCGGCAACTGTTACACGGTTGATTATTCCAATTTGGAATGAGTTGATTTAATGTCAATGTTTTATTTTTACTTGGTGTGTTGAAAAGGGGGCTGCATGGTGTGTGTAGGTTTTTTTCTTCCTTTTTTTTATAAAATGATTGGTTTTCGAAGTACTCTTCTCCGAATGTGCCTTGTCGGATTGGCTTTTGAATTTAAAAAAAAATTAAGTTAACTGGATGAAAATGAAAAGACCTTGTGAAAATGTCCCCCCTGAGACTTTGCGTTTGTATAAGTGACGATGCTTTATTTTTCTAGACAAAAAAGAAAATCCGTTACCAAAAAATAAACAATGCTCCAGATTTTTATGCTGTCATTAGGCAGCGATGGGTCACCGACCTCAAAAATCAAAATTTGAAAATAGGGAGTTAAATAACATTTGATGTTGGCTGGAGTAGAAATGAGTCCTTAAAAATGTGTCCCCCACACCCTCCCCCTGTGTGTGTGTGTGTGTGTGTGTGTGTGTGTGTGTGTGTGTGTGTGTGTGTGTGTGTGTGTGTGTGTGTGTGTGTGTGTGTGTGTGTGTGTGTGTGTGTGTGGCTCTGTGTGTGTGTGAGTGTAGCTCTATGCGGTTGTGTGTGTGTGTGTGTTGTGTGTGTGTGTGTGTGTGTGTGTGTGTGTGTGTGTGTGGTGTGTGTGTGCATGTGTGTGTGTGTGTGTGCGTGTGGTGTGTGTGTGGCTCTGTGTGGCTCTGTGTGTGTGAGTGTAGCTCTATGCGTGTGTGTTGTGTGTGTGTGTATGTATGTGTGTGTGTGTGTGTGTGTGTGTGTGTGTGTGTGTGTGTGTGTGTGTGTGTGTGTAGCTAAGGTTAAGTAGTATTGAGCGTGGTTACCAAGTGGATGGTTGACAGTTTGCGCGCCTTGGCTTCACTACAGTCCCCAAGTTCGCCCAACGGCAAATGGGTACCTGCCCCCTTTAGGGTCAGGGAAGGTAAAGCAGCAAAGGAGAGGAAATGGGGCTGTCCTCAATATACTGGCCTCGAGAAGAGCTGAGGTCTCTGACATCTCATTCCCTTAATGACTGCAATGATTATGGAAACACCTTCACCTTTTTATTACCTACATATTTAACAGCCTTGGATTACAAAAAAGCATTCCTGCCCATCCGTTTCCAATGTTAAGACATGTGGTATAAAAATGACAGACTTTCCTCTCATTCTATAGAGACTGCAGGCGTCTTTCATTGGCGTGTGCTGTTACCTTATTTACTTCTTTCATTAGCTTTCTCATGGGATGGGGACATCAATATCAACAGTGTTTTTAACCCAGTGATTCCTTTTTATTCTGTCTTCTTTACAGGGCAACTTCTTTAGGATTGTTTTTGTGTGTGCCGTATTTGCATTTCTTTTTTTATACTCATGCTCATATTCATATCTCATCCCTCTGGGCTTCTCAGCTACAGTCATCTTATTCACATCAACTTTCAATTTGCATTTTTATATAAGATAGCGTTTTACTCTATTCTGTATAATCTATTTACATTTTTAAAAAAAAATACCCTGACCAAACAAAAACTTTTTTTAAAACTTTTAAGTAAAATCTATACACACTTTCTTTATATAAAAAACCGTCAGATTCCCTTTTGCGTGTCCAGACAGTTAATGTAGCGAAATGTCTTTCAGTAGCCCCCACATCCTCTCTGTCCCGTGAGAGCTGACCATTTTACCAGACAACACTTCACAATCCATTTCCCTCTTTTTCAGACAGGCTGATGATGGAAGGTAGTCAGATTAGAGCCCATCACTGTCTTGGGGCCTATGCTAAGGGCATACTGTTGTTTCTGCCCTTTGGAATCACGAAATCTTTTCATTGACAGAAAGTAGGACACTGGTAGTATTTATGAATGTTTGGATTCTCTAAAAGTCTCACCTATGTTGTTGGTGGTGTTTTTTCTTTACTGTTTCTGTGTGGGTAGGACTTGATCCGCATACGGATAAGGGTGCTAGTCTAGTCGTGAGTTCCTTTTACTGATATTGATTTTATATAATTATTTTCCCCAAAGTTCTAGGGTTTGGTACTTTGTTTGAGTATGTCACGCACGCACGTACACACACACACATATTTATATTTATATTTATGTTATATATATATATATATATATATTATATATATATTATATTTATATATTATATATGTATATATCATCTCGCTGTTAAGAAACAATCTCATAGATTATCTATCAAGTTCAAACATTCTGAATATCAGAACTATTAAAAATTTAACAATGTGTTTGCCATTAAGCGTTACACAAAGCTCTATACATGATATGGAAGGAGGACGAGTGAAATGGTCAACGATGTTTGCAAATGACTTCATCCAAAAGCTTCATGTGCATCAGGCGCCATTCGCAGCTGGGACCTCTGAAGAGTGCTCATCCAGGAGCCGAATCTCAGGTTAGGTCAGGCAAACGGCATGGTTCTTACTCGATAATGCCTCAAGAGTTATTATTGAAAGATTTCTTTCTGTGGGTTTTTTGTAATTGAATCTTTAATCTTTTTTGTTTTATATGATGAAAAAAAATGCAATAAGAGTTACGAGCATCTTTCACTTGTCTATACCAATTCTACCCTTGACATCTTGTAGACAGGAGCTGTTCTTCTTGTACAGAGCCTATGGTATTTGAAACTTTGAACATGTTCTAAATCTGTTCCTATGATTTGTATATTTTGAGGAATGGCTTTAGCACTAATATGCATCATGTTGATCCTTTGGCTCTTAACTTTACAGCCATCTGTTTTGCCTCTGCGATGGATCTGTAGAGAATTCTCCTTCTTCTTGTGATATCATAGGCCAGGAGAGCTGTAAGAGTAGTGTAAGTGGGGTTTTCAGTGTTTTCCACCTACGTTAATGCTCATGCTATATCATGATAATTTTTTTCTTGATAATGTTTGTACATATGCTAAAAAGTCGCAGGGACAGTATGCAACCCTGACGAACTTCTTTGTTATATAAAAAAACCCTTAATGTTTGCCTTTCCACTTGATGATTGCCTTCTGATCTGAATAGAAATTTGGTATAAGCAGGACCAGATGCTCTTGAAATCCCATTTCTAGCAATGTGATAAACAGATGGTGGTGTCTGACACTATCAAAAGCTTTACTGTAGTCTATGAAAGTAATGAATACCTCATCTTATGTACTTCTGATGTTCTCTAATAGAATCTGAAGTACAAAAACCGTGTCTATTTTTCCTTTTCTGTCTTTATCCTATCAGACAATCAGAAAACTATCTTTTTCCCTTGGTTTTTATTCTGTAGAGAATGGTGAGCAAAATAATTTGGCTAGTGTGGCTTTCCAGGGTGATGGTTTTGTAGTAGCCAGTCTTTCGTATCCCTGCCCCAGTGGAGCATGACGAATTTTTCATTGCTACAATCGCTGGGCTGTTGCATATCTCCTTTATTCTAATACATAGTTGGTGTAAAGCTGCAAGACTGGAAAGCTTGAGCCTTAAAAAGCTCACAAGCAGTTTTATCCATTCCAGGGTAATTACCGTCTTTGAGTTATTTGATGGCATCGGTAACTTCATCTGTTGGTTGCAAAACTTCCAGTTCTTGCAGATTTTTTTTAATGCAGGTTAATTTACCAGCAGTGTTGTTGTTGTTGTTGCTGTTGTTGTTGTTGTTGTTGTTGTTGTTGTTGTTGTTTGTTGTTGTTGTTATACAGTTCTTTTCTATGTTCAGGCCACCTGTCTGATTGGGGTTAATTTCTGTGAGTTTCTCCATCCTCATCCCTCGGGCTTTCATTTCGAAACAACAAGATACTTCCTACTACTCTTTTTGATTTGCTGGAAAAGCTCTTGTCTTTTTCTGAGCATTTGCAAAATTGTTGTTTTGAGCCATCATTGTTTGACCATAAGTTTCTAGTATTTGTTCTAATGTCTTTTTTAAAAAAATTGTTATAATCTTTCTGTTTTCTTTCCAGATTTTCTCTTTTCTTTTGCTAATACGAGAACTTCATAGATCGAAATATAGCGCTAGGAACTTCATTGCAGCTCACTGAGAGCTCGCCTCATTGCTTTTCATCACATTACACAGGTGGAGACAGACAGACAGACATACACAGACAGAGAGACAGAATGAAAGAATGAGAAACAGACATACGGATAGACAAATAGACAACAAAAAAAGACAGAGACAGAGAAAACAAGACAGACAGACCGACAGAGTCAGACAGAGACAAAGACAGAGTCAGAAACAGGGACAAAGACAGACAGACAGACAGACAGACAGACAGAGAGGGTTTGCAAACTTCGGTGTGGCCAATTTCCAACTTGCATGGCTTCCTATGTCTTCTTTACCACCCTCTCCAAAATCCTCCCGAGGATCCACAGTCTCAGGACTGTCTGGTCACAGGCAGTGCGCAGTGTCTGCACCGGCAGCCATGTTTACCTTCTGCCGGGACACACTTCATCCACTTCCAAAAAGAACCTTAGACTTAACTAGTAGCATAATTACATGTAGCAGCTTTTTTTTTTCTTTCTACTTTAACAAATTTGTCTGGGTTTTTCAGTTGCAGCGAAACTCGTATCTTGTTACTTTAAATTTCGAATGTATTTTGTTAGATGTCTTTCCTTCTTACCCTCTCGCTTATTTCAGGATGAATCACCCTGGAGGGATTTAAAACGGATTTGTTCGGAGTTGGATCTGTAGAGCCTTTTCCACACATTTAGATCAGAGTCACTTAAAAGTTTTGGTAAAAGGGCGGAATGAAGTTGACTGTGCCTTCTATAAGCTTTATTCAAAAGCAAACATTCAAATTTTTTAGTCCAAGTTTGATTCAACAGTTTCACAAAGCTGAGAAATTTGTAGTTGTTTCTAAAAAATATGTCATTACTAACGGAAAATCATCACCAAAAGATTTCATATTGTTACTTACACACACACTTACATAAGTTGAATCCTTTGTTTCTGTTTTTGACAGCAGTTGTGTGTTACCTTTGTAACACTAACTGTAGGGGATTTCTAAAATAACTTCTTGACTCATTCTTGATATCTTTTACATAGATCAGATAACCAACACGGAAGTGAAAACCAGAATTGAAAACGCCACCGGGTCAGATGAAGAGCCCCTGACCTCAATGAAAGCACAAGCTGAGGCTGTACGGACACGTCACACGAAACATGTGGACTGACCAAGACTTTCCTACAGAGAACAGGCAAGTCGCTCTGTTTATCGTTGGTTTTGATACTTTGATCAAATAAGAGATATGGAGAGAGACAAGAGAGACAAAGGCAAAGACACATACATGCATACATACAATCATACATAATACATACATACAACATACATACATACATACATACATACATACATACATACATACATACTATACATACATGCATACATGCATACATGCATACATGCATACATGCATACATGCATGCATGCATGCATGCATACAAACATACAAACATACATACATACACACATACATACAACACATACATACATACACACATACATACATACATACATACATACATACATACATACATACATACATACATACACATACATACAACATACACACATACATACATACATACATACATACATACATACATACATACATACATACATACATACATACATACATACATACATACATACATACATACCACATACATATCATACATACATACATACATACATACATACATACTACATACATACATACATACATACATACATACATACATAGTTGTGTGTTGGTGTGGGTTTGTGTTGGTGTTGTGTGTGTGTGTTGTGGGTGTGTTGTGTGTGCACGCATACACTCCCCCCCCCCTACTCTTTGCTATCTTCCTGTCCTAAACTCTTGTCACTCCCTGGGAACATATCTTACCCATAATACTCCCATATTCCCCCTCTTCCTGACCCCCTCCCCCCCCCCCGCCCCCCAGCCCCCACCCCAACCCCCTCCTCTCGCTCAAACACGCCGTGAAATCTTTTAATTCTACAAGCTGTCATGATATTGTTTTCATACAATATTCCTAAATTGCTCGGAAATAACCCGGATATTACCGTTTAAAATTCGTCTGAATATGGAGTAGATAAAACAGGAAATTGCCAATGCTGTTTTTGAAAAGAGAACTTTTGGAGGTTTTCTTTCTTCCTTTCTTTCTTCTGTCTTCTCTTTCTTTTTTTCTCCTTATCTTTATTTTTATTTTCCTTTCTTGTTTCATTTTTCGTTCGTTCTTTCTTTTTTTCTTCTTATTACCTTTTAAGAACTCAAAAGAAAGCTTATCAAACGATTTGGACACTTTACTCTTTATCAAAATCTAAATGAATTAAAACTTTCTTCAGAGCATATACTATTTCTAAAACTTATCTGGTATTTCTGTGCTTTACAAATAAAAATAATATATGAAGGTTGTGTATATTCCATTCCTTTTCTGAAACACAACCAAAAGATACCCCCCACCCCCCAAAAATAACCCCCAAAACTTATTGTCCTTCTCTCTCTCTCTCTCTCTCTCTCTCTCTCTCTCTCTCTCTCTCTCTCTCTCTCTCTCTCTCTCTCTCTCTCTCTCTCTCTCTCTCTCTCTCTCTCCTCTCTCTCTCTCTCTCTCTCTCTCTCTCTCTCTCTCTCTCTCTCTCTCTAAATTATCCGTTATTGCTTTTCTTTAAAATAGGAATCAAGAAGGGACATGTTGATTTTAAAATTCCTGAAAGAAGAAAACCCTCACACACACGCACACACACACACACACACACACACACACACACAACACACACATACACACAACACACACACACACACACACTACACACAAACACACACACACAACACACAGACACCACACACACACACACAATCAGCACACAGTAGAGAGAGAGATAGAGAGAGATATATTGTATATATTATATATAATTATATATCGATATATAATATATATATATATATTACACTTAAATACACACACACCATGGTGCAACAATTACTCATTTTGAGGTATCCTCAGGACACACACACACACACACACACACACACACACACACACACACACACACACACACACACACACACACACACACACACACACACACACACACCACACACACACACACACCCGTGGTGCAAGACTTACTCATCT
>CM060321.1:25077171-25094671 GCA_030674155.1 Stramonita haemastoma
TTTCCCCGTATTTTTTCTTTACACTAACTGCCGCATTGTTTTTGTTCTTTCAAATTCAGGGATAAAAGCTATGGAGATCAATGTTCTAGTCGCTACACTTAAGACAAGTAGGTTTGTTATTTTTGTTGATGATGAATGATGTAACATGGTAACATAATATGTACGAGGTTTTGTCACACAGTTTCTGTGCCCCGTTTTTCTCATCTTGCCGTGTGGTTAAACTAATTCAAAAGCTTTATTCAAATAGAAATCTGTCAAAGCCCCTGTAATCCTTTTCTTTGCTGCTTTATAAAGCCATTTTATCTTGCGCACACGTTAAATCCTGTCCCGCTTTTCGTAAGAGTAAGCCAATGTGTGCCGGTGGGAACAGATGACAATATTGACACAACTACATACACACGGGCCTGGATGAAAAAAAAGCAAATTAGTGCGTTTTCTATTATCCTCGATATAAAAAAATAAACATAAACATTTAAAAGCAAACAAAATCGTCATTACCTAAATAAAAAGATTGATATGATGGTATTATGTATGTGTTTAGACAATTCAGCAGATTATAATCAAACTTTAGTATAGTAGAAAAAGGTTTATTTCGGATAACAACACTTACGACATGAATTACTGCACATGCTTTTTAGTAAACTTGCTAGTAAAATGTAAAATAAAAAGGTTTTTGCTGTATGTCTCTCTGTATTTTTGGACTGTGATTTTGTTTATGATATGATATCAAAACTGAAAACATAAGGAGACTGATCTATAGTATGCTTGATCATACACTTGTTGCTTATTTATCAATAAGAAAGGAAGAGAACAAGGACAATATTAGGCAAATGAAGGTTATTTATAACCAAAGTACACACACTCTTACACACACACACGTAATGCTAGCAAATGCATGCCAATGTACGCGCACATATCATATGCACACACTCATACACATACACACACGCATGCACACACATGGACTTTTGCTACCACATGCATGCCAATGCATGCGCACATACTATATGTACACGCACATTACACACACGCGCACGCGCGCACACACACACATATGCCCACAAAATCAGCAAATGAAAAGGATCTTACATGTTGTAATTAAACTGATTTCATTACTAAGGGAAATCTCTCCTCTCTCTCTGTCTCTCTCTCTCTGTCTCTGTCTCTCTCTGTCTCTGTCTCTGTCTCTCTCCTCTCTCTCTCTCTCTCTCTCTTCTCTCTCTCTCTCTCTCTCTCTCTCTCTCTCTCTCTCTCTCTCTCTCTCTCTCTCTCTCTCTCTCTCTCTCTCTCTCTCTCTCTCTCTCTTCTTCTTCTTCTACGCAATTCTTCTTCACAATTCTTCATTCCATTTTCTGTGTGACCGTTTTAGTTGCCGAAAAGCCCTGATGAGTAGTTTGCATGAAGAGTCACGAAGACTGTCGGTACAGAAAAAAAAAAGGAAGGAGACAGGAGACAGCAGAGAAAGGCAGATGGGGGTTCTTAAAAGTGGCGGTGGACAGGTGGGGGGCGGGGTATGATAGGTGCAATGGGGATTGGGAATATGGTGGAAGGGAGTCCGTTGGAGAAGGGCTGATTGATCGGCAGTGGGGTGAGTATTGTCCATAGGGCGCCAGCTAGCAGCATACAGGGGCGGTGAGCATTGTCCATAGGGGCAGCAGACAAGTGGCGGTGAGTATTGTCCATAGGGGCAACAGACAAGTGCGGTGAGCATTGTCCATAGGGGCAACAGACAAGGGCGGTGAGCATGTCCATAGGGCAACAGACAAGTGGCGGTGAGCATTGTCCATAGGGGCAACAGACAAGGGCGGTGAGCATTGTCCATAGGGCAACAGACAAGTGGCGGTGAGCTTTCCTGCAACAGCGCTTCCTGCTGTCCACATTACATTGGGTTCCATGGCAATGACGAAGAGTCTGAGGCTTTTGGTTCCTCTGTCTTTTAGTTTGGTTTTTTTTTTTTGCTAAAGAGATTTATGTCTAAGAATCTTTCTATTTTATTTTTTTCGTTTTTTTGTACTGGTTTGTCAGATATGTTCTCTGTACTTATTTCTTGCTTCTGGGTGGGTGGGGTTGGGTGTGTGTGAGGGGGATGGGTTGGTGTGTGGGTGTGGGGTGTGGGAGTGTATGTGTGTGTATGTGTGTGTGAGTGGGTGGGTAGGTGTGTCGGTGTGTGTGTGTGTGCGTGCGTGCGTGCGCATGTGTGATTGTGGGGGTGAGGGGGGTACCGTATGTCAAAAAGTGAAATGGAAGAGAGAAGCAAGACGGACAGACGGACAGAGAGATAGGAAAACAGACGGACAAAAACATTTTCTTCACAATAAAAGAACCCTCTCCCCTCCGGAAAGAATCAATATTACTCAACTGATGCATTCTGGCGGCAGAAAATGGCTTATTTTCCTTCCTCTACCCCCCCCCCCCCCCACACACACACACACATTCTCATGCATACACACACACACACACACACACACACACACACACACACACACCACACACACACACCACACACACACACACACACACACACGACATCCGCGCGCGTGTAAGGAAAACTTTTGGAAGTGAACTCTTGCATAGCATGTGAGAAAGAGCTACGTGCTTTCTGTAGGAAATGGGCAGGGAGTCTGTCTTTAACATGTTTTTTTTATTTTTATACAAGGATTTTAAAACAACACTTTTGTAATCCAATCTGTTACAATAAGCTGTGCATCAGATCAAGGAATTAAAAATCGGCATCTTATGACTTCAGGGTGTTTGGTGGTACAATAAAAAAAAAATTCTTTTTTGCAAGGCTACTTTATGGCCAGTCCGCACATGCTGCGGTCAAACAGCTACTTCAAAAGAAGGAAGGACTGAATTGACTGGTGGTGAGCAAGTACACGTACGTGTGCATCAGGACACAACGCGGGAAGTGTGAACTTGGGTGTGTTGGTTCAGTACAGAGTCCGCCCTGTTTGTTGACATTTCAATGGCTGGCTTGAACCTCAACACAAAAACTGTGGAGTCCTCTTGGCCAGTGATTGTCCAGTTGGAAACTGAGTTTTCTAACAGAAGGGTGGTAACGGTCTGTTCCACAGATGCTAGGAGTCCAGTGATTGGAATGTTGACAGAAAATGTGTAATATTTCACGCAGCACATGTGAAAGACGTACTGTCAGCTGTCTCGTCTCGTTCATAGAAAAACAGAGAGAATCAGACAGAAAGAGACACACTGACAAATACACAGACAAGAAAAGTAAGAGTGAGATAGAAAAGAAAGAGCTATTCAACTTTGTTCTCTTGTCCAGGTGATTATTTAGCCATTGAAAAAAAACCCACAGCTGTCTCCTTAGGGTAAAATTAGTGAAGAAAAAAGCCCAGCTGTCGAAAAGGGAGGCAATCTCTTCCGCTTCCTGGTCTCTATCAATGTACTAGGTGGCGACCTGTGGTAACAGGGCTGATGGCATTACTGAGGGGACATCTTGCTCACTGTCTGGGATGGCTTTTCTTTCTACACCTCTTTACTTTCTATCTTGTCTCGTTCCTTCCTCCCTTCTTAGTGTATTTTCCTTCTCATTTTTATCTGCTTTAACTAAATGCTGCCTTCTCTGCCGTTATGCTCTGTTCTATATATTCTAGTCTCTTGCTGTGTCTCTTCTTTATGCTTGTTTACTAGCCTGTGCCTCTGTCTTTCTCAATCCTTATCCAAGTTTCCATTTTGAGTAAGAAATCATGAACAAGACCTAGTTCTTCAAAATGGTAAAAACCATTCCATCAGCCAGGGGGGTGGGGGAAGAGACAATACCATCATCCATACTCACTCAAACAATCACTGTGAAAACCTTCTCATTCAAACGTTCTGTACTTATTTGCATGTGGTATTTATTTAGGACTTTTGACAGATCAATGACTATGCAGACTAGCAAAATCATCTTGAATGATTTATGGTTACAATTATACTGTGTATAAAGATGGGTGTTGATAAATTTTGACCGTGAATAAAATCAATACTGTGTTCATATGTATACACAGTTTTATGGCCTTGGTGTTAAATTTTAGCTGAGCTTCTGACTCTCAACTGTCTGACCTTACTTCCCCCAGCCCCCCTCCCCCCCCCCTCTCTCTCTCTCTGTCTCTGTCTCTCTGTCTCTGTCTGTCTGTCTGTCTGTCTGTCTCTCTCTCTTCTCTCTCTCTCTCTCTCTCATCTCTCTCTCTCTCCTCTCTCTCTCTCTTCTTCTCTCTTCTTCTTCTTCTTCTCTCTTCTTCTTCTTCTTCTTCTTCTTCTTCTTCTTCTTCTTCTTCTTTGTTTCTTCCTTCCTTCTTCTTCGCATTCTTTTCGCATTCTTGCATTCTTTGCATTCTTCTTCGCATTCTTCTTCGCATTCTTCTTCGCATTCTTGCATTCTTCTTGCATTCTTCTTTGCATTCTTCTTCTTCTTCTTCTTGCATTTTTTCTTTGCATTCTCTTTGCTTCTTCTTTGCATTCTTTTTCCTTTCTTTGCCTTTCATTCTCTTGACATTCTTTTCCATTCGTTCTTAATTTCGATCTCATGTTCGTTGCTGAAAAGCCTTGAGGAGCAGTTTGCATTAACAGTCACGAAGACTTTCAGCAGAGGAAAAAGGAAAGGGGGTTGGGAGGGGGAGAGGGGGAGGGCAGGAGACATAACAGATGGAAAGAAGTGAGCATTTGGGAACAGGGTCTGAAAAAAGGAATGGAAAGGGTGGAGGGAGGGGAGGAAAGAAAGTGGGGGGATCCCTTTGGCGCTGGATTGATTGATCAGGGATGGCAGTGAGTAGGTCTATTGGGGTGGCAGGCAATTGGGTGTCTGTTCCGCAAGACTGCCCCCAGTCAAAGGCAGCATTTCATTCCCTGGCACTGAATGGGTCTCCACTGATGGGTCCCAGCCCTGGGTCATCTCCTCATGGTTTATTACAGTTTCTACTTTTAAAATGGTTGTGTAGTGTTCTTCTTTTTGGTTGATTGGGTTGTTCGTTTGATTTGCTTCGTTTTTGTTTGTTGTGTTATGTTGTTTGTTTTAGTCTTCTCATTGTGTAGGCATGATGTGTGTGTGTGTGGGGGGGGTTGTCTGTGTGTGTGTGTGTGTGTGTGTGTGTGTGTGTGTGTGTCTGTGTGTCTCCGTGTCTCTGTGTCTGTGTGTGTCTGTATGTCTGTGTGTCTGTGTGTATGAGAGAGAGGGAGACAGACACACAGAGACCGATACAAGGACAAGACAGAGATTGAGAGCAATCTACCTTTATCTTTTCAAGTAGATATTTATTCAATCTTCAATAAAACTATAGTTATGGTCTCATTTAGACAGTATCAGATACGAAGGAAATTAAACAGGCAATATAATTTCTTATCACACATTTACAAGATCTATCCCAGATTTTAGTTCTGCCTTTTTCCTCTTTTTTTTGCTTTGCATTCATCCCTAGAGACAGAGAATGCCCTCGCATGTGCCCTAAAAGACAGAGAGAGAGAGAGAGAGAGAGAGAGAGAGAGAGAGAGAGAGAGAGAGGAGAGAGAAGAGAGAGAGAGAGAGAGAGAGACAGACAGACAGACAGACAGACAGACAGACAGACAGACAGACAGACAGACAGACAGACAGACAGACAGACAGCACAGAAGACAGAGACAGAGAGAGAGAGACAGAGAGAGAGAACAGATTCAACTTCATTCTCTTGTCCAGGTGATTATTTCGCCATTGAGAAAAACCACAGCTGTCTCCTTAGGACAAAATTAGTGAAGAAAAAAGCACGGCTGTCGACAAAGGGAGGCAATCCCTTCCGCTTCCTGGTCTCTGTCAATGTCCTAGTGGGCGACCTGTGGTAACAGGGCTGATGGCATCACTCACTCACTGGGTTACTTTTTTCTACACCTCTTTACTTTGTATCTTGTCTTATCCATTCCTACTTTCTTGTGTACTTTTCCTTATATTTTTTCTCTCTAATAACAGCACTTTTTTCCAACATGAAACAGCCATTCATTTCTGTGACTTGTTCTGTAATTGCCACTGCTTATATCTGTGTAGGCGACAACTGGTCCCTGCATGCATCTGTCTTTCTCCCTGCTTATTCAAGCTTCTCCATTACAGCAAGAAATTTGAAACAGAAAAATCCTAGCTTTCGAAATATTGAAACCCTTTTATCTGCAGGAGGACTCAAAAAAACTAATGTCGCCATTGTGATAAATGATTGTCCATTGGGAACAAATCGTGTTATTCAAAGTTTCTGTGTTGAAATTCCTATTCAATGCTCATTTCTTTTAGCTCGATGAAGAAGTCATTGAGCAGGTGAACAAAAGAAATATCCTTGAAATTCAAGTTTACAGATAGACGGTATAATATTGAGATGAGACTGTTCTAGATATGATTCAGAAAAAGATCACTGACCTGTTTCTTTAGATATTCCTGAACTGATTGCTTTCAATGTCTTCTGACCTTTGGTTGACCTCCAAGTTGAGAGTAATGCCTCTCTCTGCCTGCTGTCTGACATCTCTCTCTCTGTCTCCTCTCTCTCTCTGTCTGTCTCTCTCTGTCTCTCTCTCTCTCTCCCTCTCTCTCTCTTTATCTGTCTCTTTGTCTCTTTGTCTGTCTCTTTGTCTCTGTCTTTGTCTCTTTCTTTGTATCTCTATCTATCTATCTATCTATCTATCTATCTATCTATCTATCTATTCTATCTATCTATCTATCTATCTATCTATCTATCTATCTATCTATCTATCTGTCTGTCTGTCTGTCTGTCTATCTATCTATCTATCTATCTATCTATCTATCTATCTATCTATCTATCTATCTATCTATCTATCTATCTATCTATCTATCTATCTCTATGTGCCTGTGTTATGTGTCTGTCTTTCTGTCTCTCACTTTCTTTCTCTCTGTGTCTCTCCCTCCCTCTCCCTCTCTCTGTCTTCTTCTTCTTCTTCTTTGCATTCTTCTTCTTCTTCTTCCTTTTCCTCTTTTTCTTCAGAAACAAATAACAAAAATCATAAAAAATGTATGCGTACTGGAGCTGGATGTAATTTTTTTTTAAGCAAATGAGTGCTTATTCTACTATCCTTGAATTACAAATATAAAAAATACATTAAATTTTATCTCCTTGTTACCTTCCATTCTCTCCACGTGTTAGGTGCTGAAAATCTTTAAGAAGCAGTTTACATGAACAGTCACAAAAATCATCAGTAAAAACAATAAAAATTGATAAAAAGAAATAAAAAGGAAAAAAGGCAGGAGACAGAACAGATGGTGAAAAAAAAGTCGAAATAGGGTAGGGAAGCTAGAAGAAAAGGAACGGAGAATGGGAATTGGAGTAACAGCGGAAGGGAGGGCAGGGGGGGGGGGTGCTGGAGGGAGAAGGATGCTTCCTTCTGGAGGAGAATGATTGACAAGGGTGGCAGTGAGACTGTCCATGGGGGCGGCAGACAATGGACGGCCTTTTCTGCAAGACTGCTCCCCGAGGACGATTACCTTTCATTCCATGGCGGTGACTGGGGGCCTTGGTGGGAGTCTGAGACTTGGGGGTTCTGGTGAAGTGTCTTCCTGTGGTTGGGTTGGGTTGGGTTGGGTTTTTTTTTACATCTCTTGCGTTTCTTTCCTTTCATTTTTTGCTTTTTTTTTTGCTTGTCTTCTGTGTTATTTAGTTTGCTTGTAGTACTGTTTGTTTATTTTGTTTTGTTTATCAATTTTTTTTAATTTTGCTTATTGTTTTTAAATCGAGTGTGTGTGTGTGTATGAGTGTGTGTATGAGTGATTAACTCTCTGTGTGTATGTGTATGTGTGTGTGTGTGTGTGTGTTGTGTGTGTGTTACCTGCCTGTATGTATATTTCTCTCTCTGTCTCTCCCCTTCTCTATCGCGCGCGCGCGCACACACACACAATATACACACACACACACGCGCGCGCGCGCGCGCACACACACACACGCAGAACATCTTGCGTACACGTTAAATCCTGTTCCGCTTTTCGTAAGAGTAGGCCATTGTGTGCCTGATGGAACAGATGACATAATTTACAAAAAATGCATACACACGGGATTGGATGTAAAAAAAAAAGCACGTTAGTGTTTATTCCATTATCCTCGATAAAAAATATATATAATATATATAAACACACACACACACAAACACACACACACCCCCCAGCATGCACATGCACCAACAAGTATAAACAATGACTAACACACCACAACAAGACAGGGACACCAAGACCCCCAAAAGCAACCCAAGAAAGAAGTGTAACAACACAGACAATCCCAACCCCAAACAGCACAGAAAACCTCCTAACAAT
Source organism: Stramonita haemastoma (assembly GCA_030674155.1). NCBI lineage: Eukaryota > Metazoa > Mollusca > Gastropoda > Neogastropoda > Muricidae > Stramonita > Stramonita haemastoma. Next base: position 25,085,438 of record CM060321.1, read on the forward strand.
CTAACACAAATTGCTTTCAAGAAGCAAAACTCAGAACTTGGTTGTGCCCAACTGTGGATCGGTGGTCTAGGGGTAACGCGCCTTGCCTAGAAAGCAAAAAGTCCGGGTCGGAGTGTGCAGTGGTTCGTACCCCTTTTGGGCCCAAAACTTTTTCCCTATCCATTAGCCACTGAGTGGTGGTCTGGGCGCTAGTCTTTCGGATGAGACGATAAACCGAGGTCCCTTGTGTTACACATCACTATTTAGTGCACGTAAAAGAACCCACGGCAACAAGGGGGTTGACCCTGGCAAAATTCTGTAGAAAAAAGCTACTCTGATAGGGAAACAAAATACAGATTCATACAGGGAAAAAATGGGTAGGCGCTGCACTTGTGGCGACCCGCTCTCCCCGGGGAGAGCAGCCGAATTTCACGCAGAAAAATCTGCTGTGACATAAAGTGGTACAAAATAGAAAATACAAAAAAAAAATCAGTGATGACCTAATTAATGTCATGGAATAAAGTGTAATGGTCAGTTGCCAGCAGCGGTCCTTCAGGACAGGGCAGCAATGGCCTGGTGTCTTGGCGAACATACTCACTGCCACTTAAGATCAATCCTCCCTCCCATACACCCACCCACTTCCTGATTTTTACCATTTTCTATTCCCTCTCTCATGATCCCTCAGCCTCACATGCACAGACACACACACACGCACGCACGCACACACATGCGCACAAACACATACACACGCACTCATAAACACATAACACGCATGCGCACAAACACATACACACACATTTCCTCACAAACACATACACACACATTCACACACATACACACAAACGCTCACACACACACGTACACACGTACACACGTACACACACACACACACGCTCACACACACCCCACACACACACACACCCACACACACACACACACACACACACACACACACCACACACACACACACACACACACACACACACACACACCCCTCGCCTGTTCTCCTCTTTCCCCCTTTCCTGTTGCTTACACTGATGCTCTTCGTGACTGCTCATGCAAACAGTTCCTTAACGCTTTTCATCGGGAGGAATATGGAAACACAAAATAAGAACTGAAAGGGGAGGGGTGGGAGAAAGAGTAAGAGAGAGAGAGAGATAGAAAAACAGGTACACAGACAGAGAACAGAGAGAGAGAGATGAGAGAGAGAGAGAGACAGAGAGACAGAGAAAGAGAGAGAAGAGAGAGAGAGAAGAGAGAGAGAGAAGGAGAGAGAGAGAGAGAGAGAGAGAGAGAGAGAGAGAGAGAGAGAGAGAGAGAGAGAGAGAGAGAGAGAGAGAGAAAGAGAGAGAGACAGAGAGAAGGAGAGACAGAAAGACAGACAGACAGACAGACAGACAGACAGACAGAGACATCGAGACAAAGAGAACAGAGAGAAAACAGTCATAGAGACAGACAAAGAGTGATAGAGAAAGATAAGAGAGAGACAAGGACAGAGAACAAAGAGAAGAAGAGAGAGAGAGAGAGTAGAGAGAAGAGAAGAGAGAGAAGAGAGAGAGAGAGAGAGAGAGAGAGGAAGAGAGAAGAGAGAGAGAGAGAAGTGAGGGATAAAGACAGATTGAAATACTTTTAACGTTGAAATTTCCTCAGACAAAAGGGACTTAGGAATAAATGATATATAGCAATGATTTTGTTGATGTAATAGCATCCCAAATAATTATGATATACACGACTGATTTTGTTTACTCCCCTAAAAACCTCTGAAAGAAAAATAAGAGTCAACAAAAAGAGACAAACAAACACGCAACAAGCAAACAAACACATGTAAAGGAAACATCAGATAAAACCAAACATAAAAGGTCCAAAATGATCAGACCAGCTCAGACTTTACTACTGCTGTTCACCTTAAAACCACTGAGACAAAGAAAAAGCTACAAAAAGCGAAAAAAGATCAGTCTCCCTCTCCTCCACTAAGTTTCTGTGTTGGTTGTTTGTTTTGTTGTTGTTGTTGTTGGATGTTTTGTAGATACTGTCTAGGGTTCTGCTCTTCTGTCTTCTGTCCTGTCTGTCTGTCTGTCTGTCTGTCTGTCTGTCTTCTCTGTCTGTCTGTCTGTCTTCTCTCTCTCCTCTCTCTCTCTCTCTTCCTCCTCTCTCTCTCTCTCCTCCTCTCCTCTCTCTCCTCTCTCTCTCTCTCTCTCTCTCTCTCTCTCCTCTCTCTCCCTCTCCTCTCCTCTCTCTCTCTCTCTCCCTCTCTCTCTCTCTCCCCTCTCCCTCTCTCTCTCTCTCTCTCTCTCTCTCTCTCTCCTCTTCTCTCTCTCTCTCCCCCCTTGTTCTCAGTCTCTCCATGCTCCAAGCCTTAAGAAGCAGTTTGCATGAACAGTCAGGAAGATCCACCACACCCATCAACAGAAAAGCAAAAAAATAAAAAAAGAAGAGGAGACAGAAGGAGCAAGAAAGAGAAGGGGAGAAACGAGAAGGATGTGCCAGCATGACTGTGGAGAGGAGAGTAAGAGAGAAGACGTGGAGAAAAGTGGAAGGGTGGGGGTGGGGGGTAGGGAGTGGGGGGGGGGTAGGGTTGTTGGCATCTTTTGGAGGAGCACTGATTGATCGGCAGTGGCAGTGAGTATGTGTATCGGGGCAGCAGACAATTGGCTGTCTCTCTTTTCTGCAAGGCTGCTCCCAGTTCACCATTACATTGTGTTCCATGGCGCTGACTTTGTCCCCGGCTCGTGGAAAGTCTGGAACGTGGGTTTGATTTTTTTTTTTGGGGGAGGGGGTTGTTTGTTTTTGTTTCTTCAGGGCTTTGCAATTTAAAAAAAAGTCCCAACTTGCTTTTTTATATCTACTGGTGTGTTTTTACTTTTAAAAATAATTGGGGGGGGGGGGGGGGGGGGGTCTTCGTTTTGTATGTTATCAGATGTGGTGTTTGTTTTATTTATTTTTACTCTGCTTGTATGTGTGAGTGTATGTATGGGATAGGGGTGGAGAGGGGTATTCTTTATTTTTGTTTGTTTTAGAGATGTGATGTTTGTTTATATTTGTTCCTCTGTGTGTGTGCGTGCTGTGTGTTGTGTGTGTGTGTTTGTGTGTGTTTGTCTGTGTCTGTTTGTGTGTGTATGATTGTGTGTGGTATGTGTGTATTGTGTGTGTGCGTGCGTGCGTGCGTTCGTGGCGCATGTGTGTGTATGTGTGTGCGGTGGATGCTGTTTCTGGTGGATGCTGTTTCTGTTCTGAAGTGACTCTTCATTTATACCATAGTTAACCTGAACCAAACTTAACAGAACTGTCAACAGTCGCCGTCACTTTCTATTTACAAATGGCTGCCATCCACTCCCATCCCCTTTACCATGACTTTCTCTCTATACGGCCCACGTGTTTGAGGAGGAGGACACCCCCTGTGGTGCCAATTTCAGGGCACTCCAGTTAGTTACAGTTTTACTATAGGCCTAGATCTGGTACTGCTAGCTTCAGAAAGCTGTGTGGAAACTTTAACTACTTACAGTTGTAAGGTCTTGCTCTGAAGAAAATTTGATAGAAACACGTGTGTGTGAGTGTGTGTGTGTGTGTGTGTGTGTGTGTGTGTGTGTGTGTGTGCGTGTGCGTGTGCGTGTGTATTTGTGTGTGTATGTAAACCAGTCTGGCATTATGTGTGCAGTTGTTTTCATTTAAATGTCTGTTTTTGTTGAATTGCTAACATATCTAATCGCACAACAGACTGCTTATATATTCTTTATTTTTTGCTTATCTGTATGTTAGTTAACGTCGTTTAAGTATTTGTACACACTTTGATTATAACTGTTCTTTTTCAACAGCAAGTCGGTTTAGCATCATTTTCTTCCAGCACTTGAGACAAATGTCAAATCAGAAAGGCCATCTGTTGAGTTTTGGTATTTGTACCAGAAACTAGAAATCAGCTGTTTGACGGAAAGTCCTGAGTTCAAGTATGTAAAGATGGACAACGTTTATTATTTAGTTGTTGTTTTTTTAAATTGTCATGGCATATAGTACCATGTATAAACGTCAGCAATGTGAATTCGCTTCTTACTGAATAGATTAGCTCACTACATGGTTGTCTGGCAACTGTTATTGTTGTGTTTATGGTTTGTTTAATATTTATAAGTTACTTCGACTTAATATCGGATTGAAAATATTATACATCATCAGCAAATGAAGTAGCTTAACATGCATGAAACTTTTAAGATATATTATCCTTCAAATACATCATTATCTTTTTAAAAGTTTTTTTTTTTTAATTACGAGAAACTTGACAAACTCGAACTTACAAACGCAAACTAATTGACAATCGCATTAATAGTACACACACCTCATAAGAATGGTGAATTATATGTGTGATTACTTATATATTGCTGTGTATGTTGCTTCATTTTCACTTGATTTGTGTGGATTGCACTTTACCATATCTTGCAGGGGGGAGAGGGGGGTGTTCTACAGTATCAGCTGTTCACTTAATAGACTATACCAAAAAAAAGCTGCAGTGACGTTGTACATTCAAAGAGATCTTCCAACCTGCTTGTTAAGTTTTCACTTTTGTACGCTCTCAGAAACTCTATTCATGCTACGTAGGGACTCAGACTAACTTAACAAAATTCTTAGCAGCTGCAGCCAATTTCTACAGTTCCACTGGCTGCAGTCCTTTCTGAGTTGTTGAAAAGGTACCGTCCCCAGACTTAGAATGAGGGAATGGACTTAAGTCGCTTTTGCTTCAGTGTACTTCTGCCCGTGTATGAAGGACGAGAGGTAAATTTGGCAACGGGTACTTGTGAATCTTGTCAGTGAGGTGAAATTAGTGGTGTGTGAGTACATGGATGGGGGGAGTCTAGTCAAGTTTTAATTCAGTGTTGAAAAAGTCTACTGCATGTGAATGTCACTTTTTACCTATGGCCTGTCTCAGAACTTTCATAGTTCCTGTATTGAGAGCAATATGTGAAAAAAGTCTGCTTGTGCTGATTCTTTTTCCTTAGTTAGAAAAATGATTTTGTTTGGGTTTTTCTTTTATTTGTATCTAGTTGTGTATGGGGCTGTCTGTCTCTCATTTTTCTGGATTTTTTATTTACGTTCCTGTCATTTTTCCAAACTTTTTAATGAATTTATTGGCTAATTATTTAATTCAATAGTCGGTTGACTCATTTACCTGTTTTGATTGAGGATTGTATAAAAAAAAAAATCAAACGTTGTTCGCATCCCTCAATAACAATTGTTCACTCAATTCTTTCTTCATTTTCTGTCTCTGTAATTCTCTGTCTCTCTATCTCTCTAACTCTCTGTCTGTCTGTCTGTCTGTCTGTCTGTCTGTCTGTCTGTCTGTCTGTCTGTCTGTCTGTCTGTCTGTCTGTCTCTCTCTCTCTCTCTCTCTCTCTCTCTCTCTCTCTCTCTCTCTCTCTCTCTCTCTCTCTCTCTTAGAACCAAAAGCAAAACCGCAACTTTGATAAATAAGTACATAGCGGGCCAGACAAAAACAGTTTATACAGGCGCTAGGCAGCTACACACAGACACAGACACAGACAGACAGACATATAGACATACATACATATAGACATACAACTACAGACAGACAGACAGACAGACAACACACACACACACACACACACACAACATATATATATATATATATATATATATATATATATATATATATATATATATATATATGCACACACACACCACTCTCTCTCTCTCTCTCTCCTCTCTCTCTCTCTCTCTCTCTCTCTCTCTCTCTCTCTCTCTCTCTCTCTCTCTCTCTCTCTCTCTCTCTCTCTTCTGTCTGTCTGTCTGTCTCACTGGAAACTTCTTGAGGGAAAATGAGGGGGGAAGCCCAACAAAACAAAAGGAAAAAGAGTCACCATTATTCAAACAAGACACGTTACCCGCAGACAGCTGCCTTGTCTTCGTTCCTCCCTTTCCCCTCCCCTCCCCCTCCTTCCTCAAAGTACATCCCCCCCCCCCCACTCCTCAACCCTAACCAAATCCCACCTTAATAATCATTAATTTCGCTTCTCAGCCAAGTCTGTCGTCATCCTGTGTGTCAGGATAATAGTCTAGTCAATATTTGCAAAAAAAGTGCCGAGAAAAGAATTAATTGTAATAGTAATGCTTTTGCGATGATTGGATAGAAAAGTAGCTAGCTATTAACATATTCAAAAAGTAGGGCGATCTAAGTGTCGGAAGATCACTTTTTTGAAAGATTTTATGACGTCATAAAATTTGGATTTTACCATATTTTTTAAACAGTTTGTAATATGGTCTTGTGGCATATCGTTGGAAAGCTTTCGACATACTGATTACGAATTTGACAATAGAATCACTATTAAACGCAAGATAAAGCAAAAAGTAATGAAAGTATACTGCACATAATGCTAAATTAAGCATTTGCAGCCCATAAGCATGCAAAATCATGTATGCTTTCCTGCATTTTACCAGGATTAAACCGAGTTTACGACCACTGTATAGTCCCCACGGCTAAGTAAAGTGCTAGTCTCTCCTTGAAGGTCAGAACTTTACAATGAGTATAAAATAAAACAGTGCGGGTACAGGCAAACAGCATCAGAGTTAGTTCAAATAATCACTGTGGCAAGTCACTTCAGTCGGCATAATCAGAACATAGTTCCCAACGAAGAATCAGTACACATCTGATAGTTATGAAAGCTCAGTTTATCTAGCCTACTCTTGCTGGGATGAAATGAAGCAGCAGAATCAATCAAAATCAGGCACACCCGGTGAGTCAAATTCACTCACTTCCTGAAGCTTTAAAGAAAAAACACATACAGAGAAAGAAAGAAGAGAGAAAGAGAAAGGGATGATGTGACACTCACATATCACTGATACACATAAAAGAATAAAATAAAAATAAATAATAATATAATAAAATAAAACATTCCTCCTCTCTACACTGCCCTCCTCCTGTCTCTTCACTTGACTGCCCTCCTCCTGTCTCTTCACTTGACTGCCCTCCTCCATCTCTTCACTTGACTGCCCTCCTCCAATCTCTGTTCACCACTTGACTGCCCATCCTCCAATCCTCTCTCACTTGATTGCCCTCCTCCAATCTCTTCACTTGATTGACTGCCCTCCTCCAATCTCTTCACTGATGACTTGACTGCCCTCCTCCAATCTCTTCACTTGACTGACTGCCCTCCTCCAATCTCTTCACTTGATGACTGCCCTCCTCCAATCTCTTCACTTGACTGCCCTCCTCCAATCTCTTCACTTGACTGCCCTCCTCCAATCTCTTCACTTGACTGCCCTCCTCCAATCTCTTCACTTGATGCCCTCCTCCAATCTCTTCACTTGACTGCCCTCCTCCAATCTCTTCACTTGACTGCCCTCTCCAATCTCTTCATTGATTGACTGCCCTCTCCATCTCTTCACTGATTGCTGCCCTCCTCAATCTCTCCTTGATGCTCAATCTATGATGCCCCCATTCTTCACTGTTATGCTCACTCTCTCTTCACTGACTGCCTTTACATTCCCATTCACCTCTTCATCGCTTCACTCGAAGGTACTATGATGCCATCTTCATGTTTGTCACTTCTCTGACTGGGAGCTCATTCACCTTTGCAGGTCACCAGGAAGAAGTGAGTTGATTTTTCAGGATAACCCCAGCGGGCCCAGCTTAAGACAGCTCCCGGATGGTCTTTGAGCAAGCCGTATACTGCCCCCATCATACTCCCCCATAACGTTCCTCCACCCTACATGTACTTATATATATCTCTCTTTTTTTTTTCTTTTTTTTTTAATTAAAGGGCATAGTTTTGTCAACTACAAGGTACATAGTAAAACTCCCACTGAAATTCGAACCCATGACACACGGGGAAATACAGACCACAAAGTCTGTTCGTCTTATCCAACAGGCCACTGTGCCTGTCTATGAGGTAAGTGAACTTGGGAAATATATATCTGATTTCAGGCTGAGAAGCATGTAGGATATAGAAAATTCCTATTGTGCTGCATTGTGTTCTATTTTACCATAATGATCCTGAAATGTTGTTTTTCTTATGTTTATTCTTTTTTTTTATTTCATTTTATTTTTTATTGTGTTTCCGGCAATATCCATACTTTCGGAGATTTCTATAAATAAACTGGAAAACCCACAACCTATGAACTCTGCATTAAATATTTTTTTATGTGAGTGGTCGTCAGTGGGGAGTGGAGGAAGCTGTTGCCAAATCTTCAGTGGTGCCCCCACGGGTCCACGGGACTACGGGACAGGTGAAGGTGAGGTGAAGGTGAAGTCAGTTGTTCAGGTGATGGGGCAAAATGTAAATATTGTCGTATTTCCTTCATTCCTGTTTCTGATGTATGTATATATTTTGATCATTGGCATTGCAGATCAGTGTGTGTGTGTGTTGTGTGTTGTGTGTGGTGTGTGTGTGTGTGTGTGTGTGTGTTGTGTGTGTGTGTGTGTGTGTGTGTGTGTGTGTGTGTTTTGATTTTTTTTATTTATTCTGTTATATCGAGGATAATGGAATAAGCACTCATGTGCCTTTTTACGTCCAATCCCCGTGTGTGCGCAGTTTTGTAAATCTTGTGTTTTGATTTTTTAAAATAGTCTTTTATATTGAGGATAATGGAATAAGCACTCATGTGCTTTTTTACGTCCAGTCCCCGTGCGCATGCAGTGTTGTAAATCTTGTCATCTGTTCCCACCGGTACACAATGGCCTACTCATACGAAAAGCAGAACATGATTTAACGTGTGCATAAGATGTTCTGTGTGCGTTCGCACACGGGCCTCGGTTTATAGTCTTATCCAAGGACTTTTGGGGAGAGTGGAGTCAACACTTTTCCAGAGGAAAATTCCCCTCCAACAGGAATCGAACCTGGGTCGTCAAATTGCCAGCACAATGTTCTGACCTCTAGGTTATCCCGTACCCGTGTGTGTGCTCTGTGTGTGTGTGTGTGTGTGTGTGTGTGTGTGTGTTGTGGTGTGTGTGTGTGTGTGTGTGTGTGTGTGTGTGTGTGTGTGTATGTGTGTGTGTGTGTGTGTGTGTGTGTGTGTGTGTGTGTGTGTGTGTTGTGTGTGTGTGTGTGAGGGAGAGAGAGGGGGGAGGGGAGAGGGAGAGAGAAAGAGTCAGTCAAGTCAAATTCTTTTATTTCAAGGATAATAATAATAATAATAATAATAATAATAATAATAATAATAATAATAATAATAATAATAATAATAATAATAATATAATAATAATATAATAATAATATGATGATGATGATGATAATGATAATAATGATGATGATGATA
>CM060321.1:25104671-25117171 GCA_030674155.1 Stramonita haemastoma
AGAGTTTTGTTAAGACTGGAGGTTTCTGATTTTCGGGAGGTTTCATGCAGTGCATTTGCCTCCTGGAAATGTGTGTCCAGGGATGAGTTATTTCTGTCTTGAGTTGGTAGTTGTAAGAAGTAACCTGAGTTCTTTTTTCAACAAAGTAGAGAAAAGAGGGGGTTTTGTGGGGTTTTTTTTAGAAAAGATTTAGTTATTCTTCAGTTTTGTTTCAAGTATTCCTGGCTGCTTTTTCTAACGGCTTCTAGAAAACTATTTATCCTTTTTTTTCAGTATGCTTTACTGCTTCTCTATGTAATACATTAAAAACTTTTCTCTGCTCCTTAAGCTTTTATGTATTTGTTCTTTCCCAAAGGTCCTGGTCCATTTTGCTGATTGTTAATATTGATTTTATTCTATAACTACTTCAGAAATGTAAGTGTCACCAGATTTTTCTGGCAAATTATTAGAATATGCTTGCAAATTATCAGAATTGATATGTAAAGAAAAATGATGCAGTGTAAAGGAAGGAGGGAGGATGTTTGGGTGGACTTGTTATCCAGAAGGTAAACACTGCAGCCCAGTGCAGACACGGAGCAGTGTATGTGGACCAGACGGTCCTCAGACTGTGTGTCCTCAGGAGAATTGCAGGGAGGATGGCAAGGAGGAAGAGAAAAGCCACGGAAGCTGTAAATTGGCGAAACCAAAGTTTAGAAACTCTCTCTCTCTCTCTCTCTCTCTCTCTCTCTCTCCTCTCTCTCTCTCTCTCTCTCTCTCTCTCTCTCTCTCTCTCTCTCTCTCTCTCTCTCTCTGTCCGACTGACTGACTGACTGTCTCTGTCTGTCTGTCTGTCTGTCTGTCTGTCTGTCTGTCTGTCTCTCTCTCTCTCTCTCTCTCTCTCCTCTCTCTCTCTCTCTCTCTCTCTCTCTCTCTCTCTCTCTTCTGACTGACTGACTGACTGTCTGTCTGTCTTCTGTCTGTCTGTCTGTCTGTCTGTCTGTCTGTCTGTCTTCTGTCTCTCTCTCTCTCTCTCTCTCTCTATCTCTATCTCTATCTCTATCTATCTCCCTCCCTCCCTCCCTCCCCTCTCCTCCTCCTTCTCCTCCTCCTCCTCCTACTCACCCTCCTCCCCATCTTCCCTATCCTCTTCCTTCTCCTTTTCGTCACTGCTTAAGTCCTACCTCCTTTACCTTTTCTTACTCTTCTTCCCCTGTGTTTCTCTTGGATTGCCTGTACAGACCAGTGAGGTTGGAGAGAGCAGTCTTGATTGAAGGCCCAATGTAAGCTGTGGCGACAGACTTGTCCCCCGGGACGGGCAACATGCTCACTACGTCAATGTGTCTTCTCCTTCCTACTTCTTCTCTTCCTCGTCTTTGCAATTGCCTGCTTCCGTGGGGACGGGATAGCTCAGGGGTCAGAGTACTACCTTTCCCTAACCTAAGGTGAAGTAATATTGAGCGTGGTTACCAAAGTGGATGGGTGACCGTTCACGCACCCCTAGCTTCAGTACAGTTCCCCAGTTCACTCAGCTATCAATGGGTACCTGCCCTCTACAGGGTCAGGGAAGTTAAAGCAGCGGGGGAGCGAAGGTGGGGTGCTGCCCTCAACATGCTGGCCCAGAGAGAAGCTGAGGTCTCTGACACCTTGCTCCCCAACGACCGCATAGGTTGTGGGAACACCTTTACCTTTGGCTACATTGCATCAGTTGCCCCCACTCGCTTCTCCAGCCTGTCTGGCCGGTTCTGGAGTCAAACGTGTTACTATTACCAGTGATACTAATGATGCTAAAAATATTTGCTTATCTTTCACTTGCTTCGTGTCTAGTTTCAAGCTCAGTAGGATAAAATGATAGGAGTTTCTGATACCTGTATACCTTAGTAAACAATTGATAGGCTTTATAAATTTTACCAACCTCCACTTAAAAAAACACAAATAAAACCCCGATATTAAAAAATTAGATTCAGAGATACACAGTTACGAAAAAACATGCTTCGACCTCTTTGAAAATAAGTTCATAAAAGCAAACAAGTTAAAACACAACACCCATGTGTTTGGAAAAGCAAGTGTTTGGTTTTGTTTAAAACCTCCTTTAGGCTAAAAGGTTGGTCAACTCCACTGAAAGTTAGTTTAAGGGTTGATACCTGGTAGGAGGCCGAGACTGGATATTGGTGTTGAAGCATGGCCTAGTATATCAGATGGTAATGCAATTTGGTGCGAAGACTTGGGTTAATCTTATGTTAAAATCCCATTACATGTCTGTCCTTGTGTGCCTGTGTGTGTCTGTGTGGGTGCACATGTACTTGCGTCGGTGTGCATATATGTTGTGTGTGTTTGTATGTGCGTCTGTGCGTGCGTGGGTGGGTGGGTGGGTGCGTGTGTGTGTTCTGTGTTTGTGTGTGCGTGTGTGTATGTGTGTGTGTGTTTGTGTGTGTGTGTTTGTGTGTGTGTGTGTTATAAGGGGTGGTGGGGTGTAAGGGGGGAGGATGTAGATGTGTGTTGTGTGTTTGTGTATGTGTGTGTTTATGTGTGTGTTGGCCTAAGGTTGATATATTACAGGCTTTTTGTTTCCATTTGTATTGCTCACTCGTGCATGTTCTGTTTTGCTTGAGGACCGTGAGGAAAATTGAATTCAATTTTTTTTTGTTTCTGTTTCTTGAGTTTTCCTTGTTTGGCTTGTGTCAGAAACTTTGTTATTTTTGTTAAGGGACTTTACTCTGACAGAAGAGAAGCCATTTACTTGCTAGTGCATGCAACTTTTGATGTTTCCTGAGATGATGATGATGTGTTTTTTTATGAATTGATAACACGTTTCCACTCGTGGATTATGGTCTGCAATTCAGAACGTTAGGACTTTGATCAATAAGTGTGGTTTGTGTTAAAGTGTCGGTTGTAGTTTCCCAACAGTTTTTAACAGCAATATGTATTTATATTCGAGCAAACCAATACATCGCCAACACAACACACACATACAACACACACACATAACACACACGCGCGCACGCACACACACACACAAACACAGCGCGCACGCAACACACACACACCACACAAAACACACTGCGCGCGAAATTGCCCCTAGAGCTACTAACAATACAATTACAAACCATACACACACTTGATAAAAAAACACTATGCATTCCAATATCTTGATATAAAAGAATAAAAAAATAAAACACACACTAACACACACACACACACACACACACACACACACACACACACACACACACACACACACACACACACACACACACACACACACACACACACACACGTAGGAAGCTTGTGTTTGAATATATTATCCATCGAAAGACTCATACAGATAATGTCAGAGACAAAAAAAATCAAGGCATTGTTATTCAGAAAAAGACTAAATGCATTTGTTACAAAATTCAAAATGTTTATGGGAGAATATATTTCCAATGCTCATGTTATACTTGATTACCAGAATTCTAAAACCTATTTTCTTCTCATTTCAAAAACTTCTATTGAAGAAGTTCTCTATGATGTAGACCTGATGTTTGATATTACAAGAGGTTTAAAGTCATGTCCCATAGGGCATTTGTTATGATTAGTGCAATTTGTTTGTATTTTTTATTCGATTTTGTATTTTAATTAACTTGTTATGTTGTTTAGCACATTCTATTTGTAAACATGACATACACATACCACACACACACACACACACACACACACACACACACACACACACACACACACACACACACACACACACACACACACACACACACACACAACACAAGCCAGGTCAACACATCTACACAAGAATCCTGAACACAGCTGACTCCACCTCCAAACAACACGAGGCCCCTGTACGCACAGACACTTGCACACACGTTATCTGTGTTTCGTAAGTAGGACGTTGCGACGATCGATGACAAAATGTACAACGGGACGTGACTTGCTATCTTACCTATAAAGTAAAAAAAAAAAGAATAAAAAGAAACACAACACTATACATACATACTTACATACACACACTGTCTATACTAATAAACTTAACTGAATACTACACTACTACTACTACTACTACTATACTACATACTACTATACTACTACTACTACTACTACTACTACTATACTATACTACTACTACACATATATATACACACACACACTCATTATAAAAATATATATATATATAAAATATATATATAATACATACATACATACATACATCTACACACTACACACACACCACACACCACACACACACACACACACACAACACACACACCACACACACACACACACACACACACACACACACACACACAACAACACACATACACACACAACACACACACACACACACACACACACAACACACACACACACAACACACACACAACACACACACACACACACAACACCACCCACACACACACCACACACACACACACACACACGACTATAACTTGAGAGGGAGAGATGGGAGGTTAAAAAAAAAATTTTTAAGATATAAAAAAAAACGGCAGCCAGCACGATGTTTGTAATTCAACCCAAATCCCCCGGCCCCAACCAACCTCCCCCCCCCCCCCCCCCCCCAAAAAAAAAAGAAAAAAAAAAACAGAAAAAACAACAGAAGAAATAACAAAAACAACACCAACGCCACACACAAAAGACTTTTATGTCCAGTATTCAGCAACAACAAACAGACAGCGTCCTACTTTTTTTTTTTTACCAGGTTAAGATATTTCGTGCTTTTAAACCACACAAAAATGACGCCACGCTTTTAGCAAGACTACAAAAAGACTGTAATGTGCTTTTACCAGACTGTATATTCCATCATCAGCCTGTCTATTTAAAAAGAAAAAAAAAGGAGGACAATGGATTCTGAAGTGTCGTCTGGTGAAATGGTCCTCTCTCACGGGAGTTAGGAACAAGGTTCCCGGAAAGCTTTTCGCCACATCAACTGTCTAATCACGCGAAAGTGAATTCTGAAGATGTTTGTATAACATATTAAAGAAACATCTTTCTAAATTTGAAAAAAAAAAAGTTATTATTTTTTATTTTTTTTAAACTCTTTTTATATCGAGGATAATGGAATGAGCACTCATGTACTTTTTTTTTACATCTAGTCCCCGTGTGTATACAGTTTTGTAAATCTTGTCATCTGTTCCCACAGGCACACCATGGCGTAGTCTTACGAAAAGCGGAACATGGTTTAACGTGTGTGCAAGATGATCTGCACGCGTTCGCACACGGGGCCTCGGTTTATAGTATCACCCGAAGGACTTTTGGGGAGAGTGGAGTCAGCACTGATGTTAACTCCGGGGGAAAAAACCCATCGAGCGGGAATCAAACCAGGGTCGTCAAATTGCGAGTGCCATGTTTATTTATTTATTTATTTATTCTTTTATATCGAGGATAACAGAATAAGCAATCATGTGCTTTTTTTCATCCGGTCCCCGTGTGCATGCAGTTTTGTAAATATTGTCATCTGTTCCCACCGGCACACGATGGCCTACTCTTACGAAAAGCGGAACAGGATTTAACGTGTGCGCAAGATGTTCTGCGTGCGTTCGCACACGGGGCCTCGGTTTAAAGTCTCATCCGAAAGACTTTTGGGGAGAATGACCACTAGGCTATCCCGCAGTGTTTTGTTTTCTTTTGAGTCTTCATTTAGAATGGTGTAGATATTTGGTTTATTGCAGGAGAAAAAAAAGGGAAACTCTCTCTCTGTCTCTGTCTCTGTCTCTGTCTCTCTGTGTCTCTGTCTCTCTCTGTGTGTGTCTCTCTCTCTGTCTCTGTCTCTGTCTCTCTCTCTTCTCTCTCTCTCTCTCTCTCTCTCTCTCTCTCTCTCTCTCTCTGTATGTGTATGTGTATGTGTGTGTGTTCATGCATGTGTTCGTACATGTGTGTGTGTGTGTTCGTGCGTGCGTGCGTGCTTGCGTGTGT
Source organism: Stramonita haemastoma (assembly GCA_030674155.1). Taxonomy (NCBI): domain Eukaryota; kingdom Metazoa; phylum Mollusca; class Gastropoda; order Neogastropoda; family Muricidae; genus Stramonita; species Stramonita haemastoma. Next base: position 25,110,573 of record CM060321.1, read on the forward strand.
TCCTATGTGTGTGTGTTTGTGTGTGTGTGTTTCTGTGCTGGGTGGAGATGGTTACAGGAGAAGTCAACAGTGACGTCGTACATGTGCGTGCGTGTTTTGTAGTGTTGTGCATGCTCTGACACTTCTGTCAGATATTCTTGATACATATTGAAGTGTTGGTTTCCTTCATCCATGTATTTGGTCAACAAAAGGAAACAGGTATATAAGCACAAAAACACAAATAGCATGTGCACAAGTTTGAAGGAGTCAGGGGAACTCCCAGTTGTCCAGAAAATACTGTTTTCGCCACACTTCAGGAGTCAAACACTTACACAAGCAGAGTTCAGCACGTGATAACCATAACAGTAGACCACTGGAGGTATACTCCAGGAAATAGTCTTCTTCGCCGTCATCATAGAAATCTCAGACAGTAGCAGCTACTCCTAGAAAAGACGCGGAACTCTTAGTACCGAGTTTGCAGAAGGTGGGGATATTGACAGACCTCCGGACCCCCCCACGGGGTGGAAGGGAATCTAACACCGCTTCTGATGGCATCTCTCCCAGATGAACACTTACGGAAATCGATTTCTACAACTGAACACTCACGGCGGCAGACTTCACCTGATTATGGTTTCGTTCCTCGGCTAGAGTTCCAAGGTTTACCAGTGGTGAGATGTAACGTGAGCGATCGTTTACCTACCATTACGATTGCTGCAGTCATACTTTGTGGATGATGTCTAAACATGACACCAATATGCAAAGTTTTTTTTTTAGTTTTGTCATCCGCTCCTACCGGTACTAAAAGACGTCTTGTATCTCGTAATTAATATTTCTTTTAATGGCTTACTGTTCAATATTCACTTCATTAACTTTTAATGAGGATGTATTTTTTGTCGTGACTTTTATCTGACCTATAATTTGTTCCGGTGAACCCATTTGCCTCCTAGACAGTCACAGATACTTCTCAGATACGATTTGCTCCCTCTCTGACCTCCTCCTCTATCCCTGTCCCCCTTTCCCTTAAGTGGAAAAGTGTTTTGCAGTTCATAAAGGAGGACACTCCTGTCCTCCAACGTTCACCATAGTTCTGTCCACTTCGGAAACATGGGAGGGGAGTTGTAACGATATCTAGCTGTGGGTCTGGCTTGGAGGTTCACGTGTCAGTCCATGTGTTCTGGGCTGTTTTCAGCTTGACTTTCAGCGGATTTAAGAGAGTTTTTTTTCCTATCTACAGTTGAATATTGATAGGTTGATTCAAAGGTATCTATGTGGTTTGGATTCAACCTGTCAATGTTCAGGATATTAGGCACAAGCATTTTACCGCAGACTCCCTACCTCTTTCGGGATGTTCCACCGGACACCATTTTTAACTTCCTGAGAGAATCGGGCTTTTTTCCGTCTGATATGAGTGAAAGTGGCATAGGTGGTCTGTAAGGACAGGGTCATTTTAAATAATCTGGTTTTGGTTTTATCTCATTTTATGTGTGATCGGTGTGGGTTTTCCATGACGCGGTGGCCGTCCTGGGCTGACCCTTATGGTTGACCAGGACGTCGATACAAGCAAGGACAGTCGAGTTGGTTTTATACCCCGTTTTAAACTGTACATAGTTGCACACTTTTAATGCGTTTTAAAATGTGACGAGGTGACAGCCCCGATATGGCCTGTGCGGTCGGCGAGACTCTAAGCAACATCATTGGATAGATTGTCAATGTTCAATTTTAAACACAAATTTCTTACTTTGTTCACTTATGCAACACAGAGCGCTGGTGTGATGTCAAACATAACTGCTTTTGGTGGAAACGATAGATAGACATCAGTGCTGGTGAAAGCACTGGTACCTAATCGTTTACATTATTTTCTTCAAGTACTTTTAGTATGATTAACCCAAGTAAAGTCTGGATTTTGTTATTACTTATTGACTGACTTAAACCTACTGTAGATCACTCAACGGAACTGTTATTAATAATAGTCGAGGCAAATCTAAGTAGTTGTTTCTGTGCAGGATTCGTTACAAAATATCACTGTATTTGTTATCGCTCAAAAACTTTGAAACCTGTATTTTACAAAACACACTAGGGTTATGATTTCAGAGTAGCTGCTCTTTGTGTGTAATATCAGGTTAAACAAAACTATTTCTATACTACAATTTCAGTTGTATCTTCTGATTGTGTCTGTTGAGTCTAATTGTTTTCATGGTGTCCCATTGGGCATTCCATTGATGTCACAACTCGGGATTTGGACTAAGTCAACAGCATTCCTACCAGCCATCGCTGTCTCCCGAAATCGATTGACTGCTACCCTTTTCTGTGTGCTTGAAAAGGAACCCTCCATAGAGTTTTGAATGGAGGTAAGTACTTGAGCCACTTTTGCTTCAGAGTACTCCTGCCAGTTTACGCGGGACACGAGGAGAATTTAGGTGACTTGTAAGCGCTAGTCTTCTTGACTTGACTTGACTTGACTTGACTTTGCTTGGCTTGATGGGTTCCTTAACTGCTGAAGGAGGGGATGGGGCATGCACAGCATAACGTTTTCTAGGCAGTTCGTCAAGGGCAATTTTGAACAAGGCGGAGCACACACATTCTTCCCCTCCACTTGTCTTTTTAGGCCCATTAGCAATAACACACACACATACACACACGCGCACGCACACACACATACACACGCACGCACGCACACACACACACACACGCACACACACACACACAACACAACACAAACAAACAAACAAACAAACAAACGCTGTCCAAGTGTGTACCTTCGTGGACTGTTCATGTAAACATTCAACACCACATAAAACTCAGATATTCTCATTTTGACTTATCAATGGATTTATCCCTGTGGCACTGGTGTTGTGGGTTTTTTTCAAATCATATTTCAGGTATATCTAGATTAAAATGAACGTAGTAAAACAAAAACCAGTCGCTTCTATAATTTGAGTAAAAAGGATTAGGCTTTATTAAACTATAAGGCCGTGTAAATTAAAATCTTGATACACTGCAACTTCTTCTTTTCAGAAAATTTGGCAGCACAACAAAGTGAAACAAAACAAAGCAATAATGGACAAACCAGCCTATATAAACAGCCACATGGCTTGCCTACATGTTAAAACCTGTTCCACTTTCGGAAGAACAGGCTATTGTGTGCCGGTGGGAACAGATGACAAAATTTACAAAACCGCATACACACGGGGACTTGATGTAAGGAAGCACATGAGTGCTGATTCCATTATCTTCCAAATTAAAGAACAAAATATAAAATGAATTGATAGATGGAATGGAGTCTAAATACTACACCAGAGTGCATGCAGTTATGTTGTTTTATTCTTTTTTTTACTTTTGTCATCCGTTACTTCTAGCACACAATGGTTTACTCTTCCAAAAGATGGAACGCGTTTAGAACGCGTGCACAAGATATTCTGCGTGTGTTCGCACACAAGATAGTCCGTGTGAAGGACTTCAGGGAGGACTGGAGTCGGTACTGATGTTAACTCCAGAGGACAAATCGCCGCCACATCACAAGCGCAACGCTCTCACCACTAGGCTATCCCACCCCCATCCTTGACAGTTTGTTTCTTATATAAGAGAGGAGAAGCATAGACAGTACACATCGAAAGCAAAAGGCATTCTGTTTTAACCTTCTTTGACTATAATATCGATCATTTTGCATAAAATCCATGTTTTGTTGGTTAAAGATGTCATGGTTTCAAAGTTACCGTATTATGTTCACTGAGATATTCTAAAAACAAAAACAGAAGGATTTATAGACAAAAAAAGCAGTTTGATGTAAATCACGTTTTCTCGGTAAAGCTGGGCAATTCTCCTTTGGAAGCTTTCAAGCTGGCTAATGCTGCAAAAGACAGACTTGTAAGCACTGGCTAAACTAGCTTCATCAAACACATAATCTTCTTTATGTGCAAGTGCCTGCTCACACACACGCGCACGCACATACACACATGCACACACACGCATGCGCGCGCGCACTCTCTCTCTCTCTCTCTCCTCTCTCTCTCTCTCTCTCTCTCTCTCTCTCTCTCTCTCTCTCTCTCTCTCCTCTCTCTCTCTCTCTCTCTCTCTCTCTCTCTCTCTCTCTCTCTCTCTTTGAGCGTGGGAGACGGGACAGCCTAATGGTCAGAACATTGCGCTCGCAATTTGACGACCCGGGTTCGATTCCCGCTCGTAGGGATTTTTTTCCTGCATTTAACATCAGTGCAGACTCCACTCTCCCCCAAAGTCCTTCGGATAAGACTGTCAACCGAGGCCCCGTGCGCGAACGCACGCAGAAATCTTGCGCTCACGTTAAATCCCGTTTCGCTTTTCGTAAGAGTAGGCCAACGTGTGCCGGTGGGAACAGGTGACAAGATTTACAAGACTGCATACACACGGGGACTGAATGTAAAAAAGCACATGAGTGCTTATTCCATTATCCTCGATATAAGAGATTAAATAAACAAATAAAAATAAATATCTCTCCCTTTCTTCTCTTCTCTCCTCTTCTCTTCTCTTCCCTTTTCTTCTCTACTTCTTTTCCATGATGAGAGAGAGTGAGAAAGAGCTAAATTACAACGAATCAGACAAAGAGAGGAAGAGTGTGAGGGAGAGAAAGAGGGGAATAGAGAGAGCAAGAGTATGAAAGAGAGAGAGATTTATCTATTTATTCTTTTATTTCGAGTATAATGGAGTAAGCACTGATGTGTTTTTTTTAAATCCAGTCCCCGAGTGCATGCACTTTCTGTAAGTTTTGTCATTCATTCCCACCGGCACACAATGGCCTCTTCTTCCAAAAAGTGGAACGGGTTTTATCGTATGCACAAGTTGTTCTGCGTGCGTTCACACACGGGACCTCGGTTTATAGTCTTAGCCAAAGGAGTTTTGGAGAGAGAGAGAGAGAGAGAGAGAGAGAGAGAGAGAGAGAGAGAGAGAGAGAGAGAGAGAGAGAGAGAGAGAGAGAGAGAGAGAGAGAGACAGACAGACAGACAGACAGACAGACAGACAGACAGACAGACAGACAGACAGACAGACAGACAGACAGACAGACAGACAGACAGACAGACAGACAGACAGACAGACAGCAGCAGACACACAGACACACAGACACACAGACACACAGAGACAGACTGACAGCCAGACAAACAGACTGAGACAGACAGACAGACAGACAGACAGACAGACAGAGGACATAGAGAGAGAGACAGAGACAGGGACAGAGCAATTTAACTTTGAGAATCAATAAAATTAACAAAAAAGCTATGCTAACCAGTCCGGTCCATTAAGCCTACACACACTACTAATTCCAGCGCTGGATGTTGCTGTTATGTCATGCTGGGCAAAAAGAACAGGGACAGAACCCTTTGAGAGGAAAAAGAAGAAGACAAGGCGATGATCAACAGTATTAACCGTGACATCTGAGCACCATGGTGACCTTCAAGATGCCACATGTCCTGTTCAATTATGTTCTGCAAGTATTCAGGTGAACTTGACCAGGTAATGTGTGTGTGTGTGTTGTTGTGTGTAAGTGTGTGTGTGTTGTGTGTGTGTGTGTGTGTGTGTGTGTGTGTGTGTGTGTGTTGTGTGTGTGTGCTTGTGTGTGTGAGACACACATACACACAAACGCGCACAGAGAGAGTGAGTGTGTGTGTGTGTGTGTGTTGTGTGTTGTGTGTGGTGTGTGTGTATGTGTGCGTGTATGTGTGTGTGTGTGTGTGTTGTTGATGTTGTTGTTGTTGTTGTTGTTGTTTTCAATTTTATGTCTGTTCATTTCTAGTGATATTAGACCAAATAAGGATGTGTGCGTGTGTGTGTGTGTGTGCGCGCGCGCGAGCGTGTGTGTGTGTATGTGTGTGCGCGCTCATGTCCATGTCCATGCTCATCTGTATGTGCTTACATATCTGTGCGTGCTTGCTAGTTGGTTGGTGGGTAGTTAAGAGAGTGAGTAAGAGGATCAGTTGATTGGTGAATTTGACAATTTGTATTTATTCGCTGATGAGTGTGCGTGCGCGTGTTTTTCTCCCACAGGAAAACTTCCAGAGGGATTTTTAATATACTGTAGGTTATTGAATGATCTCTTGGATTTCTGATAAAAGCTGGTCTTTTCTGGTTAATGTTGCAATGCTTAGTTTCTAGAAGTCTATGCACACCACGAAAACGTTATAGAACAGGCAGTAGTGTAAGCCCACTTAGTGACTCATAAGGAAAAAGGGGGAAAAGGTGATTATTTAAAAAAAAAAAAAAAAACAGAAGAAATAATCGTTTACATCTAGCAGAAAATCTCAACAATTCAAACGTTGAGTGCGTAACATATATGAATTTGTTTACTTGATATGCATAAAAAATATGTATTATGTAAGTGACCGCCTGCTTATAAGTGGGATCACCTCTTACTTTCCCTTCCTATCCCCACCTACACCCCCCCCCCCTTTCTTGTAAATCTGTTGTCTCTCTCGTTTTCTCCCGCGTGTCCTTTCATTACTGTTTTACCTCAGACTGAGATGCTCCTGCCTGCATGTGGCTTGTCTTCCATTCTTCATCTTCGATCACTCTCTCTCGCTCTGCTCACTCTCTCTGATCGACTCTCTCTCTCTCTCTCTCTCTCTCTCTCTCTCTCTCTCTCTCTCTCTCTCTCT
>CM060321.1:25122171-25172171 GCA_030674155.1 Stramonita haemastoma
GCATCAAACCTGAAGCTGTTCAGAAGAGGTAAACCCAAGAAAGAGCATACCTGCTGCACAAAGACATGACTCGCTTGCTCGTTAACTAACATTGAGGATCGACCGAATAATTAAAGTTAATCATGGTGTTTTAATTTGTACATAAATACATATTTCGAATATGAGAGGGGACAGCCATGATGTGGTCTTCATGCATGGTGTAGCAAGAAAATGAAAACCACAGCTGGAGGAGTTTGAAAACTGCCGGCCATGCTTCTCTTCACTGCACTGCTTTCAAGTTGGATGGTAATTGAAAAAGTCAGCGTTTTGGGGAGACTGCGTTGACCTGCGTGACTTTCAGTGAAAACAGGCAGAGCTTCAAAACGACCCCAATCCTTCTTGTTTGTGTGGAGATGCTCCCCGATTTCATTTCCTTCTCCTCACAGTTGACTGCCTTCTGTGTGAGAGGCTGAAGGAGGCTGCCCCTGCAATCTCCAGGTCTGAAAAGGAAGAGCAGGAGCAATCAAAACGAGGTGACCTGTGTGACGTCAAGTCAAGTCTGGGGGTCCTTTGAGGCCTCCAGTTGCAGGCTGCATGATACTTCGGGGGTTCTTTTCGAGGCAGGAGAGAGGTTTTGCTTTATCCCAGGTGCTGGTCGTCTCTACTGCGGCTTGGTCGTGTTTGTTGTTGCTTTTGAGAAAGAAGTATTGAGAGTAGACTTTTTTTCTAGACAAACTGGTGAATACTGAAAACCAAATATTACAAATATTGTTGTGACTCGCATTGTTAAAATGTTTTGCATGAACATTGTGTAATAAGATGAATATTATATATATATATATATATATTAATATATAATATATATATAAATATATATATATATATTGGAAATTGGTAACATTTATGTGCAACCCCCCCCCCCCCCTAGCTTCAGGTCTAAAAGTGTTTTTGTTTGCCTTGCTCAGTAGCCAAACTAAACTAATTAGAAATCTTCAATAGTATGCCACAATGCTGCCATGCCATGCCTTGATATATATATATATATATAGAGAGAGAGAGAGAGAGAGAGATTATATTTATTATATATTTATATGTATGTATATATATATAATTATTTATAGTATATATATTACCTAAAGTTACAACTTTCATGTTTCTTGAATTTCGCAGCTCCAATCAACACCTGACATTGCTACTTTGCTGCTTAACGGACACAGAAGTGAACACTTTCCATGTTGCCATATTGTCCCTCTGCCTTCCTCCTTTCCCAATGTGGTTTTAGTTTTCCAGAGCCTGGTCATTCCGGAAGCTAGCCTACAACCAGTGACACTATTCACGATAATACAATCTCCCCTAAACACAGGCGGATTTTGAACGAAAAGTTTGCAGCTTCACCGCCATAAAAAATAATCTCTATTTTGATGACATTGTCAATCCCATATGGATCGGTCGTCTAAAGGCAACGCACCTGCCTAGAAAGCGAAATGTTCGGGTCAGAGTGTGAGGTGGTTCGAATCCCGTTTGGGCCCTAAACTTTTTCCCCATCCATTAGATCATGAGTGGTAGTCTGATACTAGTATTTCGGATGAGACGATAAACTGAGGTCCCGTGTGTTACACATTGTTATTTAGCATACTTGAAAGAACCCACGGCAACAAGATGGGTGTCCCTGGCCAAATTCTGTAGTAAAAAGCCACTCTGAAAGGAAAACAAATACAATTACAGACAGGAAAAAGAAAAAAAATGGGTGGTGCTGCACTTGTGGCGACGCACTCTCCCCGGGGGCAGAGCAGCCAGAAGTTCACGCAGAGAAATCTGCTGTGACATAAAGTGGTATAAATAAATAAATTGATAAAATAAATATGCCTGCGCCTTCAAAAAGCAATCTTTGCGCAACTCAAAACCTTCTTGGTGTTCAATCTACACAGATTCTGTAATGAACGTAACCAAAAATGCCTACTTCTCTTGTAAATATTACCAAATTTAAAATGTACTTTTTTCTCTCTCTCTTTGGACAAGAATTGTCAACAACAGTGGCAATTCAGAAATGTGTGGATGGTTATCTGCGGAAAATGGCTGCTGAAATAGGATTCGGACAGGATCATAGTGGAATAGACGGAATTCTCTGAGGGAGCCAGCGTCACATGACTTCAACACCAGTGACAGTGACACACAAAAATGGACTGAGTTATGGAAGGTATTCTTATACTGGGTGTATATTCTTTATTTCATAAGAGACTTCTCTCTCTCTCTCTCTCTCATCTCTCTCTCTCTCTCTCTCTCTCCTCTCTCTCTCTCCTCTCTCTCTCTCTCTCTCTCTCTCTCTCTCTCTCTCTCTCTCTCTCTCTCTCTCTCTCTCTCTCTCTCTCTCTCTCTCTCTCTCTCTCTCTCTCCTCCTCTCCATCCCTCCCTTACTCCCTCTCTCTTTCTCCGTCTTTATGTCTCTCTCTCTCTAAGTCTGTCTCTGTCTATGGCTGTCTGTTCATCTGTTTGTCCATCTATCTGTCTGTCTCTCAGTCTCTGTCTCTGTCTCTCTCTTTCTAATTGTGTGGCTGTGCATGCATGCTTGTGTGTGTGTGTGTGGTGTGTGCGTGTGCGTGTGTGTGTGTGTGTGTGTGTGTGTGTGTGTGTGTGTGTGTGTGTGTGTGTGTTTGTGCGCGATTATTTTCTCATCTAAATCATTTTTATTGCAAGGAGAACATTCTTGTGTTTTTTGTGGTTTTTTTCACATCCAATCCCCCACGTACCTGCCTACGGTTTGTAAACGTTGTCATCCGTTTCCACAGGCACAAAATGGCCTACTCGTCCAAAATGCAGAACATGTTTTCACATGTGCATAAGATGTTCTACATGCGTTCGCACATGGCACCTAAGCTTTTAGTCTCATTGGAGGCCCTTTCAGGGGAGTGGAGTGAGCACAGATGTTAGCTAAATTGGAGTAGTTGTCTGGCACTGGTACCTTGGAATGGCTTGAACCGTGACATTTTTTTTCATTCTTTTATTTCCAGGTAGTAGAATAAGCACCATTGTGCTTTCTTTTACACCCAGTTCCCGTGTGTATGCAGTTTTGTAAAGTTTTGTCATCCTTTCCCACTGGCACACAATGGCCTACTCTTCCGAAAAGCAAAACGGGTTTTAACGTGTGCACAAGATGGTCTGCTTGCATTTGTACACGGGGGCCTTGGTTTATGGTCTCATTCGAAGGAATTTTAGGGGGAGTGGAGTCGGCACTGATGTTAACTCCAGAGGAGAAAATCTTTTTAAACGAGATTTAAACCCGGGTCAGCAGATCCTGAGCGCAATGTGCATCACTCTAACCGTTAGGCTAACTCGTCCCCGTCACTCACATTGCAAGCGCAACGCTCTAACCACTACGCTATCCCGTCTTTTTGTCTTTTTTCTTTCTCTCTCTCTTTCTTTCTTTCTTTCTTTCTTTCGTTATTTCTTTCTTTTTTTTCATTCTTCTTTTTATTTTGAGGATGAAAGATTAAGCACCCCTGTGCGTTTTTAACATCCATTCCCCATCCATGTGTGTGTGGTGTGTGTGTGTGTGTGTGTGTGTGTGTGTGTGTGTGTGTGTGTGTGTGTGTTGTGTTGTGTGTGTATATGTGTGTGTGTGAAATGAATATTTTTATCGAAAGAGAGCACAAGAGTGTGCAAAAACAAACTAAACAAAAGCAGTCTGGCTATTTTTCATGCACAATGTATTTTTATTATTCAAATACATATGTGATAATCATTACTTTCCATCTGAGAACAGAATTGGCAAAACATGTTGCATGCAAGAAGACCTTTTATGTCTCAACTGTCTAATGCAGAACAAAAACGTTTGTTTGGAGTATTTCTTTTGAACAGAAATATTCTTACCTATATTTTTGTGTTTTTTGGGGGGAGAAAAACTTTGTCAAACCACACAGATGCATTTGAAACAGTAAAGCAGTATTGAATTATCTTAATTGAACCAAGTGGCATATTTCTGGGAACAAATACTATTGAAATGTTGTGCTAGACACGTTTGTCAAAGCGAAAGTCAAGTTTATTTCTTATATTTTACAGATGGTTACAATGAATAAGTAATGCATTGGCTTTTTTAATCAAACCATCTTTCTAGAAAAAATAACTTTAATAACAATATTTTACTACAATCATTATTATTAGTGTGTGTGTGTGTGTGTGTGTGTGTGTGTGTGTGTGTGTGTGTGTGTGTGTGTGTGTGTGTGTGTGTGTGTGTGTGTGTGTGTGTGTGTGTGTGTGTGTGTGTGGTGTGTGTGTTCAATTTTACGTCTGATTATTTCAAAAGACATAACTTACACTTACTGTGATATTTGCACTCTTGTGTAAGTTTTTTAATGCTTAAACCAAAAATGTAAATTCTTCAAATGACATAAACAAGAGACACCAGCGATTGGTGTACCCAATAAACAAAAATTCAGATCAAGTTTGAAAAGAAGAAAGAGATCTAAACGTAAACAGCTTTTGCTAAGATTCAATCAGTTGGCCCTTATCTACTGGATAATTACTTAACCCTACAGACCTAGGCCTCGGCTGTTTTCATAATAGAATATCCGTGTCCACATACATACACACAGCATCAACTTAGAGTCCTCCACAGTGGCAACACTGTCTGTAAGAGTACAGGGTATGGAACTGGAGCTCAGTGTCATTTTAGCCCAGCAAAATCCAAATTGACCAGTTTCCTAAAATACGGCCACTGACATTCGATCTAGTGTCTTAAAAAGGACGGCTCAGGTTGGAAAGCTCAGACAAGTTTAATGTGTGGCTCTTTATTTCTGGACAGATTGCTGCTGGCTGGTTTTACTACAGATGGCCCCTTCAAAGTGGACTGGGTTTTTACAGGAGTGTAAAGTTTGCATTCGCATAAGTACAGTTGGACGCTGAGGCGTGCATGTATGAGTGTGTGTGTGTGTGTGCGTGTGTTTGTGTGTTAGTCTGGGGGGGTTGTTTGTTTGTTTGTTTGTTTGTTTGTTTGTGTGTGTGTGTGTGTGTGTGTGTGTGTGTGTGTGTGTGTGTGTGTGTGTGTGTGTGTGTGTGTGTGTGTGTGTGGTGTGTGTGTGTGTGTGAATACGTGTGTATTTTTAATATCGAGGATAATGGAATAAGCAATCATATGTTTTACATCCAATCCCCGTGTGTATGCAGTTTTGTAAATGTCATCTGTTCCCACCGGCACACGATGGCCTACTCTTACGAAAAGCGGAACAGGATTTAACGTGTGCGCAAGACGTTCTGCGTGCGTTCGCACACGGGGCCTCGGTTTTTAGTCTATTTTTATTCTAGTTTTTAGTGTAGGTAGGTAGGTAGGTAGGTAGGTAGGTAGGTAGGTAGGTAGGTAGGGGAGATAGGAAGACGACTGTAAGTGTACTTTTACTAAGATGATGTAAAAGTTCAAAATCTGAATGAAGTTAGTCACTTTACACTGCAGGGCACTGTCCAAGGAGGAAGAAAAAGGGACAGACCATGAAGAGATGGGAGGACAACATCAGCGAATGGACAGGCTTAGAACTCAACAAAACTTTGAGAAAGGCAGAACAGAGAGAGAGGAATGGAGGGAACTAGTTGTCAAGTCTTCAGGGGTGCCCCGTGGTCGCCAGACTAAGGGATAGATCGATAGATAGACCTTATGTTTACATTTTTTCAAAACAACGGTGCTAAAACCCAATTGCACAAGCCTATTCCTTCTCTGAAAAGCAGACAGACTAGAAAACACGCACGCGCACACACACACGCGCGCACACACACACGCGCGCACGCGCGCATGCACCCACGCACGCATGCACGCACACACACACACACACAGACACACACACACACACACACACACACACACACACACACACACACACACACCACACACACACACACACACACACACACACACACACACACACACACACACGCAACACACTCTCTTTGGAATGTCTGATATCACACTTTTTGAGACGTAAAAGAAAAATAAGAATTGAACATCCACACATAGATAAACAGACAGATTTTCCAAAGTTAATGAGTCAACCAAACCAAGCAATCTGATAGATAAGTCTGTACTTATGTTATGGTAGGGGCTGGAATCTCACTCAGCTGGGCTCTAGCTCTGTAACCCAGCTGCTGATGATGTTGTAAGAAGGAGACTTACTACGTGGTGCTGAAAACAATCACCACTGAACACCCCCAGAGGGACCCTGCAGCAGTTGAGGGCCTCTGTGGTTGGTGGCCCCATGGCGGCTTAACATGGATAGACGCCATGAAGATTTCTGACCACGATGATTCGAGGTAGTCAATTTGCATATGGCTGAGGTTTGACTATCAATATGAGTGCTGTGGTAACAGTTGGACAGGAACGTCACGGAAGATGAAGTAGCCAAACAAAGGAAAGTTGTTGTTTTTTATAACCAGGATTCTTTGTCAGTATTCTGCACCCAAGTGGACACTTAATTAGAAAGTCAGCTTCATGGTCTTGGTTGACCTTGTGACTTTCAGTAAGAGCAGGTCAAACTTCAAAACAGCCCCCTCTCCCCCACTGCATGGGGCGGTGGCAAAGTTTCATTTCCTTTTCTTCACGGTTCACTGCCCCCTGTGTAAGGATGAAAGGCTGCTGCACATGCAATCTCCAACTCCAAAGCAGGAGCCCAGGCAATGGAAACCAGGTGAAGTGTAGGACACAGGGTTAGGTCTACAGGCCTTTGGATGATCCATTAAAAGCTAGTACTTTGGGGGTTCTGTTGGAATGGAAATGGTTGTTGAGTTGTTAGTACTTTAGGGATTTTTATTTAAGAATAGAAATGGTTGTTCAAGATATGAGTACTTTGGGGGGGGGGGTTTGAGATAATTTAGTATTAGATTTGAGGATTGAGAATAATGGTTGTTCAAGATATTAGTACTTTGGGGGTGTATTGAGAATGAATGGTTGTTCAGATATTAGTACTTGGGTGGTTTATTTGAGAATGGAAATGGTGTTCAAAATTTTTAATTTGGTTTGAGTGCAAGTGCGTTTGTGGATTTACTTTTGGATAATTTCGAAAATTGCTGATTGTCAATATTTTTCGATTAAAAATGATGGTGGATATACTTGTAAAATGAAATTTAAAAACAAGGAATTTTAAATGATGTTAGAGTCAGTTGAATTTCTTAGATACCAGTTTTTTACCCATGAGTATGGATTATAAAACTTTATGATCTAAGGCTTAAGTGCATATATATTGGTTTCATGGATTATTATTTGCACTCCAGCTGTGTCCAATTTAAAAGGTTTTCCCCCTGGTTTTGAGCCATGTTTGCAGCAAAGCAGAAGCACCATGTAGTATTCTAAAACTCTGTATGCTTGATATTGCCTTAATTTTCTTCTTCAGTGCCCTTTGGCTTGGATCAAAGTGAAAGTTTGCTGCTTCACTGGTCAGCCAACTTCAAAGTGAACGCTTTGCCATCCTGTATACATAACAAAGATGCTATCTAAGTGTGACTCTAATTCCTCGTTATTCACCCATTCTTTCAGAACTGGGTCATCATTGAAGAAAGCTGACATGAGTGATTTCAGTCATGAGCACATCCCACACACATGGGCAAAATCTGAACGAGTTGCTGCAGCTTAGACCACCATCAAAACTAATCCCCATTCTGATAACATGGTCAAAATCAGATGTGCCAGTATTTCGAAAAAAACAGCCTTGCCATAAACCATGCATGCTATGTTGACTTACTGTACAACCCTGCATAGAATCTCTGGTGAACATAACCCAAGTGCGTTTTCTCTGGCGAACATGACCAAAATTGAAAATAAATGCAAGTTCTCTACCTACTTTGAATGAGAGTTGTCACAAGAAACCGAGAATCAAAAAAAAAATATTCAAGTAATCTTTGGGAAATGCTGACATGGGGAATATCATTTAGACAGGATGACGGGGGGAGGGGGGTTCGTGAGGGAGCCAGTGTCAGATGGCTTCAGCACCAGCCCACACAGCAACCGGAGCTGAGCTATTGGGAATACGTGCTTAAGAGGCACAGAGCCTGCGCTTTATAGCATAGCCAGCCTCTCTCTCTGCCTCTGTCTGTCTGTCTTCTGTCTGTCTTTCTCTGTCTCTTCTCTGTCTCTTCTTCTCCTCACTTCCCTTTCTCTGTTCCTCTCTTCCTCTCCTTCCCCCTCCTCTCTCTCTCTCTCTCTGTCTCCTCTCTCTCCTCTCTCTCCTCTCTCTCTCTCTCTCTCTCTCTCTTCTCTCTCTCTCTCTCTCTCTCTCCCTTATTCATTTTTCATCTCTCTGTCTCTTCGTCTTTCTTTGTCTCTTCTCTCTCTCTGTCTTCTCTCTCTCTCTCTATCTCCTTCATCTCTCTCTCTTTCTACTTGTCTCTTCTCGTCTGTCTGTTTCTGTCCTCTTTCCTTATCTCTTTCTCTCTTCTCTTCTGTCTGTCTGTCATCTCTCTGTTTCTCTGTCTCTCTGCCTGTCTCTCTGTCTTCTTCTATTTCTCGTCCTTCTGTCTTTGTCTTCTGTCTGTCTTGTCTCCCTCTCTCTATCTCTCTCTCTCTCTCTCTCTCTCTGTCTCTCTGTCTCTCTCTCTCTCTCGTTTTGTTTATGAATTTGTGTGTGTGTATGTGCGCACGCGCGCGTGCGTGTGTGTGTTGTGTGTGTGTGTGGTGTGTGTGTGTGTGTTGTGTGTGTGTGTGTGTGTGTGTGTGTGTGTGTGTGTGTGTGTGTGTGGTGTTAACATCAATGTTTTATGGAAAGAAGAACAAACAAAACAAAGTCACCTTGGCAAGTTTCTGCATAAACTTTAGATTTTGTTCTTTGAATTCATGTGCATGATCATTATTTCCCATCTGAAAACAGAATGAGCTAAAACCATTGCATGCAGAAAACAGCGGCAACACTTTTTCTTCAGAATATATTTTTATTCTACAGATAAATATTCCTGCCCTATTTTTTGCCTTGTCAGAAAAACTTTGTCAACACCAAACAAATGCACTTGAAACGGCAAAACGGTCATAGTTCTGAAAAACTTTTCTTGAAATGCTTTGTTAGACCCGTCGTGTGTGTGATGTGTGTGTTGTGTGTTTGTGTGTGTGTGTGTGTGTGTTGTGTGTTGTGTGTGTGTATGTGTGTGGTGTGTTCGTGTGTGTCGTGTGTGTGTGCGTGTTGTGTGTGTGGTGTGTGTTTTGTGTGTGTGTGTGTGTGTGTGTGTGTGTGTGTGTGTGTGTGTGTGGGGAAGCGAGTCTGTGTGTGTATGTGTTTTTGTATTTTGTTTTATTAATTTTTGTTGTTTATTCTTTGTGATCGAGGATAATGGATAAGATTCAGAGTTTTTGTCGTGTATGTGTTTTGTTGTTGTGGTTTGTGTGGAAGGGTTTACGTGTGCGGTATCGGTGGGGCGGGGTCTCGGTTTATAATCTCATCCGGAAGGACTTTGGGGGAAATGGAGTCAGCACTGATGTTAACTCCAGGAGAAAAATCCTCGACATCGAACCGGGTCGTCAAAATTGCACAAGGTCTGACCACTAGGCTATCCTCCAATCAAGGATTTGCGGCATGAAAGAATAAAAATGACATAAAATTAAACAGCCTTGATTAGGATTCAAAACTGCTGGCCCTTCTCTTTGGGATATTTGCTTAAAACTGTAGGCCTCCGCTGTTTGTAAACTGAACTTTCCCTGTCCGCTTATAGCATCGTTCAGCTCAGATATCCTCATTTGCAACACCTTCTGCAAGACTTAGGGTGTGTATGTTGTGGACCAGAGTGCTATGAAGTAGAGTGAAATCGAAATTGACTAGTTTCCTAAAATATCTCTGTTGACATTCGATCTGGACTCTTAAAAGGACGGTTCAGTTTGGAAAGGGGGAGGGGAGGGCAGGGCAGAAAATGTAATGTGTGGGTCGTTGACAGATTGCACCTGCTCTGCTTAAGGTTGAGAGTTCCAAGCTGATTGGATTGTAATTGGTGTAAAGTCTTATCTTCAGAGCATTCGTTGGAAACTGAAATGCGAGATGGACATTGCCTTACGTGTGTCTTCTAAGTATTTGATACTTTTTGCGTGAAAGGTTTGGGCGTACATGATTTGTGTGTGTGTGTGTGTGTGTGTGTGTGTGTGTGTGTGTGTGTGTGTGTGGTGTGTGTGTGTGTTATGTGTGTGTGCGTGCGTGCGTGTGTGTGTGTATGTGTGTATGTGTGTGTGCGTGTTGGTTTGTGTGTGTATATGTGTGTTGGTTTGTGTGTGCGTGTGTGTATGTGCGTGTGTGCGTGCGTGCATGTGCGTGTGTGTGTGCGTGCATGTGTGTGCGCGTATTTGTTGATCGTGTGCTTGTATGCAAGCAAATAATGTCCCCTCATATCACTAATTTTGTAAACAATAACGTTCTGCAGATCGTGTCTGTATATCATTCATTCAAGAGTATAGTGGTAGCTGTGTATGACGATACCCCCTTCCTTACGCACAAACAGATGTGTGTGTGTGTGCGTGTGCGTGTGTGTGGTGTGTGTGTGTGTGTGTGTGTGTGTGTGTGTGTGTGTGTGTGTGTGAGTGTGTGTGTAGGTTTGTGTTTTGTGTGTGTTTGCATGCATTGTGTGTGTTATGTGTGTGTGTATTGTGTGTGTGTATGTGTGTGTGTGTGTGTGTGTTGTGTGTGGTGTGGTGTGTGTGTGAGTGTGTGTGTGTGTTTAAGAGAAAGAGATGGTGTTACATAAATGTGCGCGTGAAAGGGAATGCCTGTTTCCTTGCATGTGTGTGCGTGTCTTCGTTTTAATTGATTAATTAACGTTTTAACGTCTATTCACTAAAAGGTGATTCTTGACAGGACATGGGGAAGAGAGTGAGGTTGAAGTGAATATGTGTGTTTGTTTGTTTGGTTGGTTGGTTTTCTTAGTTGAATGAATCATACAAGAAAAAACAGATCTAACCATTAGAAACTCTCTGAACTATTTATATGAAATGCAACAAAGGAGAAAAGAAAAAAAAACTTGTGTAAGCGCCGGGTGTGCACCCATGTGTGTGTGTGTGTGTGTGTGTGTGTGTGTGTGTGTGTGTGTGTGTGTGTGTGTGTGTGTGTGTGTGTGTGTGTGTGTGTGTGTGTGCGTGTGTGTGTGTGTGCACGCGCATGTGTGTATATGTGTGTGATTGCGCCTGTACAAGCATTGTTTCAATCCAACTGTCCCCGTTCTGTCCTATTCCACTCACACACACACACACACACAACACACACACACACACACACAACACACACACACACACACACACACACACACACACACACACACACACACCACACACACACACACACACACACACACACCAAGTCCATCAATATAACCCTCTGGAAACCAGGGAAAAGTGACTGTCTGCCAGTTTTATGAAAATCTTTCGGACAATATATCTGAAACTTTTGATGAAACTGCCTGTATGTTTGAAAACTTCAACTTCAGAGTCAGTTTGAAGTAGACACAACTTTTGGCCAGAGTTCTGTGTAACCTTATAGAGACAGACATTCAGACACAGAGACAGACAGACACAGAGACAGACAAAAACATATCAATGCACACACGCACAAAAATGCTATCTCTCTCTCTCTCTCTCTCTCTCTCTCTCTCTCTCTCTCTCTCTCTCTCTCTCTCTCTCTCTCTCTCTCTCTCTCTCTCTCTCTCTCTCTCTCTCTCTCTCTCTCTCTCTCTCCTAAAATGAAGATGTGTATGGCAGTGACTATGTAGATGATAAAAATGATGATGGGGTTGACAATAACTAGAGGGCATTGAGTGTGACTTTATGCACTTGCAGAACTGGAAATATAGAATGGATGGAGATGTTTTCTGCTACGATGTTTACGTTTCTCCTGCCTCAAACATGCTTTGTATAGTGGCCTGAAGCCGATTTACAATAAGATTTTTTCCCCGCAATATCTGTTTTAACGGAGTTTATCTATTCTTTTATTTTGAGGATAATGGAATTAGCACTTGTACGCTTATTCTACATGCAGCACCCGTGTGTATGCAGTTTTGTAAATTTTGTCATTCCATCCCCCTGATTCACAATGACCTACTCTTCCGAAAAGCGAAACAGATTGTAACGTGTGTGTAAGATGGTATGCATGTGTTCGTGCACGGGAACTCAGTTTATAGTCTCATCCGAAGGTCTTTTAGGGGCAGATCACGAGCATTTATAGAACTCCCTTTGGTGTACAAAGTACCTGCAGTGTTATCTACGGCTGAAAAAAATCTAGACAGATGTCTTAGGTGTACAAATACAGTGTACAGCTATCTTAGGTGAACAAATACTGTGTACAGCTATCTTAGGTGAACAAATACTGTGTACAGTTATCTTAGGTGTACAAATACGATGTACAGCTATTTTAGGGTGTATAAATACAATGTACAGCTATTTTAAGTGTACAAATACAATGTACAGCTATTTTAGGTATACAAATACAATGTACAGCTATTTTAGGTGTACAAGTACAATGTACAACTATTTTAGGTGTACAAGTACAATGTACAGCTATCCGAGGTCACAAAGTACAAGGAGAGCTACCGTAGTTCGTGTTATCGTTCTGTGGGTCAGGAACTGCCAAGGTGCCAATGATGCACCCTGCACATGGAAAGGGGTGGGCTCAGCCTATCTCAGCTAACCCCAAACACTCCGCCTGTCTCGGCTAACCCCAAACACTCCGCCTGTCTCGGCTAACCCACAACACTCAGCCTGCGTCAGCTAACCCACAACACTCAGCCTGCGTCAGCTAACCACAACACTCAGCCTGCCTCAGCTAACCCACAACACTCAGCCTGCCTCAGCTAACCCACAACACTCAGCCTGCGTCAGCTAACCCACAACACTCAGCCTGCCTCAGCTAACCCACAACACTCAGCCTGCCTCAGCTAACCCACAACACTCAGCCTGCCTCCGCTAACCCACAACACTCAGCCAATCTAGCTAACCCACAACACTCAGCCTGCCTCAGCTAACCCACAACACTCAGCCTGCCTCCGCTAACCCACAACACTCAGCCAATCTTAGCTAACCCACAACACTCAGCCTGCCTCAGCTAACCCACAACACTCAGCCTGCCTCAGCTAACCCACAACACTCAGCCTGCCTCAGCTAACCCACAACACTCAGCCTGCCTCCGCTAACCCACAACACTCAGCCAATCTTAGCTAACCCACAACACTCAGCCTGCCTCAGCTAACCCACAACACTCAGCCTGCCTCAGCTAACCCACAACACTCAGCCTGCCTCAGCTAACCCAAGACACTCAGCTGCCTCAGCTAACCCACAACACTCAGCCTGCCTCAGCTAACCCACAACACTCAGCCTGCCTCAGCTAACCCACAACACTCAGCCTGCCTCAGCTAACCCAAGACACTCAGCTGCCTCAGCTAACCCACAACACTCAGCCTTGTGCTCTCAGTGCAATGTCCCACAACTCTTTAACGAGGCGCAAAGACACCCCAAAGTCAACAGGAACAATCCAGCCATGACCTTTAGGTCCAAGCCCACCACAGGGATTGTATCGGGTCTCTTGCCTCCTTGGATGTTAATTTCGCGTTGAAACTGCACAACTATTTATATTCCTCCTCTTTCTTCTTCTACGTCATTGTCATCAAATGCTCTGACAGCAATAGTTGTTGTCTGTCAAGTGAGCAAAACTGTGTTGTGCTGATTTATGATCCATAATTGATAAAAAAAAAATTAAAAAAACGTTCCTACATTCCTTGTTTCCATTCCCAGGCCAGTCAGAAGTCACATCATGACAATCACCAAGTTTTTTCAATACACAAAAAACTAAAAGCAAAAACCCCTTTTTTTATAAATATCCTGTAATAAAGATATGCAATATCATAGCGCTCATTCCAAAAGACTTCGGATGAGACTATAAACCGAGGCTCCATATGTGAACGCACGCAGAACATCTTGCACACACGTTAAATCCTGTTCCGCTTTTCGTAAGAGTAGGCCATCGTGTGCCAGTGGGAACAGATGACATTTAGAAAACTGCATACACACAGGGACTGGATGTAAAAAAGCACAATGCTTATTCCATTATCATCGATATAAAAGAATAAAATAAAATAAATAAATAAATAAAAATATGACATACTAGTACAATAAAGTATCCAAGTCTCTCCAAATTTTAAAAATGATATCCAGAAAACCCGTCACTGATCAGAGTTTTCAAGCAATCTGCAGTGGAGTACTTGCATCAAATGGTTAGGACGTCTAGACACTTAAGAACTAAGTGTTGAAGTTTGACACAAGTCATGTACCAAGAGAATCCTTCACTTTGAAGTAACTTGTTATATGGCAAGTATATGGAGAGCCAGCGTGTACCCTGCTAGGTGCTGACACCTCCTTTTAGTTACTTACATATAGAGCATGGCTTAGGTCAGAGTAAATCTGAACAAGTTGGACAGTCTGGGTGCTCCATATTTCTTGCCTGAGGAGTTTTCACGCTGCGTTCACTTCTAGATTTTATACCTCTGTATGACACGCGTAGATGTGGACAGGAAAGAGACCACATAGAAAGCAGCACCGATAATTCACTGCCATCATTTTCAGCAGATGGTGATAGCTTTCGGAATGGAAAAGCACTCAGCATCCTCCCAGGGCAGGCAACTCAGCAACTTGATTTCCCACTGGGAAAGCTTTTCCCGTACCAGGAAAGAACATTTTCAGAGTTTTAATAGAATGACTCCGTGCATCCTTAATAGAAGGACTGAAATTTCACCTCAGTATGATTTGACCAAGAGTGAAAAAGGTTCTGTCTTAATTTCCTCTACTGCAAATGACATTCGATCTGACTTCTGAACGAGAGGCAGAAGATGGGATGACACAGGTGCTTCCAAATTGCTGGTGCAGTTATTTGCAGGAAAGTGTGGTGGTTTGGATGAAATTGTAGACACTTCAACAGGGGTGATGCAAATGGAAAGGAAGCTGGGTGGCGTCAGTGCTTGTGTAACAGAGAGAGGGAGAGAGACAGAGAAGAGAGACAGACAGACAGACAGACAGACAGACAGACAGACAGACAGACAGACAGACAGAGGGAGAGAAATAGAGAGAGAGACAGAGACAGACTGACGGACAGAGAAACAGACAGAGATATAGGTAGATAGACAGACAGACAGACCGACAGACACAGAGAGAGAAAGACAGAGAGAGACAGAGACACACACACACAGACATAGACAGACAGACAGACAGAAAGAGAGAGAGAGAGAAACAGAGAGACAGACAGAAAGAAGAGAGATGGACAGACAGACAGACAGACAGACAGACAGACAGACAGACAGACAGATACAGAGAAACAGAGACGCAGAGATTGAGAGAGACCTAGATTTTAGTTATGTGATTCCCCTATTAACGATTGATGCTACATTTGAAATGGGTGTTTATGTATTCATCTGATTTGGGGGGGGGGGGGGTTAAGATGGGGATGGATACTTCGGGTTTGTTTTGGTGCAAAAATATGTTTTTGAAAAGGCAAGCAATTTTCGTACATTTCTTGCAGAAATTTAAAGTATTCAGTTCCAGTGCCATAAGTTGATGCCCAGTATTTTGCTCTCTGTCTCTGTCTGTCTACCTCTGTCTCTATGTTACTGCTCGCATGTGCCCTATGTTCATGTGTGTGTGTGTGTATGTGTGTGTGTGCGTGTGTGTGTGTGTGTGTGTGTGTGTGTGTGTGTGTGTGTGTGTGTGTGTGTGTGTGTGTGTGTGTGTGTGTGTGTGTGTCTCGCGCGAGCCACACACAACACACACATGTACATTTGCATAATATGTGTATTCGTGCTGCAAGTGCGTTGCATATAATTATGCGCGTGTGTATGTGAGCGCGGGAAGAGATATTGCATACATAATCAAACAAATATGTCACTGATAACTCAGGTCAGTGCTACCACTATCTAGGACATTAAAGGCAATACACGGGGATCTGTGGTTGTGGCATAGCGGTAACATGCCTGTCTAGAAAAGTGGACGCTTGCCAGTTCGATTCCCCCTAAAGCCAGATTTTTCCCCTCTCACATTTAGACACTAAATGATGGTCTGGATGTTTGTCATATGGACGACACGAGAAACGAGACCCCATGGAAACACACCTTTTGTGCGTGTTAAAGAACCATGGCAACAATAGAACCTACTTGACAAAGTTATGAAAACCACTCTCGCAGGGAAACAAGAGCAAACCGAAAAAAAGTAATAGATTAGGTGGCACTGGACTTGTGGGGACATGCTGTCCCTCAGAGATCGGTCCGAATTTTGTGAAAGAAAAAATTGGATGTCATTTGTATGTGGTGTACAGTGATGCATAAGTAGAGGAGAAAGTGGATCGGAAAGCTCATACACCTATCTTTTTACAGCCAGAGGAAAAGGAGACCTTTCTGCCACTTAGAGAAACAGTCGTGCAAAAAGTTGGCGTTTCAAGAGTGCTCTGTGGAGATGTGTGATCTGCAATGGGGGTTGTTTGCAGGAGGGTGGGAGTTGTGTTGGATTTGAACAGGTATGTAGTAAAAATATAAGTACATACGAAAACGGGTTAAAAGTTGTTTGGCTCTCTCTCTCTCTCTCTCTCTCTCTCTCTCTCTCTCATCTCTCTCTCTCTCTCTCTCTCTCTCTCTCCTCTCTCTCTCTCTCTCTCTCTCTCTCTCTCTCTCTCTCTCTCTCTCTCTCTCTCTCTCTTCTCTCTCTCTCTCTCTCTCTCTCTCTCTCTCAAAATCCTTACAAACACACAATACATTTTTGTGCAAGCCAATGTATGTATACGTGTGGGCTTACGTATGGGCTTGTTCGTTACATATGCCTTTAGCTGTAGTGTCTCAATTTTTGTTGAAATATCTTTTTCCATGCACTACAATTACCGTATAAGCTTACAATCTACCTCTGTGTGAATTTCTGCTGTTTTAAGTTAAAGCTACAAGCTTTTGGGAGTACGGGGTTTTTTTGGTCAAATTCGTTCTACCGCGAATACTCTTACATTAATTATTCAATTGTTTTAAGTTGTGAGTTTCGGCTATGAACGTTAGAAGGGCAAAGACTCTGATCTGTGATCTGGTAATGAAGACTAAAAGGACACCAAGCTGATGGTTCCCTGTAGAACACCTTTTTCACTAGGCCAGAACCACCTTTTTGAGGAGGAAGAGGCTACATACGTTTCAAATTATAATGGGTCTACAGTATGGTCGTTTTTTCTGGTGGATTGGTGGTCTATAGGTAACGCGCCTGCCTACAAAGCTAGTCCGGGTCGGAGTGTGCGGTGGTTTGAATCTTGTTTGGGTCTAAAAATTGTCCCCATCCATTAGACCATGAGTGGTGGTCTGGGTGCTATTCTTTCGGATAAGACGATAAACCGAGGGTCCGTGTGTTACACATCGTTATTAGCGCACGTAAAAGAAACCACGGCAACAAGGGGTTGTCCCTGGCAAATTCTGTAGAAAAAACCACTCTGATAGGGAAACAATACAGTTGCAGACGAGAAAAAAGAATATACGGGTAGGCGCTGCATTTGTGGCGACCGCTCTCCCCTGGGAGAGCAGCCCGAATTTCATGCAGAGAAATGTGCTGTGACATGAAGTGTATGAAATAAAACAAAATAAATAAAATAAAATTACTGAACGGAGGAAGAGAGTACATGATTTGCAAATTGTAATGGGTCTGCAGTACAAGTCCTAACGGTCTTTACTTTCTGGCCAATAACTGTAACGGCAGGAAGAACAGAATGTGTAACTTACAGATTATAATGAGTCCACAGTTAAAGTCCCCAATGGTCGTTTTCTTCTTATTTTTTTAGTCAATACCTATTTCTGTTTCCTGCTGGAAAGGAAGTCGAAGTTTGCTTCCTTCCTTTTGCTCTTTTAAAATCAAGTTGTAAACCAATCTATGTTGATCTCGTCTGTCTCTGTCTCTTTCTTCTCTCTCTCTCTTCTCTGTCTCTCTTTCTCTTTCACTCTCTCTCTCTCTCTCCTCTCTCTCTGTCTGTCTGTCTGTCTGTCTGTCTGTCTTCTGTCTGTCTGTCTTCGTCTGTCTGTCTGTCTGTTGTCTGTCTCTCCTCTCTCTCTCTCTCTCTCTCTCTCTCTCTCTCTCTCCTCCCCTCCCCTCCCTCCCTCCCTCTCCTCTCTATCTCTCTCTCTCCCTCTCTCTCTCTTTTCCCTACTTTGGATAACATAAACAAATGGAGCAAAGCTGTGATGGGTGTAAGAGCTATTCTGATTCATTTGTTATCCAAAGTATGAAACAAAATCACAAAAACTTCTGCATTGTAGAGGACTAATAAAATCTGAACACGTAAATAATATACAGTAATGGACATTTTGTGTCCAGACTTGTGTTTATGATATCACTTAGCTGGCAGGCAATATGGTAAGGTAAAGTGAAAATATGTCCCGTAATCTATGTGCTCGTAGGGGAGCGAGGCTTCAGAGACCTTAGCTTCTCCCAGCATATTGAGGGCGGCGCCCATCCCCTCTCCCTCGCTGGTTTACCTTCCCTGACCCTAAAGAGGCAGGTATTCATTTACAGCTGGGTGGACTGGGGGAACTGTACTGAAGCCAAAGCATGTAAACGGTCACCCATCCAATTGGTAACCATGCCCGACACTGTTTAACCTTAGCTTGGGGAATGCAAATGCTCTGACCACTGAGCTATCCCGTCCCCAGGCAGGCAATATGAATCCGTGTAAATGGCAAGTTGTGTAAATTGTTTAAGGTTTTTCAGAGCGGAGGCAGAAAGTATCGGTAATAAGAAGATACAATAAAAGTAGAAGGTACACAAATAAGTAGGAGACACAACTTTCTAGCACATGTTTTACAGAAGGTGAGGATATTTGCAAGGACTGGATGGATCCCCAGCTTTACTATAGACGATCCTTATCAGAAACAGAGAGCAGTTTGCCAACGTCATCCCAAATCACAAAAAGATGCAAAGGCAAGTACAGCAACTGCTTTAAAATCGCTGGCAATCACCCTATATCAGCCTTGTCCTCACTTCACTTCACTTCACTTCACTTTTCCCTCCCGCCCTCCCCAGCAATACAGGCTCCCTGGACTTTACAGCCAATCCTCGCACACATCGCAAGGCAGGGGAAACTGGCTGCCGAGCCAATCCATGCCGGCATGGGAACTGCGGCAATTAACATCCCCCTGACAGTAACCGGCCAACTCGCGGTTTTATCGGGCAGAGCTTCGTTCCTTATTCATGGCCGCCACAGCTGGCCCCATAAAGGCCTCTCCTCAATTTAGCCCAAGCTTGCCGGGGCTCTCTCACACAATTCAAGTCAACATTAGAAGCAAATACACGGGCTTTAGTTTAGGCTGTCCTTAACTTAACTGACATCCATTGTCGTATATCTGTCGTTGTTTCGAAGACGAGAACAGAGCATTCATGTCCAAGATTTGGTAATGCTGAGAATGTATGTGATAGTAAATTTAGATTCTTTTATTTCAAGGATACTGAATAAGCCTTGATGTGTTTTTTTTACCACCATTATCCGTGAACATTCTGAGGGGGTTTTTTAGCCTTAAGGAGTGAAATGATTTAGGTACTTTGTCACTTAATGTTGAGATTTTTTCCGATGGACGGTGTTAGATGTTTAGAAGGGATTAGGAGGTGTTGGTTTCGGACTTGAAGTGAAAGTTACTGGAGCCACTGAAACTGAATGAGGTGACAGCCCTGGTATGGCTTTTGTAGTCTGTAGAGCGATAAACTTTATGAAATGGCATGGATTTTGTTTCAACCAGCATGCAATGGCCTACTTTTTCGAAAGGCAGAACAGGTTTTAACGTGTAAGTAATTTATTACGCAAACATCTGCAAGGCAAAACAAAAGCAATCACGTCTCTGAAACAAATTGAAAACAAACCATGTCAGATTTCAAGTTTTCTTCCAATCAACCACCTCTCAAACTGCGAGTGTCATATTACTTCAATCTACGGATGTCGTTGACATTCATGATCGATACTATGCTGTGCTAAATACTCAGCAGTTTTGCCTGGCCTGTTCATTCCGTATTCAAAACTATTTTGGAAGAACAGATTTCCAAGAAACAACCAGGGAAAAGCCTTATAAATAAAGCACGCTGTAAGTAAGACATCCCAAGCCCTTCTCGTGCTCCTAAAATCCCTCTCAAGCAGCTAGCATAAAACAAAACAGATGACATGTCATTACACAGAAGGGGAAGAGGGATTAAAGCTAAGGTTTCCGGGAATAAATGCTGGTCACTTGATTTGCTAGAGAGAAAGTAAACAAAGAACAGATACCCCCCCCCAAAAAAAAAAATCCAATCAAACAAACAAACAAAAACAACAGCAACAACAAAGGAAAAGAAACAACACTAACAAAACAAGGAAAGAACGGGTAGTGACATGGAGAGTGCGGGAAAGGGACATTACAAGCAGAGCACTATATATCAAGAGGACAGGGGAAAGCATCGTTAGCAAACCCATGGTTTGCTTTTCCACAGAAGAGTAGGAGGGCAGAGGGCGAAAGACAAACAGGCACAGGATCTGTTGTTTTCCAATCAAGGAATGGTGGTTTCAGCACTCTCCTGCAATTGACCTTTTGTTAACTCACCTTTGGAAAGAAAAAATGTAGCTTTCGATTTTCTTACCCATTGCACATGCACAGTGCACATCGTGCTACAAGGCGTTTGTGCAAGTTACGAAATAACTGAAACATCTATCTATCTATCTATCTATCTATCTATCTATCTATCTATCTATCTATCTATCTATCTATCTATCTATTATCTATCTATCTATCTGTCTGTCTGTCTATCTGTCTATCTCTCTGTCTCTCTGTTCTATCTCTCTCTCTATCTCTCTGTTCTATCTTATCTATCTATCTATCTATCTATCTCTCTCTCTCTCTCTCTCTCTTCTCTCTCTCTATATATATATATATATATATATATATCCTGTCGCCTGGTGACCTTGGGAGTACCCTTGAAGACTTGACAACCAGTTCCCTTAATCATCTATGGACTGTCCAATAGTTGTATGTCTTGGTGGGGGGGGGGGGGGGTTTGCAATATTTCCAGTGCTCAAGATGGCAGGAAACACGAAACCAGAAAGGTTCACTGCATTGATGTTTGTGCCAAATGATTTCAGCAAATTTTACATTGAGTGGTACACTGTTTTTGTGGCCTTAAACTCCTCCGATATGCTTGATTCGTCTAAGTGCGCGTCTTCTGAAGAAAATCTGCAGTTACTTTACGATTTTCTTTTCCTAGATAAGTACCCTTTAGCATCCTGTAAGAGGACCAATACACTGAATCATTTTAAACATGTAGCTGTGCTTCATTAAAGTCTCTCTAGCCAAGCTCCATGAATTCCAATGCGCTGATTACAAGAAAAGCGTGTATGCAGCCAGCAGCTCTGTGAGGCACGTGTCAATATATTCCGGAACACGCCATGTAACCTGCAAAGTTCAGCCAAAGTTTCATCACTATCTAACTGACGGAAAGCAGGTTTACAAACCCTCAAGCGGTGTATTCCAACTTCTGAGGCAATCGCTGGGGAGGAAGTTTTCTTTGAAAAATGAATATTTGGTTAGAAGAAGGGAGAGCGTGTGGGGTTTTTCCTGATAAATTTGAGACTCACGTTTTGCGTCCCTACCAGTTCCTGCTCATGTAAATTTACATGAGATCTGTTGACATCAAGCGATGTCCCATGGTACAAGCCATCCCAGGCTGGCTATCTCGCTGCTTGAGGATGTTGACTTGAAAAAGTGAGATGCTTGGGTGATTTGGGAAATAAACAGGAAAGAAGTCTCTGTAGGAGTGGTATCAATGCTTAGCAAAGCTGAAAAGAGACAGTGTTACACTAAAATCATAAATCTTATTTCTTACTTTGAAAAACAGTTGAGGAGGGGAAAGCATATTTTTGGCTCCGCAAGAGATTATTCTAGAGGTTTATGTGAGGCACACAGCACAGCACAACAGACCTTTATCTACCCCTACACACCACCTCCACACACAAACGTGGGGGGGAGGAGAGAGAGAGAGAGAGAGAGAGAGAGAGAGAGAGAGAGAGAGAGAGAGAGAGAGAGAGAGAGAGAGAGAGAGAGAGAGAGAGAGAGAGAGAGAGAGAGTAAAATATAGGTGTGCTTGAGACACCAGACACATAAATCAAAGGTTTGGGGTTTTTTTAAACCTACAACACTGACAACCAGTTGTTTCACACGTGTAATTATTGTATAATCTATTTAAAATAAAACAAAAAAACATTAGTTTCTTTCATCCAAGAAAACAAATTCACAAGCAAACAGAATAACTGCCCTACAAAACATACACTCCTTTTTCACCCCCACCCTCACCAAACTCTACTCCCACTCCTATTACGTTATCTACCCCCCCCCCCCCCCCCGCCCTCCTTCATCCCCTCTTTAATCACAGTTTCACTCCCCCTACACTTACCCACTTCTATCTCGTTGAAACCAGATGCAGACATACAGTAAAACACAACCCGTTTACTGCCACGATACGCTTTGCAGCAATTAACAGCTGCAAGAGAGTGGTGAGTGAGGTGCCTACACCCCATTTCCCAAACCTAAGCGCTGTTCTCTATGCATAGCTGCATACCATTGGCCTCACAAAACCCTCACACTGACCCCCGACTTATTTGGAGAACTCGCCCGCAATTGCTCGGGCTAAGCTGACGAAACAAGGAAATTCCATGAAAAAAGTGCATTCATCTTGCCGGTGTGTGAGGACAAGGAAGACTTGAGCTGGTTATTAATGATGCTGGCGTGTGACTACAGTGTGGTGGGTGACCTTTACAGGCGGCTTGGGTTGGGCTACAGGCGTCACAGTGGGGTTGTTTTATTAGCAGTGTGTTAGCCACAGGAGTGTGAGCCAGAATAAAGGTGTTAGTTGTAGTAGTAGTGGTAGTGGTACTAGTTGGTGTTGTCGTAGTAGTAGTAGTAGTAGTAGTAGTAGTAGTAGTAGTAGTAGTAGTAGTAGTAGTAGTAGTAGTAGCGGTAGTAGTAGTAGTAGTAGTAGTAGTAGTAGTAGTAGTAGTAGTAGTAGTAGTAGTAGTAGTAGTAGCAGTAGTGCAGTAGTAGTAGTAGTTATATCCCTGTTTGTGCCCGAATTTTTTCCCCGCATCCACTAGCCGTGAACGTAAGTCTGAGTGCTAGCTAGCCTTTCGGGTGAACTATAACTGTAATATTCATTTAGTGCACTAAAAGAACCCACGGCAACAAGACCCTGACAAAATTCCGTAGAAAAGTCACTCTGATGGGAAACCAAAATATAGTTATGCAGACTGGAAAATACAAAATAATGGGTGGCGCTGCTCTTGTGGCGACGCGCTCTCCCAAAAGAGAGCAGCCCGGATTTTAAGCAAATAAATCTGCCGTAACTTCTAGTAGTATAATACAATACAATATAACACCATACAATACAATACGATATAATACAATATAATACAATACGATATAATACAATACAATACGATAAAAATTAATATAATACAATACGATATAATAGATATAATTTAATACAATACAATACGATATAATACGATACAATATGATACAATACAATACGATGTAATACAATATAATACAATACTCTATAATACAATACAATACGATACAATACAATAAAGTACCGGCAACAGCATTGGCACGCCAACAGTATAGAAAATGGTGTCGATGTTCATATTGTTTTATCATTGATGCTGTTGCGAAAATAACAAGAATACCCCCCCCCCCAAAAAAAAAAATAATAATAATAATAACTAAATAAATAAGTCAAAAGGGAAAACAGCCTGTTGTGTTTGACACGTTGGGGTTTTCGTTTTTGTTAATGTTTTGTTGTGTGGGGGTAATTTTCTTTTGCTGGGCTTTCAGTAATATCAAACTATCTGCTATGTACTACATGTTTTGTGCTAGTCCTTAAAGTACCAGGAATAGGAACATCAATAAAGGTAATTTTTTTTTTAAATGTGAAAGGTGTCCCATAACCTATGTAGTCGTAGGGGAGAGAGGCATCAGAGACCTCAGCTTTTCTTGGGGCCAGCATATTGAGGGCAGTGCCCATCTCCTCTCCCTCGCTGCTTTACCTTCCCTGACCCTAAAGAGGGTAGGTACCCATTTACAGCTGAGTGAGCTGGGGGAACTGTACTGAAGCCATGGCGCGCGAACGGTCACCCATCCAACTGGTAACAACGCTCGATGCTGCTGAGCTTAGACTTGGGGAAAGCGGGCGCTCTAACCACATAGCTATCTCACCCCCTAACGTCAATAAAGTCCAGTTAAAAACCAATATTCTAGCTCTGCATTTGTTTCCAATGTTCGCTTGACTGACAGTGAGAATCCCTGATGAAACCTTTACTAGTCGGAGTTGAAGGCTGTATGGTTCAAACTGTGTTTTGCTATGCATGAGGGACGCGCTGTGCCCATGTGTTGTGCAAACCTTCAGTACAGCAGATTGCACCTCATCTAACCTCAGCTAGCAGCTTTCTCTGGACATTATGTTGGGAAGGGGGTAGTTGCCATTTCTATAGGAATTCAGAATTACTTAGAAAGAGGTAAGTGTAATTGAGGAAAAAGTAGTGGAGAAAAAACAAGTGCAGGCACCAACTTCGCAATCATTTTGAAATGATTTACTTAGAAAGTGTAAGTGAAATGAGACTCACATTGGCTTGAAAGGAAGTGGAGACAAGTCTGATTTATCCATCAGCTGGAAGGCTTAATCACTCTTTTTTTTTTTTTTTAAACTTATTTATTCATTAGTTATTTATTTATTTACTTATTCTTTTATCTCGAGGATAATAGAATCAGCAATCATATACTTTTTTTACATCCTGTCCCTGTGTGTATGCAGTTTTGTAAAAGTCATCTGTTCCCATCCGCACACGATGGCCTACTCTTACGAAAAGCGAAACAGGATTTAACGTGTGCGCAAAATGTTCTGCGTGCGTTTGCACACGGGGCCTCGGTTTATAGTCTCATCCGAAGGACTTTTGGGGGGAGTGGAGTCAGCACTGATGTTAACTCCAGAGGAAAAATCCCCTCGACTGGGAATCGAACCCGGACCGTCAAATTGCGAGTGCAATGTTCTTACCACTAGGCTATCCCATCCCTAGAAGAAGCTACAAAAGTACTGAAAAGTATGAAAAACAACAAAAGCCCTAGAACAGATGGACTCACTGTATTTTAAAAAAAAATTCTTTGGGGGGCAAATAGGAACTTTTGTGATTCGCTCGCTAAATGAAGGGTTGGAAATTGGGGGAGATGGCTATCTCACAAAAGGAAGGAATAATAATTTGTCTACCAAAAGAGGATAAACCCAGAGAATATTTAAAGAATTGGAGGCTGATTTCACTCCTAAATGTGACAGATATGATAGGATCTGCACACATTTCAAACAGAATTAAAAGTGTGTCGCCAATGTTGATAAACGAAGATCAAACTGGTTTTGTATAAGGGAGATATATAGGAGATACTGTGCAAACAATATATGGCTAAATACACTATTTAGAGATAAAAGATTTGTCTGGCTTACTGGTTTCAATAGACTTCAAGAAGGCATTTCTTTCTGTAAACTGGGTATTGATGCAAAATGTTTTTAAATGTTTTGGTTTAGGGAAGGGGTTGCAAAAATGGGTGTCTGCCTTTTATAAAAACATAAAATCGTATGTAACTGTGAATGGAAAAGTATCCTCAGGATTCCCTATGGAAAAGGGGTGCCGTCAAGGCGACCCAATATCTCCTATCTATTTATTTTATGCGCCGAAATACTTGCCTGTATAATAAGGGAACAGAAGGACATTAAAGGCGGAACATTAGCAAATACTGAACTAAATATGTCAGTTTGCTGACGATACATCTTTTACTCTTAAGGGAGACAAACATTCAAATGAAATGCTATTTCAAATCCTACAAACTTTCGAGTATATGTCAGGGTTAAAGTTAAAATTCGAAAAAATGAAAATGTTTGGCTATGCAGCAAAAAGAATTCGCCCAAAACCTCCTTACCACACAGGAGAATGGAATGGAATCCAAACGAATATAAAATCCATGGAATCTGGTTTACCAGTAATTCCCCAAGTATGATGGAAGTAAATATAACTGATAAAATATATGAAGGTAAAAAATTATTTAAGATATGGTCAAAAAGATTTAATCACACCTTTGGATAGGCCTGCGATGCTCAAATCACTAGTGCTTTCAAAGTTCGTATACTTATGGATTTTACTGCCTAATCTTCCAGATGCTCAAGTTGCCCAGTTGCGAAAACTATGTTAGGAATTTGTATGGGACAAGAAAACAGGTAAGATAAAAAGGGCATATTCTGAACATAGTATTCAAACTGGCGGAATAGGTATACCAAATACAGAGTGTATATACAATCACTAAAACTTGCATGGATTAAAAACTTTTATACACAGAAACAAAAGTGGAGACTAATATTACATTCATTATGCTCTGAGGTAGATGACCTAGATTGTATGGGCCCAAAACTGTTTTCAAAATACAAGACCAGCGCATTTTGGAAAGGCGTGTTTCTCTCAAATGAAACATTTTGCAGACAAGTAAATCCAAAAGATTGGCAACAGTTACTAGCAGAGCCAATTTCTTTATAATAAAAAATTCAAAGTGGGAGACCAATGTATTTATCATAAAAATGGGCACAAAACAAATTATTTTCGTTAAACATTTGCTGCGAGATAATGGTGATTTTATGACTCATGAGAAATTATCAAATTTTAGGTACTAACATTAACTTTTTGCATTATGCTAGCTGTATCCAATCAATTCAAGACTATGTGAGAATAAAAAGTATAAAACTAGATGGCAACTTTATTAAAGAAAAGACTAATGCGCTAGAGGTAATAACAAAACCTGGTAAAGGATCCCTTACATATTACGACGAAATTCTTAGTAAAAAAAAAAAAAAAAAGAAAGAAGTTCTCGACATTGAATCTTTTGTGAATTGGGAGAGACCACTTAACATTCCAATAGACTGGTACGGTGTACTAAAACAGATAAAGAAAATTAAATTGAAATGGTTTCAAATAAAGATATGTTACAGAATACTAGTTTCGAACAAGATATTAAAGAAAATGAAAGTTATAGATCATGAAAACTGCAACTTTTTTGACAAGAAAAAAGACACTATAAACCATCAGTTATGGGAGTGTCAATTTGTACGTAGTTTCTAGAAAGAACTTGAAGGAATTAAAAAAAAACAACTGCCATCATTGTGTGGCAGGGCGGTAATTAGATTACTTCCCTTGCGAGCAGAACTGCCAATCGCAGCGTCGTGGGTGTAACGTTTGGATCCACACCTGTGATATGTGCGACGTTCTGTATCGTTGGGGGGTGGTCGAAAGCCGTTCTCTGCATGCACTTTGTCCATAGCGGTAAAATGTAGTATTTATGCAGCCTCTTTCTAGAGGCCACATTCCCACTGTCTGACCGTGCTGTCGTCGCCGAGAAGTTGTACAGAGTCGCGGCAGATCAAATATCTGCACTCTGTTACAAAGTGGCGTCGTCGACAGGATGGAAAGAACTTGGAGCTACTGATCTGAGCGTTAAATACGCTGGTCAGTACCCACGGTGCCTCGGGACGCGGCACAAAGTCAGCGGTGGTGGATGTGGCAGGGCGGTAATTAGATTACTTCCCTTGCGAGCAGAACTGCCAATCGCAGCGTCGTGGGTGTAACGTTTGGATCCACACCTGTGAATTGTGCGACGTTCTGTATCGTTGGGGGGTGGTCGAAAGCCGTCCTCTGCATGCACTTTGCCCATAGCGGTAAAATGTAGTATTTATGCAGCCTCTTTCTAGAGGCCACATTCCCACTGTCTGACCGTGCTGTCGTCGCCGAGAAGTTGTACAGAGTCGCGGCAGATCAAATATCTGCACTCTGTTACAATTGTGAGAAGCTCGGCCTTAATGTGGAAATAGTGCTATTTAGCACTGGTGCAATTACAAAAACTGATGAAGTGTTTGACGTGATAATACTGTTAGCAAAGTTTTAAGTTTACAGATGTCGGATTGGGAAAACAAAACCTAGGGTTGGTTTTTTTTTTTTTTAATAAACTATAATACAACTATGAAATGGAAAAGCTGGAGCACTGCAAATAAATGCAGTTTATTGATTTTCATAGAAAATGGTTCAGTACATACACTTAATAGAAAGCTATGTACCATTTCCAAATACTAGTAAATGTCTGTATGGATTTTATAAATCTATGTCTGGACATCGAAAATGATAATTGATTATTTGTACTTTGTAAAGCAATCATTCTTTTTAGCTTGTTAAATGGAAATGATGAAATGTTGTCTGGACAAAAAATTAATTTGTTTTTTTGTAATGCATATGTGTGACAATTTTTAAAAAGTTGTTTTTTAGTCTACTTTATTCAACTAATTTTGTTTTATTTGCTGTCACAAATTCGGTGATTTGTGATGATGATGATGTGCTGATTGCTCTGTAAGACTAAATATAGGGATGCCATGATAAAATGATTCCTTCTATTTCTCTCTGTTTCCCTGTCCGTCTGTATGTCTGTCTACGTGTATGTCTGTCTGTGTGTATGACTGTCTGTCTGTCTCTGTTTCTCTGTCTCTGTCTCTGTCTCTCTCTCCCCCCCCCTCTCTCTCTCTCCCTCTCTCTCTCTCTCTCTCTGTCCCAAATACACTAATTCATCATTAGCATTGTTATTATCATTATGT
Source organism: Stramonita haemastoma (assembly GCA_030674155.1). Taxonomy (NCBI): domain Eukaryota; kingdom Metazoa; phylum Mollusca; class Gastropoda; order Neogastropoda; family Muricidae; genus Stramonita; species Stramonita haemastoma. The sequence goes on from CM060321.1 coordinate 25,150,811, forward strand.
TCATTAATCATAACTATTGTTATCATTTTTATTAGTATCATCATCATTCTGATGGAAAAAATAAAGGGAAAAAAGATGAAGATAAAAAACCGAAATATAATTATCGAGATGAAGACGAAATAAAAAGACGAAAATTAACAGCAATTATTGATGCACATGCTAATTATATCAACAAAGTTGCAATTAGACAGGACACTGGCTCAGTATACAGAAATATCTCTCGTTCTACATCGTGGAAAACACACATGCAGTCAGAGCCTCTGTATCATCAAAAGCAAAACTCACTAGTTGCAGTACAGCGAATTCATTTCAGGAGGGTGGAAGGAACTGGAGGGTGGGAATGTAAACACACAAATACCACAACCACTATCAACAACAACAATAACGACACAGAAAACCTACTAAGATAAGTGAATGAAACAAACAAAGCCAAATACAGGCGGATATGGCTTTGAAAATAAACCTCTAAAAGAACACTATTTAATTAAAAATTCTCTTTTAAACAGACTTGTGTGGAAAATTAGGTTGAGGTATAATGTGCTAGGAGTTAATTACTGACTATCATTAAGAGCCGAAGTGGCCTTTTTAAAAAGCTGTGCCTTAGTATAGTGCCTGTTTTTTGTAGTCCACACAGGGATTTTGTTTTCGTGCATTTTGAAACTTCATGGAGAGGGACTATGGAGAGAGGTTAGAGAGGGTATAAAGATTCTTTGGTTAGTTCTGCTTCTAAGTCATTCGGAGAGACTATAAACCGAGGCCCCGTGTGCGGCCGCGTGCAGAACATCTTGCGAACACGTTTTAAAGCCCGTTCCGCCTTTCGAAAGATCAGGCCATTGTGTTCCAATAGAAGCAGATGAAACTTTTTTTAAACCCAGCAGGCACATATGTGTCGTGTTTAGATACCATCCCTGAGGACAAATTAATCGGAGGGTTGGAGTCCCAGGACGGTTCGGGCCTTAAGCCTATATGACAATGTTCTGGCGGCTCCTGCAACGGTACTGGAACCATTCGTATGGGTCATTGCCTTTCCAATGGATCATTCCAGTGGCATTGAGAGAAGGGTCTGTTGCATGGGTAATAGCTTGCCCTCCATACTTCCTTACCCAGGCTTTGCGCTCTAGAGCCAAGAGCGCAACTCCATAGTCTTCCGAGACTGTCTGACGGATGCCTGCTACTGTGATTGTGAACTGTGTATCCAGCTATTTCCTTGTTTTACTTTCTCCTGTTTTTACCCTTGCCCTGTTCTCTCTTTTTCTGTTTGCCTTTTGTTTTGTCAGCATTGACTTTTGTTTTGGTGCAATGTAATATAATCTCATTAATTAAGAATATTTAGGACAATAGTCATTTTTTTTCTTGCTAGCAATCCTTACAGATGTTTTTTACACAAAACGGGCACACTTTCAGCAAGGGCAATAACCGCAACAATAACTGCAACAACATCAAAGGCCATACACATGGCAAACTAAGCAGTGTTGTTGTTGTTTTCCACGCTGAGTATCTGAACTCAGACCTAAATGTCAACAGCAGCTGTTCTACTTTCATATGGCGCTGAATGGTCATTTTATTATTTCCTACCCTATATCCAGCTATAAAAGACGTGAAGGATTCTTATAGCATCTCTCGGCGCAAAATGATGGTCAAGTGTTCAATACAGGCTGGCTGTGTTCAGGATTAAATGACCTGCAGTTCTGAGCCCTTTGAGAGCCTGGATCCTTCCCGCGATAGTGAGAGGCCAGGCAAGGAGCCATTGTGGCTTGCAGGCTGGATTAGCTTTGGTTGTGATGTTGGCTGACCATGGAGTAGTGGACTGCAAATGACGCCACTGTTCAGGATAGGAGTTCAGTTGTTTTTGTTTTTTGTTGTTTGTTTGTTTGTTTTGTGACTGAAAGAGAAGGGGGCCAGGGATGTGTGTGCATGTATGTGTGGGGGTGGGTGGGAGGGGAGGTATGGGTAGGTGGGTGGGTTGGTGGGGTGGGTGTGAGGGGTATATGTGTGTGAGTGTGTGTGTGTGTTTATTTATTTATTATCTTTATTTATTCTTTATATCGAGTTTGATGGAATAAGCATTCGTGTGCTTTTTTACATCCAGTCCCCGTGTGTATACAGTTTTGTAAATCTTGTCATCTGTTCTGTGTGTGTGTGTGTGTGTGTGTGTGTGTGTGTGGTGTGTGTGTGTGTGTTGTGTGTGTGCAAAGCATGTAAATGAACGAGCATAAAAATGCTACAGATTTTGTTACAAAACAGAATTTTGTATTCTAACATTTAAATTTCTATCATTCTAACCTCTGCTGTAATAGATTAACTGGTATTGGCCAACGTTGTACATTTTGTGCTTCCACACCCCAGCATACCGTTTACATATCTAGAACAAATCGATTCTGTTTAACCAAAGATATAAAAAAAATCTAAAGAGCGATAGTGTTTTATGAAAAGGTACTGCTTGCTTTGGCTGGTACGTGTGAAGTGTGGAACAACTTCAAGGAAACACAAAGAGATTGATATAAACAGTACGCTTCACTCAACACACAGCGGACTACCCCCAACAATCCTCTCCAAGCAGGGTCTGTCTGTGCCAGTCAACTGGCTTCAAAGAGAAAGGCAATGAGCCACTGCCACTTTACTGCCCCTTATCAATTATGCAGTGTGGGTTTAAGTTGGCCATTGCGTGACACCAACCTTGCCCTTCTGTTTTTTTTTCACAATCCATGGCGGTGCAGAGTGGGTCGTCACGCTTGGCTAGCTGTTTGAACATGGCAGGTGCGGGGGCAGAGGGCAGCTAGTGTTGGGAAGTGGTATTTTAGTCAGTCTTCTTTGATTCATTTTTGTTGTTGTTGTTGTTGTTGCCTTGTACTGGTCTCCCATCTTCCACAAGAGATTATTTTGAAAACTTTTGGCATGTCACTGCAACAGAGCCAGAGTCTGCAAAGCAGGCTTTTATATTAATTAGTCAGATGTTGACAGCATACCTGATACCTTTTCCCTTTTTTCATAAATAAACAGAAATACACACTCCCATTTTTCTTATAGGTTCAGTTTTAATGCTTTAAAAATATGAAGAAAAGATTGAGAGGTGCAAGTTCAGTGTTTTTCTAGTCCTGATCCACTACATGCTCTTGTTAAAGAATATATATAGATGTGGCTCTGTGTCTCATCCTAAGTCTTTCTTCCAGGGGACTGTTTGTAGTGTTCACAATGTCTGCAGACAGAAGCATGGGTAGCAGGCATCGCTAGCGTCAGATTGAGCAGATTGTTGAGGCAGAAGACATTTCAGGCAGGAAGAGCGGAGCAGCCACTGTGTTTGTTGAGGAGGGAGAAGTCAGAGGCAGGGAGGAGTTTGTAGGCAGCCGAAAGCAGCTGATGGAATGATTCATTCTGCTCCAAGTCTGGCTTCCTTGGCATGAAATGAAGGCACTGTGAGAGTGATGCCAACTTTTGTTTCTGCAGATGTTCCTGTAATAATAATAATAATAATAATAATAATAAATGGAATTTATATAGCGCTATATCTTGCAAAACAAATCAAAGCGCTTGCATTCAACCAATTCTTGCGCATGCAGCCAACAACAATTTAGATTTTTAACGAAGCCAATGTACACACACACACACACACACACACACACACACACACACACACACACACACACACACACACACACACACACACACACACACACAGGTTAAACACTTTGGCAGGGTGGTGGATATTTCGGCTGTTGAGAGCAGGGGCAGAAGATGAAACAGGATAGGAAAGTCTTAGCTTTGAAATAAGTGTGTCTTGAGGCTGGATTTAAATGTGTCATAGGTAGGCTTTTTACGAAGGGACAGAGGGAGATCATTCCAGATCACTGGACCAGAAACAGAGAAAGAGCGACGGCCAACAGTGGATTGATTGAATCTAGGTATTTGTAAGCGCAGGGTATCTGCAGCAGAGCGGAGGGAACGAGAAGGAGTGTACGGGTAAAGACATTCACAGAGGTAGGAGGGTGCTGTTTTGTGAAGACATTTATAACAGAGAGTACTGATCTTATAGTTTACTCTCTGTGGCACAGGCAGCCAGTGGAGAGATTGCAAGAGAGGAGTAATGTGCTCAGATTTTTTCTTTCTGAGGACCAGTCGAGCTGCGGAAATGGACTGCAGAAATGGACTGCAGAAAGTTAATAAGGGTTGAGAGTGCATTGATATTGGCAGGTGTGCGGGGTTTGTTTTGTTTGTTTGTTTGGGGAGGGGGTTCGTTTCTGGCCAGAGCTCCTAGGTTTACCAATAGTGAGATTTTGCATATGCAGCCATTTTTACCCAGCACTAGGGAAGTTACATTCTGACTGGTGATAGTGTCTACACATGACACCTGTATGCATGCGTTATGTTTGTTTGTTTGTTTTATGTTTGTTTGTGTTTGTTTGTTTGTTTTTAATTTCGTCCTTCCTTCTTACCAGCACGAAATGACTTTCTCTTTCGAAAAGCCACGAGGTTTTAAGTAGTATAGTTTGTAACTAGTGTGCAAGATGTTCTGCGTGCGTTTGCACATGGGGCTTATGTCTATGGTCTTCTCCAAAGGATTTGAGGGGGGAAGTGGAGTTGGTACGAATGTTAACTCCAGGACAAAATTCCCTTAAACGGTGACCTCCGTGGTGGCTTGATCCCGGGCCGTCTGCACCCAGTGTCTGTTTTATAAAAGCAAACAGCAACCAGAATTGACATGCAGAATAAACCATCATCACACACACACATAATTCTAACATGCCTGAAGTTGGGGTACAGCTACCTTAATGACGGAGAAAAAACGGTTGCATACGCAAAAAAATCTTACCTGTGGTGAACCCTTGGTCTTTAGCCGTGGAACGAAAAAGAAAAGGCTAATGTAATCAGATCTGTGACTTAAATTGTCCGTTAATGGGTTGTGACAACTGTTACACAATCCAATCTTTTTTTTCCAAACCTAATCATTAGAAAGCTGTTTGTCCAGATTCTAATTTTCATTTTAAGTGTAATGCCACGCGAATGAGAACAATATGTTTCAGGCTGTTTTGTGTTGTTTGTTTCTTTGTTTTTCTCAGCCTTTCTGAAATGTAATATTTACATGCAGAAAGAACCAGTGAAAATGAAATGGCTTAATCAACTGAGGGTTCTTTTTTTTATTTCTATGCCAAAGGTTTCATTTCTCGGAGAATTTGGCCTTCCCTTCAAGATATCAGTCAGGCTGGTGGTGATGCAGTGCTGTTGTTGCTTTGCAGGGGAAAAAATTGTTTAAATTGATTCGTCTGTTTAATTAGCGTGTATGTACGTGTTATGTGAGCATTAAATTTTAGTGTATGATTTTGTGCGTTTGTGTGTTTCTCTGAATGTGTGGGGAGGGGGTCATGCATGCAAGTGTGCGTGAATATTTGTGTGTGTATGTGTGTGTGTGTAGGTTTGGGTATGTGAAAGTCAAAGTCGAAGTCAAAGTCAAAATGTTCTTCATTGAGGAAAGAAGATTAAATTTACACAACTTTCCTTCATCCTCCCTTTACAAAAACTCAAAACAATTGACTTTTAAAAGCATCCAACAGACAAATATCAATCTACGTTGAAAAGAACTAAAACAAATGAGGATTTTTAAAAAATAAAACCAGACCTCACAATACAAGATAAAACAAACCCAAGACAATAATTATAACATAAGCTCAAGACATACAGACAAATGATGAAATCACAAAATAACAAGGGTAAGAATAGCAACATTAAGTGTGTGTGTGTGTGTGTGTGTGTGTGTGTGTGTGTGTGTGTGTGTGTGTGTGTGTGTGTGTGTGCGCGCGCGTGCGCGCACGCGTGCGTGTGTGCATGTGTGTGTGTTTGTGTGCGCGCGTGCGCGCGCGCGTGCGTGTGTGCATGTGTGTGTGTTTGTGTGTGTGTGTGTGTGTGTGTGTGCGCTTTCCTTGGCCTCTCTTAACTGTTTTTGTTTTCCGTCTACTATAATTTCCATGACAGTGTTTAAAACTTGAAATGTAGTATGTTAGCCTTTTCACTTTTTGTGTGCTTTTTTGCTTTTTGTTTGTGTGCATGTGTGTGTTTGGTGGATTCTTTCTTTCCATTTTTGCTCTGCTTTTTGATTGTCAAATTTACGCAAAGGTATTGACTGTTTATGAAAGTGACCCCCCCCTCCCCCCCACGGGGCGGGCGGATTTTCTTTTTGTTCCAGGGCTACAGCTATTCAATTCACCAGTTAAACCAGTTCACCATCGAATGAGACTATAAATCGAGGTCCCGTGTGTGAACGCAGGCAGAACATCTTGCGCACACCTTAGAACTCCTGCCGCTTTTCAGAAGAGTAGGCCATTGTGTGCCGGTGGGAACGGATGACAACATTTACAAAACTGCGTACACACGGGGACTGGATGTAAAAAAGTACATGAGTACTTATTCCATAATACCCAAAATTAAAAACAAATTTGTTTGTGTATGCAACCGGCTTCTGCCAAACCAGAAAATCTTTCAACTTGCGCCAGTGCTTTCCAACTCAACACTACATTTAGTGAAAGCGTGCATACTAACAGTAGAGAATGGATCTTTTGCATAACCAGTCACTTATTCAGCCATAAAGATAGCCACATTTTCATCTCCGAGGGAGTTGAAGATCTGTTTCTGATATTTAAAAGTTTTATAGAACGCACGAGACCCTTGATGCTGATTCACTTTTATTGCAAATGCCATCCTCTCTGAACTAACACACCCCTTTTTTTCTCTCTTGAATATATACGAGTACGTGCGTGGCAGTATGAGACTCTCAGACTACTGCTGTTTCACTTCAACAGTTCTTTGCAAGGGATGGCTGTGACTATAGTCCCCGCTGAAAGTTACAGTACCATTAGGCCTGGAGAGACTGGCGGAGTTCAGAAGATGCTTGGAGCTCTAATCCCAGAGCTGGGGCTGACTTAAGACAGTGCCAGCATCAGCCTGGGCCTCCATACAACAGCTGAACTGCTGTCTGGGGACCAGTGGCCAGGGATTTTCTGAGGGATTTGTGGTTTAATTCTGCATGCCCCGCCGAGGGAGAGACTGAGCAGGATCTTTCCGACGAAGTTGCTTGACTTTGTGGTAGAAACTCTGGACAGTGTTAGATTCTGATTTGTTCGTCTGTTTTGAATCTTTTCTTCTGACAAAGTTCAGAGCACTACCTAGGGAGTCCAATCCTCTCAAATCTGTTATGTCTTATGCAAAACTAAAACAAAAAGTTTGCTCCTATGCCATTTTTATGGAAAAATCGGTTCTGTGTTATATCGGATTGAATTAGTTTTCAAGCAAGAAACTATTCTTCTAGGAGTATTTCTGTGTCTGTCTGTCTGTATATATGTATATGCATATATGTAGAGATATATGTGTGTATATATATAAATATATATATATATATATGCAGAGAAACAGACCCACAGACAGACACACAGACAAACACAGATCCGTCTCTATGTATTCATCCTTCCCCTCACTCTCCCTTCTTATCCCGAAAGTTTCTTAGTCCCATTTATTTGCATTTGTCTTGTGTGCATTTATTTATTTTATTCATTTATTTAATCTTTTATTGCGAGGATATAGGAATAAGCTCTCATGTGGTTTCTTACATCCATTCCCTGTGTGTAAGCAGTTTTGTTTGGGGTTTTTTGCTGCCTCGTCTTCTGCGACGTTCCCGTACTGCTGTTCCCACGCCGCTCATTTCAATCTCCCCGCCACAGCCATACACAGATTCGTTGTGTCTCACCCCCGGGGTCGGGAGTCCACAGGGGGCCTATCAATATTAGGCCGCCGCAAGGCCACCAGCCAGCGGGGCCCTGCACTTCTGCTGGGTCACTTTGGTGGTGTTCAGTGGTGCCTGTTCTGAGCTAACATACGCAGGACACCACCTACTACGCCCCCTACTAACGACAGTATTAGCTCAGTCGCGGAGCCAGACTGAGTGAGTCACCCACCTGAGGTGGCGACCACCACAACATGCCTCCAACGACCGCCTCCTCGCGAACCCCAACCCCAACCCCAAAGGCCTTGACACAAACTCACCACAGGCACAGAAGTGTATGGGGAAACCGAATCTGAGGTCACCATGAGACCAGAACAACGGAGGCCACCGAATCAGAGGCAATTTTTATTTTTGCATGATGATCAATGATGATGAGGATAATGTAATGATGCTGCTGTGGAGATGCATCCGCTTTGAGACTACTTGACAGGGTTGTTCTCTACGCTTACTGTCATAATATATCCCGGCGTCAACCGGGCCCGAGAGATACAGACACCTGCAGTGTTGGTCAGGTAATTTGAGCAACACTCTCAAATTTGCATCCGTAAAGTGGATGAAGCTCGACTGTGTGGTCCCAGTCTCCCCACTGAGCCCACAGCACACTCACTCTGGGTAGGAGCCGGCCGGAGCCCGAAAAAATCCCTATGACTTATGGGATTCGAACCCGCGACCTTCCAGTCCGGAATCCAAGGCGCTAACCACTGCGCCATGGCGGCTGGTGTTTTGTAAATTTTGTTATCCGTTCCCATCGGCATACAATGGCTTACTCTTCCTAAAAGCGGCACGGGGTTTAACTTGTGCCCAAGATGTTTTGCGTGCGTTTGAACACAGGACTTCGGTTTATAGTCTCATCCGAAGGACTTTTGGGGGGAGTGGATTCAGCCCTGATGTTAACCCCAGAGGAAAAGTCCTCTTGAACGGGATTCGAAACCGGGTCAGCAGATCACGAGCACATCACTCTGACCAAAGTGCTCCGACTCTCTGTGTGTACACAGGCTGTGTGTGTGTGTGTGTGTGTGTGCGTGTGTGCGTGCGTGCATGCATGCGTGTGTGTATGTGTGTGTGTGTTGTATGTATGTATGTATGTATGTATGTATGTATATGTATGTATGTATGTATGTATGTATGTATGTATGTATGTATGTATGTATGTATGTATGTATGTATGTATGTATGTATGTATGTATGTATGTGTGTGTGTGTATGTGTGTGTGTGTGTATGTATGTATGTATGTATGTATGATGTGTGTGTGATCACTTTTTTGCAGTGTGTGAGAAACTTTAGAACATTTTGAAAACTGAGTACCATGAATAAATCGTTGCCTTTAGCCTCGTCTCCTGTTGACCCTTTCTTCTTCACTGCTAAAGAATGTGGATACCAAAACCAAAACCACTGCCACTTCAAACCCCTCCACTGCTGCACAGACACCAGCTCTGTGAGACACTGTGGTAACTGGTGTTCCTGCGAGGCAGCAGATGGACCTGTAAATCTGGTGTGGAATCAAGGAGTACCGCAGGGAACCGAAGCCCCAGATAGTATAGCCGCCAAGGATTACATTCTGACATGAAGAGTGACAGCATGTCGGTTTGCATACACATACTTACTATCATAGTGAACACTATTAGCGTGGGGAACAATGCATCTGTGTCCCATGGGAGACATGGTAAACACTGAAGTTTTGCAACATTTCTGGAACTTGGCAATTTGGACACTTTGGATTGATTATAGCTGTTCAGCACCTGTTGTGCTGCCCCCATCCACCCAGATTCATCCCCCCCTTCCTTCCCTCTCCCCTATCCCCTCCTTCTTGTTCATTCTGAGCTAGAAATTCCCTCTTTTAAATCCCTCTTTTTGTTTCTGCCGTGTTCCTTTTCTTCGAGTCCCCCCCCCCCCCCCCCCCCCCCCCCCCCTTCTGGTTTATTTTCTGCCTCTTTGGCCATTCTCCTGCCTTTTTCCCCAGAAACTTTAAAGATAGCAAGTCCCTCCCACACCAAAGTCAAATGAACCTGACATGTCAGGTGCTTAATGGCACCACAACGCATTTTCGCTCATATAATAAACAATACTTGCTGTCTTAGCGTTAGACAAAGAGGAAAATGCCTTCATGGTCAGTGGTGCTACGTACCACATGAAATGAAATAACATCAAATAAGCGTGCCAACACAAAAGCAGAGCAATGAAACTGTTCATTTTATTTTATTTTCATACACCTAGTTTACGCCTGTCTGTGTGACTGTTTCGTTGTAAGAGAATGAGGAGGTTATGGTGGAGGGAAGAGGACGATAGGTAGGGAAGGGGTTTAAGGGGGGAAGGAGGGGGATAGTTGAGGGTGATAGGAGGAGGGAGAGGAAAAATTGAGGAGTGGGGGGCAGATTAAGGAGAAGGACAATAAATAGCGCATAGCAAAAGATTAACTGATGATATGGAGAGAGAGAGAGAGAGAGAGAGAGAGAGAGAGAGAGAGAGAGAGAGAGAGAGAGAGAGAGAGAAGAGAAGAGAGAGAGAGAGAGAGAGAGAGAGAGAGAGACAGAGAGGGAGAGAGAGACAGAGAGAGAGAGAGAGAGAGAGAGAGAGAGAGAGAGAGAGAGAGAGAGAGAGAGAGAGAGAGAGAGAGAGAGAGAGAGAGAGAGAGAGAGAGAGAGAGAGAGAGAGAAGATGCACACAGAACATCGAAACTGGCATAGTCTGATTCACCTACTCTGCTTTTTTTTCAAAACCGTCATAGGCAACAATAGGTTACGATGGACAAAAATGAAACTGTAGTTTTCACTTTGACATGTTATCACATAAAGAATACTCCAACTGATAGAGATCACCCAATATTTTCCTTGATTATTTTATATATGTTTACAAGGCAGAACGTTTGTAAGGCTTGGCTTGGCCTAGAACCTGTAAGGCTTGGCCTTGGCCTAGAACCTGTATTCTTGTGTATTAAAGATTATTCATTCATTCATTTATTTATCTCTCTCTCTCTCTCTCTCTCTCTCTCTCTCTCTCTCTCCTCTCTCTCTCTCTCTCTCTCTCCTCTCTCTCTTCCTCTCTCTCTCTCTCTCTCTCTCTCTCTCTCTCTCTCTCTCTCTCTCTCTCTCTCTCTCTCTCTCAACATGTTCTTGCATTACCATACCCGTCCCCAAATAATTATTGGTTGTATTGTGGCCTAAGGCCGAAGTATCATTAACCCATTTCAGTGTTCAGTGTTCAGTGTGTGTGTGTGAGCGATATGTATATATATATATATATATATATATATATATATATATATATATATATATATCGCTCACACACACACACGCACGCACACACACACACACACACACACACACACACACACACACACACACACACACACACACACACACACACACACACACATAGAGTTCCACAATGCCAAATGGTCAGAATATATACAAACATCAGGAAGAGGACTGAATAAAATAAGACGATATTTACATTTTGCCCCATCAAATGAATAACTGACGACTACTTACACAAAAAAAGTTTAATGCAGAGGTCATAGATCTTGGCTTTTCCCGTTTATTTACGGAAATCAACGAAAGCGTGGATATTGCCGGAAAACACAACCAAAAATGAAATGAAATAAAAATAAATAAACATAAGAAAAACAATATTTTTGGATCATTGTGGTAAAATAAAACACAATACAGCACAATATGAACCGTTTATATCCTACATGCTTCTCAGCCTGAATTCAGATATATATTTTTCTTTTTCATTTAGCTAAGAGACAGGCACTGTGGCCTGTTGGATAAGACGACGGACTTGTAGTCTGTATGTTCTTAGTGTCATGGGTTCGAATTTCAGTGGGAGTCTTCCTAGTAGTTGTCAAAATTATGCCACTTCAAAAAACAAAACAAAAAAAACTGTACATGGAGGGTGGAGGAAACTTATGTGAAATAACCAGCCGCCATGGCGCAGTGGTTAGTGCCTTGGATTTCTGACTGGAAGGTCATTGGTTCGAATCCCATAAAATTCAGGGACTTTTCGGAGTCCGGCTGGCTCCTACCCAGAGTGAGTGTGCTGTGGGCTCAGTAGGGAGATTGGGACCACACAGTCGAGCTTCATCCTCTTTACGGATGCGAATTTGAGAGTGTTGCTCAAATTCCCTGACCAACACTGCAGGTGTCTGTATCTCTCGGGCCTGGTTGACGCCGGTATATATTATGATAGTAAGTGCAGAGTAAACCCTGTCAAGTAGTCTCAAAGTAGATGCACTTCCATAGCAGCAGGAGGAGGCGAGTATAATAGGGGAGGTGTAGGGAGAACGAAGAGTATGATGTGGGTAGGTGTAAACGGACAAGGAGTATGATGGGAGTATGTGTAGGGAATGATGGGGGTAGGTGTTGGGTAAGAGGAGTTTAGGGGTGGAATATAGTGGGGGTAGCTACAGCGCCTGGGCTTTATCACAGTTCTTGATAAACCCTGGGAGAATGCTGGGGGCAACAGCAAAGTGAGACGCTGTGTGATTCCCACTCATGGAACTCCACTTTACAGCTTAGTCTTTAGTGATCGACACTGACTGTCCTTATTATCTTGGCAGAGAGAGTGGTGATGTACTGTGGGCAAGGCATCTCCACAATAATCAAATTTCTGCCCAGTTTCCGAAACATCAGCTGCCTCCTCTACTGTTTGGAGGTCATCGTCGAACACGACGGACGGTGGGGGTAGGTTTAGGGGGAGGAGTATGGTAAGTGTCGGGAAGGAGGAGTATGGTGGGGGTAGGTGTATGGAGGGAGGAGGTTTAGGGGGCGCGAGTATGATGGGGGTAGGTATAGGGAAGGAGGTTTGGGTGAGTATGATGGGGGTAGGGTGTAGGAAGGAGGAGATTTAGGGGGAGAAATATGGAGGTAGATGTAAGGAAGGGGGAGGTTTGGGGGGAGGAGTATGATGGGGTAGATGTAGGGAAGGAGGAGGTTTAGGCGGAGGCGGGGGGTAATATGACGGGGTATGTAAGAGGAGGTTTAGGGGAGGAGTATGGTGGGGATAGGTGTAGGGAAGGAGGTTAGGGGGAGTAAGATGGGGTAGATTTAGGGAAGGGGGAGATTTGGGGGGAGTATGATGGGGTAGATGTAGGGAAGGAGGAGGAGGAGGTATGGGCAGGAGGGGGTAACATGATGGGGGTAGGTGTAGGGAAGGAGGAGGTTCAGGGGGAGGAGTACGGTGGGGGTAGGTGTAGGGAAGGAGGAGATTTATGGGGAGAAGTATAGAGGTAGATGTAAGGAAGGGGGAGTATTATGGGGTAGATGTAGGGAAGGAGGAGGTTTAGGTGGAGGAGTATAATGGAGGTAGGTGTAGAGAAGGAGGTTTGGGTGAGTATGTGGGGGGAGGTTTAGGGAAGGAGGAGATTTATGGGGAGAAGTATGGGGGTAGATGTAGGGAAGGAGGAGGTTTGGGGGGAGGAGTATGATGGGGGTAAGTGTAGGAGGAGGTTTAGGGAGTATGGTGGGGGTAGGTGTAGGGAAGAAGGAGGGTTCGGGGGAGTATGGTGGGGGTAGGTGTAGGGAAGGAGGAGGTTTCAGGGGATGAACATGATGGGGGTACGTGTAGTGGGGGAGGTGGAAGTTTAAGGGGAGGAATACGGTGAGGGTAGATGTGATGGAGGGTTATGTTGGGATGGAGGAGGTTTAGAGGGAGAATATGATGGGGGTAGGTGAAGGGAAGGGGATGTTTAGGGGGAGGTGAAGTATGATGGGGGTAGGCTAGGGAAGTAGGAGGTTTAGGGGGAGGTGAAGTATGATGGGGGTAGGCTAGGGAAGTAGGAGGTTTAGGGGGAGGTGAAGTATGATGGGGGTAGGTAGGGAAGTAGGAGGTTTAGGGGAGGTGAAGTATGATGGGGGTAGGCTAGGGAAGTAGGAGGTTTAGGGGGAGGAGTATTATGGGGTAGATGTAGGGAGGGAGGTGGCTATTTATGGGGAGGAGTATGATGGGGTTAGGTGTAGGGAGGGTGTTTAGGGGGAGTATGATGGGGGACAAAGAGGTCTAGAGGGGAGTATGTTAGGTGTAGGGAAGGAGGTTTGGATAGGTTTGGATAGGGTTTGGTGTAGGGGATGGGGGTAGCTGTAGAGGGGTATGTATGATTGGGGTAGGTGTAGTGAAGGAAGAATAATGTGGGCATTTGTATGGAAAAATGAGGTTTAGGGGGAGAAGTATGGTGGGGTTAGGTGTAGGGAAGGAGGAGGTTTGGGTGGGGAGTATGGTGGGGTAGGTTAGGGAAGGAGTATGATGGCGGTAGTGTAGGGAAGGAGATTTAGGTGGGGAGTATGGTGGGATTTAGTGTAGGGAAGGAGGAGGAGGTGTAAGGAAGGGGTGAGTATGATAGGGGTAGTTGTAGGGAAGGAGGAGGCTTGGTGGAGGAGTATGATGGGGATAGGTGAAGGAAGGGAGGGGGAGGTTTAGGGGGAGGGAAACAAATAGTGGGAGTAGATGGAGGGAAGGAGGAAGAGGTTTGGTGGAGGAGTATGATGGGGGTAGTGTATGGGGGAAGAGGTTTAGGGGTGGGAGTGTGATGGGCGTAGGTGTAGGAAAAGATGTTTAAGGGAAGTATGATGGGGGAGTATGATGTAGTGTAAGGAAGGAGGACGTGTAGGGGGGGGGAGTAAATATGGGTAGGTGTAGGGAGGGAGGAGGTTCATGGGGAGGAGTATGATGTTTCTGATGGTAGGAAAGATCATCACATCTCACCGGGCAGCTACCGCCTGTCTTTATGGCTTGAAAACCGACAAGTGTTAGGGGGGTGGTTCCGCTTATCAAGGTCTGAAATAATAATTATATATGGGACTTATATAGCGCGGAATCTTGTAGAGCACACAAATTAAAGTGCTTGCATTCAAAGTAGTCACGCTTATTGTCTAGAAGGTACCGCCAAAATCTACTGAAGTTGTTGTGATAGAGGAAAGTTTATGTTTTGTCTCTAGAAGCATGGCTTCAGTTTTATCGGCATTCACCTGTAACTTGTTTCGAGTCCTCCAGTTTTGAAAATCTTGAAGACAGTATGACACATTTGTCAAGAAGGAAGACAGATTTTCAGGAGTTTCACAGTAAGTGTGTAACAGAGTGCAGATATTTGATCTGCGGCAGACTCTGTACAACTTCTCGGCGACGACAGCACTGTCAGACAGTGGGAATGTGGCCTCCAAAAGAAGGCTGCATAAATACCACATTTTACCGCTGCCGGCAAAGTGTATGCAACGAACGGTTTTCGACCACCCACAAACCATACTGAATGTCGTACAATTTGCAGGTGTGTTCTAAATATACGACGCTGTGATTTGCGATTCCGATGGAATGGGAAATCTAATTACCGCCCCGTCACAAGTGGGTCATATAATCTTTAAGCATCGCAGGATTGCAGAGGATGGTCCAAAGCTTACACAGCCACAAAACATGCTGTCACCCCTATTTACAGGATGTGCCCAATATTCTTGCATTAGCCACTAGACTAAGAGCTGTGAGTGACTTGTTATGAAACTCCAGCAGCAGACTTGGCCTCCATACAACAGCTGAACTGCTGTCTGGGGACCAGTGGTCAGGGCTCTGCCAGTGTGTGAGGTCTACATTGTAAGTCTTGTCTACCCTCAGGGGAGATGAAGAAGGCAGTTTACAGGGAGTAGAACAGACACCAAGCCCCTGTACGGATTAAGATGTTGATCTATGTCTTTAGTCGTGGTCTTTTTTCCCTGAAAGTGCAGAACAGTCTCTTGAGGTTCAGGGTATTTTAAGATGGTGTGAGATGTTAGAGCATGTTTCTCCCTGGGGGGGCATTCTTTTTGTGGGAATTTCCAGAGTATAATCATTCCTTTTGGGACATCTTGTAAGAGCTGTAAGCTGACATTAAAACATTTCTAGGTTGATATTCTTACCCAGCATTGAACATAACACAATTTAATATTAGAAGACCCTATCACAGCTCTTAACACCTATAATCTACATGGCTTTGGTTTTTTTAAAGATCAAAGTCAAAATTTTATTTCCAGTGGTACATTAAGTAAGCAGTAAATTTGCTTTTTCATTAAGCCATCTCGCTAAACTAAAAACAAAAAACAAAAAAGTCAACACACCACGTGAAATGTTTTAGAGAAACAATAGCATTTTGTACTGTTCTTTTTTAAGCCACACACTTAGTCTAGCTCTGGCTGGTACAGTACATGTAAAGCTCAAAGCAGTTCCAAGAAATTCAGCCCACAGAAGGCAAACTTGCAGACGTCCATCATTAATCACAATAAACACATTAGTGGGAGGACCACCCACTGTAGCAAATAGCTGGATTCTTCGGCCAGTAAACCCAGCCTCCAGGAGAAAGGATAACGACTTAGTGGTGTTCATTCATCAATCATCAATTCTTCTGCCTGTAAACTGAAAACGATAACGATTAGTAGTGTTCCTCATATATATATGTGTGTGTGTGTGTGTGTGTGTGTGTGTGTGTGTGTGTGTGTGTGTGTGTGTGTGTGTGTGTGTGTGTGTGTGTGTGTGTGTGTGTGTGTAATAATAGTTTATATAATCTATCTTTCAAAAACACTAAATCGGCATTATTATAGTTATTCATTATCACTATCATTACTTTCCAGTATTGTAATAAACGTTGATTTATTTGTATCATTATCGGTAGTACTATCACATATAACTTTATTATCGTCTCATCATCATCGTCATCATTTTCGATATTATAATCATCGTCTTCCTGATGAAAACAAGGAACTAGGATGAAGAAGAGAAAGGAAAGATGATAAACTGGATAATAACAGCAAAAAGGAAAACAACGCTGAAACATAAACGAGCTTTCAGTTAGAGAGAAAACTGCCTGAGTAAAAGCAATGTTACAACATAACCGTAAAAACATTATATGCATGTAGTAAACTGAACTATGCCACAAAAGCAAAACTTAATTTCTAAAACAACTAATCTATTATTTTAAGAGGCGTGGATAGAAGGGGGAGGTAAAGGCACAACACGGCAATACCACCACCACAACCCCCACCTCCATTAACCACCACTCCCACTATCACCACCACCAACAATAACAGCTTTTTTTTAACTCATGATAGAGACTAATGAAACGAACAGGGCCAACTACAGGTGGATCTGATTTGGAAAATAAGCCTTCAAGCGAAGGTTGGAACGTGGGATGATCTCATTGAGCATTCCCTTTGAAAGAGGCAGAGTGGACAATTACATTGGGTGGTGTGTGTGTGTTATGACCTGATCACTGACTGGCATTATGTGCCACAGCGGCCTTTGAACATCTCTGCCTCCCTCTGTGCTTTTATGTGGATCGGTGGTCTAGAGGTAACGCGCCTGTCTAGAAAGTGAAAAGTTCGGGTCGGAGTGTGCGGTGGTTCGAATCCTGTTTGGGCCCAAAACTTTTCCCCCATCCATTAGATCATGAGTGGTGGTCTGGGTGCTAGTCTTTCGGATGAAAAGATGAACCAAGGTCCCGCGTGCTACACATCATTATTTAGCGCACGTAAAAGAATCCACGGCAACAATAGGGTTGTCCCTGGCCAAATCATGTAGAAAAAAGTCACTCTGATAGGGAAACAAATACAACTGCAGACAGGAAAACCCCCAAAAATGGGTAGGCGCTGCACTTGTGGTGACATGCTCTCCTCGGGAGAAGCAGACCGATTTTCACGCAGAGAAATCTGCTGTTACATAAAGTGGTATAAATAAAATAAATAAAGAAATAAAAATGAAATAGTCAGCATGGTGACATGTTAGTGCATTTTACTACATCATGGGGAAGTAGGTGTGTTGGGGAGAAAAAAAAATGATAACCCAATGGGGCATTTTTGATGCTGAACTCTGCACGTTGTTCTTATTGAGCATTTTCCAGTCTTAAATACCTTAGAGCTAACCTTCACCCAGAACATGCCCTTTGTATGATTCACCACTCAAGGGAAATGATGTGAGACTATAAATGCATATCAGGTGAGGAGATTGCATATTGCAATTATGAATTTTTCGCCAATTAGGTAATCCCATTTTGATTCCTGTTTCAGCCGTCATAGAGACTGGAAATTGTTCTGGTAAAGAGATTACCCAGGATGAAAACCAGCCCCACAATACAGTTTACAGCCTGACAACATGTTGATGAGAGGCTCTGGAGGGAGCTACCTCCAAATGTCAGGGCGACATAACGGTCACAACATCGGTTCTTAACTGCCAATTTAGCGGTCCATCCGATTTGGCAATGCACGAAAGGGTGCCTTTCTTTGAACAGAGGACCTTTGAGATAGGATGAAGGTAGCTGTGATGGAAGTCATCTTCTGAGTATCAAACCAGCACTGTGTAAAGAGGAAGGAATGGGAAATGGGCATTTACTGCAGCATCCCTGCAGGAAAATAGGAAAATAAGAACATACGTATCCATTTTTTATCCCAACAAAGGATAAACATGTTGCTGTTAGTTTGGTGATAGTGGTGGAGGGGTTACTTTATCTTTCAAATGCACCTTGAGTATTCCTACATGATGTTGATAATGATGATAGTGATAGTCACCCTTGATGTTAGTGTTCTTATTGTTATTATTTTTTTGTAGTGTAGATATATCCCCAATCATATGGAAAGTCAGTATAAACATACTTTCTCCCGTTAAACTCTCTATGTCTTTGACTTTATGTCTTTAAAAAGTCTTTCGGATGAGACTGTAAACCGAGGCCCCGTGTGCGAACGCACGCAGAACATCTTGTGCACATGTTAAATCCTGTTCCGCTTTTCGTAAGAGTATGCCATTGTGTGCAGGTGGGAACAGATGACAATATTTTAAAAAACTGCATAGATAGATAGATCTTCCACATCTGGGAGATGGATAGCCCAGTGGACAGAACATTGCTCCCGCAGTCTGACGACCCGGGTTCGAATCCCGTTCAAGAGGAATTTTTCCCTGGGGCTAACATCAATGCTGCCTCCACTCTCCCCAAAAGTCCTTTGGATGAGACTATAAGCCAAGGCCCCATGTGCGAACGCACGCAGAACATCTTGCGCGCACGTTAAATCCTGTTCAGGTTTTCGAAAGATTAGGCCATTTTTCACCGGTGGGAACGGATGATAAAATTATCAAAACCGCATACACACAGAGACTGAATGGAAAAAGCACATGAGAGCTTATTCCATACATTCGATATCAAGGAATAAACAAATAAATAAAATAGAAATCGAATTTTGTTTTTCACTTTGGTCAATATTTACATTAAATGCAATGTGAGGTGTTCTACTTTGGTCTTGTCCAGAGCTCTGTAAAATTGATCACCTGGTAATACTAATAAATATTCACACACACACACACACACACACACACGCGCGCGCGCGCGCCGCACGCACCCACGCACGCATGCGCACACACTCACACTCGCCAGCGTGCACTTTAATTATCATAATCTTCATCATCATCATTTGTATAAATACTGTCAGATTGACTTGATTTTTTACTTACATGAATTTATGCAATTTTTTTGTTGTTGTTGGAAAAATAGAGGGTAACTTGTAAACAAGGAGAGACATTCAAAAGAACAGAATTGAATAAAAAAAATGTTGGTTCAACTTGAAAAAAAAAGTATTATATTAGAAAAAACAGGAATAGCTCGGCAAAAAAGAGACAAAGGCATAGAGAGAAAGATAAACACCTACTCATGCAGCTCTGCACTGAATATTAAAACCCAGACCCCCACCCCCACCCCCACCCCAACCTCCCAAAACAATAATAACAAAATAGCTCTTATTTTTTCCTCACATAGTGTGCTCTTATTGAGACATTCGCATTTCTAATATGCTACTCTCTGCCCAGCCATAAAAGGACATGAAGGATTCTTACACTGCCTTCCAGCGCTAAACAGTCCTAAAGTTTTCAATGTAGGCTGTTTTCGGCTTGGAATTACCTTGTGTCGTGAGTCAGATATGGGAACCTGGGTCTTTTCCCTGTGATGGTGTGTGGCCACGTAAAGAGCCATTCTGCATTGCGGGCTGAATATTTTTGGCTTTGATGTTTGCTGGGTACACACACACACACATACGCACGCACGCACGCACACGCGCGCGCGAACGCGTACACACACGCGCACGTACGCACGCACGCGCGCGCGCACGCACGCACACACACACGCGGGCGCACGCGCGTTAAAACCTGTTCCGCTTTTCAAAGAGTGGGCCATTGTGTGCTGGTGGGAACAGATGACAAAATTGACAAAACTGCATACACACGGGGACAGGATGTAAAAAAGCACATGAATACCTATTCTATTATCCCTGACATAAAGAATACACACACACACGCACGCACACACACACACACACGCACGCACGCACACACCCCACACACACACACACACACACACAAGCACACACACACATACACACACATGGGATGAATAAAATAAATGCAAATTTGACTTTGACTTTGACTTTGACACACACACACACACACACAACACACACACACACACACACACACACACACACACACACACACACACACACACACACACACACACACACACACACACACACACACACACACACACACATAGGATAGGAACAGGATAGCGTGGTGGTTAGAGTGATCTGCTGACCCAGGTTCGAATCTCGTTCAAGAGGATTTCTTCTCTTGAATTAACATCAGTGCTGACTCCACTTTCCCAAAATTCCTTCGGATGAGACTACAAACCGAGGTCCAGTGTGCAAACGCACGCAGAACATCTTGCACACACATTAAAAACCCGTTCCGCTTTTTAGGAGAGTAGGTCATTGTATGCAGGTGGGAACAGGTGACAAAATGTACAAAACTGCATACACACGGGGACAGGATGTAAAAAAGCACATGTGTGCTTATTCCGTTATCCTCGAAATAAAATAATAAATTTTAAAAACTAGCACACACACACACACACACACACACACACACACACACACACACACACACACACACACACACACACTCACACACACACACACACACACACACACACACACACACACACACTCACTCACACTCACATACACACACACACACACACACACACACACACACACACACACACACACACACACACACACACACACACACACACACACACACATTGCAATTATGTAAACTGTGGAATAGTTTCAAGGAAACACAGACAAAGACATTGATCTGCACAGTAACGCTTCACTCAACAACACAGCTGACTACCCCTCCCAACACTCTTCTGCCAAGCAGAGGAAGTCTGTGCCAGTCAACTGGCTTCAAAGAGAAAGGGCAATGAGCCACTGCCACTTTACTGCTGCCCCTTGTTATCAATCATGCAGTGTGGGTTTAAGCTGGCCATTGCGTGACACCAACCTTGCCCTTCTGGTCTGTTTGTTTTTTTCCCCCACAATCCATGGCGGTGCAGAGTGTGTCGTCACTGATTGCTACAGGAGAGTTACGCCTGAGGAGCGCAGGTGGGCAGTGCAGTGGGGCAGGTAATGGGGACTGTTTTCTATTCCGCCCTGGGCTGGGTTTACAGGGAGTTTTTTTAGTTTTTTTAAAAGTTTTATTCTTTTATATCGAGGATAATGGGATAAGCACTCTTGTGCTTTTTTACATCGAGTCCCCGTGTGTAT
>CM060321.1:25177171-25192894 GCA_030674155.1 Stramonita haemastoma
TTGACATGTACTATATACCTCATTTGATGTCCGAGTAGAAGTGTTCTACTTTTTTTTTGAAAGTCATGCAATTTAAACTTCTGCCCAAGCACATCACTGTGCAACCATCATCCTGACGGCTTTAGCATAGGTGCAGATCAACACAGTGTGTTAAATTATTGCGAGAAAGAATTGTTCTTCATGAAAAAGCACATGTTATGGTGCTCAGTGGTCAGAGCGCTCGCTTTCCCTAAGTCAAAGTTAAGCAGCATAGAGCGTGGTTACCAAGTGGATGGATGACCTTTTGTGTGCCTTGGTTTCAGTACAGTCCACCAGTTCACCCAGCTGTAAATGGGTACCTGCCCTCTTTAGGGTCAGGGAAGGTAAAGCAGCGAGGGAGAGGAGATGGGCGCCACCCTCAATACGCTGGACCCTAGAGAAGCTGAGGTCTCTGATGCCTCGATCCCCTAGGACCACACACGACACCTTTACCTTTAATGCTGGCTGAGGCTGGTACGGGTCAAGCTGGGAACGGTTCCAAGAAAACACTGACAACAGAACACCCAGTTTAAGGCACACTTCATGACACACTCTGACTGACACCTGGCTGACGACCCCTGCTGTACCACACAGCGGCATGTCTGTGTCTGTCATCTTGCTGCACAGAGAAAGGGCAATGACTCGCTCCCAGAGGTACAGGCAGTTAGTCAGCATGCAGTGTGGTTTTTAGATGGCGATGACATGACAGAAACCGCTGTCCTTCAGTTTACAGTCTGTTGTGGTGTACAGTGTGTCGTCACACTTGACTGCTTAGAGTGCACAACGTGACAGGTGAAGGGTGACTGTGGCAGGTGTTGTCAGGTGTTGTCAGGTGTTGTCAGGTGTTGTCAGGTGTTCTTTTAGTCATCTTCCTTTCTCAGATTATTGCGTTTCCTCTGAGTTTGCTGTAAGACAGTCTAGCGCTTTACTGCCACTGAGGCAAAAGTCTGCAACTCTAGATTTGTGATGATAGACAAACGTTGACAGCATACTCAATATGCCTGTCATTGCTTTTCCTATTTTTTTTGTAAAGAAGTAAACATGATGAAGAGCCCTCTATTGTTTTCATAACTGCAGATTGCATTATTAAGAAAAGAAATGAAATAATTTTTCTGTTGATATATTTTGGCTTTGTTTACTTCACCATTGTCCACATGGTCCAGTTGAAGAGCATGGCTCTGCTCCTTGTCCAATTGTAGTTCACCAGAAATGCTCCGTGCCATCCATACTGGTTATATCCAATAGGCAGACATGCATGTTCAATAAAATATCATGTTAATAGCAATTCCACCTTTTTTTAATACAAGTGTGGATGGCGAGAAGTGCAGATAGCACTCTGTTTACTTAATATTTCAGATGATTCCCCACATGCTCACGTTTTTCCCCAATTCATCCCTCTACCCTGTTCTTCCCTCTCATGCAAAAAAATGTATGATGTTGCATTTGGTAGTGTTTTGTAATCCCGTAAGACTATAAACCGAGGTCCTGTGTGCGAATGTACGCAGAACATCTTGCGAACATGTTAAAACCCGTTCCGTATTCTGGAAGAGTAAGCCATTGTGTGCCGATGGGAACAGATGACAACATTTACAAAACTGCATACAAAAGGGGACTGGATGCTAAAAAAACCACATGCGTGCTTATTCCATTATCCTAAAAATAAAAGAAAGAAAAAAATCTTAGTAAAAGGTGAGATAGTAGATACGATTCTGACTGTGTAATTTATCAATGTAAAAACCACAACTAGTTACGACCTTTTCGGTTAGTTGTGCTGCTGCTGCAGAATAAGTTGCCTTTGAATCCAGGGCTCCAATCTGTGCTGTGTACTTTTCCTGGAACCATCTGCCATCTCCCAGGAGAAGGAAGGGGTGTAGGTCTGACAATTTCTACACACTGCAGCGTGCATGGAAGCCCCAGCTAGCGTCAGATTGAAGTGATGATGACTGCTGCTGGGGCAGAAGCCATTTCACACTGGAGGAGTCGAGTAGCCACTGTGTTTGCAAAGGTGGGAGAAGGAACGAGAGGGGGAGGGGAAGGATTTGAGCTAATAGAATGCAGGAGATGGAAGGATTTCATTCCATGAGAAGTCTGGTTTCCATGGCGTGAAATGAAGACGCTGGGGAAAGTGAGGCCAGCCTTGTTTCTGCTAACGTCCCTGCACCAAACACCAGTTTGTGATGGTCTGTAGTGTTTAGGTCAAAGCAGGTGGAAGGCACATGGTACCAAAAACCTTCCAAAATGACATGCCAAAATAAAGAGGACAAAAATAGCAACATATTCACACGCCCTCATGCACACGCACATACACACATATTCATGCGCATGTATGCACACGAAATTACACACTTATCCCTGCAAAGAACAATACAACAAACACCATCAGATGCAGTACCATACTTTTTTCTGCAGAATTCCTTTTTTTCTTAATATTGTTCCCTGTATAATGTGTAGGCTCGTTTATAGCACGCACTTGGTCTGTAATTGATATGAACTAATACAAACAGATGCCATGACATGGAAACGTGGGATATGAACAGTTTTATCAGAGTCGCACAAACAGATTCAGTTCAGATAAAACGGGGGCCTTCACTGCAGAAGAAAATTGCAATAAGGGTCATCCAACAAAAACCCTGGTTTACCAATTAGTGATATGATTGTTATTCAATCAAGATTGCAGCTTCTACATGCCAGCCGTTGGTAGTTTGTAACAGTTCTTTTCATCCAATCGTTTCTCAAAACCAAATCGTGTAATCACAGATGTGAAGTCTGCATTCCAAGTACTCGGCCAAAACAAATAATAATATTTCAAAGATGTTTTGAGTTTCCCCAAACCTTTGGAAAGAGAAGGCTGGGGGTGGGGCGGGGTGGGGTGGGGGGCTCAATGAAAATGAACTGGTTCAATCCATTGGGGCAGTTTTTCCAGCCAGGGTTTCATTTCTGGGAGTATTTGGCCCCCACTTGAAGATGTCAGCCAGGCTGGGGGGGATGCTGCGCTGTGCTGTTGCCGCTCAGAAGAAAACAAAACAGCCAGAATCGATTCCTCTGTTTGATTAGCGTGCAGGGCCGTGTTATGTGAGCATCAGTCTGTGTGTGTGTGTGTGTGTGTGTGTGTGTGTGTGTGTGTGTGTGTGTGTGTGTGTGTGTGTGTGTGTGTGTGTGTGTGTGTGTGTGTGTGTGTGTTGTCTGAATTCTTATTTTTACTCTGTATCCGTGATGGAATTGCCCATGTTTATATCATCTTCTTGGTATATGATTTTTTTATATTCTTCCTAACGTTTGTTTGCATATTTCTTGCATTTTTAGTTCACTGCCACGATTATGCAGTCCGCAACACCCTCAGAAAAACAGGTTCCCTGAGGTATGTTGTCACTGGGTATATTCTGAATACATCAAGCTCAAGAGCGGATTTCACATCAGATGATATTTCAGCAAAATGAGGAATAAAGCCAGATAAACACTGCTGTCTCCTGTCAGAAGATGACCGTAACAATGTGAAATTGCTGTCCCATTTCAGTATCAATTTTTTTACGATCCATATCCCTGCCATTAGTGCTGAGAGATTCCACATACTCCACGGCGTGAAACCACTCGAAATAGGTTCATGGTACTCAGATTTGCAGAGTAATGGTGGTAGCTTTGTGTAGAAACCCTCATATATTATTATGTGGTTTGGAAGTAAGTCGTCCTTTCTTGATGTTGTGCTACAGCTCTTGCTGTTTTTGTCTGGTTTTCCTGTCTGCTTGTACTTTTTCGTGTCATTTAGAAAAGCCTGGGATTAGGTGGGATTCATGAGACAACTTTGCTTTTTCTCCACCACCGATCCACTCCGTTCATTCCTCTCCTTCCCTTCCCCCTTTCTTTATCTTTCTAAAACATGCCTGCTCTTCTCAGTGCACTTTCATCTGTACAAAAATAGACTAACAGATTCCAACAGTATAACCGTGAATCTCTTAAATATCTTCAGACCAGCAAGCTTTACAGGAGATCCCATTCTTATGTTGTGCACTCACTAAAAACATAAAAAGAATATAAAAAAGGGCCTAAAATGCCCCTATGGAATTGATAAGAAGCAGAGAACTGCAATCCCAGAGCTGGGGCTGTTTTAAGAAAGTTGCAGCAGCAGCCATGGCCTCCATACAACAGCTGAACTGCTGTCTGGGGACCAGTGGTCAGGGCTTTGCCTGTCTGTGGGGTCTGTGGTTTAAGAGTCCACATGCACTTTCAGGGGGATTAAGAAAGCAGTTTACAGGGAGGAGATCGACAGACAGCACGGTCTTTGCACAGACGTTCAGTTCGGATGTACTCGTTTACTGAGAATGTTTTGCTCGCTGAAAGTGCCGAGCAGTTTAAAGAATTGGAGTTTTCAGGAAACTTTGAGTGTTCTACGTATTCAATCAGTCAGTCTGTGTTTCTGTTGACCAATCATGTCTTGCTTTCAGTTGATTTGTACTCAATGCATGCATGCATGCATGCATGCATGCATGCATGCATGCATGCATGCATACATACATACATACATACATACATACATACATACATACATACATACATACATACATACATACATACATACATACATGCATGCATGCATGCATGCATGCATACATACATACATACATACATACATACATACATACATACATACAAACATACAAACATACAAACATACATACATACATACATACATACATACATACATACTACATACATACATACATACATATTCCTGCTCTAGCCATAGAGATAGATATATTTCATCTTTAGGGGACTTTTTGTCATTTTTTCAGTCTGTTCATAGTTTTACAGACTGCAGGCTACCTTTCCAGGCTATGGATAGATATCTTTGTAAATGTCATTCCTTTTTCATCTATTACATCACCTTTTATTCCAGAAAATGCGTTTGCCAATAAAAGACTCTTAGACTACTGGTGGTGTTTCACTTCAGCATCCCTGATGCTTTGCTAAAGTAGCATTGCAATGCATTGCTTTATAGGCAGTTCCCACTGACGTTATAGCAGCACAGGGCCTAGATAGGCAGTGGTGGTATCCAGAAGATGCTTGGAGCTCTAATCCAGAGCTGGGGCTGGCTTAAGAAAGTTCCAGAGGCAGACCTGGCCTGCATACAACAGCTGAACTGCTGTCTGGGGACCAGTGGCCAGGGCTTTGCCAGTCTGTGGGGTCTGTGGTTTAAGTCTGCATGCGTCCTCAGTGGAGACTGAGCAAGGTCTTTACGACAAGGATGGCAGATATTTTCGCAGAATCTGTGGACAAAGTTACGTTCTCTTTTCTTCATTTATTCAGAATCTTTTCTCTTTTTTTGAAAAACTAAGGACAGTTTCCATGGGAGTTATGTCTTTTTAAAATGACTTGATTTTCCATTATTGTGATCTGCACTGTGGCATATTCTGTTGGTAATAATGATGATAATGATTATAATGATAATAATAATAGCGCTGAATCTTGTAAAGCAAACAAATCAAAGTGCTCGCATTCAAAGTAGTCACAAGAGTGCAACTGTTCGCAAAAGATTTACAGGTTTTAAATTTACACAACCACACAGACACGCATGCACGCACACACGCACTCACGCACGCATGCATGCACGCATGCACGCACACACGCACACACACTCACACCTACAGTGTGCTTAGGCAGGGTGATGAGGATGTAGATCTGTCTATTGAATGTAGAAACAGATAAGAGGTGTCACTATAGGAGAAGCTCATAGGTCAGAAATAAGTGTGTCTTGAGTCTGGATTTGAAAGCATCAAATGTAGGCTTTTGGCGAAGTGAGAGAGGGAGGTGGATGGACTAAAAATAGAGGCAGTGACTGCCAACAGTGTATTGTTTGAATCTGGGGGTTTGAAAGCTTAGGGATCTGCAGCAGAATGGATGGGGTTGGATGAAGTATACAGGTGAAGACAGTTCCAGAGATATGAAGGTGCAGCTTTGTGGAGACATATGTCACAGAGAGAACAAATTATTCTTTATTTGGCTCCTCGCAGTGTGGCTAATTGTTTTTCCTTCCATGTTCCGAAGGATTTTGTTATGAAAATGTTATATACAGCATATCACAAGAAAGGCAACTGTTTTCTTCATTGGACGCTCACACAGTAACTATTATTCTCTGTCATATGAGCGAAAATGCGTTACGCTGCCATTAGGAGCCTGACAAGTCAGGCTCAGCATATCCGATTTCCGCTTGGGAGAGAATTGCTACATTTTAAGTCTCTCTGGAAAAAGGTAGAACAAAGGACTAAAGAAAACAGAAAATTGACAAGGAGAAGAAAGAAAAAAGGAACAAAGTAAAAACAGAAGGGCAGAAAAGAGAGAATTCCTAGCACACAATTTCCATAAGGAGTTAACATCAGTGCTGACTGCACTCTCCCCAAAAGTTCTTCGGATGAGACTAAAAACCGAGGTCCCGTGTGCGAACGCACGCAGAACATTTTGCGCACACGTTAAATCCTGTTCCGCTTTTCGTAAGAGTAGGCCATTGTTTGCCGGTGGAAACAGATGACAAGATTGACAGAACTGCATATATACGGGGAATGGAAGTATAAAAGCACATGAATGCTTATTCCATTATCCTCTATATAAAAGAATAAAAAAAAAAATTAATGTAAAAGAATAAATAAAAAAGGTATGGAAGTTAGTTATACTGGCAGGCCCCTGGCATCCCCACGCAGGAAAATGCGGTCTCAGATTTCAGAAACTGTTCCACATAGTCGGAAGCATATTTACAGACTCAAGCTTTCCTTGCCGTTTTTTGGATTGAAAAATATTAACACAGCAAAACTACTTTCCTCCTCCACCTCCATTTTTCTAAACATTGCAGGCTGCAACTATATTTAGAAATGATAAAAAATATGCAGTGGATACTGCTAGTATTATATGCTATGTGTTTGTCAGTCGTGTTCGACGATGACCTCAAAAACAGCAGAGGAGAAAGCTGCTGATTCAGAAATTCGGCAGAAATTTGATTATAGTGGAGATGCCTTGCCCACAGCACACCCCCACTATCTTGGTCAAGAGGGCATAAGGACAGTCAGCATTGGAGATGTTCTCCAAAGGCCAACTAGCCCCCTGGGCTGCAGCACATGAGGACTGGGCAAGTCAAACCTCCTAGTCAGAGAGTGATAGTCGATCACTAAAGACTAAGCTGTACAGTGGAATTCCATAAGTGGAAAAGCCACTAATCATACAACCTCTCACTTTGCTGTTACCCCCAGCGTCAATGGTTTAATTAATCAAGAACTGTGATGTCACAATCATCAACAGTTCATAATCAAAAGACATGTATAGAATATTCAATGGGGTTTTAGAACATTGTGTGCAATAATTATTTGTCTATTTGCATATGCAAATAATACACTGCTTGCTTAAAGCACGACCAGCTTATACATATTTTTTTGGACAACTCTAACCTTTTTTTATCATTTCGCCAGATAAACAGGTTTTTCCTTTCCTAAAGAGTCCACTTACAGTGTCTCTCTCCCTCTAGTATTTTGAATGTTTGACTGGATATATAGATTTGATTTATAGAATTACACAACGTAAAACCTTTGCAATTGTTCTTAAGTTTTTTTTGGTTTTGCTGCTGTCGCAAAACTGAAGTATTACACATTCAGTCTAATGGTACAGTTAGACAAAACATCTTTATAAAAGTGCTCTGTCTAACAATTTCCTGTTAACCGTCAAAGGAAAGTGTAATATTCAGTGTTAACAATTTCTACAGACTGCAGCATGGATGGCAGCCACAGCTAGCGTCAGATTGAAGTGATGACTGCTGCTGCTGCTGGTACAGAAGCCATTTGACACAGCACGAGCAGATGCCGTATTTGCAGATGAGGTAGAAGGAAGGAAGGAGGGAGGAAGGACCTGAAGACTGCAGGGTGCAGGGTGATGGCCTGATTTCATTCTCAGGGAGGCTGGCTGCCATGGCGTGAAATGAACACTGTGTGAGGTCCACTTTTTACTGCAGGAATGGCGCCCCTGCAACAGACCAGGAAAGTTGGGGATGGTGGCCAGGGTATCGATCAGAGAAGGGTGCCTTTGATTAGGATCAACAATCAACAGAAAATGAGACATTGCATGCAGAAAGAGCACACACGTATGTGCACGCACGTATACACACACACGCACGCACGCCCACACGCCTGCACGCAAGCCCCCACGCACGCGCACACTCTCACGCGCCTCACACACACACACACACATAACACACACACAAGACAACTACAACTGTTTTTTAAAATGTAGATCTTGTTTTATTTCCAAATGATATCCTGTCAAACCTTCCTTGTTAAATTAACAATGAAAATCATATTGTTGCTTTTCTCATACATTTACTACTTCTATTGATATCAGCTGATAACCTGTCAGCTATGGTTATCCACTGGTCATCATCACGTGTGGAAAGCTTGCCATAGTGTTCAGTCTTTTGTTTCCAGTGAGCTGCAATCCCAGGTATGGGTGTGGTGACTGCTATTGATGTACCCTATACATCATTTATGAATTTGTGCATTCAAAGCTTTTGAAAAGACATTTCAGTATAAGACAGAACATGTCTGCCTCAAATCCAACACATCAGCTGCCATAGTCATAGTTACAATAACACCGGAAAAGAATATTCAAATGTTTTGATTTAACCTGCTCACCCAAAAAAGTGACTTTGTCTTGGCTTTATATCGATTTTTATGGAATATGGAGGAAGGAGGAGGAAAATATATCATAAAAGAACAACATGAAATGTTGAAAATATCACATAGTTTGCACGTCTGATTTTGTTTGATACTAACAGATGGGCACAAGAGACTTAAGTGCTGACAAACCCCTGTGTTGAGAATTTGCCGAGAGCTGTAGTTTGAACCAGTCATGTGAACGATGATACTGTTTGTCAGTTTTGAATTACTCTCACCATCTTTTTAAATGATTAAAGAAACATGTTATGATACTGAATCTTCACTCCATGTGCATCAAGATATATAACAAAAGAAAAATGCAATAAAGATGCAAAAGATAAACTCTAATGTTTTCTCAAATTTTCTCTGTTTTCTCGTCAGTTTAGAAACAGAACATGTCAGCATAAGGACTCCACAAAAATGAAATGGTTGGATGGATGGAAGAATCACTTTGAAGCAAAGACCTCATTTCCAGTGAGTATTTGGCCTCCACTTCAAACCCTCAGCTATGATGGGGGGGGTGGGGGGAGGGGGGTAGGAGATGCAGGGCTGACCTCCACACATCAGCCACACTGTGTTCTGGGGACCAGTTCCAGAGTTTTGTCTGTCTGTCTGCATGTCTGTCTGTCTGTCTACTGTCTATCTGTCTGTCTGTCTGACTGTCTGTCTGTCTGTCTGACTGTCTGTCTGTCTGTCTGCCTGTCTGTCTGCATGTCTGCATGTCTGCATGTCTGTCTGTCTGCTGTCTGTCTGCATTCTGCATGTCTGCATGTCTGTCTGTCTGCCTGCCTGTCTGCCTGTCTGTCTGTCTGCCTGCCTGTCTGTCTGTCTGTCTGTCTGTCTGTCTGTCTGTCTGTCTGACTGTCTGTCTGTCTGACTGTCTATCTGTCTGTCTGTCTGACTGTGTCTGTCTGTCTGTCTGGCTGTCTATCTGACTGTCTGTCTGTCTATCTGTCTGTCTATCTGACTGTGTTCTGTCTGTCTGTCTGTCTGTCTGACTGTCTGTCTGTCTGTCTGTCTGTCTGACTGTGTGTCTGCCTATCTGTCTGGGGTGGGTGGGTTGTGGTTCGTTCACATGCAGAGTCAGGTGAGACTGAGAAGGCGATTGTACAAGGAAGGAGATCAGAAATACAGCGTTGAGCAGGTTTATCTTCTGGTTATTGGTTTGTTAGAGGGTTTTTTGTTTTGTTTCTTTTCTTTCTGAAAGTGTCTGATAGTGATTAAAGTTATAGGGTAGTTTTAAAATGATTGGTTTTCAGCATGTATTTCTTTTCTTTACACACACACACACCAGCGCCGCACACAACGCCACACACAAACATATTATGCGTGAAATACAAGCATGATATATTATATATGATGAGTATGTAGTATGTATATGTATGTATTATGTATGTATGTATGATGTATGTTTTGTATGTTATGTATGTATGTATGTATGTATGTATGTATGTATGTATGTATGTATGTATTAGTATGTATGTGTGTATGTATGTAATGTGTATGTATGTATGTATGTATGTATGTATGTATGTATGTATGTATGTATGTATGTATGTATGTATTGTAGTTCGTGTGTGTGTATCTACTTGATTTATACCTATCTACTGTCTGACTGTCCTCTTTCATGCTAACCTGAACATTAAACTACACATTAAATGTCCTTGCCTTTTTTAATCGTCTACCTCTGCATTTTTACTCCTGTCACCTCTCATCCAAATTCTGTTCTCCTTTCTGTCTGACTCTGCAGAAACACAAAACCTGACCCTAGGGCAGACTACATCAACACAATCACAAGCCAAGCTAACCATCCAGAAGTCGATATTACCCCGAAAGAAAATTAATGTAAAAAAAAAAAGCAAGTCTAGATCACGAGATCTCATTTAAAATTCTCTTTGAAATGGCATGTGTGGCAAATTACACGCAGACATACGGCCTTTGACCTATCAACCGACTGGCATTAATCATCACAGCAGACGTTTAAAAAAAAAACTGCTCTTCGCTTTTTTTTTCTTTTTAACTGGGTGATGTTATTTTCGTATGTTTTATAATTTTATAAGGGGGGGAGAGAAGAGAAGATGGGTGAGGAGGGAGGGGAGTCGGTGTATTGAAACTCGTCAGTTTGTGTTTCTTGGCTCTGAAAACTGCCTGTTGTTCTTGATGAGCATTCACTGGCTGTAAACATCTTGGGGTCATACAGATCATTGCTCAAGGAAATCACTTAGAGATCGTTAAATACATTGACGAAAACCCTGTGTATCACAGATCTTAAAAAGTTGTGATAGAAGCAACCCTTTTTCGACTAAAGGTGCTGTTTTGATGTATTGGGAAACAAAGGTGGTCATGTTTGGAGCTTCTCACAGCTAAAGAGTGCCCGTGTGATACTTTAAAGTGTAACAGTAATTGTTGTAGGTACCTCAATTTAAAAGGTCAGGAAGAATCATAGTGGGAGATTATTAATTTTCTGTACGTGCAATTGTTGTGGTCCTTCACTTTTCAGAGTGCTCAGTGGCTTGTCTTCCTCCTGACAAAAGTGCTTGTAAGATAAGAGTAGATTAAGGAGAGGGATGTCGTTGTGGAGGCATTACATCAAGTGCACAGGTCTTCTAAGGGAATGTAGTCTCTAAAGCACACTGCCCTATGATGCTGAATATTAAAGGACAAGTTTGGTTGTGAGGAATCTGAATTGATTGGCTTTATCTCATTTTCTGTGCTGTTTATGTGATTATCCCACAACGGAGGTTGGCCCTTACGTAAAGTTGAGCAGGGCGTTCGTTGATAAGAGGAACAACAGCAGAGTTAGCATTTCATCGTGTTTTAATCTGCACATCGTTGCACAGTTTAATCACACATTGACTATTTCACGTAGTGACAGGCGCGATATGGGCTCCGTGGTTGGCAGGGCTCTAAACATTAGGATTGGAATGGATTAGATTCAGAAAAAGTATGCTCTTATTTCAAGACATGTATGTATAGGAAAACAGTTTTTCTTTTTTTCATTCTCCATATCTCCATCCACTGCACCAGTATTTCTTATTAACTGCGACAATAAATGGTAATGCCTAGTATTTCTGGCTTGTAAAAGACTGCGTAACGTGAAAATCTGTTCCTAGTGTTCTCTAACTACACACTTAGGTGAGCAAAGCATGCGTGCAAGTCCACACACACACACACCACACACACACACACAATCACACACACATCACACACACACACACACTACACACACACAAGTCACACACACATATACACACACACAACACACACACACAGAGTCACACACACATACACACACAAACACACACGCAAACACACACACACACACACACACAAACACACACACAACAAAATCAAAACACACACACACACACACACACCACACACACACACACACACACACACACAAGCAGGAAAAAAGCCCCAGATCTGAAGCACCAGGAGATTGCACCAACAGACAGACTGCAAAAACCGCAGGCCTCAGATAGCGCCATGCTGCACATATACTGGCTCTTCCCTGACAAAGGACATCAAACTGCACACACATCCCTGGTGACCACCATAAAATACTCAAAGAATCGGCCATCATGCAACTTTTCCAACTTCACGCATCAGCCCAAACCCCCAACAGCTAAAACCCTTTTTTTCTGATTTTGTGCTAAAACCTTTTCTTTTACAGAAGTAGGTCATAATGGCGATGACAATTCTTTGTCCATGTTTTATTCCTATGTTACTTTCGGTTTTGAGTGTGGGTTTTTTTTTTCGTTCTGTGGTGTTCCATGGTTTTATGTGCCATTTTCTTCCTCCCTGTTGTTTTCTGCTCTCTTTTCTTTTAGTCCTCTTCACTTCTCTACTATGCAGAAGATGACGCAATGAACAAAACAACAAATCCAGGAGTGGGGAGGGGAACACTCACCATGCAAACTTTTCTGGGTTTTGAGGGGGGGGTTGCCTTTTCCTTTTGTTGTTACCATTAAGCCAACATTTCCCACAGCAGTTTTTGCTTACATTCATTCCCAGTCGTTGGCATATCTAAACCAGAAGTTTTTGGTATTTCCGCATATAAAAACA
This sequence comes from Stramonita haemastoma, assembly GCA_030674155.1. NCBI lineage: Eukaryota > Metazoa > Mollusca > Gastropoda > Neogastropoda > Muricidae > Stramonita > Stramonita haemastoma. The sequence goes on from CM060321.1 coordinate 25,189,942, forward strand.
GCATTAGAAATGACTCTGAAAAGCGTTTATGTAACACTTCATGAAAAAGAGGCACATGAGCTGGGGGGGGGGGGGGGGGGTGTAAAGCGAGACAGTGTTGTTTGAAGATAAAAACAGAAAGCTCCAACAGCCAGACATGCATTATTAAACGTGCAGTTCACACCGCCTACGGCCATCTGTGAAGCATTGGCTCTTTGTGCCTGGAAACATCTTTCACAGAGAGAGAGAAGAAGAAAAAAGAATAAATGATCCACTTCTTTTACGCACTTCTCAATCCTGCAGTGATGGTTGTTTCCTCAGGCCTTTGGTGTGACAGAACCCCTGCACCTTTTCTCTCTGTATAACAGTCCATGGCTGTGCACAGTGCATGTGTCCTCCTCACAGCTGGCTGCCGCCAGACCCCTCAGCCGGTCCGTGCAGGTTGGTACTGCAGCAGGTGATGTGAGCTGGGGGGGGATTCTTATTCTTGGTTTATCATTTTCTATTTTTTGTCTATTGCTTTTCTCCATTAAGCTTATTCTGGATGCACCAGGCAGTTACAGCTAAAGAGAGGAGCATGCAATCCCAGATCTACAAAAATACACTCAGTCAACTGTTGACGAAAACTATCAGATTACTAAGCTTGCCTTTCTCTTCTTGGTTTAGAAAAAGAAACTGATATAAAAAAGTGGCTCCCAATCTTTCATGACCGAAAGCTTACAAATATGTTCCAAATAAACGACAGGTACCCGTGTAAATCTGTAACAACTTTCGGAATTTTGCTTAAGTTAAATCCTCAATATGTACAATAAAATAAAAGACTTGGAAATTGTTTGGTTATGGGTTCGTTTTGAATGTTCCATGTAAAAGTGGTCGTAAAAAAATAATTAAGTTCACTTGAACATTGTTTTTTTTTGTATCTGTAAGCCCTTTGTGGGGGTGCAGGCACTCTTCAGTATGAATATAACCCCCCAGTCTGAAAATTCTCTGCTTAAAATTCCCTTTTCTATCACTCTATTTCCTGTCTTTTCATCTTCTGTTCCCTCCCTCTTGTTCGCTCCCATTCTCTTGCCTTTTTTTAAAGCAAGTCTGACGACTTTAACTTTCAGTTTGCAGTGAGGCACTTTGCATTGTTTTCGTTTTGGTGACCAGGAAGTGAAAAGTGAAAACACTGAGCGGGTTACAGGGCCTCTCTTCAGCAATGGTATTTGCCCATGCAACATTTCCTATACATTTGTATTACTTTGAAGCGTTTGCTGCCGTTGTTTATGCTTTTTGTAACCGTAGTAGGATAACATTCAGAAGAATGGCTGGCATCCTCAGTAAAGCTTGTTTTTGCCGCCTGTAGGAATAGAAAGGTTAGGTGAGGTGTCTTTGATGGTGTTTCTTTTTAACTTGAAGAGGGGTTTTTTTTTTGAAGGGATGAGTGTCTCTTTAGTTTGGCCTTGAAGTGACTGTCTTGCCAGCTTTAATAGTGGGGAAGGTTACAGCCCTAATGTTGCCTTTATGGTCAGTGGTTTGTAAACAAAACAATGAAATCAAACATACTCTCTTGTTTTTAAATCTGATCACAGAATACCTCCATTTTCTTACTCAAAATGTAACCAAATCGTACATACATTTTTTTTCCAAATTGTACATACATTTTTTAACTATTACTTCATTTTGAATTGTTTCTTCAGGTAATCAGATATTCCTTCAAGTATTCCTCCTACACTTTCGTTTCTCCCCAGCTTGGTCATGCCTGCTGGCATCACTGGGGCTGACTGTCCAGACTGACCACAGAGAAGCTGTGCAGCTGGTGATGGGGGTTGTTTGACTGGTAGCTACAGAACAATGCCCTTCAGTCCACAGCAGCAGTAAGCTGACATGTTTTTGGAGTGTCCCTCTCCTGAAAACAGCTGTCTGCTGCCAGGGAACGTATTCAGTGCTGACATTTCTACAGACTGCAGCTGTGATGGCAGCCACGGCTAGCGTCAGATTGAAGTGATGACTGCTGCTGGGGCAGAGGACATTTCACACTGCAGAGCAGCAGTGTATTTGCACGGCGGGGTGGGAGAATGAAGAGACTGGAGCATGCAGAGCACAGCTGATGGAGGGATTTCACTCTGCTAAAAGTCTGGCTTCCGTGAGCGTGAAATGAAGACGGCCCTGTGAAGTGATGCCAACTTTTGGGGGCACAAATGTCTGTAACAGAAAAGTTTGTGATAGTGGAAAGTATAGTGAGGACAGGAGGTGCGTGTTTGGTTAGAGCAAACAAGGAATACCAAGAAGAGTTAGAACTTACATCACTGAAAAACACTTAAAGTGTAAAGCTCTAGCATCGTACTTCTTAGCTCCCATCTCTGACATAAAATTTTACATCTGTGCACGACCTCTGAAGTGATACTGCAGACACCTTACTTTGTCTGCTGAAAACTTCACTGATACAAACCAAGCATTTTAGATTGTCGTTAAATGTGTTACAATTTAGGAAAGGTAATGATAGTGTAACAGAGTGCAGATATTTGATCTGCTGCGACTCTGTACAACTTCTCGGCAAGGACAGCACGGTCAGACAGTGGGAATGTGGCCTCTAAAGAGAGGTTGCATAAATATTACATTTTACCACTATGGGCAATGTGCATGCAGAGGACGGCTTTTGACCACCCCCCAACGATACAGAACGTCGCACAATTCACAGGTGTGGACCCAAACGTTAGACCCACGACGCTGCGATTTGGCAGTTCCGATCGCAAGGGAAGTAATCTAATTACCGCCCTGCCACAATAGATTGTCGTTAAATGTGTTACAATTTATGAAAGGTAATGAATAACGCCTAAAATATCTCTGCAGAGGACATGAGGAGATGATGGATAGGCTTTGGGAGGGGAGAGGGTTGGTGACTGGGCCTTTAAAAACATATGTGAACAACCCTGGATTTGATATTTCTTCAATTGACGTGTTTCACATCCTGCAAGCACGTACTTTCTAC
>CM060321.1:25192994-25200494 GCA_030674155.1 Stramonita haemastoma
AATAATACAAGAATAATCCAATGAAAGGAGGAAAGGGTGGGGAGTGCAGACAGGGAGGGCGAGGGGAGGTGGGGGATGGAAGGGATAAAGAGAAATTGTCTTTGAAAAAAGTCATTTAAGAATTTTTGTTTCTTGTAACTTTCAAAAAATAAACGCCAATATCTATTCCTTTTTAAATCGTGATGAAAACCGTGTTTTCTCAACAAAATTTCTTGACTGAAGTTTACGTTGGTCCTAATCTGGCATTAATTTTGTTACCGGATAATCTTGCCTCAAAACATTGACTACATTCTTCAAAGTTGCTATAGTGTCTTCATGTTTCATGGGAACAGCAATTATACCTATGCGCGTGCATATCTTTGTATTTTAGGTAAATCATTTCTTCGTACATTCAAGGCTGATGGGGAGAAATGTCACAATGACAGCTGAGATTCGAATGGAAATGGCCAGGTGCCAATTCATATTGAGAACAGTACCATGCAGAAAAAAGTCACTGCACTATTTCACTGTCATCTACTCCCTCACTGCAGTATGTTTGCCTTGACTGCGCTTGAAGGTCCCTCCCTTGTTGCGCTGTGCACATTTTGACCTCAAAGAAAATGAGAGCAGGACAAACAAAATATTGGCAATCTCACATTTATGGAACAGATTTTAGTTCAGACAAAAAAATGATTTAGAAAAGATAGCTGTTATCCTTCAGAGTTCAGGACTTAGTCATTCTGCATGAAACACTTAGGAAACTGTTCCAAACTTGTAACGCCATCATCATTCAATCCGAGCTGTCGATTCAACCAGTCCTGTGAAAGGTTGCAATGTTTGTTATCGTCGATTCCTTTTTCAAAAGCAAATCATCTGATAATTTGTTGCAATATTGGGTCTCCGGGCTAAGTGAACTGACAACATGAGCAATGCCATTTTTCCAGCTGTCCGCTGTTTTCTCAGCATTTCCTGCGCGGAAAGAGAAAGGTTTGCGGGAGAACTCAGCAAGAGGGAAATGATGCACTCCATGGAGGAATCCCTTTTAAAGCAAAGATTTCACTCCTAAGATTGTTTGTCTTCCACTTCACAATGCCAGCTGGATAGGGGAAATGCAGTGCATTTGCCATTTGGCAGAAAATAAAGCAATTTACATTGATTTTTTTTGATTGGTGTGTGTGTGTGTGTGTGTGTGTGTGTGTTGTGTGTGTGTGTGTGTTGTGTGTGTGTGTGTGTGTGTGTGTGTGTGCGCGTGTGTGTGTGTGTGTGTGTGTGTGTGTGTGTGTGCACGCGCGCACGCGTGCGCGCGTGCGTGCGTGTTTGTGTATGTGTAATACATGTGTGTATGTGTGTGTGTGTGTTAATGTGTGTGTGTGTAGGTGCGTGTGTGCGTTCGTGTGAGCCTGCATACCTGCATATATGTGTGCATGGGCACGCGTGCTCGCGCGCGCGCACGTGATTGTGTGTGTGTGTGTGTATGTATGTGTGTTGTGGTTGCATCTCTCTCTCCCTCTGTTTACACGTTTCTGCTTCATATCATCTCCTTACTGTCTGTCTCTCTTTTTTTGTTTTGTTTATCCAAGAATCTCTTTGTTTATTTTCGGCATTATCAATCCATTGACTTTTAATGTAAGCCTCAAGACTTAAAGATGTGCAGTCTAAGATGTACTTTTGTTATCATCATATGTTGTCTGTCATTTTTACTCTATACACATTTTTGTATGAATACATGTTTTCTATTCATCTTGAATCATACATTCTAACTAATACATTATTTTATTCTATGAAAATGATCACATATAAGAGGATATTCAAGCATTTCATGAACAATGGCGGAAATTTGTTACCGCTGTATATGAGCTGGAGAAGAGGATGACAAATGATTTATCATTATTATTATTATTATTATTATTATTATTATTATTAATTATTATTATTATTATTATTATTATTATTATTATTATTATTCTATTAGTTCAAGAGTAATGAAATAAGCACTCGTGTGTTTTTTACCTCTAGTCTCCGTGTGTATGCAGTTCTGTAAATTTTGTCATCAGTGAGTAGGTTTTTATTTTTCTTGAAGTTTGATGCTGCATTTAGCGCGCGCGCGCACGCACACACACACACACACACACACACACACACACACACACACACACACACACACACACACCGCGCGCACAGAGAGAGAGACAGACAGACAGACAGAGAGAGAGAGAGAGAGAGAGAGAGAGAGAGAGAGAGAGAGAGAGAGAGAGAGAGAGAAGAGAGAGAGAGAGAGAGAGAGAGAGAGAGAGAGAGAGAGAGCTCTTCCACTTCCAAGCTTCCTAAGGCTAAAAGTCCAAGTCACTCTCCCAAAAATAGCATGGCAGACATGAAACAACTAATCATTCCAATTGAAGAAGAAATTGCAAATGCCGCATCACGTATGCCACATACTGTTAGAGGTGGCCAGAACTTCCTGAAGGCGTAGACACCTTTTAAAAAAAAGTTTCAGAATGCTTCAGGGAAAGAAAGAACTAGTGGATGGATGGGAGGGGGTGGCGTGGGGTGGGGTGCAGGCACAAGGCAGGGGGAGGGGGGTGGATTGACTGAAATGGAATCTTTAAAAAAGTCACGTAGAAATATAGGGTCTCTACCACAAAACAACCTGCTATTTCCTATTCCTTTTGAAGTCATGATGAAAAGCCATCTATTTTTCCTGGACATGGTTTCGTGGTTTGATCCAGTCTGGCTTGTAATGCATTAAATTGTTATCGTCCATTCTTTCCTTAGAACATGATCACATACTTATTTGAAGCTGTATCAAGTCTTCATTTTGGATGTGCTACCATCACGCTAATGTGCGTGGAAACGTGTGCTTTCTGTTAAACATTATTTTATTTACACATTGAAGATCTTGGAGAATACTTTAATAATGACAGTTTGGATTCCATCCAGGTGTCACTGTCGCAGTGATACTAGTTAAAAGGTAAAAGTAAAGGTGTCCCACAACCTATGTGGTCGTAGGGGAGCGAGGCATCAGAGACCTCAGCTTCTCCAGGGGTCAGCATATTGAAGGTGGCGCTCATCTCCTCTCCCTTGCTGCTTTACCTTTCCTGACCCTAAAGAGGGCAGGTACCCATTTACAGCTGGGGGGGGACTGTACTAAAGCCAAGGCGCGAAAACTGTCACCATCCACTTGGTAACCACGCTTGATGCTGTTTAACTTTGACTTGGGGAAAGCGAGCGCTCTGACCACTGAGCTATCCTGTCCCCCACTATCGAAAACAACGATCTAAATGTCTTCACTGTCATCTGCTCTGGCACAAGAGTATATTTTACTTAGCCTCTACGTTTATTATCATATCGTCACACCATGTCCAAACACAGACTTCATAGATAAACAATACATGATATCTTGGCAATTTCACAAAGTTAATGGCACCATTTTTAGCTTGTGCCAAAAAATGATCTCAGAGAGCTTCTGTTTTCGAACATCAGCACTGAATGGGGTCCGCGAGAAATCCTGGTTTGTGAATTGCCTCAAAATAGTAAATAATTATCAACATTTAATCAGAAATGCAGCTTCATTTATCTGTGTAATTGGTTGTAATGTTTCTCATCTGTAAAATTAATCTTTTTTTAAAAAAACTACAACACCCTCATAATAATGGTGCTATTTTAATATTGAATCTTTGTCCCAAGTGCACTGACAACATGAGCAATGCCATTTTTCCAGCTGTCCGCTGTTTTCTCAGCATTTCCTGCGCGGAAAGAGAAAGGTTTGTGGGAGGACTCAGCAAGAGGGAAATGATGCAATCCATGGAGGAATCCCTTTAAAGCAAAGATTTCAATGTTGTGGAGTGTTTGGCCTCCACTTCAAGACACCGGGTGGGATGCTGAAGGTGCAGTTCCATTATCATCTGGCAGAAAACAAAACATGAGTCACATTGATTTTGTTGGATTGGTTTGTGGTGTGCCTTTGCTTGTGTGTGTGTGTGTGTGTGTGTGTGTGTGTGTGTGTGTGTGTGTGTGTGTGTGTGTGTGTGTGTGTGTGTGTGTGTGTGTGTGTGTGTGTGTGTGTTCTCTCTCTCTTTCTCTCTCTCTCTCTCTCTCTCTCTCTCTCTCCTCTCTCTCTCTCTCTCTCTCTCTCTCTCTCTCTCTCTCTCTCTCTCTCTCTCTCTCTCTCTCTCTCTCTCTCTCTCTCTCTCTCTCTCTCTCTCCTCCAGTATTATATCATTTTCTTAGTGTCTGCCATTTTGTGGTATTCCTAGCATCTGTCCTTATTTTCAATAATATCAGTTCAATATTGAAACAAAAAATCAGTTCAATATTGTTTTTATCTCAAGCCTCATCATTCCAAAAGCCTGTAACCTGTCATGCACTTTGCTACTTGTTAAACTTTCCCCCCTGCTATCAGTCATACAGACTAACACATTGACTTTGTGGAAGGACATAAGCGAACACTAAACTAAAATCATACACAACACCAGGCATCTTTTGCCACGGTAAGTTAACAGAAGAGAAGACGACCATTTTGACAGACTATTGCTGTCACAACCATTTTGACTGACTATTGCTGTCACAACCATTTTGACTGACTATTGCTGTCACAACCATTTTGACTAACTATTGCTGTCACGACCATTTTGACAGACTATTGCTGTCACAACCATTTGACTGACTAAAGCTGTCACGACCATTTTGACAGACTATTGCTGTCACGACCATTTTGACAGACTATTGCTGTCACAACCATTTTGACTGACTATTGCTGTCACGTCCATTTTGACTGACTATTGCTGTCACGACCATTTTGACTGACTATTGCTGTCACGACCATTTTGACTGACTATTGCTGTCACGACCATTTTGACTGACTATTGCTGTCACCTCTCTCAGCCACAGTTTCCCTCCTGCCTACATTCTTGACATCGAGGCTAAAAGATTCCACAGATTGATCAAACTGACTAAAGCAGGTTCTAGGTCCTCAGACATCCAGCGTAAGGATGCGGGCCTTGGTACGGTCACCCCCTGTCTGATTTATCCTGTCACTGGGAAGTGAGTCAGCCTTTCTTGCTGCATTGCTTTCACTCCTGCTGATTTTCGGGTCGGGTTTTATTGTCTGATCTTACTTTGTCAGTCATTTAGGAAACTTCTGATCACTTTTCCATGGAGCGGGGCTGGGTATTCTACTTCCAACTTGGCTCTTGCGCTATCTTTCCATTCTTTTTGATCTTCTCCATTCCTGCCTGCAGCTCTCTCTACAAAATAAAGCAACAAGAAAAGCAAAGCAAGCAAATCAAAACAAAACCCCTGCTTTTCCTCAGGCTTTTTCGTTTGAGTTAAAGGACAGTGAAAAAATCTAAACCGCGAATCCCCACCTGATCTTCCGACAGCCAGCTTGGCCAGAGATTGCAGTTTATGGTGAGCTCTCTAAAGATAAAGGCAATAGCAGGACGTCAAATGTTCAGGTGGAATTAAGGAGATGCACAGAACTTCAATCCCAGAGCTGGGGCTGACTTAGCAAAAGTTGCAGGGGCAGCCTTGGCCTGCATACAACAGCTGAACTGCTGTCTGGGGACCAGTGGCCAGGGCTTTGCCGTCCCTGGGGTTTAAGTCCACAGCACCGTTAGAGGGGATTGAGAAAGCAGTTTGCAGGCAGGAGCCTAGAAATAGGTGGATCCTTTGCAAAATTTGGAAGGTTCTTTATTTTTCATTCATTTACGATATATCCTTGCCTGAAGGAATGGAGCAGTGTTTAGTAGAACCTGGGCCTTTTCAGAGAGCTTGGCGTTGTTGTTGTTGTTGTTGTTGTTGTTGTTGTTGCTGCTGTTGTTGTTGTTGTTATTGTTGCTGTTGTTGTTGTCGTTGCTGCTGCTGCTGTTGTTGTCTTCAATTTTACATCTGTTCACTCTCAGTGATATTAGACAAGGAAAGTGGAAAGTATAGGAGAACTGGAAGGAAGGGAATGGAAAGGGTGGAGAGAGAGAGGACTGAAGAGATAGCACGTGTGTTGGTGACGGGCCTCGTAATCCCTCAAGTGTTGGTTTGTCAAACACCTCATTCTATGTTGTGTTAGTTGATTTGCAGGGTCTTTTTTCTGTAGAGAGTTTGCATGTGGTGTTTTTTGTGAAGTTTTGTGCACCGGTTGACTTCTTGAGACCTCTTCCTTTCTGTCATTCTCCTCCATGCCTGTGCGGTGTCTGACTGGCGGAGCGTTGTGTTAGAGAGACCATGTTCCCTGCAGAGGCCAGACAGAGCGTGAGGCGTTTTGCTGGTTGATTTTAATCTGTTTAGTGCCACATGATACATAGCAACATACGCATGCATGTTGCAGGCAGACAGAAAGTAGCCAGACATGTAGATGGATAGATGGGAGAGAGAGAGAAAGTGAGGGGGAGAGAGGGGAGGAGTGAGGGGGGGGAAGGAGGAGGGGAGGAGAGAGAGAGAGAGAGAGAGAGGAGAGGAGAGGAGAGAGAGAGAGAGAGAAGAAGAGCAGACAGAAGACAGACAGAAAGACAGAAGAAGAGAGAAGAAGAGAGAGAAGAGAGAGAGAGAGAGAGAGAGAGAGAGAGAGAGAGAGAGAGAGAGAGGAGAGAGAGAAGAGAGAGAGAGAGAGAGAGGAAGAGAGAGAGAGAGAGAGAGAGAGAGAGAGATGAATTACAGCTTAGTAATGTCCTCTAATTCTTAAACCGTGTACATGTATTTCACTTTCAGAGCCAGGTTTAAGATCTCACCATTTTCTGTCTGCATACGCTTTCAATATCTGCCGGTGCTTTGGAAGTAGACACATCACATGGGAACAAGCCTCTCTACCCTAGCCTTGGTATGAACGTCTATGTTGGCCCTGCCATATTCTGCTGTAAAAGCAGCCATGGTTAATCTTCAGGGAAGTTTTCAGTCAGTTTTTCCTAATCTATCCAGAGTTTTATGGCATGTAGGCTTCTTTGCCAGAGTGGAAGAGGAGTGAGAAGATGAATTTTCGGGATTTCAGACTAAGGCATCACTTTTTTCCCAAAGCATATGCACGCTAAAACGAGACCCGCAGACTAACACAGTTTTACCTTAAGCCTAACCTTTCTAAAGCTTGGTAGATGTAGTTTTTGTAAGATTTGGCTACATATATATATACAGTGATTTTAATCTGAAAGCTCACGGAGCCCTATACCCTAAGCCTGTGATCTCTGAGGTGGAATTACAAATATGCAGAGAACGGCAATCCCAGAGCTGGGGCTGGCTTAAGAACGTTCCAGCAGCAGCCTTGGCCTCCATACAACAGCTGAACTGCTGTCTGGGGACCAGTGGCCAGGGCTTTGCCTGTCTGTGGGGTCTGTGGTTTAAGAGTCCACATGCGCTGTCAGGGGAGATTGAGAAAGCAGTTAACAGGGAGGAGACCCGAAATAGAGTGGCAGTGCAGATTCACAGTCCGAGAGTTGTTCCCTTGTTTATTGTCTTCTCTTCCTTGAAAGGCAAGGATGGTCTCCCCTGATTCAGGATTTCTTCAGATGGCTTGAACTTTCAGAGCGGGTTTTATATATC
>CM060321.1:25205494-25237994 GCA_030674155.1 Stramonita haemastoma
GAGAGAGAGAGAGAGAGGAGAGAAGAGAAAGAGAGGAAGAAGAGAGGAGGAGAGAGAGAGAGAGAAAGAAAGAGAGAGAGAAGAGAGACGAGAGAGAGAGAGAGAGAAGAGAGAGAGAAGAGAGGACGAGAGAAGAGACAGACAGACAGACAGACAGACAGACAGACGGAGACAGACAGACAGAGCAGACAGACAGACAGCGACGACAGACAGAGGAGACAGCGAGACATCAGAGAGAGATGGGGGGGGGGGGGATTAATGCACCAGCTTTATTGTAGTTTGGATTAAATTGACGCTTTGTGATATTATTTTGTCTGTGTATTTATTTACTTCTCTATTTATTTGTCTATTTATTCATCTTTTTATTTTGTTTATGGAGTTTCTATTCTAAACGTTAAAAAGAAGCCATGTGTTGCTCGATTTTTCTTTGGGCGTTTTTTTTTAAGTGTCACTGGTGAAAATTCTGGAGAACGCTATTGTCTGTTTATTTTATTTTATTTATTTATTTATTCTTTTATATATTTATTCTTTTATATCGAGGATAACAGAATAAGCAATCATATGCTTTTTTTCATCGGTCCCCGTGTGTATGCAGTTTGTAAATCATGTCATCTGTTCCACGGCACACGATGCCTACTCTTACGAAAAGCGGAACAGATTTACTGTCGTGCGCAAGATGTTCTGCGTGCGTTCCACACGGTGCCTCGGTTTAAAGTCTCATCCGAAGGACTGTCTGTCTATTTATGTGTGTTTGTATGTCTGTGGACGTAGTTCTGAGCGCGTGTTTTTTTTTCGGGGGTTTGTTTTCTATCATTATTTGATTTTTTTTCCCGAGGATATTGGAATAAGTACTCATGTACTTTTGCAATTTTGTCATCTGTTCTGTGTGTGTTGTTTGTGTGTGGTGTGTGGTGTGTGTGTGTGTGTGTGTGTGTGTGTGTGTGGTGTGCTGTGTGTGTGTGTGTTGTGTGTGTGTTGTGTGTTGGGTGTGTGTGTGTGTGTGTGTGTGTCTGGGACAGAGAGAGACAGAGAGACAGACAGATGAGAGAGATTGAAGGTGTGGGTGTAAGTATATGTATACCCCCGCATAAAACTGCGATATACGATTATATTTATCTATCTATTTATCTATCCCTTAGTCTGGCGACCGTGGGGGCACCCCTGAAGACTCGACAACCAGTTCCCTCCATTCCTCTCTCTGTTCTGCCTTTCTCAAACTTTTGTTGAGTTCTAGGCCTGTCCATTCGCTGATGTTGTCCTCCCATCTCTTCCTTGGTCTGCCTCTTTTTCTTCCTCCATGAACAGTGCCTTGCAGTATTGTTTTTGCAAGTCCGTTTGATTTTGTGACATGCCCGTACCATTTCAGTTTATGCTTCTTTACAATTTATAGGTTTTCGTAAGGACCAATGGTTTGCTGGATTCTGTTATGCACGTCTTCGTTGCTTATGTGGTCTAGTAAGAGATGCCAAGGAGTCTCCAAAACATCTCATCTCTACGGCCTGTACTCTTCTCTCCAAATCAGCAGTCAGGGTCCACGATTCACAGGCATACAGGAATATGGATATGACAAGGGAGCGCATTAGTCCGATCTTGGAGTTGAGTGAAATATTTTTATCTTTCCAGATGGTGTTCAGTTTTGACAGTGCTATAATTGTCTGTGCAATCCTGCATACTACCTCTGGCTTGGACCCTTTGTCTGATACAACGGCTCCCAAGTACTTGAAGCATTCAACCGTTTCCAGCTTTTGGTTATTGACCCTGATGTCAGTACCGATGCCTTGGCGTTATTGGTCATCAGTTTGGTTTTCTCTGCACTGATTTCCATGCTGTATGATTTAGAGGCCTTGTTCAGGTGTTCTGTTAGCCTATTCAAACTCTTACAGAACTTTAACAGAATTAGATGAAGTTGACGACTCTTTTTTATTTATTTTTTTACTCTCTTAGCCAGCGTGCAATGAGATGAATCTCCCTTGAGCTAGACCAGTAAAGCAAATGAACAACTTTATAAACAGCAATAAAATGATGCCAGCCGTAAAAGTGTATGATGCAGAATCAAGTTAATGTCTCCTGATAACAGGGGCTAGACGAGGGCAGTCTAGTGGTTAGAACGTTACTCGTGACCTAACGGTAACTGGGGACACGGGTTTGTGTCTCCTTTTGGGGAGTTGTCAGTTTGGTAGGATTTTTCCCAGGAACGGAACTTTGATACTGACTGCTGCATCCAAGCCCTTTAGATGAGACAATAAACTGACATGCCGCGTGTCAGCATATGCATGAGAACATCTTGTGGGTGTAAGTGTATAAATGCATAAATGAAAACATCTAGCCCACACGTAATTTTGTTTTTTTTAAACCAATCCACCTTTCGCATCAGAGTAAGCCAGCTACTGGTGGGAACATAGAAGAAAACAGGTATACCTAGCCTAGCATGCATCTGACTACATAGAGAGGTATTGGATCCTGACCTCAAGGTTCACCTTGCCAACGACAGTGCACACTACCTGATAATTTTCAGCCCAACAACTCCTGGAGGAGTTAAAGGAGAAGTCAAGCCAGGTTGATTCATGAAAGAAATCATTCCTTGCTGTAGTTGCCATGACAAACCTTCCTATATTTATTTATTTATTCTTTTATATCAAGGATAATGGAATAAGCAATCATGTGCTTTTTTTCATCCATCCCCCATGTGTACGCAGTTTTGTAAACATTGTCATCTGTTCCCACCGGCACACAATGGCCTACTAATGTAAAACGCTAATGTAAAAGCGGAACAGGATTTCACGTGTGTGCAAGATGTTCTGCGTGCGTTCACACACGGGGCCTCGGTTTACAGTCTCATCCGAAAGACTTTTGGGGAGAGTAGAGTCAGCACTGAAGTTAACTCCAGGGGAAAGATTCCCTCCAACGGGAATTGAACTCGGGTTGTCAAATTGCGAGCGCAATGTTCTGACCATTGTGCTATCCCGTCCCATAGAAAGATGTAGAAGTTGCTCTGCCTCCTCGTTCCAGTGTAGGAATCACCTGTAAACAGAAATGTCATGTGGCTGGCACCGTCGTCGGAATTAGAAAGATTAATTAAGTGCCCCACAAAACGCGCAGTCCTCATGCTTAAAGGGAAATAATTTCTTCAGCTGGGAATTAAACGGGCGTTTGTAGAGGTTGCTTCCCTTTACATAGGTCAACTGGAAAAGCGCGCAGTGTGCGAGCGAGTGAGAGAGAAAAAGAGAAAGTTGAAGAGTATTTCGTTTTTTATCTTGTTTCAGAAACCAAGTTGGATGTCATATCAGTCAACTTCACTGTATCCTCTACAAACATTCAGATTTTTTTTTTTTTTGCCCACTTAAGCGTATGACATGTAAAACTACACACACACACTCGGGGGGGGGGGGGGGGGGGACAAGACAGCATGGTGGTTAGAGTGATGCACTCGTGATCTGCTGTCCTGGGTTCAAATCTCGGTTTTAAGAGGATTTTTCCTCTTGAGTTAACATCCATGCTGACTCCACTCCCCCAAAAAGTCCTTCGGATGAGACTATGAATCAAGGTCCAGTGTGCAAGCACATGCAGCGCATCTTGTGCGTATGTTAAAATCCATTCCGCTTTTCGGAAAAGTAAGCCATTATATGCCAGTGGGTACTGATGACAAGATTTACAAAACTGCATACATATGGGGACTGTATGTGAAGAAGCACATGAGTGCTTATTCCATCACCCTCAAAATAAAAGAATTAAACACACACACACACACACACACACACACACACACACACACACACAACACACACACCACCACCAAACTCTACAACACAACACATATACACAGACATACATACACACCTTCTCATCGCTGACTTACTCTATATCCCTTTTTTTTTACCAAGTTTGTGGGGGGTTTTCTTTGTGGGAGAACATAATCAATACCAACTTCAATAAAATCTTTAGAAAAAAACTTCGTTCATATTTTCAGTCAATTCATGCTGTTCTCAATTTTTCTGTTTATGATCCTTATGATCCAAGCTTTTATCAGTTATACTCAAATAATGTCATCATCATGAGTGTCATTAAAATGTTAATTTGTGTTATCCAGGATATGATAGATATAACTGAATTTGAAGTTGTTTTGGTGATAACTTTTCTTTGTCCCGTTCCTTGGCTAGAGCTCCAAGGTTCACCACTGGTGAGATTTATTTTGCACATACAGCTGTTTTTGCCCATCGTTAACATAGCCACATTCCAACTGTGGGATGGTCCGGTCATCTGATTTCTTGTGTGGTTAAGCACCCATCTTAGGATCTGCCAACAACGGAGTGCATAATTATATGACTGAGACAAAGAGATTGTTCACAGAATTTTTTCTCAGAGTTGATCATCGGTATTTGTGACTCTCCTCTCCTGAACCCTTTGCATGAAAGTATAAACCAATGCTCCATGGGTGAACATATGCAGAACATATTGCGCTCGTGTGAACATTCCACCTGCCTTTGACAGAAAAGTGGACTGGCTGTGGCCGGTAGCATGGATGACACATACATACCCAGCATGCATCCCGTTTCTGGGAGAGGGACGGCCACTGCCAAATTCCTCGTGCACATGACACACAGCCTGAAAAATGAAGTGCAGGGCTCTTAGTGACACTTCAAGGAATGGAAGGAAACGTCTGTCAGTGTGGGACTTGTCTGCGATGTACAGTCATCAGCTTGCACAGATAATGATTTGACAAAGGGAAGAAGCAAGGTAAAGATTCAACCCAGTGTGTGTTGCCCTTTCTGAACTTACTTGCATTTGTTTCATGTCTGTATGCTTTAATAATGTACATGTCTGTATGCATAAATATATATACATATAGATATACATATATATATAAAAGATATATATAGAGAGAGATCTGTGTGTGTGTGTGTGTGGTGTGTGTGTGTGTGTGTGTGTGTGTGTGTGTGTGTGTGTGTGCATGTGTGTGTGTGTGCATGTGTGTGTGTCTGTGTCTGTGTGTGTCTGTGTCTGTGTGTGTCTGTGTGTGCACATGTGTATACTTGCATGATTATAATTATGTCCATTTTCTGGTGAAGTTTTACCTTTATGTCAGTTTGTGTGCACATACATTTTGTACTTTGGTACTGAAAAACATTTTGGGACATTAAAAAAACATCAAACCATCTCATTTCCCAGTATCAGTATCCTGTATGTTGAATCACTATTGCTGCAGATGTCCCAGTGACCAGCCTGTGGAAGAACCAAGCAGTCCTGAAAAGCAGATCCCCCGGCACACAGCCAGACAGAAATGTGAGCACCAAACAAAAATCATCAGTCTCATCCAACACACACACACACACCACCACCACCACACCACACCACAGCACTAACACACACACACACACACACACACACACACACACACACACACACACACACACAACATTGCACATGCACACACACACATCAAAACATCAAAACACACACATCTCATAAACAACACACACACACCTCATAACACATACACACACACACACACACACACACACACACACACACACACACACACACACACACACACACACACACACCAGGTTGTCCATCAATATAATTTAATAATACAAATCAAATCCACTGCTGCCTTAATGGCTGGAGATCATGCTGCACTGGCTTAAACACCTGATGGCAACTGTTCCTTCACACACACAAACCTACCTACCTACAATCTTCTGCTGCATGGCAACTGTGCTGTTCCCTAGTCTCACGATGTTAATTGAAAGCATGAACATGCAAAGGTTAGTACAGTTGGGATCTGTATGACATTTTCCATAGCAGGCGCTGTTATGATCTGCTGTACAGCAAACCTGCTTCTTGTGTTGATGAAGACACAGGATGTGGTTCTTCCCCCTGGGTTCCTATTTCCCTGAGCTCCCAACATACAGTGCAGCCTATGAGCATTGTTCAAAATATCAAAGAGTATAATGCTACCTTTCCAGTCATTTTTTTCCCCGAAAAACGTGAGAAAGATCTTCCCAAGTGGAACCTACTCTCTGTAAAAATGTCATTGAAATTCTGAGCTTTCCCCTGGTCCCTTCCCATTGCCCCAATGTATGGTGAGCGAAGGAATGAACTCACCCATACTAAGATCCATAGCGGTCATTAAAATCGATGTTTGTACCTTTTGAGCCTGACAAGAATGTTCTTGATGTGACCTTAGTCATCCTGAGTGAATGAGAGAGTATCTTCCAGTCATCAGTACAGTACAGTACAGTGCAGAGATCTCCACAAACAGAAACAGAAATCAGTTCTAACTACACTGTGCGCAATGACACCATCTGCAAACTGCCAACCTGTACACTTCAGGCAGGGAGCACAGCACCCGGCCCCACCCTTGTACAGCAAAAGCCTTTCTGGACCATCTGGATAGGATACACCTGTCTTCACAGCTACGAGGTCTGTAGTTCTGATACCTTCAAAAGCCGCCAGCCCTCCCCCACACTCCCATCCTTTCTCCTCCTCCACCATTACCCCCATACTATCACGAGGGGTGGCTGGATGCTAGTCTTCAAGATGAGAGGATTTCAACAAAGTCCTGGCATGAAATATGAATTCAGCACAAATAAAAGAACCATGCACCTGTCATAGGCCACCTGAGACCCCACTGGACTATATGGATGACACGAACCATGCCCAGCATGCACCACGCTGCAATCTGGAGAGGAATAAGCTCCTCCAGGCTCCACTTGCCCCTCCTTGACACAGCCTGGAAAGTTCAGCGCTGCATAATTATCCCCATGACTCCTAGAGAGTAAGGGGAAAAGTCATCATATATCCCATGACTCCTGGAGGAGTAAAGGGAAAAGTCAAGTCAACAGAACCTGCAGCAGCATGAGGGTTGTCCCTGGCAAAGCCCTCTCTCAAGTATATATATCTATATCTATATATATCTAAAAGCCAGAGAAAAACAGACCCGTACACCTGCTGCTGTGCTAAAGCAAAGGCCTGTGCCTTGAGAAAGCAGCCCCAACGTCGTTTTACATTACAATCCAACAGTCTTCTGACATGAACAAGAAAAGCATTACAGTGGGAAATTTGCACCTCTCTTTGTAGCAAATACCACAGGAACAAATATGTCGGGAAAAAAAACAGGATTTTAAAATTTGGGTGTTTTTTTTTTTAAAGTTCATGTCACAACAACCCATGAAAAATGGCAACACATGATTCACAACTCCAATATTGCATTAATTACAAATATTCGGCAGTTTACAGATGGTGGTACATTAGCTCCAAAAACAGGAATAAACATTTTGAAATGAAACTGGAATTCAATTTCTGCATGCATTTCAATCTTCCTTCAGATCACAAAATGGATATCATGTGCAACGAGCAATAACACCAAGCCATCTTTAAATTGGAAGCAACAAAGAAAACATTGTTTGTTTTTTGGTTTCTATCAAAATTGCTACAAGCTTCAAAGTTTCCAAATAAAACCTAGAGCCACAGCTTGCTGCAACAAATAACAGTCATATTGTCCCAACAGAATTAACAGTAATATTTTTTGCAACAAAATAACCATTGTATTATCTGCAGACAACAGAATAACATCTAGTGGTAACTGACCATTATATACAGCCCAAAAGGATACAAAGCAGGCATTGTACCACCTTTCTTTTTTTGATTCGCCATGACCATCAGTATCATTATCACTACATCGCTTATTTTACCAGCCAACATGACTATCTGAAAGCAAACAGTGGAGTTACAGTGCCACAATGCTCTAAATGACCACAGAAAACAAACTATACTTATTTGTCAACACCGTTGTGGAAAATGGGGGATGAGCAGAAGAACGAGGCAATGGGAGTTGGGCTGCTGGGGTTATACCAGGTCATAAGATTATTCAATTTAAAGATTTTTTCAAAATGACCAAAGTGCCACTATTAAAAAGAATGGTTACAAATGGAGGCAATGAAAAAAGGTTGACATATCAATGCTCAACACACGGAGAAATATAAGAAGCACATCAAAGAGTCCCAAAATGGTCCACCACACTGATATTTTTGTCCCTTAAAACATTCAATATGCACCAATGTTTTTCGACAGCACACATTTCAGGAAAATACTGAGGACACCACCACATCTATGCATCCCTGACGTCAGACTTTACATTCAAACCCCAACTTGCCATTCAAAACCAAAGACTTGAAAAGAATCAGAACTCAGTTTCTGGGCTGTGTACAAGCATTTTTGCAAATAAACAGGCAAAATATCTATGCCAAATGTATCACAGATAACCAAAAAAAAGAGTTGCCATATGGGGGGGGAAAGGGGAGGGAGGAGAAAAAAAGGCCACCAACATAATTTTTGATACAGAAACCCATTTCCTTCCTGTGTTCTGTGCCCAGAGCAATCACCAGGATTGTACCTTTCCTCTCCACAGGTTGCTGAACCCTGCTGTTTCACAGTGGTCTGAAAACCATCAGCCACATGAAGAAACAGGCAGTCTGTCTCCACTTCTTTCACAGACAGAGCTCACGCCAGATGTACATCACTGCATAGTTCACTTGAAAACTTAATCTTGAGCAATTTTTGCCAAGACATGAATTTCATCTCTGTTTGTCATCTTGGTGACATTTTCTCAAAGTCTCTGTACTTTCTCCCTTTAGTCAATGACTCTCTTTCAATTCTATAACAACAACAAAAAAAACCAACAAATTCAAGCAGAACTTTAAAAAGCAAAAACAGAAAACCCTAGTTGGTCACATTTCTTGTATATGATGGTTATTAACTTATTTACTATTCCCTCAGGGTGGAATGCTACTTTACCAACACCAGCATACACATGTTGTGCTGTTTCTGTCATCCTTGTCTACCGACTGTGGCCTGCTCTTCTTCAGCAGGTGCCAATCAATGTTGCTTGTGTGCAAGATTGTTCATGCATGGCTTCATGCCGGGGCCTTGGCTTACAGTCTTATCCAGAAGACTGGCAGGGGACATGTCCACAGGTGTCTGCTGCACAGGTGCTGGGTGTAGAGGGAGCCTCTGCCAACCTGCCTACCTCCAAAGTTAAAACATCACGACACTCATTTCCATTGGGATAACAAACTTGACATACTGTGGAAGTTACATCCCTTTTGTGTGAATATCTGCAGACTCGAATGACTAGAAATGTAAGTTCAACAGTCAACTTTACAAAACAGACTGAATCCCCAAAACATGACCAACCTTGAATAAGCTTGTTGCAGTTCATATGCCTGTAAAAGGGAAATGCAAGTCCAGGAAACGAATCCTCATGTAAAAACAAAAAGTACATTTCACTCCAATGTCCATATTCCCTAGCACGCAAGGATTTCTTGTTTTCTCTCATCCTAGTCTGACTGTTCAGCTTTCACACTTGTATACACAGTCTGTCACCGAAAAACAGTCCGTCGTCAGTCAGTCAGTCTGAAGAGGGGGAATTGACAATGACAGTCACCTCAGGCTGGGGCGCCTTCCCTGCCCCTGCCAGGTGCAGGTCCTGTGGAATGTGTGTGTCAGCGAGGGAGGGCCCCTCCAGGAAAACATCGTCGCTCTTGTCCCTGGCCTCCTTGCGGCCGTTCTCCACCACGTCGATGTTGTAGGACACCCCCCGCGCTGTCTCCAGAATGACGCTGCTCCGCATGGCCGGCTGCAGGTCACACAGGTCCGTGGCGCTGGGGTCGGAGGTGGCCGAGATGCTGTGGTGACTGTTCATGGCCGCCACGATCAGGTCGGCGTTATCCACCGACTTGGACAGGATGTCTTTGCTGGGAGATCCGGGACTGGAATTGGAGCCGTTCACCCCTGACCCCGTGCTGGATCTGGAACGGGGATTCTTGGATTTGTCCAGGGAGAAGGTGGCGGAGCGGCAGCGTATTCTGCGGTCAAACTCCTCCTCCCCTCCCGACGTCTTGCGCTGTCGCCTGGCCACTGCCCCAGGGCTGTGGGAGCCGCTCTCCGCCCCCTGGGACATGTTGCTCAGGCTGCGGCGTACAGGGCTGGGGGAGGCGTGGCTGTGGTCCTCGCCGCGCCCTGGGGAGGTGGACAGCTGGCGACTGCCCAGGCTCTCCGTGGACCCCGTGAGGTCAGCTGACTGCGACATGCGCCACACCACCTGCTCGTAGTCCATCGACAGCCGCTTGTTGGCCCGCGACTCCCGGTCATATTTCCTCATCAGCACCTGGCACTTCTCGTGCAGTTGTCTGTCATAACAAACATGACATTCGTTCATTTATTTAAAGACAGAGAGAATTGATGTAGTAGGCCAACATGGCCAGGTATTGGGAATGGGGCTTTTGTGTTTGAACCGTGAAATTAGGTGAGTGATATGATAATGCGTGGAAGGCTTGTTCACCTATACATCCATCAAGTACGGAAAACGTTTGTTACTTTCATTCTGAGGGAGAAGATGCCACTCTTCTTTGACTGTACCCTTTCACATGAACGAACATCAGCCTTTCCTCAATATAAAAAAAATGTCTCTGTATGTGACCACTGTACAGGACTGGAGCATCAGCCAATTCACTTTCACCTTCTGTCTTTCATTCATTTGCTTATTCCTGAAAGAAAGAAGTGTGGAAAATTACAGTGGAATATTGTTAAAGTTCACATAATAATAACCTAGATACCAACAGCAGGAAAAACCATCTCCCTTCTGTTTAAAACAACTTATGAAAAACTTCCTTCTGTCACAGAGCATGTCTCACGCTTGCTAAAATAATGAATCTTTTTTAGTACACTTCTTTTTAAACAAAACACTAGGTGATCACAAATATCTGTTCACAAATGACACCTGCAGAAGAGTCTGCATGCTCCCCACCCACTTCCCTGAAGTATAAATTTATACATCTGAGAAAGCATACAACTAGACTTTGCACATTGTGCACATTTCACACAGACACACACACACAGACACACACACACACCACACACACACACCACACACACACACAAACATACACATACACATACACATACACACACACACACACACACACACACACACACACACACACATACAGCCAGCAAACACACAAACAACAAAACAAGAGAGGAAAGCAAAGGAGGAGGCAGAGGAGGCGTACTTCTCGTGGTCTGTCTTGATGTTGATGATGGCCTGCAGGTTCTCCACCTTCTGCTGTAGGGACACCACCTTCTCCTGGGCCACCGGCAGTTCTTCCAGCTGAAAACACCACTAGTATTAACGCGCGCTAATATTCCCTTCAAAAATATATTATAAAAAAGTATATATACATACATACATACATACATACATACATACATACATACATACATACATACATACATACATACATATATATATATATATATATATATATATATACATATATATATATATATATATATATATATATATATATATATATAATATATATATATATATATATATACTTTTTTAGCCATCCCACCCTTTACAATTTTCTGTATCTGTCTCTCTCTTCCTTTCCTTCTTTATCTTATTAATATTTCAACAGATAATATTATTATTATATTTTTATCATAAGGGGGGTTGGTTTTTTATGTATAAGTGTGTATTGATTTATGTTTTAATTTTTATCTATCTATTTTATCCTTAGTTTTTTTAATATATTTTTTAAAATATTCCTTCCCCTCACCCTCACCCTCCCCATTCGGTATCACTGTATGTGGAAGGACGAAAACTTGAAGACTACTACTACTACTGATGGATCCTCTACACCACTGAAAACACCACTGCCATGTGTCACTCTATGTACAATACTGATGGATCTTCTACACCACTGAAAACACCACTACCATGTGTCACTATGTACAATACTGATGGATCTTCTACACCCCTGAAAACACCACTGCCATGTGTCACTCTATGTACAATACTGATGGATCTTCTACACCACTGAAAACACCACTGCCATGTGTCACTGTATGTACTGATGGACCTTCTACACCACTGAAAACACCACTACCATGTGTCACTGTATGTACTGATGGACCTTCTACACCACTGAAAACACCACTGCCATGTGTCACTATATGTACTGATGGATCTTCTACACCACTGAAAACACCACTGCCATGTGTCACTGTATGTACTGATGGACCTTCTACACCACTGAAAACACCACTACCATGTGTCACTATATGTACTGATGGATCTTCTACACCACTGAAAACACCACTGCCATGTGTCACTGTATGTACTGATGGATCTTCTACACCACTGAAAACACCACTACCGTGTGTCACTATATGTACTGATGGATCTTCTACACCACTGAAAACACCACTGCCATGTGTCACTATATGTACTGATGGATCTTCTACACCACTGAAAACACCACTGCCATGTGTCACTATGTACATATATCAACAGCCATCTCCATTTCAACAGTCTCCTCCCCCCGTTCCAGTCTGCCTACCGCATCAACCACAGCACCGAAACCACCCTAGTGCACACCTTAAACTCGCTTCTACATGCTTCTGACTCTGGGAAAATCTCCCTCCTCACTCTTCTCGACTTATCTGCAGCATTTGACACTATAGACCATTCAATTCTTCTCTCCCGTCTCCAAAACACTTTCGGTATTAAAGGCACTGCCCTCACCTGGTCTAGTTCGTACCTGACAAACCGATTCCAAACTGTGGCAGTAAACAAGATTCATTCCACACCAACCAAACTAGAATGCGGAGTCCCTCAAGGATCTGTTCTAGGCCCTGTTCTCTTTACTCTCTATACTGCTCCCCTGTCACATGTTATTAACCGTCATCAGATCAACCATCACTTTTATGCAGACGACTCTCAGATTCTAAGCAGTGATACACCTGAAAACCTGCCTTCTCTCTTGACAAATATGTCATACTGCCTTCAAGATATCCAAAACTGGATGATACAGAACAAATTACAATTAAACGCAGATAAAACCGAATCCATGCTTGTAGGGACCAAACACAAACTGTCTTTTATCACAACAACTTCAATAGAATTCGGCAATACGTCAGTCCCTCTATCCAGTGCCGTAAAGTATCTAGGAGTCGTTATTGACAACACACTCTCCATGCAAAAATTCATCACCCAGACCTGTCAGTCATGCTACTATCAACTATGGCGTATTAGTGCAATTCGAAAGTACCTGTCCACTGATGCAACATCCAAACTAGTCACTTCTCTTATTCTTTCACGTCTGGACTATTGCAATTCTCTTTTGGCTGGTCTGCCAGCATCATCTATCCACTCTCTCCAACGCATACAAAACTCTGCAGCTCGACTGGTCCTCAGAAAGAAAAAATCTGAACACATTACTCCTCTCTTGCAATCTCTCCACTGGCTGCCTGTGCCACAGAGAGTTAACTACAAGATCAGTATTCTCTGTTATAAATGTCTCCACAAAACAGCACCCTCCTACCTCTGTGAATGTCCTCACGTGTACACACCTTCTCGTTCCCTCCGCTCGGCTGCAGATACCTTATCCCTAAAAATTCCGAGATACAACCTATCTACCGTTGGCCGCCGCTCTTTCTCTATTTCTGGTCCATCAATCTGGAATGACCTCCCTCTATCCCTTCGGCAAAAGCCTACATATGACACTTTTAAATCCAACCTCAAGACACACTTGTTTCAAACCTAAGATTTTTGTCTTCTGTTTTCATCTCCTATTTGTCCCTGCCTTCAACATTTGAAATTCCATTCACCCTGTCAAAATGTATAACCTCTATAATGTGTGTGTGTGTGTGTGTGTGTGTGTGTGTGTGTGTGTGTGTGTGTGTGTGTGTGTGTGTGTTGTGTGTGTGTGTGTGCGCGTGCGCGCGCGCGCGTGTGTGTGCTTTCGAATTTGCTAGAATTATTTATTGTCATTGATTGTTTGTTGTGAGGGTCGAGTGCAAGCGCTTTGATTTGTTTTTACAAGATATAGCGCTATATAAATTCCATGTATTATTATTATTATTATTATTATTATTATTATTATTATTATTATTATTATTATTATGTACAATACTGATGGATCTTCTACACCACTGAAAACACCACTACCATGTGTCACTATGTGTACAATACTGATGGATCTTCTACACCACTGAAAACACCACTACCATGTGTCACTATGTGTACAATACTGATGGATCTTCTACACCACTGAAAACACCACTACCATGTGTCACTATGTGTACAATACTGATGGATCTTCTACACCACTGAAAACACCACTACCATGTGTCACTCTATGTACAATACTGATGGATCTTCTACACCACTGAAAACACCACTGCCATGTGTCACTCTATGTACTGATGGACCTTCTACACCACTGAAAACACCACTACAATGTGTCACTGTATGTACTGATGGATCTTCTACACCACTGAAAACACCACTACCATGTGTCACTCTATGTACAATACTGATGGATCTTCTACACCACTGAAAACACCACTGCCATGTGTCACTCTATGTACAATACTGATGGATCTTCTACACCACTGAAAACACCACTACCATGTGTCACTATGTACAATACTGATGGATCTTCTACACCACTGAAAACACCACTACCATGTGTCACTATGTGTACAATACTGATGGTTCTTCTACACCACTGAAAACACCATTACCGTGTGACACCATAATTATGTGTGTGCACGGGAGTATAATATGTCACAAAAAATGTGTCTTAAGTGCCCGCATATGTGTGTTTGTGGCAGAGTGTACATACTAGAGCATATGCACACACACACACACACACACACACACACACACACACACACACACACACACACACACACCCATACTCACACACACACCCATACTCACACACACACACACACACACACACACACACACACACACACACACACACACACACACACAACACACACACCATTCCTGATAAAGAAAACTAAAAGGCCAAGGCCCCTACGTTTTTCTCCAGGTCCATGTTGTGGCGGCGTAGCTTCTGGATCTCCTCGGTCTTCATGTCAATCACCATCTTCAGGCTCTCGATCTCCTTGGGCAGGTGCATGTAGGGGGCAAGGGCCAACTGCACACCACATCACACACACATAACACCCCATCACACCACATCACACACACAATCACACTCCACATCACATGCACCCCATTACACACACCACATCACATGCACCCCATTACACACACCACATCACATGCACCCCATTACACACACATCACATGCACCCCATTACACACACCGCACCACATGCACCCCATTACACACACCGCATCACACGCACCCCATTACAAACACCACATCACATGCACCCCATTACACACCACATCACATGCACCCCATTACACACACATCACATGCACCCCATTACACACACCACATCACATGCACCCCATTACACACACACCACATCACATGCACCCCATTACACCACACACACATCACTCCCCATCACACACACCCCATCACACCCCACCACACACACCACATCATACCCCATCTCACACACCCCATCTCACACACCCCATTACACATCACACCCCATTACACATCACACCCCACCACACATCACACCCCATCACACCACACCCCATCACACACACACCACATCACACCCCATCACATCAAACCCCATCACACACACACCACATCACACCCCACCCCACATTACACACACCACATTGCACAGACCACATCACACACCAAACCAAACCACATTACACACACATCATATCACATTATACACACATCACACACACATTACATCAAATCACACGCACCACATTACACCAAATCACACAGGTTTCTTCACTGATTTGGGTGAATTCTGCCATTGTACACAGCAAAGGGCAGTCATGTACCAGCTTACTGAGATATAAGACTGATAACAAATTTGTTTTCCCTGTCTCAATTCTGCAAAACAGAGTAGATAACAATGGCTGTATACCAGCTTCTGCACTGTATGATCTCCTCAACCTTTCTATTTTCAGTACAACTCGTACTTTAAAAATGCATCTTGATCAAGATTCCAACTTTGCTGCACAAAGCCTGCAGTTTCTTCCACGCAGGTTGCTATTTCCAGGTGTGGAAGGTGGGAGATTGGCTAGTGCCTGTCACTGTCCAGGCAGTGGCAGGATGGACTGCATGTTAGGAAAAGTTTGTTTCTATCTGCTTTTGGTTTTGGACAATGACGCAATGAATGTAGACTGTGTTCGTTTACCCCCTTCATCATAATTATCATGTTTTATGTCTTTCACTTGATATTTACAAGTGATTCCACACTATGTGCATGCAAACATGAGTGAACACAGTATGTTTTTTCTATTAAAAAAAATGTTTAAAAAGCTAAACATTTTAATATCACCATCACAAACTGCCTACCATTCCAAAATATTAAGCAGCATATACATGTTAAAGACATCCTCATATCCTACATGTATCACACAAATGCCCACACAAAAGTAAATGACCATGATGAACATACATCCCCCAAACCACAATTAATTCCTCTATCAGATCATTGGCTAATAAGATAATAGATATATGGATTGATGGTCTAGAGATAATACACCAGCCTAGAACGTGAAAAGTCCGGGCCAGAAGTGTGCGGTGGTTTGATCCCAATTAGGGACAGAAACATTTCCCCCATCCATTAGACCATGAGTGGTGGTCTGTGTGCAACTATTTTGGAGAACATGATAATTTGAGGTCCCGTGTGTTACACACAATTATTTAGCGCACATAAAAGAACCCATCGCAACAATATTGTTGTCCCTAGCAAAATTCTGTAGAACACAGGCACTCTGATGAGGAATACAAATAAGCTGTAGACAGGAAAAGGGAAAAAAAAAAAGGGTAGGTGCTGCTCTTGTGCGAAGCGCTCTCCCCGGGTGATCAGCCCAAATTTCATGCAGAGGAATCCCTGTAACTTAAATGGCATTTTAAAAAAAAAAAAAGAATATTGAGTCTTGAATAACATACACCTTAGGCAGACTTTGTCTCCCTCCATTCTACCAGACCTCGTCTGGTAGATCTGAGCGCTTACTATCAAATGTGTGTTATATACCACAGAATTTTTGTTTCCATTCCTCAGCTAGAGCAGTGGGGTTCACTAATAGCGAGATTTTTGCATATGTGGCTGCCCCCCCCCCCCCCCCCCCCCCCCCCCCCCCCCCCCCCCCCGCAGACCATTAAGGTAGCCACATTCCAACTTTGGGGATGTTATTTTATCTGATACAGTGCCCAATTTTCCTAGTGCTGTTTTCCATCTGTGCATAAAGCCTTCAACAAGTGTTGGATTAGGACTTGCACAGCTAGCTGCAACACCCCACCTGCACTTTGACGTCAGCATCTCTCTGCAGCGCCTCCTCGCTGGTCTTGGCACGCATGCGTAGCTCATCACACTCCACACACAGGGACTGCACTTTTTCCTGAAACACAGGCAGTCATTTCTTTATTTTGTTTTATTGGGGAAGGGGTTTGTTTTGTTTCTTGGCTTTTTTCACGGTAATGTGTTCATGTTCCTTCCCTTAAATGATTAACATTGCTCTTTTCCTGTAAGACATTTTTCCTGGAAGATGTAAGTACATTGATGTTTTCTTTTTCTATAGCATACCCATTCAAGTTGTTTTTCTTGCAAAGTAATACATGGTCAGTCAATTGTCTTACATCTGACGTTAGTGATGTT
The DNA here is from genome assembly GCA_030674155.1 of Stramonita haemastoma. NCBI lineage: Eukaryota > Metazoa > Mollusca > Gastropoda > Neogastropoda > Muricidae > Stramonita > Stramonita haemastoma. Next base: position 25,223,132 of record CM060321.1, read on the forward strand.
TTGTTTGTTTGTTTTCCTCCAATGGCTGGAACGAAAATGGATCTTTGATTTTCAAAACAAAATTTGTTACCCCATAACAGGCAAGCTCACGTTTTCCTTAGAAGAAATATCAAAAGAATCACTATAACCCCAGAAAACAGCTATTATTCCAAAACAAAAGGCTGGGAAGGGTATCATTACTCACAATTTTCACTAAAGTCGGTAAAGTAGTTTTTGTAAACCTGCAATGGAATAGTGAAGGCAGTATCTGGACTTCTCCTTCTACACCTTACCAATGATGCCTTGAAACTAAAAATGCGATTTCCTCCTCCTCTCTCCCCTCTCTCTCTCTCTCTCTCCTCTCTCTCTCCTCTCTCTCTCTCTCCCTCCCATCCCTCCTCTCCCTCCTGGTCTCACACACACACACACACACACACACACACACACACACACACACACACACACACACACACACATGCACTGACACTGGCACTGACACTGACACTCACAGAGAGGGTCAGCTTGATCTTTCAAAGCGGCGTGTGATGTCCTCCAGCTTGTTGCGATGCTGGGCGTGTAGCTCTGTACAGCAACAACAACCAAACATGCCACACATTTTTAATGTAACCTTTACTTTGCTCACAGCAACTCTTACTCTGTGAGAGAGTGTGTGTGTGTGTGTGTGTGTGTGTGTGTGTGTGTGTGTGTGTGTGTGTGTGTGTGTGTGTGTGTGTGTGTGTGTGTGGTGTGACAAAAAGTATTGAATGCTTACTCTGTTACCTTGGAAAATAAAAGATCATTCATTGTCCCTCTCTCTTGTCAGTGGCCCCCCCTCCCCCCCTCCGAATTCAAATCAATGCGAACGCACTATTCTGATCCGGCCATAATTGATTCTTACCTTTCATCTTAAAGCGCACATCACTCAACAAGCCACCTCTGTGCACTGATGAAGCCATCATCAATAATTCTCTGTCCTGCTTCAGAAGGCTGACTGAGATCACACAACGCCCACCTTCTATCTTCTACCACATGCCTTTTTTTTCTTTAACAATTTTGGCAAAAGTGCAGATTTTAAACAATGGCTTTTTCTTGATCACCAATCTGAGTGATTTCCTTTCATAAAATGTCCTCTATTGAGTTTACAAAAGATTTTTTTTCCCTCGTATTCCGACAAAAAGTTAAGTACTTGATGACTTAAATATGTGATTTGAGGACTGGAGATTCAATCACCCCCTCCCCTAATCCCAAAAACAAATTCACTGACATCAAAACACGTTTATCACTCGTCTTCAGAACAAGGCTTCATTAAGTTTTTCAGCACAGACATCTTGCACATTGTTTTAAACAAAAAAAAAGAAGTGAATGAATTTCCCTGTACACACACAGTTCACAACTTTCCAACTACATATACTAAACACCATAGAGATAACGACACACTTTCCCAAAACAGATAATCCCAATTCATAAACACACACTACTATCTCTCAGCCAAACACATAGATAACTCTTCAGGACATATAATCATCCCAGTGGGCCTGCGTGAAAGATATCACACTTGACTGATAAGTTGTAGTTCAGGTCATGTCAGCATGATGGCTATGTTACCACACTGACTGATAGTTGTCTGTTTAGACAGCAAGTCTGTGCAACACACCACATGTTAGTGGGGAGTAAGGAGTGTCATGACACTGATATACGTTAGCTACAAGTTCATGATTATCATTTTGGATGACACTAACACATAACTTGATCTCTTTCTACTCAAAAATAAAATGTCCACTTCCCCTATTCAGTGGCTGTCTTTGGTATGTTTAGGTGGCGGTGATTTTTAGGGATTGGTTTAATTAAAGACACATGTCATGTTCAAAACTGCAACGATGAGGTTTTAGTAGAAAAGGGACAAAAATCAATAACAAAATCAACAGGCACTACAAAAAAACCCACTCTTTTCTCTCACTCAAGTGAGTGTACACACACACACACACACACACACACACACACACACACACACACACACACACACACACAGTCTTCAAATAGAAGGTGAAGACCTGGTTGTTCTGAAATTGAAAAACAACAACAGAGTCTTCACCTCTTATTTGAAGATCACGTTTTTTGTGTAGGTCTTGGATTTGCATTCCTTCCCCTCACCACCAACCACCACCACCCTCCACACAACCCAGCAGCAGCGCGCACGCGCCATGCACACACACACACACACACACACACACACACACACACACACACACACACACACACACACACACACACACACACACACACACACACAGGGGGGGACAGGATAGCGTAATGGTCAGAACATTGCGCTGGCAATCTGACGACCCAGGTTCGATTCCCGGTCGAGGGGATTTTTCCCCTGGAGTTAACATCAGTGCGGACTCCACTCTCCCCAAAAGTCTTTCGGATGAGACTGTAAACCGAGGCCCTGTGTATGAACGCACGCAGAACATCTTGCGCACACGTTAAATCCTGTTCCGCTTTTCGTAAGAGTAGGCCGTTGTGTGCCGGTGGGAACAGATGACAATATTTACACAACTGCATACACACAGGGACTGGATGAAAAAAAGCACATGAGTGCTTATTCCAATATCTTCAATACAAAAGAATAAAACAAAAAATAAAATAAAACACACACACACACACACACACACACACACACACACACACACACACACACACACACACGCACACACACACACACACACAGAGTCCTCACCTTCCATCTGAAGGTCATGTTTGTTGCGTAGCTCCTGGATTTCCTCCAGGTGGGCCAGTTTCACCTGGTTGGTGAACATCTGGTGTTCTGCGGTCAGTTCTGTCATCTGCCATTCCACAACAGGTACCTTTAGTTTAGTGCTGCAGCAGTCAGTTCCAGGGTCAAACTGTTCATTATGTGTGTGTGTGTGTGTGTGTGTGTGTGTGTGTGTGTGTGTGTGTGTGTGTGTGTGTGTGTGTGTGTGAGAGACAGAGACAGAGCATGCATGTGAGAGAGATATATATAAATATACATACATATGGATAGATAGATAGATAGATAGATAGATAGATAGATAGATAGATAGATAGATAGATAGATATACAGACAGACAGACAGACAGACAGACAGACAGACAGACAGACAGAGAGAGAGAGAGAGAGAGAGAGAGAGAGAGAGAGAGAGAGAGAGAGAGAGAGAGAGAGAGAGAGAGAAGAGAGAGAGAGAGAGAGAGAGAGAGACACAGAGAAGACAGACACACAGAGAATGAGTGTGTGTGTACGTGCATGTATGCGTGCGTGTGTGTGTATGTTCTGTAGCAGAAAACCATCACTGCTATTAAAAGTACACTATGGTGAGTAACAGACCATGGATAAGGATGAACAAACATCAGTAAGAAATTGCTAACCGGAAGCAAAAATGAAAATATTTTTTCAAGGGAGCAAACCTAGTAACCCACAATCCATGAAATTGTTTGATTATTTCCCTTCCATACTCTTCTCCATTCTGTCTTCCTACATCTGTTGGGTGAACGTGTGCGCAGGGCATGTGTGCATGCTTGCGGGCGTGTGTTGTGTGTGTGCGTGCGTGTTTGCATGTGTGTGCGTGCGTGTGTGCATGTATGTCTGTGTGTGCTTATGCAAGCGTATGTGCATGATCTTATGTGTGTTAATAGGCCTGCATGTTTGTATACTAATGTGTATGTCACAGAAAAATCCTGAAACGCTGGCAAGTTGTTACGTACCTGACGTTTATGAGCCTGCTTTGTGTATTCTGCATGCTTCTCTTGACACGTTTGCACTGCACACAACAAGCCCACAACCATGAAAACCCACTGAAATGTGTTTAAAAAAAGAGAAATGAAGAAAGAGAGAAAGAAAGAGAGAAAGAAAGAAAGAAAGAAAGAAAGAAAAGAAAGAAAGAAAGAAAGAGAAAGAAAAAAAGAAAGAAAAATGAATGAATGAATGAAAGAAGAACTGAGAAAGAAAAGGTGTTGACAAAACACTGCAGCACGCCAGCCGCCATGGCGCAGTGGTTAGCGCCTTGGATTCTGCACTGGAAGGTCACGGGTTCGATTCCCATAAGAGTCATAGGGATTTTTCGGACTCCCGCCGGCTCCTACCCAGAGTGAGTGTGATGTGGGCTCAGTGGGAAGACTGGGACCACACAGTCGAGCTTCATCCACTTTACTGATGTGAATTTGAGAGTGTTGCTCAAATTACCTGACCAACACTGCAGGTGTCTGTATCTCTCGGGCCCAGTTGACGCCGGGATATATTATGATAGTAAGCATAGAGCACAACCCTGTCAAGCAGTCTCAAAGCGGATGCACTTCCTTAGCAGCAGCATTACATCATCCTCATGACCATTGACTATCATGCAATAATAAAAATTGCCTCTGATTCGGTGGCCCCCGTTGCTCTGGTCTCATGGTGACCTCAGATTCGGTTTACCCATACACTGGGGGGGGGGCGGGTCGTTGGAGGGACGTTGTGGTGGTCGCCACCTCGGGTGGGTGTCTCACTCAGTCTGGCTCCATGACTGAGCTAATACTGTCGTTAGTAGAGGGCTTAGTAGGTGGTGTCCTGCGTATGTTAGCTCAGAACAGGCACCACTGAACACCACCAAAGTGATCCAGCAGAAGTCCAGGGCCCGTCTGGCTGGTGGCCTCACGGCGGCCTAATATTGATGGGCTCCCTGTGGACTCCCGACTCCGGAGATGAGACAAAACGAATCTGGGTATTATGGCTGTAGCGGGGAGATTGAAATAAGCTGCGTGGGAGCAACAGGATGGGGATGTCACAGAAGACGAGGCAGCAAAAAATTAAAAAAAATACAAAAAAAAACATAAACAAAAAAACACTGCAGCACAAAAAACAGATCCTCTCCTGATAATAAACTACCATCAAAGGAATTTCCATATCTTTTAACTGCATAATTATATGCACTTGTTCCATTCCCAAAAGGGTTAAGTTCAGATGAAGATGCCCCTAATTACAACCTTTCCAAAATCTGCTTCAGGTATATTCTTAGATGTAATTTCATTACAAAGTAAGTGTAAAATGAAATTCAGATACAACTTGGACCATCTAAGCTCAAGTATGCAAAAAACATTTTTGTAAACACTGACGGTAGATTATACTGATAAACATCAAATCATGAGTGAACAGATGTTACAGGAAGCAACACCAATTGACAAGAACACAACGACTTCTATTTTCACAGTGGCTGTTCTCCTCCACCCCAGCACCCTCAAAAACGGGTCTTACTCTGCTGCACTGTTTTCTGGTGCTGGGAGGTGAGGTCGTCCTGCAGGGTCTTGAGGGCAGCCTCCTGCTCCTCCTTCAGCTTCTGCTGCTGGGCCGTGTGGGCCTCCTCCGCCTGCCCCATCTCCTGCCTCAGCCGGCTGACCTCCTGCAGGGCGCTCTCCCTGGCTCCCCTCACCTCCCCCACCTGCTTGTCTAGTTCACTTCTCTGCTCCTGCAGGCTTTCTGTCAAACACATGGGTACAGGTTGTCTTGTTAGGATCTGATGTTTAGGTGGAAGAAGAAGTTACGTGAAGATGTTTGAGGTTTCTTTTCTATCTCTCCATCCCCCTTCACATAGGTATGTGTGTCTGTTAGTTGTGTGCAAGCAAGCAAGCAAGCATGCACACACACACGCACGCACGCACGCATGCACGCACGCACGCATACACACACACGCACACACACACACACACACACACACGCATACGCGCGCACACACACACACACACACACACACACACACACACACACACACACACACACACACACACACACACACACAACACACACACACACTCACATACATGCACGTGCACACACAACACGCACATTAGTGTAAGCAATCTCTGCAATTCAAAGTCTACATTATGTCAACCCTAAACTGTTCACTTTTCTTTAAGAGATAACTGAATCCTCAATAAAGACATTAAAAATCTGTTTTCAAAGGCGCATTTTTTACCAAGATTAATATTCCACCACACAGAAAAAAAATTAGGGAAACATTTTTTTTAATTTGGACTTGTATTTTTGGCATATTTTTTTAGCCAAATAAGTTTTTACAATCGAACAAAGTTGCTAACATATTCTCAACTGGTGATTGTTTCACATGGATATGCTAAACAAACATTTGGATAATGCTTTCTCTGCTGACATGAAAGTAAGGCTATAATGATGCAAAAACCCCACAGCATTGCCAACTGGTTGACCAAATCAGTAGCCTGGGGACTCCTGCCACCTATTTTTTTTGTTCTTTTCAAACAAACTATGGTTTTAGACTAATTTCTAACAATGATAACCTGACCTATTGTGGAGAAGGAGTTTTCTTAAAATGCAAAATCAGTTCTACACTTCTTACTAACAACCAAGCAGACAACAAACAAAATGAAAAAAAATTCAGGATGCTTTTTTCACACAACTTGGAATGAAAAAGAGATAAGATACCCCCAAACCCCCAGTGACTATTGTATTATTCTCATCAGTGACATACCTATGACCTTTTGTTGATCGGTCAGTTTTCCTTCCGCTGTCTTTAACTTGGCAGTGACGGCCGGACAGTTGAAGGCATCCAACTGAAAACACACGCAAAACAACATACATTATATCAACAAATATATGAAAAAATAATATACATTATATACACAAATATATGAAAAGAATAAACAAAAAAGCAAATACCAGGCATTTGTGGATTTGTTTGAAAAATCATCATTTGGAGAAAACATTTCCTGTTTTAGGAATTAAAAGATTGAGTATTTGGCATCGTATTTAATAGGAAATATTTGTTTCTAACACAGAGTGAATGACTTGAATGAGATTTCTGTTTTCTTTTTGTTTGTTTTGCCTTCTTTTCTTTTCTTTTTTTTCTTTCATTGTTGTTGCTTTCACATTTTTCTGTTACGCATTTTATTTTTGTTTCTTAGATGTTGTTGCGGTCAGTTTGTTGTTGGGTTTTGTTTGAGGGATGTTTTGTTTTGATTTTGTTGTTGTTTGTTTTTTTTGTTTTTTTGTTTTTTTTGGGGGGGGATTCAGGGAGGGGTACGGGTGGGAGTGGTTTTGGAAGGGTGGGGGGTGCTAATGAGGTAGAGATTACTTCTCTAATTGCTGTTCAAGTAAACACTGTTACATAGAAGCAAATGCATTTTTCCTTACCACCTCCCTCTACATATACACAAGTTTGAATATGTGTACCCCCCCCCCCCCCCCACCTCACTCTCTCTCTCTCTCTCTCTCTCTCTCTCTCTCTCTCTCTCTCTCTCTCTCTCTCTCTTCTCTCACACACACACACACACACACACACACACACACACACACACACACACACACACACACACACACACACACACTCAGTCACTCACATGCACACACAAGGGTCTACATCTCACACCAGAACAGTGATGTACACTGCAGCTGGTCCCTCCCTTTCCTGACACCCATTGTTGCCACACAAGGCCCCCGTCTTTCAACAGAAAAAGCTCACAGGCTACCCTGGCTGGTGAAGACTTGTGACGTAAAGCAGAGAAGGAAAGTAATCGGCATGGAAGAGTTAAGTCCCTTAACCTGTTTTCGTAGGTTTCTTTTTTTTTTCCTCCTTTTTTTCCCTCTTCTTCTCTTTTTTGTTTTTCGCAGATTTCCACGAATTCGCGGAGATGTACCATGCCAGGTCTCTTTATCTCTCTTAGTCTACGGTAAAAGTAAAACTTAAGCACTTTTTAAGCACCTAGAGACATAATTATGTCTGATTTTTAAGGACTCTTTAAGGTCTTGAAATGGGGACCCCCTAACTTCAGAACTCTGACGGTCTGTTAAGGACCATACGAACCCCGACTGCACTCCTTCAATCTGACGGGATAGCCTAGTGGTCAGAATACTGCGCTCTCAATCTGACGACCCGGGTTCGATTCTCGTTAGAGGAGATTTTCCCCCTGGAGTTAACATCAGTGCTGACTCCACTCTCCCCAAAAGTCCTTCGGATGAGACTATAAACCGAGGCACCGTGTATGAAAAGCACGCAGAACATCTTGCGCACACGTTAAATCCTGTTCCGCTTTTGGAAAGAGTAGGCCATTGTGTGCCGGTGGGAACAGATGACAAGATTTACAAAACTGCATACACACGGGAACTGGATGTAAAAAAAAGGACATGAGTGCTTAGTTTATTATCCTCGATATAAAAGAATAAATAAATAAATAAATGACCCGCGACGGGATAGCCAAGTGATCAGAACACCTTGCGCACACGTTAAATCCTATTCGAAAGAGTAGGCCATTGTGTGCCGGTGGGAACAGATGACAAGATTTACAAAACTGCATACACACGGGGACTGAATGTTAAAAAAGCACATGAGTGCTTATTCCATGATCCTCGATATAAAAGAATAAATAAATGAATAACAAAATGACCTGGGTGGTGCAGTAGTTGAGGAGGCAGGTCATGGCATCGAAAGCCTGCAGCCCTGCCCGCAGCTGCATCCTGGTGTAGTTGAGCTCCTTGGTCCTGGCTTCACACAGAGACTCCAGACGCGCCACCTCCTGGGCACGTGACCCCCGAGCCGAGGTGGACACCACGTCAGGAGGCTGCCCCGACTTCAGCCCCGTGAGGCCGCCCTTCTTCCTGGAGGACAAGCTTTGATCTGCACAACACACACGCACAGTGAAGGGTCAAACGGACGGGCTGGAACCGTTTTTAAACGATGTTTGTGGGCATTGTCAAAAATGTACTGGGTCTGTGTAGTAGAGGATGTGAATGTTATCCCATCACTATTATTATTGTTGTGTGTTCCCTCACCTTACCACCCTGTGTGGGGGTCGTCCAGAATGACTATCCACCCTGACTCACTGAGTCAAGTGTTTATAACTGTGCAAATGTAACCGTCATGAGATCGTTACCAATTCACGCCAGGTGCATGTGCCATTCATTGCAAAAGTACACATAGTGACAGGAATGAGAGAGAAGGCAAGATTTACTGGACTGAAAACAGAAAAATGCAGTCTTTTTTTTGTACGTGAATCTATCATAATGGCAGAAAAGGGTATGGATAGATGATGACACGTGTTTTACTGACAGAACTTAAAAATGTTGAATGCAGGTATGTAGCCAATTTTAAGACGCAAAAATGCTACCTCTACCTGCAAAAATATCTGCCATTTCCAGGTAAAGGAGGTTTTCATCAAGAAAGCTTAACTGCTTTAGGGCCAATACTAGATCCATTTTCACAGGAATGCTTTTTTCCGATTTTCAAATCATTTTCTTGTTGATACTGTCCACTGATAACACTTTTATAACTTTACTAGCTAAACGGCATAAAGAATTTTTAAAGGCATGAAATACAGAAGAAAAAAAAAGATTTATAGGAATTTTGCTCATCTCAAAGTTTTTCTCATTAATATTTTCCATTAAGGGACATAAAGGTTGTTTTTTTTTAATGCATCAACAATCAGAACAGTAACCCAACGTGTTCAAAGTTCACGGAATATCCATCTACAGCTTCAATGCACTTCTACATAATTCTGAAAATGGACATCTATCGCCACCAAAGGTAACATACCTGTCTTGTAATAGTCACTGAAAATAAAATAATGATACACAGAAAAATACTCAGCGGGTCTTTTCTGTAACTTTATTAAAGGAGGCCATATTTCAAACTGGTTGGATATCCACAACAACGCGCAACTGATTCTTATTGTTTCTTAATGTCGTTTTTTAAACAAATGAGCAAGCTAAAAATTTAATACTGTCATTTGTTACCCCCATCCCCTCCCTACACACACATTCACACACACACATACACACACACACATACACACACACACACACACACACACACACACACACACACACACACACACACACACACACACACACACACACACACACACACACGTCTTAAAAAGCAGTTGTTGCAAACTCAATGGACAACAGAACTGCCCGAGTGATTCCCTCTTAAAACCCCTCCTCATAACTCCGATGATCAGACAAGTTTCACATGCAGTTACGGACGGACCTGACATTATTTATATGCTGGCTAAAAATGACACGATTCGCGCGTTGCGTGTGTGTGTGTGTATGTGTGTGTGTGCATGTGTGCGTGTGTGTGCGTGTGCGTGCGTGTGTATGTGTACATGTGTGTGTGTGTGTGTGTGTGTGTGTGTGTGTGTGGTGTGTGGTGTTGTGTGGTGTGTGGTGTTGTGTGTGTGTGTGTGTGTGTGTGTGTGTGTGTGTGTGTGTGTGTGTGTGTGTGTGTGTGTGTGTGTGCGTGTGTGTACGTGCGTGTATGTATATGTGCGTGTGTTTTATTTATTTATTTATTCTTTATATCGAAGATAATGGAATAAGCACTTATGTGCTTTTTTACATCCAGTCCCTGTATATATGCGGTTTTGTAAATTTTGTCATCCATTCCAACCGGCACACAATGGCCTACTCTTTCTCGCGCGCGCGTGCGTGCGTGTGTGTGTGTGCGTGCGTCCATGCGTGCGTGCGTGCACGCGTGTGTGTGTGGACGCGCGCATGACACACACATGCATAACTGCATTTACATCCACACATGCCTTGTTAATTGCATTCACATTTCCATGACTGTGTAAGATGCACTCGTGCTAACAACAGAACGACATATGCAACACAAGTGAGCAGCTAGGTCGTGGCGACCCTGATTATATATATATATATATATATATATATATATATATATATATATATATATATATATATATATATATATATATACATAATGTGTGTGTGCATGTGTATATATATATATATATATATATATATATATATATATATATATATATATATATATATATATAATATATATCAAAGCTTGTGCACTGGGCTGGGTGAGGCTATAGCCTGGCCTGCACACTGAAGCCATCACACGTACGAGGCAGGGCCAGTGGATTACCTGCTGTCCTGACCGTGGGATCTGTGTTGCTGATCAGCCCAGGTGCAGCAGACTGACAGGCACGGACCCAAACCTCCGTGAAGGGGCGGCCATACTTCAGCTGACGCATTTCCTTCACCACATCCATCAGAACCACGCCTCACGGCAAGTTTTTCATCCATGGACTCCCCTCACTTCACTTCACTTAACTACAGCCACTTTGAATGAACATCCATGGACGGTACACTTCACTAAAGCCACTCTCTGAATGAACATCCATGGAAGGCACACTTCATTAAAGCCACTATGAATGAACACCCGGTCCAAGGAGTCTACACTTCACTAAAGCCACTCTCTGAATGAACATCCATGGAGTCTACACTTCACTAAAGCCACTTTGAATGAACATCCATGGAGTCTACACTTCACTAAAGCCACTTTGAATTAACATCCATGGACGGCACACCTCACTAAAGCCACTCTCTGAATGAACATCCATGGACGGCGCTCTTCACTAAAGCCACTCTGAATGAACATCCATGGACGTTTCACGTCACTTAAGCCAGTGTGAGTTAGTTTGATGTTGGTTTCTTTTTTTTCTGACAGAACTGATATTCAAGAGACACGATTCTCTTTCCATTAAAATCAATACCTCACTATAACCACTCTTCCGTAGCCATAAACCAACACTTCGCTAATAAATATACTGACCAGTCTATTTCCTCACTGGAAGTAAACTTCAGTCATGTATACTGCCGGATTCCTTCCGTTCCGTCCACGGAAACAGCACTATACTACTGTCACTCCTACATGCCTATAAGACTTGACCACCACCTGACACTGTCAACGTTGTTGATCATGTATCTTTGAATCCACTTGTTCCCACCACTGTCATTTTAGAGTAGTTTGGATGCTATGCTCACCTAGTCAGAAAGAAAGGGTATGAAATGGTTCCTCCTCAAACTGGCATGCTGCATACGTCCATCCTCCCTCCCTCCCTCCCTTCTGACAGGCTCAATGTAACAGTTCACTACGGTGTCATGAATTGAATTCTTGTACTGAATTATGGTAATATGACACTGCTGTTATCACCACTATGGCGTCTGTGAGTATGTGAGAATGTCTCTTTTGAATCCTCTCAATATACAGCTATATTTCAGCCATCACAACCGTTCCAACTACTATACTTCACTGCACAACAGTGCATCCATCTTCTTATTCCCCAGTCAGTACTTTTCCTATTTTCGCAATGTGATTATATTTCAAGTGAGAACTTTCACTGTTAACTGCCAACATGATGCTAAAATCCTAGCATCAATCTTCCGAGTGCAAACTCATAGAGGACTGACATAAATATTCGCCCATACTCGGTATTTTAGATACTGGAAGTGTATTAGCGGTGCAAATACTGCAAGCAGAGCAAGCAGTTGAAACCGCTGAAGTGGGCAGAACACAGCATTGTGTGGAGCTGATCAGCCACCCTGCACTATGTCTTCCCCACAGCAGCGGAGTAGTCAACAGGTAACAAAAAGTAAACACACACACACACACACACACACACACGTGCTGCACGTTTTGCTGCATCAGAGACGAATGCAGAGAAGGGGGTGTGTGGCGCAGCGCCAGCAAGAAGCCTGTTTACCTTGCTATGACCCAAGACGAGGAGACACCGGTAAAAATTAACTAAGCCACCGAACCCAGGCCGGTAGCAGAGAACCTGGCACAATCCATGCAGGAAACAGGGGCACAGGTCTCTCCTGGGCGTAGGTATCAACACATGCACAGACCGCACACAGAAAACAACAACAACAGCTGCACACATAGGCTACCTCGCATAAACATTATAATTATTATCAACACTAAAATGCAGCAATGAATGAGCTACTTCAGCAGCTGGTCTACGCTACATAATGCTATAACAGCACGAGCTATCTTCAGCTTCCCTTCAGTCAGGCCAGACCATTATCGGCACGGTGCTCGTAAATCAGTCAACAAACAAAACAAAACAAAACCCCTCCTCATTATAAACAAACTGCACGTAAAGCCTTCAGGAAGTTTCATGTAATTTTCAGTAGGAGTACCTGACAGCCTTATGTCTTTCTCATGTACGGAGTCCAATGCGCAATTTTATATATATATATATATATATATATATATATATATATATATATAATATATATATATATATATATATATATATATATATTGTGTGTGTGTGTGGTGTGTGTGTGTGTGTGTGTGTGTGTGTGTGTGTGTGTGTGTGTGTGTTTTCTATATAAACGCAAACCATCCAAAACATGCTGGAAACATTTTCAATGCGAGGTCCTGCCGGTGGCATTTAGCCTTTCTATGCTCTCCAATGTGTCTATAGTAAACGGTCAAGATGATCAGCAATGTACCTTTAAAAAATAAGAAATAAACTAATGACAAAAAACAGAAACAAAAGAAAAACAGATTTAATACAAGCAAAGAGTCCACCAAAGCCATCAGTCTTGGATAACTTCTGTTCATGAGAACATTAAAATGTCTATGGGCGTACTTGTGAAAGAGTGAAATCTTTTATAAGTTATAAATAGTTCCATTGTTTTTTTTACTTGCGACAGGGGCTTCTTTATGGAATTTTTTTTTGGGGGGGATCTTCCTTTACATTTCTAAGAAGTACGTATAGGCCTATGGGCAGTAAGAGTGGCGCCATGGTTTGATCAGGGTTTTCTTTTTTCAAAACAGACTCGCATGATGCTTTCACATTTAAAGCATTACCAACTATCCCGAAAATATTCTCTCCTAGTCCGCCCAGTGACAGCTACACATGCCCTGGAAAAGTATAATATCATTTCTTGAAACTCCTCGCAGACGGCTTCGCAAAACAGAGCCCAAGGGACAAAGGCCCATCTTTCCAGGTAACTGTCGTCGCCACAAAGGAACACAGACAAAACACTCTCGCACACGCAATCATCGCAGCGAACTCGGCACTGATCAAAACTGTTTCTAGGTTGTCGGCACACGATGGTATCGCTAACCCTGAACTCCCAAAGCAAAGGGGAGTTGTGGTTAGTCTCCCGCAGTGTTGGAACACAAATCTCATTTTCTGTGGGCCATCCCATCTCCAGCCCACCCACCTGCCCTGCTACGCTGCCCCTTTCTATTTGGAAACTTCACTTTCTTTCTCTCATCCACAGTACGTAGTACCCCCCGTTTCCAAAAGCGAACGTCTGCTATTTATCTTTCACTGAGCGTTTTAATGGGAAAGAGATACAGTGGCTGGGAACGGGTAGCAGCATTCCCTGTCTGAATAGGTATACGTCATCCAGTGACCCCCAACCCTTTCCCCATTTCCATGGAGACATGTGTTCACATATAGTCTCAAGAAACCCAAGTCTCTGTTATGTTAATATGTTACTTTTAGATTAAACGATTATCATTTTTTTTAACCATTATCATCATTATGGATCGGTAGAGGAGCGCTCTCTCTCTCTCTCTCTCTCTCTCTCTCTCTCTCTCTCTCTCTCTCTCTCTCTCTCTCTCTCTCTCTCTCCATCGAATGAGACTATAAATCGAGGTCGCGCACACGTTAAATCTGGTTCCGCTTTTCGTAAGAGTAGGCCATTGTGTGCCGGTGGGAACAGATGGCAAGATTTACAAAAACTGCATACACACGGGGATTGGATCTAAAAAAGCACATTTGTGTGCTTGTTCCGTTATCCTCGATATAAAAGAATAAATAAATTATATAATATAATAAATCTCTCTCTCTCTCTGTCTCTGTCTCTCTCATTTGTCAATAACCACTACATCTATTTCTTGAGATGGTGTATGATACGGTAATTTCAGTTTTTACCATCTTCACTGCTGGCCAGTTTTCAAAGTGCATAATATGCTACTAGATCTAGGCCGTCTAAATTATATTGCATATGCGCGCCTACGGCTGCACAGTATAAGCTTTTGTGTGTGAGTGAGTAAGTGAGAGAGAGAGAAAGT
>CM060321.1:25242994-25287994 GCA_030674155.1 Stramonita haemastoma
GAGAGAGAGAGAGAGAGAGAGAGAGAGAGAGAGAGAGAGAGAGAGAGAGAGAGAGAGAGAGAGAGAGAGAGAGAGAGAGAGAGAGAGAGAGAGAGAGACCAGAGCAGAGCAGAGCAGAGCAGACAGACAGAAGCAGATGGTGAGTTGAGTCAACAATGGGTTTTAACATCTGTGCCTGTTGCAAAAATGGTAGGGGCAGAGCTTGCATGAGCAGGTGCCTATCTAGAACCGATAGCCAGAGAGAATCAACTTATCTCCCCTGAATGCCATGACGCATACTCCATCCATCCCACCCCGCCCACGAACTTTGCTGATTCCGTTCACACACACACACACACACACATGCTCACTTGCGCGAACTAGTGAGGGACAAAAAGGTGGGGATGGGGAGAAACACCTACATAGAGATGAACATTATCATACGAAATGACTCATGAGAGAGAGACAGACAGACAGACAGAACCCCCCCCCCCCCCCCCAAACACACAAACACACACACGCGCGCGCGCACACACACACACAAGATACGCACAGACACAGATACAGACACACACACACACACCCACACACCCACCCACCCCCCCCCCCCCCCCCCCCCCCCCCCCCCCCCCCCCCCCCACAACACACACACTGACGAATCCCGGGGGGAAAAGTTATTCATGTGAGAGTCGACGGGTGAAAGACTCAGAAATCAGACGCATGCAAAATGGTGTAGGTAAGACAGACAGAAAAGTATACTTGCATACTTCGATTCATTTCACCCTTTAACGAGGTGGTATCATAATGAAAACTTCAATATTTTGTAAAAAGTTAGTTTCAGTAAAATCTAAAAGGCGAAGCTGCTGGGGGGTGTAGTATATTCATAGCGGTGGGCGTTAAGAGATGAGCAGAATAGATAGGAAGATGAGAGTGAGAGAATGTTAGTAACAGAACAAGAAAACATGCTTTCTCAGCAGCCCTTCTACTTGGCAGTTGCAACAGCAACTTCGCATCTGGCAAATGTCTGGGCAACACAACGAAGGTGCACCGCGCCGGCATGCACGTGCACATGCCACTTCAGGCCTTGACAAGCCGTCAGGTTGCTTTTCACATAGACTGGGGGCTGCTGCCAGTTATCATTAACGCGGCCAAGAATATCTACCGTCACTGCCGTAGCTGCTGCATATATGATGTTCTTTACCTCAATGGTCCACCATGGACAGGGAATGGGTCCACTATGTTACGGAGTTGTTGTTTTTTATCGTAGGTCTGGGAGAAGACATTGAAATTTGCAAGCCCTAAAGTCTGCTGCACCGCAGGTGTGCTGTGCTTGGAACCGCTATGTCAAATCGTCCTAAGTCTACTATTTGGTAACTGTGCAGTTTGATATGTCCACTCTATGACAGACCAATATTACAGATTTGCTGTGTCCAATTCACTACATCTGACGTTTGCTATGCTACAGGTCTATGCCAAAGGCCTCCTATGCTAACTGTCCACTATGGCACAGATTCTCTATGCTACATGTCCCCTGCATCACATTACCGCGATTGCCACATGTTCCCAATGCCCCATGTCTGCTGCGCGCGTCACAACGGTGGTCTAGGTGGTAACGCGCCTTGCCTAGAAAGCAAAAAGTCCGGGTCGGAGTGTGCGGGGTTCGTACCCCGTTTGGACCCAAAACTTTTCCCCCATCCATTAGACCATGAGTGGTGGTCTGGGCGCTAGTCTTTCGGATGAGACGATAAACCGAGGTCCCGTGTGTTACACATCACTATTTAGCGCACGTAAAAGAACCCACGGCAACAAGGGGGTTGTCCCTGGCAAAATTCTGTAGAAAAATGCCACTCTGATAGGAAAACAAATACACTTGCATGCAGAAAAAAAAAAATTGGGTAGGCGCTGCACATGTGGCGACGCGCTCTCCCCGAGGAGAGCAGCCCGAATTTCACGCAGAGAAATCTGCCGTGACATAAAGTGGTACAAAATACAAAAATACAAGTCTGCTATGTCAAGGTATGCCATGTCACAAGTCCTGAAAACCTCAGGTGCCCTATGTCACAGGTCTGCCATATCCTAAGTATGCTGCGCCGTGTTAAGTTCTGGGTCTGTTAATGTAAAACCCCAGCTCTGCTGTGCGGACTGACAGGGCATCCCCACGTTACTGCCAGCCTGGCCATGGCCAATCAGGGGCATCACAGGCCTGTGGCCAAAAGACACGCTCCCCACTTCATACAGCATGGCGAAATGCAAAAGCAGGCACAGTAGCTAATCAGCAATGGAGATACGTGCGGCCGTTTCGTGTTATTCATTATGTACGGTACAGTTACGAAATGCCATCATTTCCCTTAAGCTGCTTCGAAAAAAGTACTTTTTTATGTGCATTAACAATTCACGCTGAACTTCTGTCATCGACTTAACATACACACAATTTTTTCCTTTACATGATATTGAAGTGGGTTTTTTTTGTTGTTGTTTTTTGCCAAGCCACTTTTTCAGTCCATTTACCAGATAATACGTGGTCATGGGACACACAAAAAGACAGACAGAGAAAGTGACAGACAGACAAAGAGAAAGATAGGCAGACTTCGAAGTTGTTCAAAAGCAGTTCTGTTAATCGTTTAACAGCAGTCCTTAATATCATCACAGACACAGTAGTCTAACCTAGTCCATAACATTGCCAAACAATTAAAACAGCATTGCCCCATATGCTTTAGAATTTTGTTGCTGTGTTCTTTACGCTTTGTTTTCCATGCCTGTAATTAGTTCAGTGAGTGAATACACTTTTGAAAACAAAGACAGCATTGAAACATCTCATATTTGCTATCAATTTGACATTTTTTTATCGCAAATTTCCATGTATTCAGCCCATGCCCAACTCACCCTTGTCCCCTATTGCAGCAGCTCTGTCCGAGTGTCTGTGACAACAACTTCTCTCAAAGGCTGCAGATACATCCACAGCTTTGGTCTTGACAGCGCGGTTGGTGCTGCTGCTTCTGTATCGGTAATACTCCGTTTTTCTGCTGGGGGAGGTGACAGAGTTGCCACTGCTGCTGCAGACTGCAGGAGTGTCGTCCTTTCTACACCCCCTTCCATGATGACGGGCAAGTTCGTCACTAGCACAGTTGAGGCCATGCTTATCGCTAGTCTGGGCAACCGTACAGTTCTTGCTACCCTCATGAACAGTTCTGGGTCTTCTGGCGAGGGGTGCACCATCAGAGATGTTAAAGTGCGTGGACATGCTTCTGCAGGAGTTTGATGCCTTGGAGTCAGTATTCATCATGTAAATAATTATGTCAAATGTTTTCTGAAATGATTTAATTCACAAGCACACAACTGGTTAAGTGATGTTAACAATATCTTGATCCTTTCTTTTTAGAAAAAAAAACAAACATTATCCTTACACAGTGTAGTGACGACAGATTCAAACATTCTACAAGGTGACTTGTTTCCAAAGGTTTGCACTGAAATGAAAGAAGACTGGTTGTTTAGAAACATTGCGACGCACTTCATAGAGTGAAAAAAAAGGTTTACGGTGGAGAAGATCTATCCTGGCTTTGCCAAGATATTAGTCAACGTTTTGCCCTGACATAGTTATTCCTGTCTAAAATGGAGAATGTTTACGGTAGTATTGATGAAAACGCGAGGAAGGTGGTGTAATAACTAGCCTACACGATACACAATTTACAGTATCAACACCTGTCATGAATAATGTCCACGCAAATTTCTGGTATAATATCTTATCACAGAGCACTACTTTTTCAATGAAAGCTTAAAACTGGATATAAGAGGAAACCATGTTCGAGTTGCGACAACTTTGTTTTCAGTCGCCTTGGGACATCTTTGCATTTATTAACTCATGACTTGCGCTGCCAACAATCAGACAGCATGTTGTACTATTAACAGCAAAAGGTGAATCAGCATAGCCGGTACATAAAAATCCATTTACTGTTAGTGTTACACCGTTTGCCTATTCTTAAATTCTTTTCTCGATGCGAACATACACGTAACACCTTGCACACACGCTAAAAGATGTTCGGAAGAGTAGGCCGATTGTGCCGGTGGAAACGGACGGTAAAATTTACAAAACCGTAAACACACGGGGAATGGAAGAAAGCACTTGACTGCTTATTCCATCAACCTCGAAATAAATTAATGAATAAACTGAAAAAACAAATATAAAAAATTCCTTTCGGGTCTATGACACGAAATCTTTTAACTTAACCATGTCATTCAACACAACCTGCTTGTGTTACTTGACAAAATAAACACCACTCTGTGTAAATATAAACTGGTGCTTTTATTTTGTTTTGTTTTGTATATAACGGGTGTCAGCGAGGAAAAGTGTGGAAGACCTTTCCGATGCTTTTTTATGTTTCTTTTACATTTTTTTTAAACAATCCTACAACATATTTCACAAACTCACTTTTTCTGTTCGGTAACTTTTCAATTTGCCTCGATTTCTTGTTTCACTACCTGCCAAAGACACTCACTCCTACAAGCACGAAGCACCATCACATTCCACAGGACGGGGAGCAGATTCCGAAAAAAGACCCAGCAGCCGTAAAGAAGGAAGAGAGAGAGAGCAAGCAGCAGCCAGTCCAGCTTTCAGACATCAGGCAGGCGATCTGAAGTGAATCCGATTTCACCCAAGACTCTCAAAAGAGAAGCGTTCCTTATTGGACACTGAACCCTGCCGCCGAGTTGGGAAGAGAGATAAAGGCGTGCCAGAAAACGCCATGCGTTAGACGGTAGAGAACAGGCAGGCTTTATGATGTTCCCCGAAAACAAACACACTCCCTTTGTCTTCATCTATCAGATTTACTGCTCTACAAACTGGCCCCGTTTTCGCTATAAATTGATAATTAAGTGACGTAGGTTACCACTTTTAGCCCCTCGGGCCCCTTATCCTCAAGGTATGGACGTATATTCCAGGCTGAGTCTTGATAAATATTTCGTAGAAGAAAGGTCGGTTACCTTTTTAAAATCTTATGAGTTTGATGCGTTTTGTTTGGCTTCATCAACTTAGTTTTTACTTATTTAACAGAGAAAAGATTAAAGAGTTTGAATTGTTCAAACCAACCGACAAACAGACTGTTTTCGGAACAAATTGTCTGGTAATTCTTGATTAGATACCAAATTTACCACAGTTCTATTCTCTCGCAAAAATATTTTCTTTCTAGTTGACATTTTTAATGCACATATCAGATTTTAGATTCTAAACATCTGTTGCATTCAACATTGGATACAAAGAGATCATTCCATGATGTTAAAAAAAAGTGTTCTCTCTGGTTTCCCATTTTCAGCATAAACCTCAGGTTAGGCTCTTGGCATATTCTCTTTTACTGGTTCACAACTCAATGCATAAATTTTATTCCAAACTCTATACATCATTTTTTTCCAAATTTAACGCATATTCTTTCTTTCTGCATCTAACCATCTTCATTATGTTTTACAGTTATAACGCATAGCTTGAACTTTCTGCAAGATTCTAAACATTTATCTCTATAGTTCATAACATGACTTCACTCTAGACCCGTACGTGATGCCAATTACACTTGTTCAGTTTACCTCGTATCCTTTTGTCTTCTCCAACCACCACACGATTCTCAGACTCAGGAAAGCACAAGACACTGCCATCACACAAAGTTGATAAATTCAGCAATTACTCCAGGAGGGAAAATAGTCTCGTAGATCATGCAAGTGGGTTTTCTTTTTTAACACAAAGCATTTTGATTGCAGCAAGGTAACCAGGTATGGTGGCTCCACATCTTGGCAAGGAGCGGGGCTGGTCCCCGGTTAACGAGCTTGATAAAGTGTCCGGGATTCTTTATGGCAAGCACAGCTTTTTCCTCTTTAAAAACAACAGACAGAAAGAGATAAGGAACTTAACCACGCAGCCTCCACCTACACAAAACGTTTGCACGCGCGTGCGTGCTTACATACACTCACACACACATACACACACGCGCGCGCGCACGCACGCACGCACGCACGCACACACACACACCACACCACTCTCTCTCTCTCTCTCTCTCTCTCTCTCTCTCTCTCTCTCTCTCTCTCTCTCTCTCTCTCTTCTCTCTCTCTCTCCTCCCTCCCTCCCCCTCCCTCCCTCCCTCAAACTACAAGTGTAAATCGTATCAAAAACGCAAAAACAAAGACTGGGTACTGAGCGATCTTCTAGTTCTACCCTCTGAGAGTGCACAAAGATTCCCTTTTTGTTCAGACAGCTTGCCTTTGCTATCAACCACTATCTTCATCAAAGAGCAGTGTGTGTGTGTGTGTGTGTGTGTGTGTGTGTGTGTGTGTGTGTGTGTGTGTGTGTGTGTGTGTGTGTGTGTGTGTGCGTGTGTGTTTACATTTTACACTACTTTTAAGTCACGGCAGATTACGTGAAATTCGGGCTGTTCTCCCCGGGGAGAGCGCTTCGCCACACGAACAGCACCACCCATTTTATTTCTGTCTGCAACTGTAATTGGTTCCCTATCTGAGTGGCCTTTTTCTACAGAATTTTGCCAGGGACAACTTTCTTGATGCTGTGGGTTCTATTTTGTGTAAGACATGGGACCTCAGTTTATCGTCTCATCCGAATGACTAGCACCCAGACCACCGCTCATGGTGGGTTCGAACCATCGCACACTTCCTATCCGCACTTTTCGCTTTCTAGGCAGGCGCGTTACCTCTAGACCATCGATCCACTAAGATAGAGAGAGAGAGAGAGAGAGAGAGAGAGAGAGAGAGAGAGAGAGAGAGAGAGAGAGAGAGAGAGAGAGAGAGAGAGAGAGAGAGAGAGAGAGACAGACAGAGACAGAGACAGAGACAGAGAGACAGAGAAAGAGAGAGAGAGAGAGAGAGAGAGAGAGAGGGGGGGGGGGCACTCATGCCTCGTGCCTGTGGTGCGAACCTGCCAAACTATAAATAAACCTGTCCATCCATTAAAACCAAAACCATTTGCAAACCTGCAATTCCAAACCTGCCTGTCTTAATACTGAGCAGCAGATTTATCTTTTTCACTTTCCGGGTTAACTCTGCTTATTTTAAAACACAGTATGAACAGGTGGATCGGGATCAGTTGTCTACAGGTAACGCATCTGTCTACAAAGCGAGGGGTGCGGGTTCGATTCCCGCTTACGCCCAAACTTTTCCCCCTCCACTTGACCTTGACAGAGGGGGTCTGGGTGTGATAGTGTATTTAAGAGGAAACGATAAACCGAGGTAGTGTGCGCAGCACACATTCAATGCACGTCAAAGACCCTAAGGCAACAAGCGAGTTGTCACCGGCAAAATTCTGTATAAGAAAGAAGCTACTCTGATAGGGAACAAACCGCACATGCAGACAAGCTTTAATTTTTTTTTTAACTACGTGGCACTGCTCCTGTACATACGTGTTCTTCTCAGGAAGAGCAGTAGCTCAAATTTCACGAAAAGGTATTTGCAGTGACTGGAAGTAGTACACAAGACAATCCAATAAATACAACACAATACCACACATTACAACACAATACAGTACAATATAGCAATACACTACAATAGCCATCCTGGACATTTGGCAGTTAGGGAAGCTACGGCAGGATGACGATTGGTTGAAGGCTCAGCTGGAGAGCAATGTGAAGTGACTCTAACTGCTATGTAATAATTATTATTAGTCTACTGGCCTCCTGGCTCTGCTAACCCCTCCCTTCCTTCCAAGGAAATGGCGTGCGGTTAGTTTGTTGGAAAGAGGTTAAGCATGCTCTTCACTTTCACTTAGCTCACTGCCGTTGAGCCAAGTGGAACTACTAAAAGGCCGTATTATATGCTGCTTTCAACTAAGCGGGTAAGATTTTTTTTTTTTTTTTTTTGGGGGGGGGAGGAGGGAGGGCAGAGAGACAGAGAAGATGAAGGGAGAGACCCCTCCCCCCCCCCAAAAAAAAAAGCAACCCCCCTCCCCAAATAAACAATCTCTCTCTCTCTCTCTCTCTCTCTCTCTCCTCTCTCTCTCTCTCTCTCTCTCTCTCTCTCTCTCTCTCTCTCTCTCTCTCTCTCTCTCTCTCTCCCTCTCTCTCTCATGATCAGCTTGAGATGACTAGCGATGTTGAGTTTGACAGGGTGCATCGCGTCAGCTCAAAAGCAAACTCTCCTCTTATTGCCCGCTGTACACACTATAAAGATAAAGTCAGGATTTTGAAAGCGAAGAACAAACTCAAAGGGACGAACATTTTCATTGAGGAAGACTTTTCAAAAGGAATCAGGGAAATAAGGAAATCTTTGTCAAAATTCATGAAAGAAAAAAGAGACAGTGGACACAAAGTTTCGATGATATATGATCATCTTATTATTGACGGGAAAAAGTATTTTTTGTCAGGGGAGGGAAACAGTCTCGTTGCTTTCAAATAGGGATGTGGCCGCCATTGTAAAAGTAAACAACCCACCCAAAGTGTTGCTAATGAAAATAATTTGTCGCTGTTCGTATGTGGGAATGAGTGTGCTGATGTGAAAAATAAATGTTTGGGGAGAAAGGGAAATGTTTCCGACAACCAAAGGGGGGGAGAGGTTTTTGTTGAGGGGTTGGGGATTTCCGGGATTCGTTTGGGGAAAAATTTGGAAATTGAAGAAAAACATTGTGAAAATGACAGAATGCTATCACCTGCTGTGGAAAGGGAACTGCAAAGCGTGTCATGTGACAGACGGGGTTTTTGTAATAGACATAGTTCTGGTTGTAATGAATGTACAAACATGTTACCATCAAATACAGCTAATGGAAATGGCGATTCTGATAATGATGATAATTTGTTTATGTCCTCTGACCTGGACACAAGTAACGCATGCAGTGATGATGAAAAGCAAATGAGTAAAAATGCCTTTACATTCCTTCAGTGGAATGTGGAGGGTCTGTCTTCTAAGATAAAGGATTCCAGTTTTGTATCTTTCATTTCCTCCTTTCATTTCGTTTGTTTAGTGGAAACTTTTCTGGAATCTTTCACCGCTGATTTGTTTACAGACCATACTATTTTTTGTCAACCTGCTACAAAATTATCAAAGGCTGGCAGACATTCAGGTGGAGTTGTGTGTCTGATAAAAAATGAGTTAGTGCCCTTTGTTCGTCGAGTGAATGTTGTTGTGGGTAACTTTGTTCTTTTTGTTATTGATAAAACTCTGTTTGGTCTTCCGAAAGATATACTGTATGCCTGTGTGTATCTGCCACCAGAGGGTTCACGATATTACACTTATATGGATTGTGATGCAGATGGCGTGTCTATGTTAGAAGATTGTCTGATTGATAACACACTTAACCAGAATGATATGTTTATAATTGTATCAGGTGATTTAAATAGCAGGACATCAAATGTATCACAGTCTGCAACATCAGAGCCATTTGTCAGCCCCACAAATTGTTGCAATCTGATTGATGAGGGGAGACGTTCCCAAGATAAACACATCAATAGTTATGGTAAGTCTCTGTTGGATATGTGCACTGCATTGAATTTGTCTATAATGAATGGTATGTGTTATGGCGATCGTGAAGGACGCTACACATATATTGGGGACTCGGGTAGCAGTGTCATTGATTATTTTTTGTTATCATCAGATCTTTTTACAATTATATTTGACAACTGTTGTTTAGAAGTTGTAGAACGTATTGACACAAGTCACTTGCCCATTGTCTTGTCCATTTCATTTCCTAACGATAATCTTAGTGGTATTGATGACATTGAAGATAATGTTGTAATGGAAAAATATGTCTGGAATGCAGCTCATAGCGAAAAGTTTGAAAATGTTTTAAATTCAGATGAAAGTTATAAAAGAGTAAATGAAGCTATACAACTGATTGACAACGACGTTGATTTAGCATTAAATGTATTCAATAACTGTATTAAAAGTGCAGCAGTTTCAATGAAAAAAGTATGTTCGATAAATAGGCATAAGAAAAAAGAAGAATGGTATGATGAAGAATGTGGATTAAAGAAAAGATTAACTCGTAGAGCACTTAGAAAATACCGGCGTTCTAAAAAAGAAGAAGACAGAAGTCCATATTGTATACAGAGAAGAGAATATAAGAATCTTTTAGCTAGAAAGAAAAAAGAGCACAATGCACTGATGATTGATAAGTTAATGGCTTCTATTGATTCTAAGCAAATGTTTTGGGACACAATACACAGCGCTATGCCAAAAAGAAAATTAGTTAGAAATAAAATCTCTGTAGAGCAATGGTATGATCATTTTAGTAATCTTCTTGACAAAAGTAATGAAAGTAACGTAGATAACACTTTAGTGGAGGAGGATGACTCGGATTCAGATGATGAATGTATATTTAATCAGCCTATAATGGAGGAAGAGGTTCAGTTAGCTATTTGTAAACTGAAGGTGGGGAAAGCTGCTGGCCCTGATGGCTTGATACCTGAACTGTTAAAAAATGCATCTACAAAGATTACTCCTTTTTTTGTTAAGTTTTTTAATGCTCTGTTTGACAAAGGTGTCTTTCCTACAAACTGGTCAGAATCAATTATTTTACCACTGTATAAGAAAGGGGGAGTAAATGTTCCTGGAAATTATAGGGGTATTTCCTTGTGTGATGTGAGTAGCAAAATTTATAGTGGTATCATAAACAGAAGACTACAAGCATGGGTAAAAGAAAATAATTTAACAGGGGAATTTCAAGCAGGATTTAAAAAAGGATACTCAACTGTTGATCATGTATTTACACTATTAGCGTGTGTACAAAAACAATTCAGTTTGAACAGAAAATTGTATGTTGCCTTTATAGACTTCGAAAAGGCGTTCGATTCCATCAACAGAAATTTGCTATGGCCAATATTGTTGAAAAATGAAGTAAAGGGAAAATTGTTTCGTTGTGTGAAAAGCATGTATAATTGTGTTAAGGCAAGAGTAAGATGTGGAACTAAATTATCGCCTTATATTCAATGTTCAGCAGGTGTCAAACAGGGTGACGTTTGCAGCCCGGTTCTATTTTCTCTGTTTATTAATGAGTTAGCACTTGAAGTAATACAAAATGGAAAACATGGTGTGACATTTTTGCTAGATACTTTGGAACTGTTTATACTTTTGTTTGCGGATGATGTTGTTGTTCTTTCTGAAACAGTTGTTGGTCTGCAGACCCAGATAAATAGTCTAATGCACGCTTCTTCCTCTTTGGGATTGAAGGTAAATATGGGTAAATCAAATATTGTTGTGTTTAGAAAGGGGGGTTATTTGAGTGCCAGAGAACACTGGTCAGTTGATGGTAATCAGATAGAAGTTGTCAATGCCTATAAATATTTGGGGGTATATTTTTCAACTAGGCTTAGTTTCACTGCTACATGCAGAGATTTAGCAAGCCGTGCAAAAAAGGCACTTATCACTATCATGCGAGGATTAAATGCTTTGAATAATAACTCAGTAAGACTTTTTTTGAAATTATTTGATGCACAAGTTCAGCCTATTATGCAGTATGGTTCAGAAGTTTGGGGTATTTATGCTGCGGCAGAATATTGTGAAAAAACCCATTTATTTGCTTTAAAGAATTTTTTGGGAGTGGATAGACGAACACCTAACGACTTAGTGTACAGGGAAATGAATAGGTATCCTATCACTATAAATTTTGTTGTCAGTACTATACGCTATTGGTTAAATCTAACAAGAATGGAACCAGAAAGGTTACCAAGGAAAGCGTATATGATGCTATGTGAGTTGGATGATCGAGGAAAAACAACATGGGTAACAAACGTAAGAAAGTGTCTTTTTCAGTATGGATTTGGTTTTGTTTGGTTTCATCAAGGTGTGGAAAGAGTGAATGAATTTTTGCGTGCATTCAAAAGTCGTTTAATTGATTGTAGGTGGCAAGAGTGGAACAATCGTATTCAAAATAGTGAGAGGTTCAGCATGTATCGTGCGTTCACTAGCCCTGTGCCTCGTATACAAAACTATTTGCTATTAGACATTGACAAACATTTGAAATTTATGATGACTAGATTTCGTTTTGGTATCTCTAGTATAACTGTTCATTCATTTCGATATAAACACCAAAGTGACAATGATTTGATATGTCCATTATGTAAAGAAGAAAACGAGGATGAAATTCATTTCCTTCTTTGTTGTCCATCTTTAGCAGAAATCAGGAAAGAGTTTATTGCTATGAAGTTTTTCAGAGACCCAAATTTGTTCAGATTTAGATTACTAATGTCTGCAACAAACCCGGAAACTGTGAAAAATGTGTCCATATACCTGTATAAAGCATTTCAGATAAGAGAAATAGCAGTATCGTAATGTCATTACTATTTTTTTCTAAGAACTAAGAATGTTCAAATTGTGCATGTCTCCATATACACACACACACACCCTTCATATGGGGCGAAGGCCTTTCATGAATAAAATTTCGTATTCGTATTCGTATTCTCTCTCTCTCTCTCTCTCTCTCTCTCTCTCTCTCTCTCTCTCTCTCTCTCTCTCTCTCTCTCTCTCTTCCTACCTTCCACCCCTTCCCTCTCCTCTCCTCCCCTTCCCTCCCCTCTCCCTTCTGCACAAACAAACTGGGTGGGCGGTATGCAGGAATAGAGAAAGAGTATCCAACACGGAAAGGAACTAGCAGACAGAAGACGATCGGTTGGCAAATAAACGTTACGCAAAATCAGAAACTCTTATCAGAGGAGAAGGTATGTACAGACATAACATGACAGGGGATCGTGTAGGGCTTGTCTGAAGATTGTGTCTGACTTCAACTGAAACCATATTCACAGGAAGGCATCAGAGTTCCAATAAGTAATGCTGTACGATTCATACAAGATGGTGTACCCGCGTATTGTTCCGTTTACAGATAATGTACAGATGCTGGACGCTTCACATACATGCTACTTAGATAACTTGCTTCATTTAAACCTGACTGGCGAGTGAACAAGAGTGGTACCTTTATAAATAGATGGCACAGCAAGCTCGTGCTGTTGAACTGAATTGGACAGGAAAAGCACCAAGTGGGTTTGGTTAGTCCGTGCCCTGTTTACTCTGAGCTCAAATGGACAGAATGATGTGCAAGTCTGTATCTCCCTGTGCTGAAGTGACGAAGGCTACGCCATAGCTGGAGACACAGCGTTTGTCTGCCCTCCTGTGGCTCCGTGAAGTCGGGAGTTCAAATCTCGGCAGCGGGGTCTCCTGAATTTAAGGGTGGGGATTCCTGCGACCTTCCGAATCAGTTAAAGAGTGCAGATTTGTCAGTGCTTCAATTCTCTTCGTGCATATTAGAAGATCACATACATGCACGATAATGATCCTGTAATTCATGTCAGCATTCAATTGGTTACGGTAACACAAATGTACCCAGCATGCACCCTTTGCCTGCAGACGGATGAGCTCCGCCAGGTTCAACATATCGAAGAGAAACACGCATTTCTTAATATCTCCTCAAGAAGTTAAAAGAGAGAACTGGAGTTAACAAAACACAAAGTGTTAAACCTTGTTGAATCTATACTCACGTCCATAAAATAATGTCAAAACCTCAGCCTAAACGACAAAGCAGATCAATATCCTTTCAACCTGTATAGCCTACAAGTCGGCAAGTGCTGGAACTATTCAACCCGTGTACAAGCTGACGAATACATGAGCCCTGTTATTCAAGTCGACAAGTGGTAGAGAGGTCCAACCAGTGTACATGCTGACGAATATATAACCTCTTTCAATCTATATCAAAGTCGGCATGTGCAAGAGCTTTCCAACACACATTCAAGTCGACCGATCCTTGAACCTTCGACGTACCTATATTCACGTCGAACAATATCAGTCCTGCTTGAGCATGTCACTCATTCAATGTATATTCTGTTTTCACATACTGTTAGACAATATTTGTATGAAAAGGCACAAACCTATTGATACAGTGTATGATTTCATATGTTTACACTGACCGAAGTCAGAAATGGACTCTCAAAAGTAAGTCTTGCCCTATTCCAGCACCCACATCCAAAACTGCTATGTACATTGCATGCGTTACTATCTCAACCTAGTGCTGCAACGTAAATCTATCTTACCTCTTTGCTTCGGCTAAATTGCTCCTCGAGTCATTCGAAATACACCGAAACTTCCCTGCCCACTTTTCCAGCCTCACTTTTCTGACATGAAGTTGTTTCTTGTCAAAACAAATGATAGATCAAAAATGATCTTGTTAATCATGGGTAAAGTTGTCAATATGAGACAAAGCAAAGACGACACGCACGGGTCGGTAGGTGAGGTGGCGGAAGCAGGGGCGAGAGAGAGAGAGGGGGAGGGGGGGCAGAGAACAGACAGACAGACAGAGACAGACAGACAGACAAAAAGAGAAAGAGAGAGACAGACAGAGACAGACAGACAGACAGACATACAAAGACAGACAGACAGGTTAAACAGCCATGAAGGGTTTTTTCCCTGTGACCCGAGTTACCTGCGTGCTGAGTGTGCAGTACCAAATCGCAGGGCGTTGAGGCACCCGCGGCCTGTGCATCGCCATGGTAGGATGTCCACAGCACTGCCAGAACCAGCGATGCCACAGCAGCCAACACTGTGCCTTCCAGAACCAGGGAAGCCAGCCACCAAACGTTTTCCAACATCGTCACCACTTCAAACGGGGTTCCTTCGAGGCAAATAGCATGTTTGGCTTCCTCTGGCACTACGCACCTACATTCAAACACCCTTCCTCCTTCTTATGGAGTCTGCAATTCTTTTCTGTTGCGAAAATGATGTGACCGATCTGAGCTGTCTTTGGCCATACCTTTCCAAGCTTTTGTCACTTCAGCACGTTTGGAGAAGCTCGTACACTTCGTAAAAAAAAAACCGTTTCTAACTCAAAGTAATCTTCAGGTACAACGTGTCAAATGTCATCTCACAATCTACCCATCGCCAAACGAAAGTAGTGTTGAAACATCACAGAAGCGGCTTTCATCAAAAGTACTCTTGTTCTTTCAGCAGATCAAAGTGTTGCGTGTCAAATGTTATCTCACAATCTACCCATCGCCAAACGAAAGTAGTGTTGTTCAAAACATCAAAGTAGCGGCTTTCATCAAAAGTACTCTTGTTCTTTCATCAGATCAAAGTGTTCAGGACAAAAGAAATCTCACCGAAAACCAGCGTTGACCAGCGAATGCGAAATGTGCCATTTGTTCCAGATTGCAGAGAAAACAGCTGCCTCCCCCCAGTGTGTGTGCGTACCCGTCCCTGCTACCTACACTGCTGCACGGTGCAGGCAGGGCTGGCTAGCGTCAGGGGTGGCTGTGTGGCGCCCTATGGCCTCCACATTGATGAGGGGATAGGTGCAGGATTAGATCATGTCTCGAAATGTCAGGCGCCGCCTTCACATAGACCTGCTTTCTTTTCTATTCCCAGCCCTCGCCCCTTCTATTCCCTACCAGGCCAGCAATCATAAACACTTCCAGGCCCCCTGCACCCCTCCTCCCCCCTCCCTTCCACCCAACACAACGCCCTTTGCCCAACATGGGCCACCTGCTTTCTTGCCATCACTAAAATCTGCATTCTCCTTCCTTCCTACCTTCCTACCTACCTTCCTACCTCTGTCTGCTGCCGTGGGAAGACAGACCTAGGCTCCTTCTTTGTGTTCTGAGACTACTGTTTGCCTGTCATAAATGTTGACTCAAAGATATTGCATCTGTCATACTTTCCAAAGTGCAGATATATACAGGTAGCGTTCACCTGTCTCTGGTAAAGATTACCTTTTCAAACCGTTTGCAGCTTTGAGTTTAGATTTTTTTCTGAATTTTGTTTTTTTAAAACAAAAATCAAACACATTTATTCCTATCCTCCAAATGGCAGAGAAGATTCTGGGATGGAAATGTCAGCAAGTATAAAAAATGACCACAGATACTTCCAAACATTGCTTCTCTGTGAAAGAACTTTATCTCTAAGACTAGATGCTATATACAGATCCCTGCACAGAGCACACACACACACCAGAAAACCTCCTTCTAGCCAAATTATTGGAACAACGCTACAATACACACTGGGTGTCGTGACAAGACAAGCCAATTCTGATGTCTCCGCTGATTACACGGTATCGTAGACATGAGACACGCTGAGACAAAACATCCATTTTGCGGTTGAAATTTCATACAGGAAGCCACCACACACACAGGCACAAAACCATTTTCCCCCTTAATATCTACCCACCATATACACCCTCACCAAGTCTGTGCCTTTCTCAGTCTCCAACACACATACCCATGTCTGTCTTTTATGATCAGACACAATGACTAAGCATTGAAGACACTGCCAGACCGACCTACCTACCCACTACCCCTCTCCGACACATACACTCACGCATACCCACCGGCCCAGTTCCTCTTGACAAAGGTACAGCATGAACACACACGCACACACTTTACACATCCACAGACACACACTTGCGTACCCGAGGTTAGGATAGTCTGTTGACTGAGCTAAGAAAGCCTGAGTGACCCTTTCCTTCTTCCTTTCTTTTTTAAATTCTTTTTTCTTTGAGATTACTTTTTTTTCTTCTCTTTTTTTTTTGTTCTTTCTGTTCCCCGCTGAGATGTGTTTTAGCATTCTTCAGTTTAATTAACATGGATTATTCAGAGTGTTTACGTGGCTGCATGGAAGAATCGTCGTGTGAGTTTATTATTGAATTATGCGGGTGCACCAACTATCCAAATTTAGAGGTTACGGTGGATGTTTTAAATTCATTGTTTCTTTTCTGGCTTGCTTGCTGGCTGCCTCTGTTGTGTGTGTGTGTGTGTGTGTGTGTGTGTGTGTGTGTGTGTGTGTGTGTGTGTGTGTGTGTGTGTGTGTGTGTTTATGTGTGTTGTGCGCACGCACGCACGCGCGCGCGTGTGTCTGTGTTTATGTGTCTCTGCGTGGTGTGTGTGTGTGTGTGTGTGTGTGTGTGTGTGTGTGTGTGTGTGTACCATGGTGTGTGTGTGTGTGTGTGTGTGTGTGTTGTGTGTGTGTGTGTGTGTGTGTGTGTGTGTGTGTGTGTGTGTGTGTGTGTGTGTGGTGTGTGTGTGTGTCCGCCCGCGCGCGCGCGCGCGTGTACGTGTACATGCGCATGTGTATGTGTGGGATCCTTTTTTCACTCTTAACTCAACCGTGCAGAGAAAACTCGCAGTTTATTCTGTCTCTAAAGCTAAGGCGCGGCGCCTCTTCAAAGAAAACCTTTCGTGGCGTTTTAATACTGTCCTAGACAGACCAGTGACTTTGAATAGAGAGCAGAACAGTTATCTCTGTCACCGAGCACAGCTGTTTTTCATGTGTACGACAGAAGACACCATAGATGCAGGTAGTTCTACATGTATACATTCAGATCACTCTTTTTCCTCCCCCCCCCCCTCCACCTCCCTCAATTTTCTCTCTCTCTCTCTCTCTCTCTCTCTCTCTCTCTCCTCCTCTCTCTCTCTCTCTCTCTCTCTCCCGTCCTTCCCTGTCTCAGGGTGTGGGTGTGTGTATGTGCGTGTGTTTGTGTGTGTGTGTGTGGTGAGTGTTTGTGTGCGTGTGTGCGTGTCTATGTGCGTGCGTGAGTCTACGCGCCTCTGTGTGTGTGTGTGTGTGTGTGTGTGTGTGTGTGTGTGTGTGTGTGTGTGTGTGTGTGTGTGTGTGTGTGTGTGTGAGAGAGAGAGAGAGAAGACAGACAGACAGACAGACAGACAGACAGACAGACAGACAAGACAGACAGACAGACGGACAGGCAGAGAGTCTCACGGGAAACCAATGCGTGTGTCTTTGTACGCGTGCACTTGCTTGCACGCTTGCGAACATGCATGTGCGTGCAAGACCATGCACACATACACAAATTCAAAGAGCAAGCGCGTACGGGTGCGTGTGTTGCCTTTTATTTTATTTATTTTATTCTTTTATATCGAGGATAATGGAATAAGCACTCTTGTTCTTTTTTTTTACATCCAGTCCCCGTGTGTATGCAGTTTTGTAGATGTCATCTGTTCCCACCGGCACACTATGGCCTACTCTCACGAAAAGCGGAACAGGATTTAACATGTGCGCAAGATGTTCCGTATTCTGGGCAAGAACAAGTTAGTATAGTTAGGTTAGCTTAGTTACAGATGCGCAAGAGAGGGACCAGAAGACAGATCGCTCGGGGCTAATCTGCATGAACTAGGCCTATAACACCATCTTCTCCACTCCCCATCCGTACACTACACTATACTACCCCCAGCAGGCAAGATAAATTGCTCGCAGGGCTCGCTTTCACTTTCTAGTCTATATCCCCCCCCCCCCCCTCCCCCAGCAACTTTCGTCATTTCTGCTTTTCCTTCATTCACTTCAAAGTGCTTTAAGTACTGAAGTACTTCCGTTGGGTTACCCTTCGGCACTTACAACAGTTCCAAACTACTTCTGCTTTTTATCTTATCTCTGTCTGTCCGTCTGTCTGTATGTCTGTCTGTCTCTCCCAGTTCTTTGTCTCACTCTGCCTACCTTCTTCTTCTTCTTCTTCTCTTCTTCTCTGTCTCTGTCTCTCTGTCTCTCTCTGTCTCTGTCTCTCTGTCTCTGTCTCTCTCTCTCTCTCTCTCTCTCTCTCCTCTCTCTCTCTCTCTCTCTCTCTCCTTATTCCTTTCTTTTTCTTCTTTAGTACTTTTTTTTGTTTGTTTGTTTGCCACGGTTAGTGATAATCCCTATTCTGGGCAAGAACAAGATGAATAAAACAATGTTGATGCTTATCAGATATCCTTATTGGATTAAGAAATAAAGATGATCAATCGATCAATCTCTCTCACCCCCTCTCTTGGGGGGGGGGGGGGAGGAGAGAGAGAGAGAGAGAGAGAGAGAGAGAGAGAGAGAGAGAGAGAGAGAGAGAGAGAGAGAGAGAGAGAGAGAGAGAGAGAGAGAGAGAGTACACAGCTAGTGTCCGTAGCGCAATGAACACTCACTTTAAAATCCGGGTCTTGTTTCCGACTCGTGTTTTAATACTGCCTCAAAAAAACAACAACAACATAGTTTTGAATGCAAACTACATCAATTTTCGAGTACAAAAACCAATAGTTTTCACGGAAAAACGCAGTGTTGTGTCACCGATGTGAACTGTAACTGCTCTTTTGCTGCTAGGGTCAGAATACAGAGCTGGACTGCGACTAGAATGCGAATGCAACTAAAGGGAAACAACTCGTACTATCATCCTTACCTCCACATCGCTTACGGGCCCGGGTGTGTGTGTGTGTGTGTGTGTGTGTGTGTGTGTGTGTGTGTGTGTGTGTGTGTGTGTGAGAGAGAGAGAGAGAGAGAGAGAGAGAGAGAGAGAGAGAGAGGAGAGAGAGAGAGAGAGAGAGAGAGAGAGAGAGAGTAGGAAAAAAGAACGAACAGAACCAAGCAAGATCTGCCAACCTGTCACGGAACAATCGAATTTCGTGAACAGGAACAGAAAGGTATGAATTGAAATATGCCGATATAATATTCTATAGATCTACTTTCCTCCAAAGAAACGAGCGTTACTACTGAACGGACAATGGTAGCAAAACCCAATCAAAATGGAATGCAATAATCAGCCACCCTTTTGGCAAATTATTCCTGCGCCACCCCCAACACACACACACACACCACCGAGCACAATACTGCAGTATTAATCTTTTTTTTATAACCTGACTCTGTGTGCGTGTGAGTGTGTGTGTGTGTGTGTGTGTTTTACGCAGTACACCAGATTGATCACAAGCAGCACGCGATATACCTGTAAAGACATGTGCTATCATATCTTTTACACGCGCCCAAACCACGCGCTAGTGTGCCCAGAGGGGCAGCTCTTTGTTTGGGATGTTTCCAGTATGTTTGCATTACACACGTTCAGCCACTGTTTTCATAACAACCTTTCTGGATTGAGTCGTCGTTTCCTTAGTTTCAATAGTGTGTTACTGGGAGTTCTTTTTTGGTTTTGCTGGTTGTTGTTTTTTTTTTTATTATTCTATGAGTGGTTGTTTCGTTGTTTGGGGGGGGGGGGGGGGGTGTTTGTTGGTATTTTGGGGTGGGTGGGTAACGGTTGGTTCACTTTGATTTTTTGGTGGGTTTTTTTTTGTTATTAGGGGGCCTTTGTTTTTGTTTGATGGTGATGGGTGTTTGTTTTTTTTTTTGGGGGGGGGGGGGTTGCTGTTGTTTTGTTGATTTGGGGGATGGGGGTGGGGATAGTTCCAAAAGTGTACGATGCCCCAAAGTCAGTTTATACACCTTACACCCCCACCTAAAACCAAGCTAAAAAAAAAATCCTTTCAACAACCTACTTTCAATCTAAAAAATCCAAAACCACCATCTTTCAACATCTCAATAACAAAAAACAACAGCGACAACAACAAAATTTGGCTAAACGAGGTCTTAACTATAAACATCACACAGGATTAAAGAGAAGGAAAAAAAACTAAGGTTAGGCCTAGCTGAACGCATCTCTCACTTTGTGCAATAGTCCCAAAAGGGAAGCAAAGCCATCTGCGCTATACTAGGCTAGCATCTCACCTAACCGGGGCGTTTCCCAGCCAGGTCTACAGAGATAAGATGTCTGTCTGTCTGTCTCTGAACGTTCCCATACCATACACTACCGGTACTAGCGTGCAGAAAAAGGAAGATGAAAAAAAAAAAACAGCAGCAGAGGCAGCAAGCAGCAAGCAGAAGCAGCCGAATGGTTTCATCCAGCACATATCTGTCAGCCCTGCCTGCACAATGTATACCAATGTAGTTTGTGCAGCTGGTGAGGGCAGACTATCAGCCACGAGCCGTGGCATTTTAGAGGATGGAGAGGTTACCGTTAGCGCAGCAAGATGGAACACCTTTTAAAAAAAATTAAAGACAGAGAAAAAGAGGGGGGGGGGGGGTAGCGGAGGGAGAGAATAGAGGTGGCGAAGGGAAAGGTAGGTAGAGGAGAGAGAGAGAAAGGGGGGGGGGGGGGCTGGGGGGGTATTTTATGAAAAAAACGGGCACACAGTGGATAGAGAAGGAGAAGAAGAAGAAGAAGAAGAAGAGAAGAAGAAGAAACAAGATTAGAAAAGAGCACACAGAGAGATAAAGAAACATTAACAAAAAAAAAAAAGCAAACAATCAGGAGAAAAGAAATGCCTGAGAATCGGTTCTGCCTGAAAGGTAGGCTAGGCCTGCACTGAGTGTACTAGTGACTTGGCTGAAGAAATCTCCAGGTTTAGGGCCAGTTCTCCACGTTCACAAGGCCAGTGTTGTCTCTCCTATCCCTTACACAAACGGCCCTTGTACTGTGTCTGCTTTTTCTCTTCTTTCTCTGGTCACAACGTCTTTCTGTGTGTAAAACTCACAATATTATCATCCCCCTTCCTTCCCCTCCTTCTAATCCTCTATCCACCTTCCTCGATCTCAGGTTGTCACTGGAGCAAAGCAAACAAGAGAGAGAGAGAGAGAGAGAGAGAGATGAGGGGGGGGGGGGGACGGACGGACAGACAGACAAACAGACAGACAGAGGGTTGCACAGAGTGTGCCTGCATTTGTTGCACATGTAACAACAAACAACACACACACACAAGTATGTACACAATTACTATGTTGTGTCGTAAAGTGGACAGGTTCAACGGAGATAAGAACTCCCCCTATCTAGGTCTGGAAACTTCCTGTGGAAACTGACCTTCCCCTTTTCTTCGCCAGGTGGGCTAACTGCCAATACACAGACTGCAAATCGCTAAACAAACAATTCAACAAATCTGACAATGCCTATTATTGTCTTTGTGAGTGGATCGGGTAAAATAGTGGATTTTCCCTGGAAAGGTAGGGAGGACTCATTTTACGTTTGCTGTTTCGACTGAAGTTTTATCAATGAAATATCTTTTTATTGCTATTCTTTCTGGTCGTGTTTTCATGTGTCTTGATATAAAACAATGTGCTAGGCAGTTCAAAAATAAGCGCCAGTTACGTTTTGTAACAGGTGCGCGCGGTTTAAGGCCCTAATCAGTTTGGAGACAACAAAACTATTTAATGACACCACATCCGTGTTCACAAATCCAGTTAGCGACAACAAAATTAGTTAATGACAACACATCCGTTTCACAAATCCAGTTAGCGACAATAAAACTATTTAATGATACCACATCCATGTTCACAAATCCAGTTAGCGACGATAAAACTATTTAACGACACCACATTATGTTAACACAGGTAAGCTATTCTTGCCAAAAATAACTCTAGCTGCCCTGGCTTCTTTTACGTCCCTTGCATGTACCCTAAACACACCTCGAGCTATTTCCTTTTTCAAAGACTCTCTCTCTCTCTCTCTCTCTCTCTCTCTCTCTCTCTCTCTCTCTCTCTCTCTCTCTCTCTCTCAAATTAAAATAACGGTAGCAGCATTCAAAAGAAAAATAAATACGTGGAGAAAACACATACGCACGCACGCACGCACGCACACGCACGCATGCACACACACACACGCACACACACACACACACACACACACACACACACACACATACACACACACACACCACATCCTTTAAAACCTGAAGCAGCTATTTTGACTATGCCCATCACATACCTACATATGCATACCCAATGCCCAAATAAAAGCGGCTTCACCACTTGACATAAAAGGCTTTTCCCCCTTCTGTTTTATCCTCTAAACCTCAGGTGCTTGCAATAACTCGGGATGGCGCAAGACACCCTAAACGCACTGAACCCACAAAACTAGCTGCCTTTCTGAGGGTTTGAAGTCTGCGTTTGATCTTTAATTGTATTTGTACGTGCTTTCGAAAAGGCTTGGGATGCTTGGCTGCGCATAGCTTTGAAATTTACTCGTTCTCCTTTGACACAAAGCTTTGCATTACATATGCACACAGAACGAGAGAGGGCTGGTAGGTTTGTGGAAGGGTAGAAGATTCAGGTGAAAGTAGGGGTGGGGGAGGCAAGGTGTCGGGAGAAGGGAAGGGGGGAAGGGGGGTTGCTGAAGAGTCTCTCAAAATTTGTTAAAATAAACAGCAGTTAACTCATCTGGACAGATAAGCTTGCTGGCCCAAGAGAAAAGTGTGTGGTGTGTGTGTGTGTGTGTGTGTGTGTGTGTGTGTGTGTGTGTGTGTGTGTGTGTGGTGTGTGTGCGTGTGTGTGTGTCTGTGTGTGTGTCTGTGTGTGTGTCTGTGTGTGTGTCTGTGTGTGTGTCTGTGGTCTGTGAGTGTCTGTGTGTGTGTCTGTGTGTGCGTGTGTGTACAAGAATAAGAATGGTGGAGAAAGAGAGGTGTGTGTGTATATACAGATACTTCGATGAGCAAACAGTTGCTGAAAAATTATTACCAAAGAACATTCAGACATTCACACCCAAATGTGCCCAGACCTTACAATCAACTCACACATTCTCATTAACTAAAGGGGTACCAAACCAAACCAAAAACCAATGACTTAAAAATTATTCTGATTCTGAAGTACACAACCATCATCAACAACAAACAATACAGAACAACGACAACAGCAGGAACAACTACAACAGCTTTAAAAGATAGGGGGACATTTGTTTGGATATTAATGGCCAGTGTCATGATGAAACGAATTAATGGTGAACAATGAAAAAAAGACACATATTTGTGTGGTGTTTTTTCCTTTTCTTAGCGCGCGAGTGTGTGTGTTGTTATTTTTCTCTAATCTAAAGCACAGCTGCTAAAATTTTGTTGAGTTAGCAATGATTTATTGATCAGCACTCCTCTGTTGCATTAAAAGGTAAAGATGTCCAATAACCAATGTGGTCGTATGGGAGCGAGGTGTCGGTGACCTCACTTCTCTAGGGCCAGCATATTGAGGGCGGCGCCCATCTCCTCTCCCTCGCTGCTTTTCCTCCCTGACTCTCAAGAGGACAGGTAATCGTTAACACCTGGGTGAACTATTGTATATTTATTTATTATGTTGAAAAACGCCAGTCAGAAGACAAAGTACTCAATGACTGAAATTTCACCGTATTGCATATGTATATCATGATAATGCTAGTACAAGTTTTACAATAACAAATTATGTGTGCCTCCTGACAAGAATGTTTGATTTAAAATGACAATGCCCAGTTTTTCTTGTAGCAGATTGAAGAAATCCTAAGCAACGATGTTGTGAAAGCTTTCAAGTACAACAGCTATTTACGATGAAGAAATTGGTCAAAACAAGCGCTAACCATTTGTCAAAAAAAAAGGAAAAAAGAAAAAAAGAGCACAGAATGCAAGCTAAAAATAAAACAGAAGTAAGGGAAGGAAGATTTATCGACGCACATTTCCACAGGCAGACAGGGATATTTTACTAATGTGAGAGCACAGATGGTTACACACATGCAGTGCCTCTGCCACCTCCCAACCCCAACACACCCAAACACACACACACGACCACACACACACACGCACACACACACACTTTTAACAGCCACACTAGTGTATGCCACTAAATGTGTGTGCACAGATCATTACACACATGTGTGCCTCCTTCCCCCGAACGAACACACACACCGCACACACACACACACACACACACACACACACACACACACACACACACACACACACACACACACACACACACTACACAGCTTCAGAACACCTTTTCCAACTACCCTGAAGAGGAAAGTAATACCTGTAACGACAGCTCTGCACAGGGAAATGGTTTTACCAACCGTTTGACAACGAAAGCATATCAGACTTTGGGGGAGGGGGGGGGGGGGGGTGCATGGAACATATGGGAGAACGAAAAAGGAACACGAGGAAGGAAGAAGCAGTAACACTGAAGACAGGCTTGCTCCTGTGAACCACACACTGCCACGAAACAGAAGCAAAACCACAACATCCTACCGCAAGTAGGCCGTAAAACCCATGGGAAAAGATGCATACCCTAGGAAAAAGGTATGAACCCAAAGGAAAAGGTATATAACCAAGGGAAAGGCTGTAACCCTAGGGAAAAGGTGTAAACCCTAGGGAAAAGGTGTAAACCCAGGAACAAACAAGGATATTCTGGTTAGACACTGGCTCACACAAGCTCTACACAACAGGGAAGAGAAACGGGACCACCACAACAAAAAAAGATGGATGAGGAGCCAGAAAAAATCAATCCAGCAGCTGAACCCAGTATTCCCCTAATAAGCAAGAGAACAAAAATCACGACTGTAAGGGAAGGGGATGAGGGGGAGGGGGGAGGAGATATCACACTGTAGGACACAGAAACGAATACTGCCACCCAGAAAACGACAAGACCACAAAAGCCGGGAGGGAGGACATGGAGGGCAGAGAGCAAGGGGCGGTGAAAACTGAGGGCACTTACTGGAACCTGCAGGAGACGGCCTGTTGGCAGGGGACAGAGTGTTAGCAGAGGCGCACTCCGGGCTTTGGCTGCTGTAGTGGGTGGTGTTAGTTTGGGAGGCGAGGATTTGGACCTCACAGAGCTAATCGTCTCCACCCGGGACTTAATCAGGCTGGGAGCCGTCCTGGCTGCTGCTAGTGACACAACCATGTCTCCACAGGGTTAGTTAGTTCGGGATGTTAGTGCATGCGCGTCTGCTTTACATTCGTTCAACAAGAATGATGTGGTTTTTTTCAATCACAACTTCAGTGATGGATTGTCATATCAGTATCTATGTTTGCATTTGTTCAACTAGAAGCCATTTTTTTTCTGTTGAAATTTTGTGATAAATTGTGAAGTCACTTCCTAGCGTTTTTATTCTTCTAATCAGAAGCTAATGTTTTCCTTTCATACTGAAAAACTGTCAATATCCAGATATTTTTGCTTCCATTCCTTCACCAAGCAGCATTCTTTCCTATAGAAGCTCAATTGATTCATTTTTCAACTACAGAAACTTCCAAAGATGAGGTCTGCCATCTATCTACTTCATTTAAGCGAACGAGGAAGAAGAACTTGTAGAACTGGTGCCATATATTTCCAAACCATAACTGATGATTGTCGCAAAGACTATGCAACTAGAAACAAATACATTGAAATGTGTATTTTGTCTTGCATCTGAAGGAATGGACCATAGCACAAGAGCACAAATATTACCTGTTACTTTGTGATCATTGCCACAGACATGTTCAGACAGAACAGAGGTAGACGAAAATATGCACATGTTAGCAATTTCTTTGGGCTTTTTTCAGAACAGGCGAAGGTACATACCTGGTTACAAACGACAAAACAGTGATAAACATGCACACGTCTCGCTTTTCGTTGTTGGTGTTTAAGTTGAAGAATGAGAGACAGGTATGGGGAAAGCAGGCGAAGGGAAACAGACTGAGATTAGACAGAAAGACGGCGGTTGTCAAATCCTGTTAGTTGGGATAATGAGGTAATCTGCACCCATCAGTTTTGACACCAACATAAACTCCACGTCAGAAACAAGAGCACAGCATGCTGTTCTCATCAGCTTTCAGAAGACTCCTCATCAAAATCAGCGTTTGAACACATCTTGTTACAAGTATGACGTCAAAAGACGCGGGGATAAAGCGTCTTCTAATAGCTTTGCTTTTTTGACAGCAAATTTACATTTTCGTCTAATGAAAGGTGCTTTTATTTAGTCTACCTCCAACACGGCCCGAAAGGCACTTTACATGTAAGCAAAACCCCAACAGAGAACCGCTGTCAAAGCTTCTCATTATATTACCCAGGCGTGCTTAAGTAATTTACAAATATTTAGAGATCAACAGACAAGCCACAACTGCTAAAAAGTTTGGCAAGGCAAGTGCAGTATAGCAAGCCACTCACATATTCACGACTGAGCAGGTTAAACTTTACAAATCGTGTATTATTATTATGCTGAGTCATCTATAAACAACAGCATAATAGCTGGGCTATATAGTCTGCATGCGTGTGTATTGGGTGAGCCGATGTGTGTCATGTATGCGAGTTACTATGTACACAAAGGCACGTGCGAACATGTGCTTGCAAATACACAAAGAAAGATGTGGGCCCGCACAACAACCCTAAGCCAAATAATAATACTTTGGGGGAGGGGGGAATTTTTGATAAATCATTTTCAAAAGGATTGAGAAGTTGTTAGTGGTTACCTGCACTTGTTTTCCTCCACTACTTTTTCCTCAATAAGCGAAAGAGCTTATGATATAATACCATACCGAACTCTCTATCTCTATCTCTCTCTCTCTCTCTCTCTCTCTCTCTCTCTCTCTCTCTCTCTCTCTCTTTTCTCTGTGCTGTACTCACTGGGAGGCGGGATGGAGCTCCTGACCGTGGCCTTTTTGCTGGAAGGCAGATGGCTGACTGGTGCCTCGTGCTTCTGGGCATTGCGAACATTCTTCGACTTCCCGGGATGCTGCACAACAAACACCACCACATTACATACAGTGACAAACTATCAAACGTTGTTCAAACAATTCGTTGATTCTTGCTTCCTTACAACAGCTGCTTACACATCTGGTCAACTTTTAGTTATATCCTTGTCTCTGAGTGCAGCCACCCCACACCCCACACCCTTCTTTATTTCCCTGCTTAGACCCGGATTCGAACTGGTAACCTCGTGATTTTAAATAATTTATCTCATGGCCAAATCACTATTAAATCAGATTTTCCCAGTACTTTATGTCCAGAGACACCGGTCGAAAGCAAACTTTCGAACTAACATGATTCTTACCAGAGGGTAGCAGAAGACAGACAATGCGGGTGCTTGATGCCAGGGGCATAAATGCTGCCGACACAGAACAGAAGGGTCAGGGAACTAAAC
The DNA here is from genome assembly GCA_030674155.1 of Stramonita haemastoma. Taxonomy (NCBI): domain Eukaryota; kingdom Metazoa; phylum Mollusca; class Gastropoda; order Neogastropoda; family Muricidae; genus Stramonita; species Stramonita haemastoma. The sequence goes on from CM060321.1 coordinate 25,270,557, forward strand.
GATTGGATGTTGGTTGTTCGTTCGTTGGACTGGAGATCTGATTTTGAAAGAGCAGCCAAAGACGGAAATGGCGGATTTGATGGTCGATTAATTAGATAATGATTGCACTGGATTAAACGAACACTAACTAAACCAAACGGGTGATAAAGTTTCGGAAGAACATAAGACAAAGACAGAAACAGTGGACGAATGCCACAGGACACCAGTAGAGCTCTCACGGCCCACGTATATATTTAAGTACCAATAGCTTGATTAACAGCTTTGAGGACTGGTTGGGTTACCATTGACTGTTATTGATTGATTGATTGATGACTGATTGATTGATTGATTGATTGATTGATTGATTGATTGATTGATTGATTGATTGATGATTGATTGATTTCTAGATGAAGCTTACCTGAGCGATGCTGGCATCAGACTTGGTGCTGGCCACACTGGGCGATCTCTCATTCTTGGGGCGGGACCCGGCACAACTCAGAGCGTTGCCTGCAACACATCGCACATCATACATGGCCCACTGTCTTCACCACCACAGCAACACCAATCAACATCGGGTCACAATGAAATCCTATTCATATCGAAAACCTTGTTGATGGTCTACATGATAGATAAATTAGAAGGATATATCAATATAGTGTATCTTATGAAGACTCTCTGCTGTATAGCCCTCCATAGCGTTTCTTTCTTATGGCTTATTTCTCACACCTGACATTCATCCTATTAATGACAGGAGATTATTATCTGTATGAGTGGCATACCTATAAGAAAGATTGACTAAAGCTTAAGTGCACGCGTATGTACGCATGGACTCTTGCGCAGGCACACGCACACGCACACAACGCGCGCACACACACACACACACACACAACACACACACAACACACACACACAACCATGAGCATCATACAGTATCTATGAGGAAAAACAGCACCAGGTGTTGTAACAGAGAGCTGCATGTTCTAAAAATGGGTTGACAGCCTGACAAGGCTAAGAGTCCAGGTGGCACATGCAACAACCAAAAATATCGTTGTAACACTTCGTTATAATTATGTACGTGAGTCTTCTTTATACCACTTCTATCTATTCGTCTAGTATTTAAATCGGGATACAAACGATGTATCTCTGTTGTTGTTGGGTTTTTTTCAGCTCTGCCATTTTCTTTCTGTGAGTTAACTTCTCCCTTGACTTTTTGAGAAGTCATTGGAGAACTGCCCTGAATTTCTCAGGCAGTGTGACATAAGCAGGATGAACCTGAGTGGAGCCCATCTCTCTCCAGGTAGTAGGGTGCATGCTGAGTACCTTCGTGTTATCCATCCCACCTGCATTAGCTGGCCTACTTTTCTACTAAAGGCGGATGGGGTTTTCCATGAGTGTGCAAGATATTCAGCATGCGCTCACATTGGTTTATAGTCTCATCCACAGAGGGGAGTGGAGTCTGTACCATAGTCAACACCAGGAGAAAAGTCCTTCCGAAACTTCAGTGGCGACTCGAACCCGTGCCCCAAGTTACTGTCATCAGCGGATCACGATCGATTACAACAATGTAACCACTACGCTATTCTGTCCCCTTTCTTTTCTGACATGTCATCAAAGGCGCGGTGTGCCGCACTCACTCACTCTTCCTGCCTTTCAAATAATCTGTTCATGTCTGTTTTTATGATTGGTCATATTCCCATCTTAACAACACACTGCTCTATAATTTCAGTTAAGACACTACAAATCATCGATGGATAAGCATGCGCAGCGATCCATGACAAGCATTACGCTACATTCCACTACACTGAAGTTCATTCCACTGTTTACTTTCCTTCCCAGTGCATTTGATATCTCACTCCAGGACAGCGCGTTATCAACTAGCATACCCAGACACTTGTACTTTACCGTTAGATGTACAAATTCACCTTCATACTTTTATCAAGATCACATTTCTTTTCTTGTCTGCTATTGATCATACGTTGTTTTATTTTCCACATGCCACCCTATATGCTGATGATAGCTATGCATGGCTTAACGTGGGTTTGATGGTGGAAAGGCAATGCGCCTGTCTAGTAAAACGAGAGATCCAGGGTTCAATCCCGTCCAAAGCAGTTTTTTCATCCTGATCCACTGCACTAGAAATGATGGATGCGTGCTCACTCTGCTGCCCTTTCCAATCGGTTAGTAGCTTGAGGCTCCGGATAAAACGGATTTAACGCGCATAAAAGAATCTATGACAACAAGACTTGTTCTAAGCAAAATCATGAGGAAAAAGCTGTTCTCGCATTCAGAAAAGCCTAAAAGAAGGGTAGGGAAGGGGGAGGGGGTAGCAGTATACAATAGTGACGCACTCGTCCCGCAAATTAAACGCAAAAACATCTACGACTGAAAATGCCGTACAAAGCTATAAGCAAATGTTCTTCAGCACACTTCAATACTTAACATTCCTCTTTAATGCAATGAGTTAAGCTACATTACAATAAAACATAACAAACAAACACAAAACCATGCCCATACAACCAATATGCGGCCCTTAAACCCCCCACCCCCACCCAACGGAAACAAATAAAAACTACAGATACCCGTGAGGATGACTTAAAAAGATTTATGACAGTGGCTCTGAGAGACAGCCAGACACAATTTATAAAAATTTTAAAAAGCCGTTCTCCAGACATAGCGTTCTCCAAGCTGCACATCCATTACTCTTGCATGAGTGCATGAACATGAGAGAAGACAGAGAAAAAGAAAAAAAATAAGGGAACTAGGCCTAGGTGAACTGGCGAAAGGGGAGCATAATACAGGACACAGAATGAAGCGAGGGCGAGGTGGAGGAAAAGAAAGGAAAGTTAAAGTAAAATAAAATCGACAGAGGCTCACTTTCTTTAAAATGACATTAACCTCTGAAGGATAGAAATTTGCATAAGGATATGACAGAATACCTTACTGCATTGCGCGCGCGCGCGGCGTTAATGTGTGTGTGTGTGTGTGTAATGTCGTGCATGCATACATGTGTGCGTCTGTGTGTGTGTATGTGTGCGTCTGGTGTGTGTGTATGTGACGTCTGGTGTGTGTGTGTGTGTGGTTGTGTGTGTGTGTGTGTTGTAGTGTGTGTGCCATCACATGTTGTGTCGCGTCGCGCGCGCGCCGGAGTATGCATGTGTGTGCGTGTATGCATGTGTGTGTGCATGCGCTGGCAATCACACTCTCCGCCAACTAACCACGAGGACATTCTGTTCCCTGCTAAACATCCCCATACAGTACGACTCAAAATGTCCAATTCAATTACCAAGTAAGAGGGAAGGCAGGCCTACTGTACACAGATTCAAAGAAAACACCTAAGCAAAACAACCCCCAATGCACAGCTGGGCACCACAAAAAGGTCACGATGCCCTGTAAGCTAGGAAGACTCTCTCTCTCTCTCTCTCTCTCCTCTCTCTCTCTCTCTCTCTCTCTCTCTCTCTCTCTCTCTCTCTCTCTCTCTCTCTCTCTCCACACACACACAACCATGCAAAAAGATCCAATCACACACACACACACACACACACACACACACCACACACACACACACACACACACACACTTACACCACATACAGATCATTCGTCCTCTGCCCACAAAAAAGGGGAAGATCCTGGTAAACGAAAGCTACCATCATTTGTTTTCATTCACTGTCAGGGATGCAGCAGCCTGGAGGGGAAGGAATAATAATATAAAGTCGCGGTGGCGCTGGTTGTGGCGGTGGTGTTATAGTAGGCAGCTGAGAGCCCCCTATCGTTTTCCCCAGCCAGCTAAGCTATCGTTCGCCTCCGCCAGAAACAATAAATCACCCTTGAACAGGGCAAGTCCGCAGCCAGCCACATCATAGAGTTTCTTTGTCAGGTCTGCACGCACCAGACCCAAGCCACACACAACCACACGAAATATTTTGCGAAAAAGAGGGGTTAAAGAGCAGTACAGGGGGGGGGAGGGGGGGGGGGGGGGGGGGGAGGGGAGAGAAGAGGGATGAAGGGAGAGGTATAGGGGTGGGGTGAGGTTGTACATGACAGGTGAAGACAGCCCAGTAATGGAGGCAAGACACCGAAAAATTATCACCCAATGTTTTTGAAGCGATCTGTACATTTGACAAAACCGTATTGGTTTCCTTCCAACTATGAATGAGTGAGTGAGTGAGTGTGTGTGCACGCGCGCGCGCGCGTGCGTGCGTGCGTGTGTGCCTGTTGTTATTCTCTATCTGTTTGTTTCCTTTTCTTTTGTTTCTTTGTTCAGTTTTGGTTGTGTTTTTATTGTTTCTTTCTTTTGTTGGTGCGCGCGCGTGCGCCCGTCTGTGTGTATGTGAGTGTATCTATGTGCGCGCGCGCGCGCCCGTGTGTGTTGTGTGTGTGTGTGTGTGTGTGTGTGTGTGTGTGTGTGTGTGTGTTGTGTTTGTGTGTTGTTTGTTATGTTTTCTTGGCTTGTTAGCTTTAATCAGTTCGGCTAGCCTTCTCCCCCTTATGGGCCTACGACCTTTATGTGGATGAATCATATGAAATTTCAGCTCGCTCTCTCTCTCTCTCTCTCTCTCTCTCTCTCTCTCCTCTCTCTCTCTCTCTCTCTCTCTCGGTCTCTCTCTCACACAACACACACACACACACACACACACACACACACACACACACACACACACACACACACTTACACATACATAACACAATACATAAACAAACACACACACACGCGCGCACGCGTACATACTCTAGGTTAGTCCTAATGCTGCGACTAATAACGGCCGTAGTTAACGCGCTCCAATTCTATGCAAGCATTCCAGACGTTTCTTTTCGTGATCAAAAATCGGTCACAATACTAGGTCTATACTATTTCGTTCAGTTCGTATTCTTCCCTGTACTACGTGTGCTTTTGATTCCCTTCCAAACACATTGTGTCCGGTATGTTTCAGCTCTAAGGATCGAACATGACAGCCAAAAATGTGTTCGATTTTTTTGGAAATTCGTTCAATTACACTTTTCAATCATTCAGGTCCACTCATCCAAAAAGCATAATCTTTACAATGTAATAGCATTTAACTTTCAAATGCTGTTCCCTGTGTGTGTGTGTGTGTGTGTGTGTGTGTGTGTGTGTGTGTGTGTGTGTGTGTGTGTGTGTGGTGTGTGTGGTGTGTGTGTGATGTGTGTGTGTGGTGTGGTGTGGTGTGGTGTGGTGTGGTGTGGTGTGGTGCGGTGCGGGGCGTGGGTGGTGTGTGTGTGTGTGTGTGTGTGTGTGTGTGTGTGTGTGTGTGTGTGTGTGTGTGTGTTGTGCGGTGTTGTGTTGTGTTTGTGCGTTCGATATTTTCACCTGTTTACTTCTAGTGTTGAAGCTTCCTCTTTGGGCTAACATATTCTTAACACAAACCGGTTTGGATCTTGCTACCCGTGCTATACAATCCATTATATTTAGAGCCTTTTGCATGTATACACACAGGTTTCCTTGTGAAATCAAATTGAGTGCATATTTATCCTTGCAGCACAAGTGTATTCAGTTTCAAACCACAGCATGGTCTGAACAATTGAAGTTAGCAGGTTTGAGGCTACAGCACTGAACCCCCCCCCCCCCCCTCTCTCTCTCTCTCTCTCTCTCTCTCTCTCTCTCTCTCCTCTCTCTCTCTCTCTCTCTCTCCTCCTCTCTCTCTCTGTCTGAATAAAATCTCGCCAGTGAATACTGAAAACAAGCAATCAGCAGACAAACTCGACAAGTGTGGTGAAGTGGCAAGTGTGGTAGAGTTCTAAAGCCTTCTTAATCATAATGTGAAAAATAATTACAAACTGACAAAGAAAAGCAAATGAAACAACCTTGGCTGGAGAAAGAGAGAGAGAGAGAGAGAGATGAGAGAGAGAGAGAGAGAGAGAGTTTGTGTGTGTGTGTGTGTGTGTGTGGTGTTGCGTGCGTGCGTGCGTGCGTGCGTGTGTCGTGTGTGTTTTCTCTCAAAAATATTAGTGCTGCTGAGTTGTTAGTTGTCTTCACAAGTAAACTCTCCAGACAACATCCAAGCTAAACAGACTTTTTTCAATTTCGCTCTCTAGTTTAAACTGACTGAAAACGTTCTCAAATAAAATCAGTTAAGAATTAATTCTTTTTACGAACACGAGCAACAAAAAACGAAAAAGCAAAGAAGAAAGATGAAAAAAAGGAGGATAAAGGAGAAGAAATAGCTATGACTCTTTGAGAGATTATTACAATTTTCACTTCAAGGGTATCAATTTAAGAGTAACATGGCGTGATTTATGAAAAGATGGCACAATGGCTTAGTAATCATGGCTTAGTAATCATTGCTTTAGACATTGTGTCAGGTCTAACGATAAGTTAAGGCGCGGGTTCGAATCCTTGCTTAATTGACGTTGGAGATATTTTTCCCCTTGGAGCTGACATAGGCTCTGATTCCATCCCTCTGCAAATCCCTCAGTACACCACACACTGAGGGCCCGTGTGTGGACGTTCTTATAACCTTATGCACACACATAAAAAAACCAACCATTTTTCTTTCTCCCTTGAGTAGGCTAGTCACAGACAGTGGCCGGGATGACTCAAGCATATTATTCAGTATGCAGTCTGCTATCTGAAAACGAGAGGATGGGTTCCGCCATCTTCCACTTGCCCGATACACACAGCATGAAAGTTTCAGCAAAGTGCCCCATTGACTCTTCGGGAAGTTGAGGGAGAAGTCCTGGAGAAGTCACTGCAAGGCTGATTTACGTCAACCCTCATCACATCATTTAATCAATCGATTTATCTCCATCAGTAGTCCCATGACCCCAATGGTCGTCAGGGGACACGGGTGGCCAATTTTCTCCATGCTGGTCTGTCTTCAGCCCCTTATTGCAACAAGCGCCATGTCGAGGCCGGACCATTCTTCGAAGTTCTGTATCCAGTTCTTCATCTGTCTGCCCCTGCATCTTCCTCCCTCAGGTGTCTTGGCGGGAGAGCTATGGCGTGTGAGGTGATCCAGCTTCCTCCTCCTAGTGAGTCAGAAGGGGCTTGTTCCTGTGGGCATGCCTTCATGACCACCTCTTGCCACACTGATTTGTTGTTTCTGTGGTTTCGCCAGTAGATGTGTAGAACTGACTTCTGAATAATTTTATTTCGAAGGCAAGAGTTTTCTTTTACAGTACTGTAGTCAAAGTCGAGCTTGCACATTCGTACAGCAGTGTGGAAATGACGAGAGCTTTTTAAACAACGTCTGCATTGTTGGGAAGCTGATCTCTCTGTTTCGCCAAATCCCGCTTCAACTTTGTCAAGGCTGAGGCAAAGCTGTAGGGGTTGACCTGATCAGCTGAAGGCCGGCCATCTTTGGTCAGTGTGGATCAATCTCTTATATATCTTACATGCATCATTATTCAAAGTAGTTATATATAATCAGTTACTGTCATATTTCAGAGGCTACTTGATGCCAATATTGTAGCGACAAAATTGTATCTCACACACACACGCACACACACCGCGCGCGCGCGCCACACACACACACACACATATATGTATATATATGTGTGTGTGTGTGTTTGCGTGCGCGCGTGCGTGCGTGCGTGTGTGTGTACATATATATACTTTCAAAGATCAGTGTTATCAAAGTACATGTTATCTGTGCACTTTTAGAAATATGAGTATAGTTATTAAAAGCTGTTAGTATTTCTGAGCAACACAATTTTACTTCCTATCATCTTCGTGACCTAACATACAAATCAGAGGGGATAAACAGAAAACCTTTGTCACTCACAGGGCTTTCGACAAATAAATTTAGCCTGTGTTTGCCCTCTGATTCATTCTCTCTCTCTCTCTCTCTCTCTCTCTCTCTCTCTCTCTCTCTCTCTCTCTCTCTCTCTCTCTCTCTGTTTTTATCTATCGTGTGTGTGTGTGTGTGTGTGTGTGGTTGTGTGTGTGTGGGTGTGTGTGTGTGTGTGGTGTGGTGTATGTGTGTGTGTGTGTGTCTGTCTATCTGTCTGTCTGTCTGTCTGTCTGTCTGTCTGCGCGCACGCGGGTGTGTGTGTGTGTGTGCGTGTTAGTGTATGAGTGAGCGTGCGTGCGCGCGTCGTGCGTGTGTAGTGTGTAGTGTTGTGTGTGTGCGTGCGTGCGTGCGTGCGTGCGTGCGTGCGTGCGTCGTGCGTGCGTGCGTGCTGGTGGTGTGTGTGTGTGTGTGTGCGAGAGAGAGAGAGCGAGAGACAGAGCGTACAAGTGCTGCGTGTGCGAGGTGTGTGGTGAGTGTGTGTGAGTATGTGTGAGTATGCGTGCGTGCATGCGTGCGTGCGTGCGTGTCCAGAAAAACATTTGGATGATCATAGGCATAACCGTATTACCACCTTTCCAAAATGTACATGTATGTCTTCATTCCTCCATGTATTTACCTATCAAGCCTCTGGAACTGAAGGCAACAATGACAAAAGGAAAACTTCAATACCAGTGAGTACAAACACAAACAAAACAAAACACAGAGGATCCAAACACACATATGCCCCAAAACAAAAATCACGGGTGAATGAATACAACCCATTCGTTTATGCCCCAAACTTTCCCTAAAGAAAAGTGGGACAGGGTGGTTGCATACGTTTGTTTACGTCAAAACAAAAGAGGGTGGGATGAGATGGTGGTAGGTGTCAAGCCCTCCCACCCCCATCCCAACACCCCAGCTCTCCTGATCCCAGTTTCACTCCATCAGACATAACAACAACAACCACCACCACCCAAAAAAAAGCAGAAAAAAATCGATCAGGCGGAACCGCTGACGCAAACAGACCATGTGAGTCATGTGGTGTGGGATGGAGGGAGGAGAGGAGAGGAGGAGAAAATCGATGGTATAGTCAGCCACAGCTGGGGGATGGCGACACGGACAATAAAACACATCACTGTGCCTCACACCATGGGTAAGGTCAAAACAACAAAAAAGAAGAAGAAATAAAGCAACTTTGACGATCTTCCAATTTGTGCTTTATACTGTTCGGAGCTTTAGTTGAAATGTATATTATTTTAAACTGCGTGTATATGTTCAGGCGAACGCGTGCGTGCGTGCGTACACACACACAAACACGCGCACGCGCAAACAAAACAAACACACACACACACAACAACACACACTACCGCCCACAAACACATTAGCATAGACATTGTGTGTGTGTGTGTGTGTGTGTGTGTGTGTGTGTGTGTGTGTGTGTGTGTGTGTGTGTGTGTGTGTGTGTGTGTGTGTGTGAAAAGAGCATGTAATACTTATGTTACCTTTGGCAATAAAGACTAATTTCATCATCATCACCCATCATCATCGTCACATCTCTCTCTCCTCTCTCTCCTCTCTCTCCTCTCTCTCTCTCTCTCTCTCTCTCTCTCTCTCTCTCTCTCTCTCTCTCTCTCTCTCTCTTAGCTCTTACCTCCCATTTTGAAGCAAAATCAAAGAACTTTGCCTCCTTTGGTCCCGTAGAACGAAAAATCACGAAAACAAAGCACCACCACTACAACTACTAGACACACAGACAGACAGAGAGACCCACGGCAGCCCACACCCAAAACAAAAACAAAACAGTGTGTGCACCACTTCCACTCAGCTACTCCAAGAGCCCCCCTCCCACACCCCTGCACAGAACGAAACTGGAAGCCCTTGTGTCAAAGCAACCAAACGACTGCAACACACATACACCTCTCTTCCCTAGGCCAAGGCCTATCTCTCGTTTCTCTCTCTCTCTCCCTCTGCTTCTCCACACCCTTCGTGGGGATTCGGCAATCTCCGTGAGACCGAAAGTTCGTATCGAACAGTTTACAGCCAAACACTGATCTATTGTTGGGTGTTTTTTATGTAGCTTTGTATACGAAGGTTACGATGACAGTTGGGTTAGCTGGCACCCATATTCGTCACACACAACGTGCCATAGAGAATGTTAGAGAGAGACGAGTTTAAAAGACAACAACAACAACAAACGTTGTGTGTGTATAATGTGTGTGGGGGCGTGTGCGTGTAGCCACGCGACCGAGTAGTCAGTCTCATCATGCCTTCCAGGGACTTAACCTTCTCGCTTCCCCTAGCTTTTTTATAACAGCACCACCTCGTTTGAAGGCGCACGCGCGCTCTGCGCGACTCACACACACACACACACACACACACACACACACACACACACACACACACACACACACACACACACACCATGTGTGCACAATACACACACACCCAGTGGGCCCTGTTGTGACAGTTGCTTTGCACTCAACTGCAGTTTCGCAAGCTCCGCTTTTTTTGTGTGTGGCCCACCAGGCAACAAGAAGAGAAAGTGTTTTCCTCTTTACTCTTTTCTCGGAGATATAGGATGTTCTGTGTCACCACAACACTGTTTTTTTGTGTCAGTTTAGCTATATCAGCATGTTCTGATATTACAGTCAGTATTTCTATGATGCAAATTTTGTTTGCATTGTCATTGTGACCCCCAGCCCCCACCCCACCCCCAAAAAAAGAAACAAAAAAAAACCAACAACAAAACATTGAATGGAATAAGAATTAATGACAACGGTTGCTGCTGACGTGGTTTTGATAATCAAACGTAGCCTGTGTTCTCTTTTGATTCAGTTGTTTCTTTAGTGGGTAGTTGGGTAGATGAAAGGTGGTGTAACGTTAGAGTTTGTGTGTGTGTGTGTGTGTGGTGTGTGTGTGTGTGTGTGTGTACGTGCGTGCGTGCGTGCGTGTGTGTGTATGTGTCCGTCTGCGTGCGTGTGTCCGTCTGCGTGCGTGTGTGTATGTGCGTCTGCGTGTGCATGTGTGTGTGCACGTGCGTGCGTGTGTGCGTGCGTGGTGTGGATGTGCGTACTGCGGCGTGCGTGCGTGCGTGTGTGTGTATGTATGTGTGTGTCCCATTCGCGCAGAATAGATCCTTAGTCTTGGCGTCTTTGCTCGTTTCAAATGGTTCTGGCTGAATTTGATTACAATCAGTTCATAGTTTGAAACATTCTTTGCTCACAAAGTCCGACATAACTGTAGCAGCCAAGAAGCTCCAAGTTTCTTCTTCGCTTTTTCAATGGCCAAAAGATAACCTACAAGATAAACCCTGCATGCCACAGTGAGGGAAACGACCACACATTGCCAAAACAGATTCTGGACAACTGGTCTAAAATTGAATATTCGCAGCTTCTGCGACAAATCGAAACCACAGCTTCTGCGTGCGCGCGCGCACACACGCACACACCACGCACGCACCACACACACACACACCAACACACACACACACACACACACAACACACACACACAACACAACTTAATTGTTTCTGAAGCAACAGGATTCATTAGCATGATTGTTGAAGAGAGACCAGCTAACGTGTTAATCGAAACAGTGGACAAGTAAGCAAATCCAGATGTCAGGGGAGGAGGGGGGGTGTCAGTTGTACACTGACCTACCCACGTGCACACACACACACACAACACACACACACACACACACACACACACACACACACACACACACACAACGAAAGGGGGGGGGGGCTAGAGGGATGCGTTTGAACTACTTCAGTGACAAAAAAAATGCTAGTAATATATATATATATATACAGACAGACAAAGAAACAGACAGAGAAAGAAACAGGGGCAGAAGATAGAGACAGACACAGAACCAGACCGACACACGGACTGACTGTACGCTACAAGACAGGCAAACGAACTAAAACAACTTCCGAAAAGATACAAACCACCACCCAAAAAAAAAAAATCTACATTGCCTCAAACATCCCGACGCCAACCCAATTTAACGGTTTGACATTTGGATCAGTACGCAGTGTCAAAGACATGTCACACCGTGTCAGTGACAAAGTGACAACTAAAAGTTGTACAGGCACGACCAGTATCATCTGACATTTACTGGCAACTGTCCGCTACTAGCTTACCTAAAGTGTGACAAAAAAACCCACTGTCAGTCGCGAGGAGACATGTTTGATCAATCCACCACCAGGCCGGCCAGCTATGGCCGATGGCGTGGAGGACACGAACACACCTGTGTCCTGGGGAGGGCTGGGCTCTGCAGAGTTCAACTTCCCCACAACACTTTGCCTGATAACTCCATGTAGAGCTCCAAAAACTCCTCGGGAGTTAAACCCAAGAAGTCAAGACAGAAGCGTGTCTCTAGGCTATCAAGAGTCAGCGAAAATAGATCCTCGATTTATGCTCCTTTCCTGTGCCGTGTCCTAAACTTCACAAGGCGCGAATCTGGTTCCGGGAGTGGAGGGGGGGGGGGGGGGGGTAGCTAACGAACTAGCCAGTGGTTAGAGCCTCGACATCGTGATCTGAGTGTCATAGAGGCAGGTTCCAGTCTCCAATGAAGCGAGACTGGAACGAGTGATTCTGACCGCTGAATTCCATTCAACCCTAAGTGTGTGTGAATGCATGCATAGTAATTATCTTGGTGTATGTCCATACCCCATCCAGCTTTTTTACGGGAGTAGGCCAGCGATGGATGGAGGCATGGAGGACACAAACATACCAAGCATGCAGTTCTTGCAACTGAGAGTGCTGCCGATGAGACGCTGCTAGAAAATTAAATGTGTTGCTGTATAACTTAGCAAGGAATTAAAGCAAAAGTCGAGTCTCTCTCTCTCTCTCTCTCTCTCCTCTCTCTCTCTCTCTCTCTCCTCTCCTCCTCTCCTCTCTCTCTCTCTCTCTCCTCCCTCCCTCCCTCCCTTATTAACCTACACCAACTGTATGCTTTGCTGGATGCTCTTCAACAACTACTGATCGGCAAATTGCCTGCCTGTCTATGCGCCTGGCTGTCCGTCTGTTGGTCGGTCTGCATCAGTCCATCTGTCTCACTTATAACCGGCCCAGAGCTCTACTCTCCTCTCCTGTCGATGACAACTTAAATAACTTTTTTGTTTTTTTGAAAACACAGAACTGTAGTGATAGCCTTAACTTCTTATCGTCTAGCTGTTCCCATTCACGCTGTTTATTTCCATTTCTCCACCCTGACCATACCAAGGCATGTCATGTCACAGCCTCGAGCAGGAAGTCCACCACAGGGAGCTTAGTGATCAGTGTTAAGTCACCATGCATGGGCCTCCAGCCTCAAGGCCCATTCTTTTTATTCTAACACCAAAATTGTTATAGACAGATGGGAAGAATGTATATGACAATTGGCCACATCGGAGAACACGAATAAATTGTGTGAGTGCTGACCTTTCAGCTTTTAATCCTCCTACCTCCTCCCCCCTCCCTTTAAAAAAAAAGTTTTGCAGTCTTTTGCATCAGCTGCTTTCTCTAAAATGAAAAAAATACTGATATGACATAACTTCTCTCTTAACTCCTTGAGAAGTCTTTGGTTGCCGCAATAAAGCTTTCTGGCAGTGTGCCTTGGGCAAGCTGAACCCTCCCTCCCTCTCCAGATCACAGAGTGCATGCAGCATAATGCATGTGTTCATCGTCATCCTCCATCTCACCGCCCACAGCTATGTCCATGTCAACACACTGTATCACGTCTCTTCGCTACTTTTCCCAGCCATTCTCATCGTGTTTATCATATGCTGTGTGGCATTTATTAGGACATACTTCACATGCAGCCTAACTCTTATTTGCCACCCCATCCCACTCCAACTTCTGAGAAACTGAAACTGCTCAAGAGCTCTCTCTATGTTTGAACTGTGATATACCTTCCACCATGTCTGCCTGACTGATAACTAACAACCCCCTATCAGTTCCACCTGACACATCCATGAGATACAGATGACAAAACTCCTGGCAGTATAGTATGATCTTTATGAACAACTCTAAATATCTGGCCAGCTGCTGTTTCCACAAGCCCATTCTCAGTCTTCGCTGCTCTTTTCCCCACGACTTGTACTGCTAACTTACAGCAAGCTTGGCCTCGTTAGCACTAGGAAAAGGGGCACACAGCTAAATTGCAACCCATTTTGTACACATATTTTAGAGTACTCTTGTAAGTATTACTTGTTGAACCCATTTTCATGTATTGGTGCTGTGTTGGTCTGGGAGAATAGAACGTTTAAACCAGGAGACAGACTAGGAGGCCTCATTCCCACACACCAAAACATAAACAACAGCTCCGATGCAGAATCAGTGTACAAACTATTCTCGTTTTTAATTTCCATCTAAGACTGTGTAAGCTGACAGTTTTAATACAACGCAACCTGCTGTCTGTCCGGTACTGCTGACCCCCCCCCCCTCCCTTCCCAAAGCCTAGAACGTATACAATAAAGCTTCTGTCATGGGATGAGCATACCTTTCAAATCCAAACACAACAGCTATTTACTTTTATGTGCTATGCATACGCTATTCAGTGTGTAAACCGGTTTTGCATCTTCAGGCCCACCTCCGTTTTACATTAAAATTTTTTTTTAAAATCTTATCTCCCAAGCCAATTGAACGCAGGTTACCACTTCATGAAACCACAAGAAGCTGGTTAGACGTGCAAATCCCAAGATCAAAAAACATCAGACAAATTCATCATCATTCTCACAATGGGATCCAAAAATAATCTCACTGGCATAGGAGAATGTATTCGTCTAAGCTTGCTCATCCTGCCCCCTCCTCTCTTTGGGCAGTACATGAAGTACAAAGTGTCTGACAATTCGGTAAACGCCATGTCCAATTAACTCAGTTGCAGTACCCTAAGCTCTAAATCCACTTAGTATGCATTCTCTGTTCCCAAGTTAGGAGACAGGAGAACGTTATAACGGGGCAAAGCTGTACATTTTTGTTGCCAGCTGTTAGCACCTGAGCAGAGAGACAGGAAAGCAGTGGGTAATGAGAAAACAGGGGCGGGAAGAACCACGGTTGGGAGAAAAGAGCAAGAGAGGAGTTCAAAGGTAGGAGCCGGCACAGTTGCAGGCACCCAGACAGACATACACCACCACACCTCCTGTGTCATGCCCAAACCGTCAGAACTTCCAAACGTTTCATTACCCACGGTAACAACCTCCCAACATCTGGGCCCACACTTATCACCCTCTTTCTCCCTCAACCCCCCACCCCCCTAGGCCTACCCCTTTGGGAATCTCACCTCCTGTTCCACCCCCTTCCTACCTCTCCTAACCTCCCCCCAGCCACACAAAGAAAACAAAGGTGGTGGTGAGGAAGTGGGAAGATGGCAGGCAGAGTACAGGTAGAGGAGGAGGAGGAGTGGAGAAACGTGGTCTTTATTGCCGGGGAGATGCAAGGGGCCGATTAACTCCGCTCTGACGATGATTACTGTCAGCTGAGGCACGGGAAGAGGCAGCCGTGTACTTAATTAGTCTGACCTCAAAGCACTAAGTACTTCTATGCCGAAAGAAAACAAAAAGGAGAGAGGCATGGCATGCCAGGAAGAGGTGAACGAACCACCGCTCACCACAACCTGCTTGCTGCCTGCCAGTGCCGTAAGTAAATGCACCCAGCAAAAGGGATCGTTTATTCTTTGAATAAATAAACCAATGATAGAATATACAAATCCTAATAAATATATTTCTCCCTTCTGCGACAGTGTTTTAAAACCGAACAGGTTTGTTTACATCGTTGCGGCCAGTGCCCTCCTAAAAGAAATACACAAGTCCTCTTAAAAGAAATACACAGATTTTTTTCTCTCTCCGTTTCTATTGAAAATAAACAAACAAAAACACTTTTATATTTTTTCTTTTATTCAAGTTTGACTGAAAAGACTGAGACTGTTCCGTATCAAGGAAGAAAATAACCATAACCATCGCTGCATCTGAAACCATTCATTTCCTTCTGCATACTTTGTTTAGCATGCTTTCTTTCGATTGCTTTGCTACTGACTTCAGCAGCTGTAGGCTAACACTGGCAGCGCGCACGCGCGCTCGTGTGTGTGTGTGGTGGGGGGGGGGGGATGCGTGTGTGCGTGTGTGTGTGTGTGTGTGTGTGTGTGTGTGTGTGTGTGTGTGCGCGCGCGCGCGTGCGTGTGTGTGTGCGGTGTGTGTGTGTGTGTGTGTGTGTGCCTGACTATGTGTGTAAAATGGATTCATTAAAGCCAGTTAGAAATCGATAGCATCTGTAACATTTAGAATCATACCGAGCAACCCTGGGAGCACTTTTATTAATCAGTCCATTTACTATCGCCTGTAAAGTAAGGAAGTGAGAAAAGTGTCGCTTGAGATAATTTTTTTTAAACTGACCAAAAACAATAATCACTGTAATCTGAAACAGTGAATGCAACAACAACAACAAAAGAAAAGGACAGAAAAGGGGAGGGGGAGAAAAAAAAAAAAGGTGCAATAATAAACAATTACGCGAATAGTCTACACCCAAACTAAGTAGACACTGGAGGAAATAAATCAGAAAAAGTACACTGCACAAAACGACAGGGAAGACAGAAAGACTGAGAAAATAACAGAGCTCCCTCCCCTCGATCCACACCACCTATCATCCATCCACCCCCAACCTCCTCAGTCACTGAAGCCTCCAACCACACACAGATACAGAGAGCTACCTACACCTGTACGCCCCACTCCCCATCCCCACCTTCCACACGCACACACACACACACGCACACACGTGCACACACACACACACACACACACACACACACACACACACACACAACACACACACACACTCTTCCCCCTGCTCCCCAAACCCAGCTTCCTGTTATCCCGTTACACTGATTATGACTGGGTTGCCTTTCGCTGGCTGCCACATGGCCGGGGGCTGGCAGTTTAGCCCACTCAGCCCAGTCTCTCTCCCCTCTCTCTCTCTCTCTCTCTCTCTCTCTCTCTCTCTCTCTCTCTCTCTCTCTCTCTCTCTCTCTCTCTCTCTCTCTCACACACACACACACACACACACACACACACACACACACACACCACAGGGAGGCCTATGCTATACTAGGCTACACACGGCAAAAGGTAAAATGTCAGCAGATCCTTTCTGCTTCAGCACTGCTCAGATCTCCTGCTGTGGGCCTATACTACTACTGCACATTCCCTATCATTTTCTAAAATTGCCTAAGGAACAGAATGACCTGATCTCTGAGAATCAGCCCCTGCACAGAACAAGAAAAGAAAGAAAGGAAGAGGGGAATGAGGCAGTAAGAACGGAAGGAAGGAAGGAAAGAAGAAAGGGACAGAAAGAAAAAGAACGAAAGAAAGGCAAAAAAAGAAAGGAAGTCAGAAAAAAAAATGCAATTATTCATCGTGGAAGTTATCTATGACCTGTCTGATTGGGATATTTTTTTTGTAAGAACTGCACACAAACGTACCTGTCCATGTACGTATATGCAAGCACGCAGCATAAAAATCTCTCTCTCTCTCTCTCTCTCTCTCCTCTCTCCCTCTCTCTCTCTCTCTCCTCTCTCTCTCTCTCTCTCGTGGGGGGCGGTCGCGAGAAGTGAAGCGGACAGGGCGTACATTTTCTGTGAGCAGCAGTAAAACTAGAAATTCATTCAAAAATGCCAGTTACTGGACTTCCAGCGGCTGTGGAGAGGACCTTAGGCACCCTGCTGACCGACAATGCAGTTTCCAGCTGGAAAGTGGCAG
>CM060321.1:25292994-25300494 GCA_030674155.1 Stramonita haemastoma
CTCTGCCCCCAGTCTGGGCCCTGGTATGTCCCTGTCCACATTCTCTCTCTCTCTCTCTCTCCTCTCTCTCTCTCTCTCTCTCTCCTCTCTCCTCTCTCTCTCTCTCTCTCCCTCTCTCTCCCTCCTCTCTCCCTCCCTCCTCTCTCTCTCTCTCTCTCTCTCTCTCTCTCTCTCTCTCTCTCTCTCTCTCTCTCTCTCTCTCCCTCCCTCTCCACCTCTTTTCATTTTGTTTTTCAAATAACTATGCCAGACACCATAATGGGGCAATGTGGTAGAACAAAGAAGTGAAAGCTGACCCCTAACCAAGAGAAAGACTGATAGCTGACAAGCTGAAGTGATAGAAACGGCTGTGATTTGCAAATGCAGTGTTTATTTGCTACATAGGACCCCGATCAGATTTTGTCGGTGACAAACAGGAAAAAATGCACGTGTTTGCTTTGTAGAGCTAGCTTTTTTTTATCGTTATTTCTTTGTATGAGATCCCGAACAACTTTCAATGAAGTTCATGCCGCAGCACTTCTGCTGTTCATACTAGTCCAAACAGAACACAACAAACAAACAAACAACACAAACAGGCCCACTAGTTTCTCTGGACTTTGTTCGGCTTGCTCGATTGCTTGGTTGGTTGGTTTGATTTCTTCGCTTGTTTGCTATTTCTTATGACGATCTACTCATCTCATCTTGCCGCTTGTCATTTGTTTACTCGTCACTCTTTGCATTCACTTCTTTTTCTTCTTTTTATCTTTTACTTTTTTCTTTTCCAAACTTCTTTGATGGGTAGAGCAGCATAGGATATTAGTTGGGGTTTTTTTTCAAATGCCTGCTTATTTATTCAACAGACTTGTAATTTGTGGAAAAGTCATTCGTGTCATCATCTGTGATGTTGATGCTGTTATCATTCTATCTAGTCACTTTTCTTCCTGTCTTCCTCTTTGTTCACACACACACACACACACACACACACACACACAACACACACACACACACACACACAACACACACACACACACACACACGGTAACAGATGCGCATGAAATAATGGAATGTGTTGACGTAGTGCACCGCTACAAAGTACGTTCACCAACACGAACATCTGTAGTACATGTAGCCCAGGACAACACATTAAATGTACAGAGTACAATGGTGTACACTGCTTACACTCAACAATCCTTTTAAAGCCCACAATGATCAGTCAACCATATATGGGCTGTACAGATATGTTATATCAACCGTTCTACCGAAGAAGACTTAAAAAATAACACTATTGATTCCTGTACACATCTATGCTATTGGCAATACGAAATGAACGTGGGAGGAGACGAAGTAGGTAAGAAAAAAAAAAAGACAATAAAGCTGTCCGTCACATCTGTGTCAGTGTGTGTGTGTGTGTGGTGTGTGTGTGTGTGTTTGTGTGTGTTGTTGTGTGTGTGTGTGTGTGTGTGTTGTGTGTGATTTTTTTGGGGAAAAGGAAAAAGGTTAATGGGAAAAAAATTTTTTTTTTTTTTTTTTTGGTTTTTGTTTTTCTTCGTTTTTTTTTTTGGGGGGTTTGCGCTTTTTCGGGGGGGGAGGTACAAACCCCGGGGAAAGGGAAAAGACAACAGACAGCCCCAACAAGGGCGGGGAAAGAAAAAAGGACAAAAAGAAAAACAAAAAAAACCTGAAAGAAAACGATTTGAAAAGAAAAATTTTAAAAAAAAAGGGAAAGGGAAGGAGAAGGGTTATCAACCAACGGGGAACTTTTAAGGAAAAAGTGGAGGTGAGGGGGGAAGAAAAACAACCCCCAGGAAAAGGGGGAAAAAGAAAAAAGGGGGGGGAAATTTTTTTTTGGAAAAAAAGATTTTTTTTTTTTTTTTTAGAGTGTGGTGTGGTGTGTGTGTTTTTTTGTGGTGTGTGTGTGTGTGTGTGTGTGTGTGGTTGTGTTTTGTGTGTGTGTGTGGGGGTTGTTTTGTTTTTGTGTTTTTGTTTTGTGTGTTTTGTGTGTGTTTGGGAAAGAAGTAAGTAAAATGGACTTTTTGAAAAAGTAAGTTTAACAACCTTTTTTTAAAATTCCCCCAACAAAAAAAAAAAGAAAAAGATTTTAAAAACAATAAAAAAAATACACCGGGTTTAAAAAATAAAAAAAAGGGGGTTTTTCAAAAAAAAATTAAAAACAAACTTTAATTACTTAAATATAATCAAAATTTGAAAACAAATTTAACTTTTGGGTTTTAAAAACCCAAACCCCAAATTGCCTCAAAATGGAGAAAAAGTCCACCCAAAAGGGTTTTTTTTGGGGGTTTTTTTTATTTTTTTTTAGTGGGGAGTTAGCTGTTTTTTTTTGGGGAAAAAGTTTTTTTACCAAAACCCAATTTGGTTTTTTTTCCAGGCCCGAAAGGTTTTCCTTTTAACAAAAAAGGGCAAAAGAATTTTATTCATTTCTTCATTTTTTTTTAAATTTAAGAATTTTTTTTCTTTTTTCCCCATCCTTTTCCTCTTTTCCTTCCTCTTTTTCTTCCTTCTTCTTCCTTCTTTCCCTCCACGAGGAGTCTCAAAAGGGAAGGGGGAAAATTTAAAAAAAAAAACCAATAACTGGTTCGCCTGGGAAAATGGGGGTTTGGGGGGTTTTTTGAAAATAGATAAAAATAAAAGAATGGAAAATATACCATCCCCTCCCACCCCAAACCCCCGTTTTTTTTTGAACTTTTTTCTTAGCAACTGAAATTCTTTTTTTTTTCCCTTAATTTTTTTGGGGGGAGCCCAAGGGGGCCTAAAAACAAAAACGGCTGCTCCCCACATTCCCTCCCATTTTTTCCAGTTGTGTACCCAAGTTGGATCTCCACTGGTTTAAAAATTGGGGCCCCTTGAAAAAGGTTTTTAACCGGGTTTGGGGAACCCCCCTTTGCGGGACTTTAGACCCTTGGGGAAAATTTAACTTTTTAGGGGGTCCCCAAGGCCAGATATTCGCATTTTTCCTTTTTAAATGTATTAGGAAAACCCCCCCTTCAGAAAAAGGTTAAATACCCAGTACATCTTGCTTTTGCAGACGACTTTAAATGGGCCGGGGATGCAGTGAAAAAAATCGCCAAATTTTTGCCCAAAAAAAAAAAAAATTAAAAAAAAAAACAAAACAAAAAAAAATCCCCAAAAAGAACAATAAAAAAAAAACAAAAATTTTAAATAATAATAATGGAATGGAAATCAAAAAAAATTAAAAAAAAATAAACAAAAAAAAAACAAAAAAAAAAAACCCCAAAAAAAAACCCCCCAAAAACCCCAAAGAAAAAGGCCCGAAACATAAAAATGAAAAATAACGATGGATTGGAAATGAGCTTCGAAAAAACCCCCAAAAAAAAAAACCCAAAAACCCCCAAAAATTTTTCCCCCCCCCCCCCCCCCCCCCCCTTAACCCCCCCCCCTTTTTTAAACCCCCCCCCCCCTTTCCCCCCAACCCCGGGGGGGGGTTTTGGGGGGTTTTTTTTTTTTTTGGGGGGTTTGGGGAAAGGGGGGAGGGGGGGAGGGGAAAAGGGGGGAAAAAAAAATTTTTTTTTTTCCTTTAACCCCAAAAGGGGGGGGCTTTGGGGGGGGGGGGGTTTTTTGGGGGGGTTGGGGGGGGAAAAAAAGGGTTTTTTGCTTTTAAAAAAAAGGGCCCCGGGGGGGTTTTACTTTGGGGTTTTTTGGGGTTTTTTCCCCTTTTTTTTAAATTTGGGGAAACCCCGGGTTTTAAAAAAAGTTTAAAAAAAAAGGGGAAAAAAAGGGAAAACCCCCCCCCCTTAAAAACCCCCAAAAAGGGTTTTTAAAAAAAAAAAAAAGGGAAAAAAAAAAGGGGGGGTTTGGGGGTTTGGAAAAAAAAAACCAAAAGGGAAAAAAAAAAAAAAAAGGGGGAAAAAAAAAAAAAGGGGGAAAAAAAAAAAAAAAAAATTTTTAAAAAAAAAAAAAGGGGGGGGAAAAAAAGGGGGGGAAAAAAAAAAAAAAAAAAAAAAAAAAAAAAAAAAAAAGAAGGCGGGAAAAAAAAAGGGGGGAAAAAAAAAAAGGGGGAAAAAAAAAAAATTTAAAAAAAAAAAAAGAAATTTTTTTGGGGGAAAAAAAAAAGGGGGGGGAAAAAAAAAAAAAAAAAAAAAAAAAAAAGGGGGGGGAAAAAAAAAAAAATTTTAAAAAAAAGGGGGAAAAAAAAAAAAAAAATTTTAAAAAAAAAAAAAAAAATTTTTTTTAAAAAAGGTTTAAAAAAGGGGGAAAAAAGGGGGAAAAAAAGGGGGGGAAGGGGGGGGGAAAAAAAAAAAAAAAAAAAAAGGGGGTTTTTTTCCCCCAAAATTTTTTTCCCCCCCCCCCCACCCCAAAAAAAAAAAACAAAAATTTTTTTTTAAAAAACCCAAAAAAAAAAAGGGGGTTTTTTGGGGGGAAGGGTTAAAAAGGGGGGGGGGGGGAAAAAGGCCAAAAAGGGGGGGGGGGGGGTTAAATTTCCCCCCCCAAAAAAAAAAGGGGGGGCCCCCCCCCCCCCCTTTGGGGGTTTTTAAAGGGTTTTTTTCCCTTCCCATTTTTCAAAAATTTTGGGGGGGCCCTTTCCCCCCTTTTTTTCCCGGGGAAAATTTTAAATTTTTTTAAAACCCCCCCGGCTTTTTTTTTTTAAATAAAAATTTTTTTTTTAAAAAAAAAAATTTTTTAAAAAAGGGGGGGGGAAAGGGGGGGGGGGGGAAAAAAAAAAAAGGGAAAAAAAAAAAAAACCAAACCAAAAGGGCCCGGGGTTTTTTTTTTTTTTTTTTGGGGGGGGCCCCCCCCCTCCTTTTTTCACCCCCTTTTTTTAAAAAATTTTTTTTTTTTTTTTAAAAAAAAAACCCCCAAAAATTTTAAAATTTTTTAAAATTTATTAAAAAAAAAAAATTTTTTTTTTTTTTTTTTTTTCCCCCCCAAAATTTTTCCCCCAAAAAAAAAATTTTTTTTTTTTTTTAAAAAAAAATTTTTGGGGGGGGGAAAACCAAAACCTTCCCCCCTTTTTTTTGGGGGGGGTTTTTTTTTTTAAACCTTTTTTTAAATTTTAAAAACCCCCCCAAAATTTCTTAAGGGAAATTTAACCCCCCCAAAAAAAATTTAAAAAAAAAGGTTTTTTTAAAAAAAAAAATACCCCGGGGGGGCCCCTTTCCAATTTTTCCCCCCCAATTTTTCCCTTTCCCCCCCCAAAACCTTTATTTTTTTCCCCCCCCCAAAATTTTGGTTTTTCCCTTTTTTTTTTTCCCCCCCCCCCCCCCCCCCCCAAAAAAAACCCCCCCCCCCTTTTTTCCCCCCGGGGGTTTTTTTAAAAAAAGAAAAAAAAAAAAATTTTTGGGGGGTTTTTTTTTGGGTTTTTTTGGTTTTTTTTTTGGGGGAAAAAAAACCCCCCCCTTTTTTCCCCCCCCTTTAAAACCCCCCCCCCAAAAAATTTTCCCTTTACCCCCCTTTAAAAAAACCCAAAAAAAAAACCCCAAAACCCCCCCCCCCCCTTTAATTTTTTTTGGGGAAAAAGGGGGGGGGCCCCCCCCAAAAAAAAAAATTTTTCCCCCCCCGGGTTTTCCCCAAAAAAAAAAATTTTTTTTCCCTTTTTCAAAAACCCCAAAAAAAAAAAAGGGAAATTTTTTTTTAAAAAATTTTTTTTTTTTTTCCCCCCCCCCCTTTTTTTTTTTTTTTTTCCTTTTTCCCCCCTTTTTCCCCCCCCCTTTCCCCCCCCCCCAGGGTTTGGCTTTTGGGGGGGCCCCCCCCCAAAAAAAAAAAACCCGGGGGGCCCTTTCCCCAAAAAACCCCCCCCCCCCCCGGGGGGGGGGGGTTTTTGGGGGGGGGAAAAAAAAAGGGGGAAAAGGGAAAAGGGGGGGAAAAAAAAAAAAAAAAAAAAAAAAAATTTTAAAAAACCCTTTTTTAAATTTTTCCCCGGGGGGAAAAAAAAGTTTTAAAAATTTTTTTTTTTCCCCGGTTTAAATTAAACCCCTTTTTTTCCCCCCCCTTTTTTTTTTTTTTTTTTTTTCCCCCCCCCCCCTTTTCCCCCCCCTTCCCCCCCCCAAAAACCCCCTTTTTTCCCCCCCCCGGGGGGCCCCGGGGGGCCTTCCCCCCCCCCCGGGGGAAATTTGGGGCCTTTTTTGGGGGGGGTTTTGGGGGGGTTGTTTTTGGGGGGTTTTGGGGGTTTTTCCCCCCCTTTTTGGGGGGAATTTTGGGGAGGGGTTTGGGGGTTTGTTTTTCCTTTTGGGGGGGGGGTTTTGGGGGGTTTTTGGGGTTTTTTTTGGGGGTTGGGGGGGTTTTTTTTTGGGGGGGGTTTTTTGGGGGTTTTTTTTTTTGCCGGTTTGGTTTTGGTTTTGTGGGGTTTTTGGGGGGGTTTTTGGGGGGGTTTTTTGGGGGGGGGGGGGGGGTTTTGGGGGGGGGGAAATTTTTTAAAAAGGGGGGGGGGGGAAAAAAAGGGCCCCAAGTTGGAAAGGGGGGTTTTTTTTTTTTTGGAAAATTTTTTTTTTTTAAAAGCTTTGGCCCGGGTTTTTTTCCCCCCCTTTTTTTTTTTTTTCCCTTTTTTTTTTTTAAAAAAAAGGGACTTTTTTGGGGGGGGTTTTTTTGGGTTTTTGGGGGGGAAAAAAAAATTTTTTTTTTTTGGGGTGGGGGTTTTTTTTGGGGTTTTTTTTTTGGGGGTTTTTTTTTTTTTGGGGGAAAGGGGGGTTTTCCCAAAAAAAAAAATTTTTTGGGGGGGGGGGGGTTTTTTGGGTTTTTTTTGGTTTGGTTCCGGGGGAAAAAATTTTGGGGGCAGGTTTTTTAAAAATTTTTTTTTTTTAAAAAAAAAAAAAAAAAAAAAAAATTTTTTAAACGGTTAAAACCCCTTTTTCCCCCCTTTTTTTGTTTTTCCCCCCTTTTTTTTGGGGGTTTCCCCGGCCCCCCGGGGGTTTTTTCCCCCCCCGGGGGGGGGTTTTTTTTCCCTTTTTTTAAATTTCCCCCCCCGGGCCCCCCCCCCCCTTTTCCCCGGGGGGGGGGGGGGCGGGTTTTTTTCCCCCCCCTTGGGGGTTTTTTGGGCCCCCTTTTTTTTTCCCCCCCCCCCCCCTTTTTTTTTTTTGGGGGCCCCCCTTTTTTTCCCCCCTTTTGGGTTTTTTTTAAAAAAATTTTTGGGGGGGTTTTTTTTTTTTTAAATTTTTTTTTTTGGGGGGGTTTTTTTCCCTTTTTAAATTTTTTCCCCCGGGGGGGAAAAAAAACCCTTTTTTTTCCCCCCCTTTTTTTTTTTCCCCCCCCCAAATTAAAGGGGGGGTTTACCCCCTTTTAAAAATTGGGGTTGGGGTTTTTTTTTTTTTTTTTGGGCCCCGGGGGGGGGTTTTTTTTAAAAATTTTTTTTTGGGTTTTTTGGGGGTTTTTTTTTTTGGGGGGGGGGGCCCCCCCGGGGGGAAAAAGGGGGGGGGGGTTGGGGGCCCCCCGGGGGCCTTTTGGGGGGTTTCTTCCCTTTTTTTAAACCCCTTTTTTTTGGGGGGTTTTTTTTTTTTGTTTTTTTTTTTTTGTTTGCTTTTTTGGTTTTAGTGGTTTGGGTTTCCCCCCTTT
>CM060321.1:25310494-25312994 GCA_030674155.1 Stramonita haemastoma
TTAGTGCACTTCAGAGAGCCATGGGGAGTATAAAAAAAAGTTCTCATAACATAACCCAATTTGCCTGTAAATAGCCAGAGAGAATATGTTGTGGCACTCTTCTGTGGTGACATGTTTCTCTTCAAATCAGTACACATTACATTATTTTCCAAACAGGGATCTGCGTAGTGTCGTGAATACTGTGCGATACAAAGCAAGGAAAAAACGGATACAATATAATCGAATAAAATACAATGCCTCCTATTCTGACGGGCCACACGTCTCTTTTGTTAGGCTAGATCAACCACACACCTGTGTAGGGATTACTGTTTAGTTATGTGTACTCCGAACCCGCCCGAAGTGTATACAGATGCATATGATATAGATTTGTTTCTCATCCTTCTCCTCCTCTTGCCAACACCTGTGCGAGGATTATTGCTTGATTGTATATTATTACAAATCCCAAAAAATGTCGTGTATGCAAAAATGGATTTTCCTCTCCTTCCCCATCTTCTCTTTCTCATTCTCCACCTCCTTTATTCCTGCTGACCTGTAAAAAATGCCTCTGCTTTCTGAGTCTTCATGTATTTTTTAAAATTTTATATATATATATATATATATATATATATATATATATATTTATATATATATATATATATATATATATATCGAATTCTTTATCTTGGACATGTTCGCATCCGTTTTTCACTCATACCACCGGCTACAAATAGCTCACCTTTCCTTAAAAGATGGATGGGTTTTAAACACGTGTGCGGAAGATCTTATGCATGCGTTCGCATTCAGGACTACAGTTTATTGTGTCGCTGTCAGCCACATTTTCAGGGTACTGGAGTCAGAATCACTGTAAACTCCTGGGGGACAGAGATAAACCACGTTGCTCTACGGGCAACGTTTTAGTCTTTGGCTGGCTCTAGTCTATGCAGTCTTTCCCATGAAAGGATTATAAACCCAAATCTGCACAGCATGCTTTAGCCCACGCAATAAACCCCAAGGCAACAAGAGAACTACTTCTGGCACAATTCTATTATTACGTCCCCTTTCAGAGGCAAACATTGAAACAATGTACACACAGACAAGCAAAAGGGGAAGAGGGAAGGATATCTGTCTCTGATTTAAAAAAAAAAAAAAAGTGTTTGAACTGAATAAGAACAGAGGGCGGGAAGGGGGGATAATGTAGAGACGCATTATCCACAGGAAAATCTGCCCAAATTCTACGAAAAACATCTGCATCATACCAATAAATAACCACTGAGCTATCCCAGAATGCATCAAGAATACTGGCGAGGAGAGGATGTTTATCTCCATGGGATATGTCATAAACACACGCACGCACTCACGCGCGCGCACACACACACACACGCACGCACGCACGCACGCACACGCACACTCTCTCTCTCTCTCTCTCTCTCTCTCTCTCTCTCTCTCTCTCTCTCTCTCTCTCTCCTGATTCGCAGATTTATAATGCTAACGTTGTTAAAAGTTATCTAAAGCTATGCAAACTGCAAAAGAGAGATAAGTATTATGGCTGAGCTGGGGCTGAAAAAAATGGGTTCACTTGACGTCTTCTTTAATTAATAGCTCCTTCGGGAGTCGTTGAGATGCTACAATGTTTTTTTTTCCCTGTGTTTGCCAGCAAGCTGAACCTGGTGATCCCCATGCCTCTCTATCAAAAATGAGTGCTGCTATGTGTTGTCACTTACACCTATACAGATATTCACTACATCAATCATATACATGCAATATCTGTATTATGATCAGGTGGTTGGGTGTTCTAGAGAAAATGCACCGATCAGATATTCACTACATCA
The DNA here is from genome assembly GCA_030674155.1 of Stramonita haemastoma. NCBI lineage: Eukaryota > Metazoa > Mollusca > Gastropoda > Neogastropoda > Muricidae > Stramonita > Stramonita haemastoma. The sequence goes on from CM060321.1 coordinate 25,312,303, forward strand.
ATCATATACATGCAATATCTGTATTATGATCAGGTGGTTGGGTGTTCTAGAGAAAATGCACCGATCAGATATTCACTACATCAACCATATACATGCAATATCTGTATTATGATCAGGTGGTTGGGTGTTCTAGAGAAAATACACCGATCAGATATTCACTACATCAATCATATACATGCAATATCTGTATTATGATCAGGTGGTTGGGTGTTCTAGAGAAAATGCACCGATCAGATATTCACTACATCAATGATATACATGCAATATCTGTATTATGATCAGGTGGTTGGGTGTTCTAGAGAAAATGCACCGATCAGATATTCACTACATCAATCATATACATGCAATATCTGTATTATGATCAGGTGGTTGGGTGTTCTAGAGAAAATGCACCGATCAGATATTCACTACATCAATCATATACATGCAATATCTGTATTATGATCAGGTGGTTGGGTGTTCTTGAGAAAATGCACCGATCTAGAAAGCAAAGAGGTCCATGGTTCAAATCCGATTAGACCCGAGACTTAGCCCTCCCCTTTCCCTCTCCACTAGTTCACTCGTGGTAGTCTGGGTACTAACCTTTAGGGTGGAATGGTAAACCTAGTGTCCATGTGAAATGCATAATCACGTCAAAATGAAAGTTCACATGAATCTTTTTTTTTAATTGGTAGGGCCGTAAAATGGCGACA
>CM060321.1:25317994-25322994 GCA_030674155.1 Stramonita haemastoma
TTCCACCACACTGACCTTGTGAAGCAGACCCTCACCTGGAAGATCCCCCCCACTTGTCTTGCTGGTCAAGACACCTTCTTTGGGGACATCCGCCGCCATGTTGGCTTTGTTGTCCTGTTCCATCGGCTTTCTTTTGGAGGCAGCATCTGACACAGGCTCTGCAAAGCCTTTTTCTGAAATGCCAGAATCCGTCATCATATGTTGCGGTTCTTGAGTCATCCCCAGGGGGAAGTCTTCAATGTTGTCGATGCTTTCAAAGCCGTCCTCGCCCTCCTCGAAGAGCTGAGCTTCCTCCCCGTCTGCAGGCGGCATGTCCACGTCCTGGGCATTCTTGTCTGCTGACGCCGCGCCCTGGTCTGCACTGGCCTCGCTGCAGGAGTCCGAGGTGCTGGTGGACATGCCGTCCTGACACTTCTCCAGCAGCAGCTTGCCGTCAAAGGCGTCATGGTCATAGTCCCACTCCAGGACCTGGGACACTTCAGGGGACACGCCGTTGGAGCCTTCCTCCTGGAGCAGGTCAGCCCTCACTGCTGATATTCCGCTGATGCTGCTGGAGCTGTCCTTGCGCTGCCTCGACTCTCCTTTTAACTCCTCTTTGCGGGATAAGACAGTAAACGTCTGCGTCAAATTCTGTCTGATGCTAGCTGTTGAATCTTCTACACTACCAGCTTCTGACAGATTGTCAGATAAGGTATCTCCATTCTCGCCAAGGAACTTTTTTAAGTCGACACCAGGCAAAGGGGTGGAAGTGAGGCCAACAACAACAGTTTCGTTGACAGTGGCCACCGACGTTTCCTCTAAAGTACTGGAATTGCCAGAAAGGGAAACATCGGATTCACTGGTAGCAGCAGCAACACGGTCTGGGAGGATGCCTTCAATCAGATTGGTGTCATCAGCAAGGATGTCTGGATCCATGAGACCCAAACTCATGTCTGAGGCAGTAGAGGAGGCGATATCCTGTGCACTGTGGGTCTGGTTCAGGCTTCCTGGAGTGAACTTGGTGACGGTTTCTCTGGGCGGGGAGGGAGAAGCTGAGCTGACCACATCTGGCAGATTGCTGTTGGGAACAGAGGCCGGCGTGTCGTCTTTGTTAAAAGTGATGTTTAGATACTGACGACTGTCTGACTTCAGCTGTCTTTCTAAACTGTTGTATGTTTGGTTCAATAAAGAATCCACATCCCCATCATCTGATCGCCTACGAGATCTTTCATCTTGAACAAACGTGGAATTCAACTCCACTTTAGTAGCATCCTGGCCAGATGAAGATCTCTTGCAGAAGACCGCGATTTTAGACGTAGACTCTTTGATGCCATCTGCGGATTTAGACTTGGTGACTCCTTTCTCTCCTGCGCTTAATCCTATTCTGGGAATCCCCGACAGGCGAGCTATTTGAGACTTGGGTTTGGGGATTTTTCTCCCTTCACTCTCAGCTGCAGGTGGCGGTTTGTCCGCTGTGTCTAACGCCACGTTCTCATCTAGCTTTTCCTCATGCACTTCTTCACAAATTGGCGGCGGTTTCTCCTCACGAACAGGGCTTTTGTAGGACTCATCAGGGACAACTTTATCCAGAGGGGCAAAAATCCCCCGGAAAGGCTTGCAGGTGAAATACCGCTTTCCATCTACCTCGCCGTCATGCAGGCCGGATGCATCAAACAACTCTATCCCACACCACAAACCCGGAGCTAGGCTTGTGTTACCTACAAAACGGAGGATGCCTGGTTTTAGGCCACCAATTAGAATTCGACTGCCGACTGTAAGCTTCTCTGCACCCGGAAAAGTTTCCTTTTCAATCAGTGCTTGCTCTATGGGTGATTCCTTCTCCGATTGGACAGGTGCAGCAGACGAGTCTGTGAGAAGTGTGGGTGCAGAGGATGAGGCAGGTGGAATGGCAGATCTTTTGGGGGCAGGAAGGAAAGATCTGCGTTTATCCCTGGCACCTGTTACACTTCCACCGGGGCCGGGGATCTTGCTCTCTGACTGGGAATCCTGAAAGAGAAACGCACAAGTTTAATACTAGCCAACTCAAATAATGCTTTTTTTTTACGGAGAAATAACATTTTAAAATACATTTCTTTTAGCACTATTGTCGATCACTACTTGTTATTAACCTACAGTCGAGGACATGATAGTATTTGTTGATCATCTTTCAATGTCATCAAAGTTGTTCGAGTGAGAAATGTTTGTATATGGACTTTTAGAGACGCTCCAAGCACATGGCCCACTTGACAATGAAAGTTACACATACGCACGCGTGCACGCACGCACGCGCGCGCGCGCACACACACACACACACACACATACACACACGCGCGCGCACACACACACACCACACAAACACACACACACACACACACACACACACACACACACACACACACACACACACACACACACGTGTCAAAATGAAAGTGCATACAAAAGAAACCTGACAAGCAGCCGGGTAAACAACAAAACCACCTGGTAGATAAATCAATTACTTCGATTATCTGATTAACAGAGAAAACGAAGCTATAAAGATCTGAACGAGTTTCCAAAGTTAGCCAGGATCGCTCGAAGTATGGAAAGGTCACTCAGCCCATACTACGGAAAACCGCGTCTGTACGCAGACAGACACCTGACGTCAAACGTGCGATCATTACTTCTGAACCCGTGTGACTGTGTGTGTGTGTGTGTGTGTGTGTGTGTGTGTGTGTGTGTGTGTGTGTGTGTGTGTGTGTGTGTGTGTGTTTGCGTGTGTGTGTGTGTGTGTGTGCGTGCGTGCGCGCGTGTGTGTAAGCGAGAGAGGAAGAGTGGCAGTGCGAGAGAAAGAGCGGAGGAGAGAGTCATGATTTAGACAATGAACTATGAAGGTATCTGTACCTAAAGTTTGCTTCTTGTTTGTATTTGCAGACTTACTTGGCAAAACTTTTCCACCTATGGGTTTGAAGGACAGCTATGGGTTTCTAAAAACAGGGAGTTGGCAGGTGAAATGTCTATTTTGGGTCACAAACATTTGCCAATGAGTATACCGTCCTCTTGCCCCATTTTTGCATAATCTTTCTGAATGAATGGGAGAAGAATACCCTGGTGAAAAACGACAAACTAAATCTGAATTTTATACAGCACCATACTTAGTTTTCACAACGAAACAGGGTATACTGGATGGAGAAAAAAAAGAAGAAAGAAAATACAATGACTAATGTGCGATGTGCAACAGGCTGAAGATGCTAAAGGTTCCAGTTGACACAAGTGACCCACTTTTCACAATGCTAAGAAGCAAATCCATCAGATAAAGAGAAGGCACGAGAGAGGGGGCAGAGGAGGGAGAAAGTCATAACTAAAACTAGATCTATGACTTGGATGCAAATCAGTACCCAGCACTTGATTCTGCAATGCTTTCTCTAGTTCCCACCTTTCTCTCAAAGAAAATCATTAAGCAGGAAGAAACTGTATTCACTGTATTTTCAATCATCATCTCACCATTTACCTTTCAGGGCATAAGAAATGGGAAGATATGCAACAAAACATCAGCGAAACGTGGGGGAAAAATAACAAACAACCTTCAGCAAGAAAAGAGTGATGAAACGACTTCCACTATTAAAGGTGTCAGTTAGGTGCGGATCGGTGGTCTAGAGGTTACTAACGCGCCTGCCTAGAAAGCAAAAAGTCCGAGTCGGAAGTGTCCGGTGGTTTGAATCCCGCCCGTTTAGGCCCAAAACGTTTCCCCCATCCATTTGACCATGAGTGGTGGTCTGGGTACTAGTCTTTCGGATGAGACGATATACCGAGGTCCCGTGTAATACACAAAATTACTTAGCGCACGTAAAAGAACCTACAGCAACAAGAGAATTGTCCCTGGTAAAATTAGGTAGAAAAAGCAACTCTAATAGGGAAACAAATACAGATGCAGACAACAAGAAAAAAAATGGGCGGCGCTGCTCTAGTGGAGATGCGTTCTCGCAGGGGAGAGCCGACTTCCACGCACAGAAATCTGCCATAACTTAAAGTGGTGTAAAATGTAATTTATGTAAAGTTACCCATTAGGCCAAGCTGAACTCTCCTGTAATCGGTGGAGGGCACTTTTTGTTCAGTGACCACATCAACAACTTGTGGAAAAGGATTGTTATGCACTGTGTGTGTGTGTGTGTGTGTGTGTGTGTGTGTGTGTGTGTGTGTGTGTGTGTGTTGTGTGTGTGCGTGCGTGTATGTGTGTGTGTATGTGTGTGTGTGTGTTGTGTGTGTGTGTGTGTGTGTGTGTGTGTGTGTGTGTGTGTGTGTGTGTGTGTGTGTGCGCGTGTGTGGGGGGGGGGTGTATGTTGGTATCTGTGTGTCTGTCTGTGTCTCTGTGTACCTGACCGTCTCTCTGTCCCTCCCGGTGCCTGTCTAAAAGGTAGCTTGACTGTATGTAAATAAAAAAAATTATGGGGAAGACGCTAGCCTGGGAACGAAAAAAAAACACCAAAAACAAACAAACAAACAAAATATGTGTGTGTAGCAAGGGTTACTGCTTGAGAAGCTGCTTGGGGAAGAGAAAACGGAACCTTGAAAATAATTTTGTGATTGATAATTATTGGAGAACTTTGTTCTCAATATATCATATGCTTTTCTGTAGGTTTTTACAAAACCGCATACACACAGGGACTGGAAGTAAAAAACCTATCCCCCAAAAAGAGCGTGTTTTTTTTTTTTTTTAAACGTACGGTTTTGTTTTGTTTTCGTAATTTTAATGTGGAGGCCTGTAACTACTTTCACCTGTCGTGGCACCGAAAAGGGTCATTTTTCACATTGGAAAGCTTAAACCGTTCCTAGGCTAGGGTTCCAAGGTTCACCAATGCCAATGACAATATTTTGGGGTATGCGACCGTTTCTTTCCCCCAACATTTAGGTAGCCTCATTCCGACTTCGGGAATACACACTGTTTTAAAAGCTGGGTAATAAGACAGAATTATTTATTGAACAAGTGGGAAGAGAAGGCCCGCGATGGCGCTTTATGACAGTAACCAGCTGTTTTCAAGTAACAG
>CM060321.1:25335494-25337994 GCA_030674155.1 Stramonita haemastoma
AAAGTTCGAACTCAGGAAAAATCAGTCCTCTCTCTCTCTCTCTCTCTCCCCTCTCTCTCTCTCTCTCCTCTCTCTCTCTCTCTCTCCTCTCTCTCTCTCTCTCTCTCTCTCGGCAATGAAACAGAGACAAAGACAGAAGCAGAGAAAGACAGAGTCAGACGGACACGAGAGACAAGAAACATTGAGACAGACAACGAAGACAGCGAACGAAAGAGAGCTAGGCCTACAGACACAAAGAAAAAGTGAGACTGGGTGAAATAGCGAAAGGAACCACTTTTCCGGTTTCACTGCCTGATTCAAACTGTCTCAAAGGGAGACTGAAAACGAGGTGCTGATTGCTCAGCTGGTGACAACGACCCAAAAACTGAGTGTGACTGAAGATCAGGACCTCATACCTTTGCCACCCACACTGAACTGGCCAAACTGAAAGGAACCCCCTCTTCGTTGACGCAAGACAACCAAGAAGGTAGACAAGAAGACAGGCTAGCTAGCAAGCAAGGAAGCAACCCACAACACACACACACACACCACACACACCCTCACCTCTCTCTCCCCCTCTCTCTCTCTCACTCTCTCTCTCTCCATCCTCTCCATCTCTCCCTCCTCTCCTCTCTCACCACACACCCACACACACACACACACACACACACACACACACACACACACACACACACACACACACACACACACACAACACACGCACAGAGTCTGTCTGTCTGTCTCTGTCTGTCTGTCTGTCTGTCTGTCTGTCTGTCCGTCCGTCCCTCCCCTCCCTCCCTCCCTCTCTCTCTCCCTCTCCTCTCTCTCTCCCTCCCTCTCTCCTCTCCCCCCCCCCCCCCCCCCACACACACACGGGGACGGGATAGCCTAGTGGTCAGAACATTGTGCTCGCAATTTGATGACCCGAGTTCGATTCCCGTTGGAGGGGATTTTTCCCCTGGAGTTAACATCAGTGCTGACTCCGCTCTCCCAAAAGTCTTTCGGATGAGACTATAAACCGAGGCCCGTGTGCCAACGCCCGCAGAACATCTTGCGCACACGTTAAATCCTGTACCGCTTTTCGTAAGAGTAGACCATTGTGTGCAGATGACAAGATTTATAAAACTGCATACACACGGGGACTGGATGTAAAAAAAGCACGCGAGTGTTTATCGATATCAAAGAATAAAATAAATAAACAAATAATTTTTTTTAAAACACACACACAACGCACACACATACACACACGCTCGCATGACACAAAGAGAGAGGCAGAGAGACAGAGACAAAGGCGTGTAAGAGAGACAGAGACAGACAGACACAGAAAGAGAGACGAGAGAGAATGACCTAGAGAGAGACAGAGAGAGAGAATCTTTATTTTTCATAGGGAATAGAGAGCAAGAGAGAGAGAGACAGACAAACAGACAGAGACAGGAAAGACAGAGAGATTGACAGACAGACATGCAAGCAGGCAGGTAGGCAGACATATCCATAGACGAACGGACAGACAAAGACAGAACAAAGACAAGAGAGAGAGAGAGGTGAACTTTTCGGAAATGATTCCATCCTTCACCTAGCTGGCAATATATGAAGTAAGATATTCCCAAGACGGGAGTTTATTGTCGCTCGTGACAATGATCCGATAATAGACTCAGCAAGGCAGAGCCTTTTAATGAACCAGCCCAATGGTGGTAACAGGGGGGGGGGGAGGAGAAGGAGGGGGATAGGGTCCTATTCGACTCATCTACAGGCTACTGCCGTCTTGTTTGTCACTTTAAACTTCACCCCTACCACCACCCCTTCTTGCCTTCGATCCCCCCCTCCCCTTCCTACCTTAGGGCCATTTGTTGACATCCACATTTAATAACTATATCTCAACTTGACACACAATCCAACACACAGATATATATATATATATATATTATAATATTATATATATATATTAATATACACATCCCGCACATACACAGATATATATATAATATATATATATATAAGATATAAATATATAGTATATTATTATTTATAGAGATACATACACACGCGCGCGCGCTCGCCCACACATGTACAGCTTCTCTCTCTCTCTCTCTCTCTCTCTCTCCTCTCTCTCTCTCTCTCTCTCTCTCTCTCTCTCTCTCTCACGCACGTGCGCGCGCGCGCGCGCGCGCGCCACACACACACACACACACACACACACACACACACACACACCACACACACACACAGGATAGGGATAGCTTAGTGGTCAGAACATTGCACTGGCAATTTGACGACCCGAGTTCGATTCCCGTTCGAGGGGATTTTTCCCCTGGAGTTAACATCAGTGCCGACTCTACTCCCCCAAAAGTCCTTTGGATGAGACCCTAAACCTAGGCCCCGTGTGCGAACGCACGCAGAACATCTTGCGCACACGTCAAATCCTGTTCTGCTTTTCGTAGGAGTAGGCCATTGTGTGCCGGTGGGGACAGGGGACAAGATTTACAAACTGCATACACACGGGGACAGATGTAAAAGAGCACAC
>CM060321.1:25340494-25342994 GCA_030674155.1 Stramonita haemastoma
GCAAGCAATATGCTGACACAGGGAGATGAGTATGAGCGTGTGTACACACCCCCACACAACACACACACACACCACACAACACACACACACACCACGCACGCACGCACGCACGCACGCACGGAGGAAGAGAGGGGAAGAGAGGGGGAGGAAGGGAGGAGAGGGGAAAGAGAGAGAGGGGGAGAGAGAGGGGGGGTGAGAGAGGAGGAGAGAGAGAGGGAGAGAGAGAGAGAGAGAGAGAGAGAGAGAGAGAGAGAGAGAGAGAGAGAGAGAGAGAGAGAGAGAGAGAGAGAGAGAGAGAGAGAGAGAGAGAGAGAGTTGAATAGAAGTATATATGAACACAAAAGCTCGTGTCAAAAATTCTGCACATTTCGGTTAAAAAAAGAAACCAAAGAAGAACAAAAAACAAAACACAAGAACAAAATAAACCCGCAAATGTTGGATTTGTTTAAAGCAGCATGATACAAATGGCGTTGCCATGATTCAGGGTATTAATAAGTGTCTAGAAATAGAGTCGTCTAATAATGCGGCGTGACTTTGCACTCGAACTGACCGGTTTAACGATTCATGACCCTCGTGGCCAGCAGTTAATATCAACATTAACTGCCACAATTAGATGCAATGGTCAGCTCATCTGGTGACTCGAATTTCATTTCCATCCATCTGTTCAGTGACAGGTGGGGTGGGATGGCGTTGTGGTTAAAGTGACGAACTTGTTACTTGACAGTAAATGAGGGCCTGGGTTCGCTTCTCTGCTCAAGTATCACGTTTGCTGGGATTTTCCCCAGGAGTTGACACTGATACTGATTCCATAAACTCCCCAAAGTCTCTGAGACAAGATGAAAGCCGAGGTTCCGAGTGCGAACATATACAGAAGATTTTACCCATACGTTATTACGACCTACTTATCGCAGAACAGCAGACCACCTATACCTATGTACTATGTGAGATGGATGACACATATATACCCAGCATGCAACCCGTGCCTGAAGAGGGATAGACCGCACCGGATTTAACTTGTCCTGGTCAACACGCACTGCCTGAAAAACAGCGTAGTGACTCAGCAGCTTCCTTATGAGTTAATTAAAGGATATGTTTTGTTCCACAAGTTGTTCGGAGACAATCTGTTCTGCGACAGCTCTGCTTGAAGCCAACATACTGTATCGATAAAGCTTTGCCAAAGACCTGTACAGTTACCGAGCTAATTTCGTGAAGAACTGACGACATGTTGAACCATCCGACTCTGATTCACTCGAAACAGATTTCAAGTCTGAAAACTACACACACACACACACACACACACACACACACACACACACACACACACACACACACACACACACACACACACACTGGAGTGACTGAGACACAAAGATATAGTGTGTGTGTATATAATTATATCATACAGCTGATCAAAATGCCTCTCTCTCTCTCTCTCTCTCTCTCTCTCTCTCTCCTCTCTCTCTCTCTCTCTCTCTCTCTCTCTCTCTCACACACACACACACACACACACACACACACACACACACACACACACACACACACACACACACACACACACACACACACACACACACAGATTGTTACTGAGAGACAAAGATAGTAGGCCTAGGCCTAACTAAAACAGACCCACCGAGAGAGGGAGCGAGGACAGAACCGACTAAGACAGCTGGACAGAGTGTGCAATGTGTACAAGTTTTATATTTACAAAGGCGGGCAGACAGACAGATAAAGAGCAAGAGACAGGAGATAATGTTGTTTTAGGGGGCGTGCGCGTTCATGTAGATGTGTTCTTCTTCTTCTCATTGGTTTAATGTCCATTCGCTACGAGGTGATTTAGACAATGGTACATTCACTTAAAAATGTACATGTGTGTTGTGTTTGTGCGTGTGTGTGTGCGTGCGTGCGTGCGTGTGTGTGTGTGTGTGTTTGTGTATCCTGTGTGTGTGACTGTGTGTAACTATGTGTGTACTATGTGTGTGTGACTGTGTGTGACTCTGTGTGTGTGTGTGTGTGTGTGTGTGTGTGTGTTGTGTGTGTGTGTGTGTGTGTGTGTGTGTGTGTGTGTGGTGTGTGTAAAATCATCTCTTCACAATAATCATACAAAAAATAATACCTTTCAACCAGCCGGGCAACCCCAACTCATCCGGTTTCCCCACACGACACTTCAAAAGCAAAACACACTGTCACAACACTAACCCGCCTCCTCCTACACATCACCAAGTAAGTGTTCCTACAACCACCGACCACAGATCAAACACACTTCAAAGGGTAGGCACCAACTAAATACACACAAAAAAACGAACAACAAAAGATGAATAATAAAGAGAAAATAAAAAGATAAATGGTGTCTAGGCCGATTCTTTGTTCGGCAAAGCACTAGGGCTACACACCATATTATGAGATTGCTCCAATCTTTTGCAGGGAAACAGAAGTCCGAACTGAACTGAAATCCACTCGCGATGGTGAACCCAACACAACTGAAAGTAGTTAACCTGTGAGT
>CM060321.1:25347994-25353634 GCA_030674155.1 Stramonita haemastoma
GAGAGAGAGAGAGAGAGAGGAGAGAGAGAGAGAGAGAGAGAGAGAGAGAGAGAGAGCACACGGGTGTGCACGCGTATTAATACTTTTGTGTGTGTATGTGTGTTTGTGTGTGTGCACGTGTGCGTGCGGTATACTCGTTTGTGCATGTGTGTGCGAGTGTGCATATGGTTGTGAACTTCTCAAAAGTCTTTTTTGTCCCTCTCTGATTCAGTGATGTTCAAAACTCAAGCAAAATCACGATCGCCTCAGTGCTATAAAAAACGAAGGCAATATCGCCCGGTTTCTATAAAAGCACAGATCTTAGTGCAAGCTTGATTCAGTATCATAAGCATGCGCATATATTGTGAATGTTGAACGCGAACAGACCCATTAACGTAAGCATATTCCCCACTTGCTGGTGCAAGCCCACACGCACGCACGCACGCACGCACGCAAACGCACGCGCGCACGCGCGAGCGCGCGCGCACACACACACACACACACACACCACACACACAACACACCACACAAACACACACACACACACACCACACCAGACACGTCCTTTTTGAGGATTAGAAAGATACGTCTGAGAAAGAAAACCACAGTTCCAAATTACTAAAAATAAACCATCGAAATGGCTTTTTCTTAGAATCAGTTGGTTAAAGGGGAAAAGGAGTGGGAAAAGACCAAACAACAAACAAGCTAAAAAAACAAAATATAATAATATACATATATATGCTTTCTGAAAAAAAAGTAAAATAGACGTACCTTTCAGTTCTCGGTTGTGATACTGAAAAAGTCGGTAAACCCACTTCACAAACCATGGTGTCAGTTAATTTGTCAAAATTCTGCAGCACAACACAATTTTGACGTCTTTTAGGTTTATTTGCGCGCTTTCACAACACAAAAGAGTGTGTAACAACATCACAGGAGTGTGACAAAGTTTGCTTTCTGTAAAACGAAAACATCAGCGCATTTTTCTACTGTTTTCGTTGTGCACCGCAGGAGCAAAGTGTGTTAATAAATGTGAACCTAACCTAACACCTCCATCTGGGGCAAGTTTTCTTCTCAGTGGTTGTGCAGTTTTGTGCTTGGCTGCACAGCTGGGTAGCTGTACCGTGGAAGAATTACCATGGCAATTTGGGCTTCAATTGAGGGTTTTTTTTCAGCATTTTTTTTAACACTATAAAAGCACGGTTAAGCTATCCGAAGAATGTATGCCCTCTTTAGTTATGTTTCTCATTATGGTGCAAAAGTTTACGCCTTGTAAAAGTAAAGTATCTTGCATGGCGGCGTTTTGTGTTTTTACTCCTCAACTACATTTATGAACATCTTTACCCTGTAAGATTTTTGTTTTTGATTTAAACTCTGTGTGTGTGTTGTGTGTGTGTGTGTGTGTGTGTGTGTGTGTGTGTGTGTGTGTGTGTGTGTGTGTGTGTTGTGTGAGTGTGTGTGTGTGGTGAGTGTGTGTGTGTGTGTGTATGTGTGTATGTGTGTGTGTGTTACTATGTTGACAAAAAGCAACAGATAAAGCTTATGGTGAATATTTGCTAACTCAGATTCCCTAAGTCATACACTAAATCTATATTTTAATATCGGAAGTTTTGAACCCTATAAAAAAAAAACCTGAAAACTTCAAACTATGCTGCCCGCATCTCCTCCACTTCAGTCAACTTACGGTCAAACCAAACAAACCCACCGTTTTATCAATCAAATTTTCTGACAGGAGTTGGCTCGTTTCTCCAAGGAAACATTTCTCTGCGCTGCACCACCACACTTACACACGAACATGTCCACTGATTCAAACACAGCAGCACGTTGTAAAAACCCACCTTTCGATCCTGTTTGCTGCCTGTGTTGGCAGATCCTTCATAATACACTTCACACCACACAGGCACAAACAAGTGTCACGGTAGTAGCCTATCACGACAGCATGAAATCAAACTACCAGTCAATGAGTTGAGCTAGCAAGAGTCTGTTTCTCTCCACCTCACTCCCTCACACAACACACAGGCACAACGGAGCCACTGCTGTTCCCTCTCATCACGGACAAAGCAACAAAAGGAACAAAAGGCAGAAGTGGAGGGAAACCCAATCTCACAGTGAATGGCGCGGGGTACAGGTGGTCTGGAGTAGCGCCAATCCACCAAGTCATTATTCCCTTACCTTGCCCTGCAGCCAACCCCACGACGACTTTTCTACACCAGTAGGCCCAGTGGCACTTTCTTTACCTTCACCCCTTACCCCTTCTATTCTCCACCAAGAACAGGTAGTCAGTCAGTCCCCGCTGCCAAAAGAGCCGCACCGCCGCCAGGGTGCAAAAGCTTCGCTGGATTTCCGCATACCTTTCCCTTGCTGCTGCATTCTTGCTTCGTGTTGCATTGTGCTCGTTTAATCCGCTTCGCTCTTTTTCCTAAAACAACTCCTTGTTCCGTAGGCGGACGGACGGATGGCTCTGCAAGTCGGCTTGATCGATGCAAGGCGCTGACACGCAAAAGTGACAAAAAAAGATATAATCATTAATTGTTTTTTTCTGAGAGGAGCTTTCGTTATATCTTCTTCTTTTTCTTGTTGTTTTTGTTGTTGTGACAGTGTTTCTATCTCTTCCTGCACTGCACTGCACTGGCGTGTGATGCTGAAGAGAAATCACGTCAGCGGCAGACAGTTTGCGCTGGAAGCAGTGCAGTGCAGCTGTTTCTAGGTCAATATCAGCGACAACTGCTTGTTATTGGACTGTTTGTTCATAAGTTGGTGCCAGAGCGCTCTCTCTCTCTCTCTCTCTCTCTCTCTCTCTCTCTCTCTCTCTCTCTCTCTCTCTCTCTCTCTCTCTCTCTCTCTCTGGTGATTATCAATGCCGGGTGCAGCAACAGAGAGAGAGAGAGTGTGTGTATGTATATATTATATATATATATATATATATTGTGTGTGTGTGTGTGTGTGTGTGTTGTGTGTGTGTGTGTGTGTGTGTGTGTGTGTGTGTGTGTGTTAGCCAGTGAGAAAGAGGAAGAGAGGGTGGAACAGAGAGAGAGAGTGTGTGTGTGTGCGTGTGTGTGTGTGCGTGTGTGTGTGTGCGTGTGTGTGTGTGTGTGTGTGTGTGTGTGTGTGTGTGGCGCGCGCGCGCGCGTGTGTGTGTGTGTGTATGTGTGTGTGGTGTGTAGTGTGTGTGTGTGTTGTGTGTGTGTGTGGTGTGTGTGTGTGTGTCTGCTTTTTTCCCTTTTATATCGAGGATAACGGAATAAGCACTCATGTGTATTTACATCCAATCCCCGTGTGTGTGCAGTTTTCATAAATCTTATCTGTTCCCACAGGCACTGTGTGTGTGTGTGTGTGTGTGTTGTGTGTGTGTGTGTGTGTGTGTGTGTGTGTGTGTGTGTGTGTGTGTGTGTGGTGTGTGTGTGTGTGTGTCCATGAGGGTTAGTCATAATATAACCAGACAGCCTATGTTCTAAACACGGCGATTCTAAGTCGGTTATACCAGTCATGACAGCTGTTTCTGCTACTGGTAAGACCAGTTTTTCGTCAATGCGTTTGTGCTTGTGTATGCATGTTTAAGAACAAGTATGCAAACTATATGCATATTTCTTGTGTGAATTGTATAAATTTAAAGGATAGATCGTGAGGAAGATTAAAAGATAGGCTAAAAGATAACAGATTGTTTAAAATAGTGTATTTTCAGCCTGGTCGTTCTATTATTATAGTTCGCATTTTGGGGTCAAAAGATGGTTAAAGATAGTGTATTTTTGGTGTTTTAGGGCCGTGAATACTGCGCAAACTCTCATGGCGTTCTCTCTAGCTGAGTGGATAAAGTATTTGACGTCCATCCCTGTGAGCCCACAAAGTCATAGGTTCGAATTTCGGCAGCAGGGTCTGGTGAATCAAGTGTGCAGATTTCGACGATCTCGCGGGTCAACTTATATGCAGACCTGCCAGTGCCTTGATTCCTTTCGTGTACGCACGCGTGCAGAACATCACATTTGGACGTTAAAAATTCTGTAACTCGGGACATAAACATATACCCAGCATGCACCGTGTGCCTGGCGAGGGATGAACTCCGCCAGCTTCAACTTGCCCAGGTGGCACTGCATGGAAAATTTAGTTGCAGTGCCCCGCGACTCCTCAAAGAAATGAGGCAGAGAAGGAAGAAGAAAAGAAGGATGCTAGCGGTATAGCCGTATGTACTGATAGACATAACGTTCATATCATCATCATCATCATCATCCTTTACACCCAGTGGTGTGTAGGGCAGCAACAAAGACTTTCCACCTCTGTCTATCCTGGGCCAGCCTGGTCAATAAACTCCAAGAGTGTTGCATGGCCTCCATCTCACATTCCACTGTCCTCCTCAATGTTGTTCTTGGTCTTCCTCTCTTTCTCTTGCCGTCTGGGGTCCAGTGCAGTGCTGTTCTTGCAACAGATTGTGTGTCTCTCCGGAGTATATGCCCAATCCATCTCCATCTTTTTGCTAATGATGGGCCAACTGTTTTGGTTTTTTTTTCCCCATAGGGTCTTTATTGGAAAAAAATTTTTGGCCCCAAAAAATTTTGAAAGGGTTTCCCCGGGGGCAGGGGGTGGAAAAGGGTCTAAGTTTGGAAGATCCTTCCCCCCTTTATTCCCCCAAATTCAGATCCTACAGGAGTTAAAACCCCAAAAACTTGGGGCAACTTTACTTGGTGGTTTGGGAAAAGTAATGGGAGTCTAAAAATTGTTAATCTCCCCCCCAAAACATTCCGGCCTTTCCCCCCTTTCTGTGGATTTTCTCTTTTGGGGCCCCCTCAGGTTTGATGCTGCTGCCCCCTACGTGAAAATTTTTCCGCCTGGGGGAAAATTTTTTCCAATTTTCTTTCACAGGGGCCCCGGGTTTTAAAATTTTCGCATTTTCTCCCCCCTTTTTTGGGGGATTCGTACCCCATTGCTGTCCAAAGGTTTTTAAGTTGTGGTCTTGCCTGTATATGCTGGGGTGTGTGGGAAATGGCCAGGGCATCTGCAAAATCCAAAACCAAGAATTTTAAAAAGAGGGCCCTCTGATCCCCCCCTTTGGGGGGTTTCTTTTTTGTCTGCCCCCCAAACCCCAAAAATGGGAAAAATTTTAGAGAACTGCTGACATTAACATCCTTGTTTAAAAACCCTTTTCCCGACTTCAAAGTTGTGTCACTACGGCCTACTGACATCTGAAGTTTTTGAAAAGTCTTAAACCCGGGTTTTCCAGCTTGGGGAATGCCCTATGTTTTTAGGTGTTCCAAAGGTTTTTTCCCTTGAATCCGTCCCAAAAACATAACGTTAAAAAAGTCTAAATTCGTTTCCCATTCATTGTATTTGGGGTTTTTTCATTTCTTTTGTTTTTTAAAAACCCTAACCCCCAAAAAATTTTACTCCCATGTTTTTTGGGGTTTTTTTTGTGTGTTGTTGTTTGTGTTGTTGTGTGGGGGGGTGTGTGTGGTGGTGTTTTGGTGTGTGGGTTTTGGGGGGGCGTTTTTTGTGGGGGTTTTTTTGGGGTGTGTTTGGGTTTGGGGGGGTGTTTTGTGTGGGGTTTTTTGTGTGTATGTGTCCAGTCTGATAAAATTTTAAAAAAATTTTTAAACCCCAAGCAATAGCCCCCTCTTGAAAAAAAAAAAATTCTTTAAATCAAAATTTGAATACTATGACTGCCTGATCACAGAT
>CM060321.1:25358734-25366234 GCA_030674155.1 Stramonita haemastoma
CAGAGACTCAAAGACAACAAACTCCTTCAGTTAACTATAAATCCCCCGACACACGTTTACTACTCAGACTGTGTGCAGCTGACTCAACAAGACAGCCCTGTCACAGCGATGCGCCCAACAATAACACACAGCCTATTCCTTCTGCCTTAGTCGTGATCTAGCAATAAACACAGTCTCGGTCGGGGATTTGCATACTCATTCTCAGAGAGAAAAGATTGTGTGTGTGCGTGTGTGTGTGTGTGTGTGTGTGTGTGTGTGTGTGTGTGTGTGTGTGTGTGTGTGTGTGTGTGTACAAAAGTATTATGCGCGCATGTGTGCGTGCGTGCGTATGTATGTGTGTGTGTGTGTGTGTGTGTGTGTGTGTGTGTGTGTGTGTATGTGTGTGTGTGTGTGTGTGTGTGTGTGTGTGTGTGTGTGTGTGTGTGTGTGTGTGTGTGTGTGTGTGTGGAAACAGTGCTGACTAAAAACAATCGAACAAACAAAAATAAGCACGAAAAAGAAGCAAAGCTAACCAAACAAGCAACAAACCAAGCTACCCTC
This sequence comes from Stramonita haemastoma, assembly GCA_030674155.1. Lineage (NCBI taxonomy): Eukaryota > Metazoa > Mollusca > Gastropoda > Neogastropoda > Muricidae > Stramonita > Stramonita haemastoma. The sequence goes on from CM060321.1 coordinate 25,359,275, forward strand.
CCCCGTCTAGAATTGTACACTATGATGGTCAAGTTAATCTCTCTTCATGCACATAGGGTCTCTTTCCGCGACTTTCACAATGGCCTAGACACTGTAGTCACAAAGTTTCAAGACATGGGACAGAAGTCTAACATCCTCAACCCCTGTTCAGCCTGTAACATCATACATTATTCTGTGATCCATCTTTTGCATCTTTCTATCCATGCACTGGTGATACTGAAACCTTTCTCTTATGATGTAGGTATCAATACGTTCTCTTTTCATGTCCAGATAGCAATCCAGCAAAAGCAAACATCACTTAAAATGTCAATTCGATGAAGATGTTCATTAAATTCTTCTCCGATTAAATAAAGTCCTTTACTTTATCTGCAAGATGCTCAGCTGTAAAATATTCTAAATGTAACGAAGACTTCAAAAAAAATCCGGGCTTTCGAACTTCCACTTAGAAACCATGGCAATGAGTTGAATTGCTCCAAGAGTTTCAAAATCATAACTTTTCTGTGACTGAAAAACGGGGACCCTTCTGCTTCTGTGACTTTTTTTCAAAGATACTGTCTACTGTCTGTCAGTATTCCTGAAACACAATCTCTTTTTGAATCCGTTTCAGTATTCGTTTTAGAAAATAATGGTGACAATTCAGACATATTCAAATCACTGATTCACTCACTTCTCAGCCCTTAAACAGCACATGAGTTTTCAAACACTGATAGTAGCGTAGCTTCAGAACAATGCCTGGTGCCTTTCTCGAAGGAAAAACCCGAAGAAACAAAGTTTTCATACAATGAAAATGTTTCGGCATTTACAGGGATCGATTAACCACAACCCTGTGGCCTTAAAAAGCTGTCATGAAAGAGCAGCATTTAAAAAAGAAGAAGACAAACAGCCAGCAGGAAGACAAATTGTAAAACGAAGAAATATTCGTGCCTAGTGTTGGTGGGATGCAAAAAGGTGTAGGGGAGACTGCATGCAAACAGCATGAGTACAAGTTTTTTTTCAGACACTGTCAAACAAATAAATCCCGACAAAGACAAAAGAAATTTAGCATACGGTATTACTTGGACCCTTTAAGAAACAACATTCTTTTTTTAACAAACTACAGTAAAGTAATCAATTACGTTTTTAAAAATATGTAATATGAAAAAATTCTCAAAGATTAGCCTATCTACTCTAGATGAAAGCATTTGCAGTCTTTCTCCCCTAGATAAAATGATAATTGTGCACATTTAATGAGCAATCCATTTTAGCCACTGCAAACTACAAACTGCATCATTATGGCATCTTTTTCAACACTCAGTCGCTGATTCTGTAAATGGGAAAAGGTTGGAAAGCTTGTAGGCCAACACATTCGGCAAATTAATCACTGCGTTTTTCGCAAAATAGGCCATTTTCCGACTAGCGCAACTTCGAAACGACCTACGCATCAACATAACGACAAACATGATCTTACGGAGCCTGATGAGCATCACTGGCGTTATGTTCAGTTAACGACATCATCCTGCTTTTTTCCTGTGTTCCCTCAGAATCTTTAAGCCGTCTTCATGCACTATGGCTCCATCCTACTAAGATACTTTCATGGTGCTACGAGAAAATAGACACGTTTTCAGAGCCAGGTCTTATCATGATTACGTCTGTGAACCGATTATAAGACACGATTTTATTTTCACCAATGGGTAATCTAATCTCCGATGCACTATTATCCCGCCCCCACTCCTACCCCCTCTCCTCTACCACGCCAACATCATCACCCAACTTCCAATTTCTAACCAGCTTACCTAGAAGAAAGCTCCTTGCAATACTGTCCTCTCCTAACCCGAAGATGAGGGTGGAATAGCACCGAACTTGTAATCTGAAGCAATCTGAGAGTGCGGGTTCGAGTCTCCAACGAGGTGACGTCTGAGATTTTCCCTCTGCTGTTAACACTACTGATTCTGATTCCATTCCATTGAAACTAGGATTGCTGTAGTCTTTGTCAATATACATCAAAACTGTTCAGATTTGCCAAAGATCATGAGTTAAGGACAATAATAGTCGTAACATTCGAAGAACTAAGGTTTGATGACAGTTGTTTTTCATTGAATGGAACAGTTTTATTCTAATTTCATGGTATAAATCAGCATGTATCCTTATTTCAAATTCGAAATTGCATATAATATATCAAAAAGACCAAATATGAGAGACTAGTTGCTATAACGCCATTGAATGGGAGGGAGGGGGACCCACCAACAAAACCAACCAAAACTGGAAGAGATACTAACAAATTACAGACAAGCAAACAGTGAACGTAATGACAGCGTGCTTATTACCAGCCTTTGGTTCCAACTTTGCAAATTTCTTTTGTTAATCAGTGTTTTGAAGCAGAAAATGTATACCTGGCTCTCTTCTCACAGTAATAAGCACTATCCACAAGGCAAGACTGGCAACACAAGCATGGCAGCGGTGAGTCTGGCCACATACCAGACTGTTTAGTATCAACATACCCTGGCACGTTGACAACCGCTACAAGCCACCCTTAATATCTGCCAGCTTGAAGACATGCATTACTGCTCCACTTTTCCCACTCACAACAGGTCATGGATTCGTGCTCTTACAGTATAAGCTCGATCGTTCAACTGTGTCAAAATCTTCCACTAAGATGACTTCTCATTTCTAGGCAGTAACTGTTTCCCAGATACAAAGAATCGGCATGCAATACTACCCACACATCCTAAGCGTCACTGCGTGCTGCAAAGCGCAGTCAAGTCGGTATGCAGTCTGGTTCAGTCACTGGTGAAAGAGTACTGTATGTGTGTGTGCAGAAGTCATGGTAATTACTGTCATGTGTTATCACTCTCAGTCACACGAATGCCATTCCTGGTCTCCATGCTGAGTCTGTCATACATCCTCCCCACACCTTTGCAGCACGTTGAGAATCTAATCACATCCATTACTATGAACTTTTCCAGTCCTTCAACCAGACGTTCTCTGCTGTTTTGCTTGAATTGTCTCTAGACATAACGGTAATGAGATGGAACAGAACGGTAAGGGTGTGCAATGTACCACATTGCAGGAAGACTAATCGTTTCGATCAGGAAGATAAAGTAGCAGCGGTTTCTGCGCGTTTTCTCCGTTCATCACTCATCAACTTCATCAAGTGTGCTGCGTATGGATGATGAGTTTACCTAAGTAGCGAATCTTAAAGAAAATCAGTCTAAGGCTTGCCCTTTTTTAAAGATAATTAACAGAATTCCTTTAAGGCGTACGTAGCGGAATGGAAGGGAGAATAGCCTGGAGGTCGGAGCACTGTATCGGGATCTCAAACTAACTGAGCGCAATATGTTCGAGCATCTGCTGAGGCTTTGGCACTTAAGTAATACTGGTACTAGTTTCACTCCCTGCGAGTCTTTCAGAAGATACTACCAAGGTCCCGAGTACACATTCAAGCAAAACATCTCCGGTCGAGGAGATTTTTCTCCTGGAGTTAACATCAGTGCTGACTCCACTCTCCCCAAAAGTCCTTCGGATGAGACTTTAAACCGAGGCCCCGTGTGCGAATGCACGCAGAACATCTTGCGCACACGTTAAATCCTGTTCCGCTTTTCGTAAGAGTAGGCTATCGTGTGCCGGTGGGAACAGATGACATTTACAAAATTGCAGACACACGGGGACTGGATGTAAAAAAGCGCAAGAGTGCTTATTCCATTATCCTCGATATAAAAGGGGAAAAAAGACATCTCGCGCACACTTCACAACCCCTTGCACGTTTTGCACAAAAGTAGGCCAGATGTGGCCAGTGGCATGGTTGGCACGAACACATCCAACATGGACCCTGGAGAAGGGTGGGCTCCACCATGTTCAACTTGCCTCTGGTACAACCCCTGCAAACTTCAGTGAAGTGCCTCAATGACTCTTCAAGGAATTATGGGAAAATTCGTGTGTGTGTGTGTGTGTGTGTGTGTGTGTGTGTGTGTGTGTGTGTGTGTGAGTGTGTGTGTGTGTGTGTGTGTTTTGTGAGTGTGTGTGTGGTGTGTGTGTGTGTGTGTGTGTGTGTGTGTGTGTGTGTGTGTGTGTGTGTGTGTGTGTATGTGCGTGTGTGTTTGTGTTTTATTCATTTTTTTATATGTGTGTGTGTGTTTGTGAGCGTGCGTGCGTGTCTGTCTGTGCATGCACTCTCGACCACCTGTCTGTATATGTGTGCGTGTGTCTTTGCGCATGTTCCGGAGTGTGATGTGTGTGCATGTCCATATGTATGCTTTTTATACATACAAACATACTTACCTGTGCACCCACACACAAGCATCTTTACTGAAAGCTTGCCAAGAACTGCGTTAAGTATACAAACGTTTTACTTGAGCACGTGTGCACAGTATGTATGCAGCACTTCGCACTTCATTCAGATTCTCTGTTTTCCCTGCAATATTTCTCTGTTTTTCTTGCAATCTTGCCTGCTAGCCGAAAGAACAGCACTCTAATCTTCCTGCTACCATCAGCACTTTCAGGCAATATCAAGAAGAGGGAATAAAATGTTGGCCTGACTATATCATGAGGATGATAGTGAGCTGGGACATAAGCCAAGTGAAAGGAGTGTGCGTGTGTGTGTGTGTGTGTGTGTGTGTGTGTGTGCGTGCGTGCGTGCGTGCGTGCGTGCGTGCGTGCGTGCGTGCGTGCGTGTGTGTGTGTGTGTGTGTGTGTGTGTGTGTGTCGGGGTGTGTGTGTGTGTGAGTGTGTGTGTGTGTGAGTGTGTGTGTGTGTGTGTGAGTGTGTGTTTGTGTGTATGTGTGTGTATGTGTGCTTGCGCGCGTGCACCCACACGCACGTGTGTGTTGCATTTAGTTGTGTATGTTATAGATCTACTTATTATGTGTGTCCATGGGTGCGTGTGTTTATGCGTGTGTTTGTGTGAGCGTGCGTGCATGCTCATGTATGGGAACGGATGACAAAATTCACAGAACTCCATACACACGGGAGCTGGATGTAAAAAAAAAACACAAAACAACCACATGAGCGCTTATTCCACTGTCCTCGAAATGAAGTAACAAATAAATAAATATGTTCATGCGTGCACACGCGCTCAGTGCATGTGCATGTGTTATTGCATGTGTGTGCGAAAAGGCTGTGAGCAAGATGACCTTTCTGGCACATACAAGTGTCGAGTGCTTTCGCTGCTTACCTCTGAACTTCATCCCACAACTTCCATTTTGGCAAAACACGCCTGCACAGATTGTGTCATCGGCAGATAAAAGCAAGTCGTCCTAATGGGAACCTGAAATGGGATGCTGAAAGCCGCGCTTGATAATTGGCCTGAGGGGGGTGGTTGATTCGTGGTGCCTCAACATTCATCAGCACCATAACAGAGAAGAGAGAGAGAGAGAGAGAGAGAGAGAGAGAGAGAGAGAGAGAGAGAGAGAGAGAGAGAGAGAGAGAGAGAGAGAGAGAGAGAGAGAGAGAGAAGAGAGAGAGAGAGCTTTGATGAAACGCTAGCTAATGAAAACAAGATCCCCCTGAGATTTGCTGTTTATTTTTACGTTCTCTCCCCCTTGTTCCCCCACTTCTTTAATCCAGTTCCTCCATCCACCCCTTTCCCCCATCTTCTCCATTCCCTCCCTATACAAATTCATCTGTCTCCTCTACCCCATTTTCTTCTTACGTTTGCTTCGATCAGTCTCTCACTTGAAGACCTACCCTTTCTCTAAGAATAAAATAATAAAGGTTATTTGCAATAGATACTCACCTGATTTCAAGTCAAACGCAAAGCTTAAGTCTTTAAGTTCAGTTATATCTATCTCAACTTTTTCAGACTTCCTCTTTTTATTATTCTTTCATTTCGAGGATAATGAAATATGCTCTTTTGTGATTTTCTTACATCCAGTCTCCGTGTGTATGCAGCTTTGTAAATTTTGTCATCCGTTCCCACCGGCACTCAATGGCCTATACTTCCGAAAAGTAGAACCGGTTTAACATATGCACAAGATGTTCTGCGTGCGTTTGCACACGGGATATCGGTTTATAGTCTCATCCGAAGGACTTATGGGAGAGTGGAGTCGGCACTGATGTTAACTCGAGGAAAAATCCTCTTAAACGAGATTAGAACTCGGGTCAACAGATCACGAGCGCATTACTCTGACCACCAGGCTATGCCGTTCCCCCCTGACTCATGCTGAGTTTAACAGATTTTAATTCAAGTTTTGTCATATGGCAAGTTAAACTTTGTAATTTTCACAGGACAACAAGTATTCTGACAAAAGTCTTGTCTTTCTCCTGTTTAATGATGGTCAATGTCATTTCCACTTTAATCAGACAGATTTGTACAGATTCAATATTATTTTCTTGAACTTGAAAGTCTCAAAAAGAAGCATGAACGTGACATTTGTTTAAACCTTCGTTTAAGAAGTTTCGCTTTACTACTCTTACTTTTCACTCTTTACATTCTATTGCATCGAAGTTTGACCATACAAATTACTTAATTAGCGCTCGCTCACTCACTCACACACTCACACACACACACACACACACAAACACACACACACACACACACACACACACACACACACACACACACACACACACATTCTAGAAAAAATCTCATTGGTAACACATTGTAGGCCTAAAAAAAAACATTTTCAGAATTTTGGAGAAGCAGACAAAAATTTAATTTTCCTACTATGCTGAAAATGCCGCTATACTTATTGAAAATGACATCCACTCCCACAGTTTTCCCTCATCAGTATAATCTTATTAGCAGAAGAAACAGGGAGAATGTATGTAAAAATAGAACACAGAACACAGACCCAAAAAGCAGAGCTGCCAATTAAAAAATTAACACGCAACGTATCACTCTTCACTCAAGCCTGTTTGTTTAATCTTCTCAATTCTCCAGCCTGCGTGATTCACCCACAAAGCTATGTCCACCTCGAAACGAGTGCAGACCCTCCAAATCTACAAATGCTTCAGTAAAGTATCAAGTAGGGGTCAGACGAAACACAA
>CM060321.1:25373734-25376234 GCA_030674155.1 Stramonita haemastoma
GACTCTCTGTCTGTCTGTCTGTCTGTCTGTCTGTCTGTCTGTCTGTCTGTCTGTCGTTGTCTGTCTGTCTGTCTGTCTCTCTTCTCTCTCTCTCTCTCTCTCTCTCTCTCTCCTCTCTCTCTCTCTCTCTCTCCTCTTCTCCTCTCTCTCTCTCTTCTCCCTCTTCCTCTCCCCCTCTCTCTACTCCATACATAACGCTGTGGCCGTCCTGGGCTGACACTTATGGTTGACCAGGGCATTGATACAAGCAAGGACAGTAAAGTTGTTTTATACCTTGTTTTAATCTGTATATCAATCAATCAATCCACCGTTGGCCGTCGCTCTTTCTTATTTTTGGTCCAGTAATCTGGAACAATCTCCCTCTCACCCTCCGTCAAAAGCATACCTACCACACTTTTAAATCGAGCCTCAAGACATATTTATTTCTCTCCTCTCTCTCTCTCTCTCTCTCTCTCTCTCTCTCTCTCTCTCTCTCTCTCTCTCTCTCTCTCTCTCTCCCCTCCCTCCCTTCCTCTATTCCATACACACCGGTACCCCCCCCCTCTCCGTCTGCCTGCCTGCCTGCCTGCCTGCCTGCCTGCCTGCCTGCTGTCTGTCTGTCTGTCTGTCTGTCTGTCTGTCTGTCTCTGTTCTCTCTCTTCTCTCTCTCTCTCTCTCCTCTCTCCTATCTCTCTCTCTCTCTCTCTCTCTCTCTCTTCTCTCCTCTCTCTCTCTCTCTCCTCCTCTCTGTGGCACCATTCTGACGGCGAGAGTGTTGGTGAATCGATATATGCTTGAACAGTCCCTAACATGGTTTGTACGCTGGGCGGGCGATGTGGTCCATCCATCCGTTGTGAAAACGGTAGGAATTATGTATGAGACCTCGGACAGAACAGCCCGTTGAGATAAGAAATCAATCGTGTATTATGCATCGCCGACCAGGAAAAAAACAAACACGGCGGAATAGCAGGCAGAAAGAGGCGGAGGAAAAAAGGACTGACGGAATAACAGTCACTAACTTAAACTCGTAATTGTTGTGTTTACGTAGATGTTCGTTAAGTGATTCCTGTTTTGTGTTTTGTATAAAGATCGAAAGAAAGGAGCTCTGTCGTGAAAAAGAAACAGCAGTAATAGCAAAAACAATGAGAAAAAAAGAGACCTGAATTGATGTAGCCTTCTTTTATGTTTATCAGAGAAAGACCACCTAAGTAAAAGAATACCAATAGTTAACATAGCTGATAATTTAATATTGAAGTAACCTATGTTAAGAAACGATTTAATTAATTAAGACTGTATATATTTTTGTATGTGACCGACTGGCGTCATGTTGAACCGTAAATCGTTTTCACCAAGTTCTATGTGCGAGTTTTCGATAGAGGCTGCCGGTTTCATTCGATTCCACCTACTAGTCTATTAATTAACTTAAGCATGCAGCATGTCTGCCTTCATAAAAAAACATCTAAAGACAGAACCAATCAAGAATGGATATATAGATCTGTTAGTTTCCCCACATATGAAATCCTTTGGTAAAAATATCTTTATCCACACACACACACACACATACACACACACGCACGCACGCACGCACGCACGCACGCGCGCGCACCACACACACACACACACACAGACCAGAGTACAGATGCTGAACTTTAGGAGGGGGCGGTAAGTTGCCTATCGCCACACGAACCCCGCCTTTGCCTTTCTCCATCCTTTATTACGTTGAATTTATACATGTTTATTTATGTAGGAGGCATTCTGTTTGCGAAAAATAAAGCTAAGATAAAATAGAATGGGGATGAAACATATGGCTGTGACGGGGAGATTGAGATAAGCGGAGTGGGAACAGCAGGATGGGGACGTCACAGAAGATGAGAGCAAAAAGAAAAGTACTTGAACCAGAACTGCACACTAGTCTGCCCCTTACATAATAGTTTTCATTTGATACCCCTTAGACCCCCTTTCTCCCCCTTCTTCCTTAGGTACACGATTCCATCCTGAACTGAATTGCATGTTTGCCTCTTATCACCATTTTGCAGATTCTTTAAACCCTCATGAAAATTTTGCCGTTGTAGAAAAACTGAATGGACTGCAAATAAACAATCTGAAAAACTGTTTTTTTCTACACACATTTTAAGCATTGAACACAAGAAAGCCATGTATGCCCCTCATGAAAATTTTGCCGTTGTAGAAAAACTGAATGGACTGCAAATAAACAATCTGAAAAACTGTTTTTTTCTGCACACATTTTGAGCATTGAACACAAGAAAGCCATGTATGCCCTGCTTGCTAATCCTTTCGAGCGCAATGTAAAATAAGCGTCCTTTTTCAACAACAAAAAAGCAGATATGCCAATTCACGTATTTACATATTTATATACTTATATTGGCAGGCTAAATAGATTACTCCCATGCGATGAAAGCAATCGCAGCGTTGTGGATCTAATTTAGATCCACTTGAATTCACGTTGTATCTGGGCGTCGAAAGCCGTTCTTGCATGCACTTTGCCTAGCGGTAAAATGTG
>CM060321.1:25377969-25382969 GCA_030674155.1 Stramonita haemastoma
GCTCACACATTCCCTCCATTTATTCCAGTTGTGTATCCAAGTCTGGATCTCCACTGGATTGCTGCCCTTGAGAGGATTACTGGTTGGGATTCCCCACTGCTGACAATGGATCCTTGGAGGATTACTGGTTGGAATTTCCCACTGCTGACATTAGATCCTTGGAAGAATTAACTTTTATACGGGTCTCCCAAGGCCACGATATTCAGCATATTCCTTAAATGTATTATGACAAACCCACTTCAGTAACGGTCATATCAGTACATCTTCGCTTTGCAGACGACATAAATGGGCCAGGTATGCAGTGAGGAACTCGCCAAACTTGTCAAAAAAAGAAAAAAAAATTAAAAGAAAAACAAACAAAAAGAATCCACAAGAACAATAAAATGGACGAAACATTAATAAAGTAATAATGGAATGGAAATCAAGAAAAACAAATAAACAAAAATAGCCCCAAACACAACAACAACAAACTGAACGAAACATTAATGAAGTAATAATGGAATGGAAATCAAGAAAAACAAATAAACAAAAAAACAAACCCCACACACACCAACAACAAAAAGGACGAAACATCAATGATAAAGTACCGATGGATTGGAAATGAGCTTCGAAAAGACCCCAGTTGATAGGTAACTACAACTCTGCAACCTAAACAGCTGCACACAAAGACTGCTGCCATGCCCTCACCACCACCACCACCCCCCTCCTCAACCTAAACCCCCTTCTATCTCCAACCACTGCCAGCCCCCCTCTTCCCTTACCAATCAGCCTCAGCGTCACACCTCAGTGGTAGTTGGAATCTAAGGAGGACTTCTTCTCATCAGTCTTTGTCTACGGGTAGCCTAGACTATGGGGAGAGAGAGGTGGAGGAGGAAAAGGTGAAGGTCAAGACAGGAATCCTTCCCTGTGTGTGTGTGTGTGTGCATCAGCCTTTGTGATAAAGTACTGTGGAGACATCACAGAGCAAACGCCTGGCTATTAGTCTGGCTGGGGACTCTAGGAGAAAAATTTAAGTATGATTATGCTTCAAAACCTAAAAACCTTTACCAATAACAAGTAAATCAAAATCAGCAAATAGATAACATGAGGTACTATCACACTCATAAACGTTTGTACTTTGGGTACTTTTCCGCATGTCATGTAGATATGATATCTAAAGTGTTAAAAAAGCAGATCATATCTGAGCGTTTTCAAACAATGAGGATCCCACACCTCCCTGAAAGAAGCATTAAAGATGGGCATTTGTCGTGGCAAGCTGGTTAGAAAGAGAGAAAGAAAGAGAGAAAGAGAGAAAGAAAGAAAGAAAGAAAGAAAGAAGAAAAGAAAGAAAGAAGAAAGAAAGAAGGAAGGAAAGGAAAGAAAGAAAGAAAGAAAGAAAGAAAGAAAGAAAGAAAAAGAAAGAAAGAAAGAAAGAAAGAAAGAAAGAAAGAAAGAAAAAGAAAAAGAAGAAAGAAAAGAAAAACTATAAAGTATCAACAGAACGGCTGGATAACTACCTAGCTACGTCATCTTCAGGAAAAAGTTAAGAGCAGACAACCCATACTTCCTACTTCCATAAAACTTCCCTCTGAATACGTCAAGGATTGTTGCCTCTTGGGCCGGTAAAGGCTAGGTAGCTGGGGGTGCAGGCCCAACTCATAAGTCTCTATCAGATCTGAGGTAGAGGTCGAATCCTGCCTCCACTTCCCCCATCCCACCTCCATCCCCATCCAGTCTCCTTCCCCCCCATGGGAGGTATTATGTGCAGACTAATTGCAGGTAATGCTTGCCAACAGGTGTGGCAGTGGCTTAGTATGCTGGATAGCTCGCCTCCCGCTGCTGTGGCGCACAGAGTTCTATAGGGTATAATGCTGCGTAAAAGGCTCCTTCCACGCAGCATTTTCCACACAATAAAACATAACTAATGTACATTAAGTTAAAAATAGAGTGCAATAAACTTTAAAACAAGAGAAAGAAGGTGGGGAGAGAAGGGATGAGAGGGAGGGAGGGGAGGGAAGAGAGAGAGAGAGGAGAGAGAGAGAGAGAGGAGAGAGAGAGAAGAGAGAGAGAGAGAGAGAGAGAGAGAGAGAGGTCTACAAACAGAAAGTCTTGGATCCGGGTTTTCCAAAGCCGAGTATTGTATAATATGCACTACACTCCATCACCCTCTTAACAGAATGTTGCGTCTTTGCTTATATAGGCCAATGTTTGTAAAGCCTCGTGAAAATACTTTGCATTTTTTAATCATCCATAACCACTGGCTATAAAGAGTGCTTTTATTTTTAAATAAAAAGTGCTTTTATTTTTAACGTGTGCACAAGATTTTGTGCGTATTTTTCCGGACACAGGAAGTTAGTTTATGGTCTGTCTTCCGAAAGACTCGCATGGAAGTGAAATCAGAACCAGTCCAAAATCATAGTTTCCAAGTTGTTTTTGTTGTTTGTTTTTAAATCTTTTAACTGACTGGTATGGCCACGACTCGAACCCTGCCTTTCAGATCACCAATGTTCTAACCACTAACCTCAGTATTTTCTCCCTCCTAGAGAACAGCCAGAAAGAACAACAAAAAGCGTTTATATATGGGAAGGGTCATACACATATACAATCAATCATGCAGACACGCACGGTTCCGCATCATATGAACAAAAAGCGCCCCAGAAGTTTTCACAATAACCGCGAACAGTCCTAATCCTTTCACGTCTATTTTCACACGTGGCAGCAGAAATGGTGTGGCTGTGGATGTGAGACCAATGCCTTCCCCAGCTTCCCCACATCTTCCAACAGACAGTATGATGTATGTGGACCACGTACATAGGTCCGCCTTGAAGTAGTTTGAAAGACAGCACCAACCAGCCACAGGATGTCTAAAGAGACATATGTTAAGGGCTTTCTCTGGAGAATTGAAGGTGTCTAGTTCTTTGGATCAGTATTCCAGTGGTAACACGCCCACCTACAGAATAAAAGGTCGCAGGTTCGATTCCCTCTGACACCAGTTTCTTTCCGCACCCTACCTACCTACCTACCTACCTACCTACCTACCTATCAATCAATCTATCTATCTATTTGTCCATCTCTATCTATCTATCTATCTATCTATCTATCTTTCTATCTATCCCTTAGTCTGGAGACTGTGGGGGCACCCCTGAAGACAAGACAACCAGCTCCCTCCATTCCTCTCTCTGTTCTACCTTTCTCAAAATTTGGTTGAGTTCTAGTTCCTCAACCCATAAACCATAATAAGTGCTGACACGAGTGAATTTCTGCTTGAGATAAAGCATTTGAATTTTGATTTTTGAATATGGGCTTGTCTGTCGGATAAGATGACACACTGGTGTCCTCTGTTCAACTTACGTTCAGCGTACATAAAAGAACCCAAGGCAGCAGGAGATTTGGCTCTGACAGGTTTAGCCCTGGCAAAATTCCATTGAATAAGATACTAGTCCCAATGGAAACCAATACACCTGCGAAGAGACCCCCCCCCCCCCCCCCCCCCCCCCCCCCCCCTGCACAGGTTTGTGTGACACCTGAAAGGGCAGCCCAAATTTAGCCCGAGAAATATGCCAATGCCGTTCGTGGTACACAATACAATACAATAAAATGCAATACAATAAAATACAATGCACCCCAAAAGAATCTCTAAAATTGTTCGATAATAACTTTCTGCGTACTGGAACTCTCTCTCTCTCTCTCTCTCTCTCTCTCTCTCTCTCTCTCTCTCTCTCTCTCTCTCTCTCTCTCTCTCTCTCTCCCCTCCCTCCCTCCCTCCCTCCCAGACTGTCTGTCTTCTCTCCCTGTCCCTCCGATCACGCCACGACCTTAGACTCTTGATATGAGGTGGCATTCTGCCCATTAGTCTTTGTTAGCGTGTGTGTGTGTGTGTGTGTGTGTGTGTGTGTGTGTGTGTGTGTGTGTGTGTGTGTGTGTGAGAGAGAGAGAGAGAGAGAGAGAGAGAGAGAGAGAGAGAGAGAGAGAGAGAGAGAGAGAGAGAGAGAGAGAGAGAGAGAGAGCTGTAAATGCATGTATACCTGCCCACGTGTATGTGCGTGCGAGTGAACTGTATATGTGGATGTGTACTAGTTCAGAGCTTTAAACATGTACAACCATGTACACATATAAGACCAAACAAAAATAAAATTCATCATAAAAAGAGTATTCAATACAAGCTAACAGTCAAGAAAACATGACGAACTGAAAGACTAGACCCAAACCCATGAAAGCAACTCACGTTTCTTCTCCATGAGGGGCTGTGCAGGCGTGGAGGACCTGGATCCGTCCACATCCTCCCCGACCAGGCTGAGGTCGGTCCTGCTGCTGGTGGCCTGGCTGATGGTGGACCAGTTGTCCAGAGTCTCCAGGTGGTCCCCCAGCAGCTTCCCGCCCTTCACCTTGGACAGGGACACCTTCTTCGTCAGCGCCGGTTTGGAGCTCTGTTCTTTCACGTTCCCTGGGCTTTTGACGTTACCCGGGTTTTTAGGATTTCCGAACGTTCTGGGGTTTCCTGGGCCTTTGGGATTGCCTGGGGCTTTGGGATTGCTCGAGCCTTTAGAGCCTTTGGGGTTGCCAGCTTTTGGATTCCCGGTGTCTGTGGGGTTGCCCGGTTCTTTGGGGTTGGAGTCCTTGACATTGTCCGCATCTTTGGTGGGGAGTTTGGGGTTCCCTGGGTCAGAATCTTTGGGTGTGCTGCCGCGGCTGGAACTGGAAGTTTCCCGCGGATTGCTCGACTGTTTGGGCGGGCTGTTCACATTCAGCTTGCTTTTGACGTTACTGAAGTCCGGCTTGGCGTGCTTGACCAACTTCAGCTTGGACTTGGGCTTGGGGTTGTCTTCTTTCGGCTTGCCATTGTCCTTCTCCGTTTCTTTCTTGGGTGCGAGGTTGGTTTGAGAGGAGATGTACACAGCCAGCGAGCTTTTGGCTTCTGCTTTGGGTTTGGGTTTGGCCGTGTCTTTCCCGGCCTCTATCTGGGACATGATGTTGCCCCATTTGCTTTTAGGGGTGGCCCGTTTCACCTTGGGTTTCTCTTC
>CM060321.1:25387969-25395469 GCA_030674155.1 Stramonita haemastoma
CACCCTCACTGTTCAAGCACAGGCCCTTGAAAGTGAGAGGTTAAACAAGTTGAAACCAACACTAGATAGAATTCAAAAAAGATTCTGGTGTGGAGAAAATGAACTTCTAATTTGGCGGAATGCATTATTATATAGATATTCAGCTCTTGACAATGAACTCGTCAATATACAGTGTATGGACTATGATGATCAAGAGTGCACCCTCCCATCGTCATCTTTGTGGTTATCAAAATCACCTTCTAATCTTTCAAAAACTGTCATCAGATTGTTTATGTGCCATGATCTACCCTCTAAACGTATTACTCTGAGTTTTATATTTTAAATCCAGTGTAGGGGCTGGTACTCTTCTGTGCCAGGGAAAAGACTGTGTTAAATGGGACTCCCAGGAATGTGAAAAAATCAACCATTTAGTCCAGTCTTTCTTGACTAATGGGGATGTTGTATCCCTGACAGAATCCCTACTCCTCATGCCAGTGACCTTCATGGACTCTGTTGCTGGTGTGCTACAACCAAAGGCACCAGGAATGACTGTGGAGACAGTGAATATCCCTGACCATGGCATACCCATTCACACTCCATCCATTTCTCCCCTTCATGCTACACTGGAGACAGCTTCCCCAAAGGTTGATATAGTGTTACTGCCACCAACCCCACAGCATAACAAAGACAGTTCAGATGGTGCCATGAACTCTGAACTGGACATTAGCTACTCTGCCTCCTTCTCAGAATCTGACCATGAAGGATCATCTCACACCCACTTCACTTCTCCAACAAAAGAGAGGAACACATGCTCGCAGAAATTACATAAACTGCGCAGAAGAACCCTGTGTGTCACCCCAAAGTCGCTGAGAAAGTCAAGAGCAGCTATAAAATTAGCATGCTACAGCAACAAAATCCAGCAGCTGCAAGATGAAATTACTGATCTTCAACTGTTCCAGGCTGAACTTCAAGCTACAGTACTAACCCAGATTGAGGATGCAAAAGTGTGTGCAAAAAATGAACTACGAGCTCACATTGCATCGAAAATGGACACACTGCACTCCCTCAATGACTCCCTGAAGACTGAGATCTCTCAGTTAGACAAAGAAGTAAATGTCCTGAAGAAGGAAAACCATGCCCTGAAAAGTGAAGTGGGAAGCATCCGTGCAGACCTAAAAAAATACAAGCCTGCACGTTCATGCGATGCCTTCACACAGTGTGACAGCAAAGGACTGAAGCCTGCAGCTGATAACAAGGCCGGTTCTGTACTACCCACCAAGACAACTGCCACTACCACCATGCTGTCTTGCAGTTCTTCACCTCCATCTACAACTAAGCAGCAAGATGGCCACAATGTCAACCCCTGTGACAATACCCAGAACGAACCAGACTCCCTGCAGTCAGATCTACCACAGAAGATCTCTTCATTAGCGGCCTGTGAAAATCAAACTGTGCCCGTGGAATCTAATCTTGATGTTATGCAGAACAATTATTGTGACAGGAAGAGTATATACAATGTTCAGACAGCAAATCGCTTTCACCCCTTGAGTGAGGAAGCCAGTGCTGAACAAACCTCTGTGAACAACAAGGGTCGTGTGCCAGACTGTCCTAGTGCTACCCCAGACCCAGCTCCAAGAGACAAAAAACTTAATCGAAAACCAAGCGAAATTCTCTCTTCTCGCTCTGTTCCCAACAAAAGTTCTGCTCTGCTGATTGGGGATTCAGTCATCAGGGACATAGACCTACGCAGAATAACAAAACAGCATGATTCCTCAAGAATTTGTGTTAGTGGCATGTCAGCAGCTGATTTGTCTAATTGGTTGCAGCAACAAAGTGGTTCTCCTCATCTCAAATGTTTAATTATACATGTTGGTGTCAATGACTGTAGAACCACAGGACAAGTGGCCAGAGATACTTGGTGTGACCTTATTCACCTGGCCAGTCAGGTGTTCCCCAACGCCAGGATTATTCTTAGCTCAATAATTCCAGCCCGTGGCAAACACCATCTCAACACACTGATATCGCCTTCTAACCACAACATGCAAAAGGCTTGTGAACTGCTGAACACAGAGTTCATTGACAACACACCCACCTTCACAACCCACACTGGTGGTCCAAAGTTAGCTCTGTATGCTAACCTCATTCACCCTAGTCTTGCAGGCACAGCCAAACTGGCTCTGAAATTAAAGCCATTTTTATCTCCCTCTCGTTCTCATGTCAGTGACCACAGACGAAATGAAACCATGCTACCCAACCAAGACCCTACATCCCCTCATAGTGACTACCCCCCTGTAGACTCCATGACCCATTATCCAAACCTGAACAGGGGTGACAGTGCTAACACTAATTCCAACAGGGGTGACAGTGCTAACACTAATTCCAAACAAATTGCAAGCGCCTCTGATCGTGCCTTCCCCCCACCCCCTTTCCCATTGCATGACGTCAGGCAGTCTAGTCAAGGGAATCGCATCAACGGCGTTAGGCCTGACGCGAGCAGTGTTAGGCCTAATGCGAGCCCTGCCCCACATACTGAGTGGACCACTGAGCCAGTCTACTACCCGCCCCATCCCCCACTGAATAGGCCTAGGCCTAGCGCCATGCAGCCTAGTCAGTCAGCCCACAACCAGTGGTATTCCCCACATCAAGGAATGACCACAGCAGTCACTGGCCAAGCTGGCATCTGGCATAGATCAACGCCGGCTCCTATCAACCCTTACGATCAGATTTTTGCTAACCTAATGGCTTACATGAACTCCCAACGCCAACTGTATGCATAGGCCTAGTCCTCTTTACTCATTATCATGCATAATAATGTTTTAGGGTTGGAAAATGCTTGCCCTATGTGTGTGTGTGTGTGTGTGTTAGAGAGAGAGAGAGAGAGTGCTTGTGGTGTGTGTGTGTGTGTGTGTGTGTGTGTGTATGGGTGAGAGAGAGAGAGAGAGAGAGAGAGAGAGAGAGAGAGAGAGAGAGAGAGAGAGAGAGAGAGAGAGAGAGAGATTGCAAAGTTGTAAGTATGTGAATGAATGTGTTGCGGCATGCTGATGGTGGATGCAGATTACCATTTTCTATCACTGATATTGTCTTGGCTAGTGCAGTACTAGCTGGCCAAGTTGTAAGGGTTGTGTCCAGTGCTTTTCTACACATATTAAGCGAATTTTATTTGTTCCAGTACTTGACTGTATATATATATATATATAAATATACACACACACACACACTTATTCTACCCTTTGTTTGTTGACTTCATTGATGATTATGCTTTAGTCACAATTAGTGACTGGTAGGTAGTCACATTTTTGTAGTAAGTTTGTCCTTTATTTCAAATTTTGATTGTACTGACTGATGATTGTGCTTTATTGACTGGTGTTACTTACATTACTTACATAGTAAATTTGTCCTTTGTTTTAAATTTGATTGTTGATTGACTGATTTTGTGCTTTATTGACTGGTATTAGTTACATTACTGTACTAATTTTTTCCCTATTGTCTTAAAATTTTCATTGTTGGTTGACTGATAATAGTGCTTTATTGGTCGGTGTCAGTTACATTACTATACCTAGTTTTTCCTTCCACTTTGTTTTGTATTTGATTGTTGATTTGACTGATGATGGTGCCTTATTGACTTGTGGTTACATTGCTGCACCAACTTTCTCACTTTTTTGTTTATTCTAAATTTTGTACTACTTTGATTGTTGTTCTTTACCTTTTGATAATTTCCCTTGTTTGCCTAATTTTTGATTGTTGATCTGATTGATGATTGTGCTTCACTGATTGGTTGATAGTACATTACCATATTCAGTTCTTCTTTCTCTTGTTCTGCATTTTTTTTTTCTTTTTTTTTTTTTTTCTTTTCGATGATTGTGCTTTATTGACTGGTGTTACTTACATTACTTACATAGTAAGACTGTCCTTTGTTTTCACTTTGATTGTTGACTGCTTTTGTGCTTTATTGACTGGTGTTAGTTACATTACTGTACTAAATTTTTCCCTTTTGTCTTAAAATTTTCATTGTTGGTTGACTGATAATAGTGCTTTATTGGTCAGTGTCAGTTACATTACTATACCAAGTTCTTCCTTCCATTTTGTTGTATTTGATTGTTGATTTGACTGATGATGGTGCCTTACTGACTTGTGGTTACATCGCTGCACCAACTTTCTCTCTTTTTTGTTTACTCTAAATTCTGTACTACTTTGATTGTTGTTCTTTGCCTTTTGATAATTTTCCTTGTTTGCCTAAATTTTGATTGTTGATCTGATTGATGATTGTGTTTCACTGATTGGTTGATTGTTGACTGCTTTTGTGCTGTACTGACTGGTGTTAGTTACATCACTGTACTAAATTTTTCCCTTTTGTCTTAAAATTTTCATTGTTGGTTGACTGATAATAGTGCTTTATTGGTTGGTGTCAGTTACATTACTATACCAAGTTCTTCCTTCCATTTTGTTGTATTTTGATTGTTGATTTGACTGATGATGGTGCCTTACTGACTTGTGGTTACATCGCTGCACCAACTTTCTCTCTTTTTTGTTTACTCTAAATTTTGTACTACTTTGATTGTTGTTCTTTACCTTTTGATAATTTTCCTTGTTTGCCCAAATTTTGATTGTTGATCTGATTGATGATTGTGCTTCACTGATTGGTTGATAGTACATTATCGTACCCAGTTTTCTTTCTCTTGTCCTGCAAGTTTTTTTTTTTTTTTTTTTTCTTTTTTTTTTTTTTTTTTTCTAAATACTATGTCTTCTACTCTAGATACATGGCCCTCTCAGGAAGGACTTCGTGTAGGATACCTAAATATCAATAGTGCCAGGAACAAAACTGAGGAAATATCATCAATTATAGACAATAAAGGAACTAGCTTTCATATATTTTGTGTAGCTGAATCGAGACTCAACAACTTAATTTCTGATTCAGATATGTATATCCCAGGTTATGACACTGTACGACTTGATCCAGTAAGTGTCAGATCTACCGGTTTGCTTTTATACTGTGCGACTTCTTTGTCGTGGAAAAGACTAACGCATCTTGAACAGTTTCATGTAGAATCTATATGGGTAGAAATCATGTTTAGACGCTGTAAATCGATTATACTTGGCTTCATCTACAGGAACCCAGCTGAAACAATTGACTGGTATGATAAATTCAATTCAATGATGGATGCCGCAATTCTAGAGTCCAAAGAAATCTTTCTTATGGGAGATTTCAATATAGATCTGACAGTCCCTGGATCAAAGTGGAATATTAATTATGCCATGTATGGTTTAGAACAAATAATTGATCGTCCAACTCGCATTACTAATAACACTAGCACCCTCATTGATCACATTTACACTACTTCAAAAGCCAACATAGCAGAAACATGTTCAGTGCAGACAGGTTGTAGCGATCACTCTTCCATTTGTTTTACATGGCGGAAAAAAGGAATAAAGATACCCAAATCAGGACACAAGGAGATATCCTACCGCTCCTTTAGACATTTTGATAAAGATGCCTTTATAAATGATATTCTTAATTCAAACTTAGACTATGTTTATCAGATTACAAATCCAGATGATGCTGTTAACTATTGGATAGAGACATTTATAGCTACCTATGATAAACATGCTCCATTTATTAAGAAAAGAATAAAATATTTCATGAAACCTCCATGGTTAACAAAAGAAATTGAAAACGAAATGAATCTAAGAGACTATTTATTAAAATCAAAGCAAAAAGATGAATATAAAAAGCAAAGAAACAAAGTTAATTCATTGAAGCGCAAAGCCAAAACAAAATACTTTCAAGATTTGCTGTCTTCAGCCCAAAATCCAAAAGCAATTTGGAAAGCCATTAATACCTTAACTAATAAATCAAGACATAACTCCCAAAAAGTCATAAAAGAAATATCAGCAGAAAACCTGAATTCTCACTTTGCAAACATTGCTGACTCTATAATATCTAATGATAAAACAAAAACAAACGAGCTGATAGAATTAAAACAATACTGTTCATCAAAGAACATCTCATCTGATTTTTTATAACCCCCAATAACAGTAACAGAAGTGCTTAATAGTATACTCAATTTGAAACAGTCAAGATCAAAAGACCTTGACAAAATCGATAGTCAAATATTAAAAATCAGTGCATACGCCATAACTGACACCCTAACCTACATATTTAACTTGTGTATTGACAAAAATTACTTCCCAATGAAGTTCAAACGAGCAAAAGTAATACCCTTACACAAAGCAGGAGACCCAACCAATCCGTCGAACTACAGACCAATCTCCATACTATCAGTCCTATCTAAACTATTAGAAAAACATATACAATTTCACTTACATTCTCATTTTAAAATATATAATCTAATTAATGAAAACCAGTCAGGTTTTCGTGAAAACCATTCTTGCCATACAGCCTTAATACAACTAATTGAGCATTGTCTTTTGAATATCAATAACAATGAAATCACTGGAGTCCTTTTTCTAGACTTTGCTAAAGCCTTTGACGTTATTAGCCACTCTCTCCTCATCAAAAAATTAAAATACTATAAAATTTCCGACCAAGCAGTATCATTTTTAGACTCATTTCTCAGTAATCGTTATCAACTTGTTGAAATCGGGCCTAGGAGATCAACCTTATTACCCGTGAAATATGGAATACCACAGGGATCAATACTAGGACCACTTCTTTTCTCCATTTATATTAATGACCTACCTCTGCATATCCATCGTTCATGTCAAATGTTTGCCGATGATACATCAATTCAATGTAACAACGATGATTCAAACCAGCTTGTGAAAGATATGCAGGCAGATATCAATAAACTTATCGAATGGACAGAACTCAATCATATGTCTCTTAATTCTAATAAAACAAAATGTATGTTTATAACCACTCGACAAAAAAGACAGAAATTGCATTCTCCATTCGAGCCAATTTATATCCATGGACAACAAATTGAAGAAGTAGTCTCACACAAAGTACTAGGTGCAGTAATCGACAACGATTTGTCTTGGTCAGATCACATAGCCACATTAGGAAAACGAATCTCAGTAAGATTGTATCAACTTAGAAAAATCAAAAATTTTCTAAATTTACAGTCACGAAAACTATTTTTTCACGCCCATATTCTATCTCTTATAAACTATGTTTCTACCTTATGGGACAGTGCAAGTGAAACAAACCTAAAGCATATAAACCGCCTACATAAAAGAGCTGTTAAACTAATCCGATTGAATCCTAATACGCTGACCACCACCAACTACAAAGAACTAGACATTCTTCCACTCAAAGACAGACTGCAGTTCAACAAGTATCTATGTATGTTCAATATATTAAACGGAAAAGCCCCAAAGAAAATTGTGGAAAAATTTGCTATCAATAAAAATAGGCCTACCCATAGACTGTTACTGCCCAGGCCCCATAATAATCTCTATAAATCAAGCCTTGCTTATTCAGGAAGAACATTGTGGAATAGCCTACCCCCTTTTCTAAAATCAGTTCCTTCAAAACAAATGTTTAAGAAACTTTTGAAGAAA
>CM060321.1:25400469-25412969 GCA_030674155.1 Stramonita haemastoma
AGTGTAGTGTAGTGTAGTGTAGTGTAGTGTAGTGTAGTGTAGTGTAGTGTAGTGTAGTGTAGTGTAGTGTAGTATAATATAGTATAATATAGTATAATACAGTACAGTACAGTACAGTACAGACAGACAGGCAAACTGTCAGACAAACAGACAGACAGACAAAAGCACAGAGACAGAGAAGAGTAATAGTGGGGCATGCATCAGAATATTTGGGGCAAAATCTCCGGCACAAACTAGGCCCGCTACGCAGACCGTCCAGCAATGAGCAAAGTGTGTAGGGTCGATAATATCCCATGGCAATAACATTTCTATGCCTCTGTTGTATTGATTGGGTGTGCCCTTACATATCGCACAGCGCTACATGGCACACAGGCCGGCCTCGGCTTCGAGTCGCAGAAAACAGGACAGGACTGGGCTATTGACTTTCCTGTGTGTATATAGATTATTTGCCTGCATAACTGGTACACTTCGTGTGGGCTGATAACGTCCAGTCAAGGTGTGTGTGTGTGTGTGTGTGTGTGTGTGTGTGTGTGTGTGTGTGTGTGTGTGTGTGTGTGTGTGTGTGTGTGTGGTGTGTGGTGTGTGTGTGGTGTGTGTGTGTGTGTGTGTGTGTGTGTGTGTGTGGTGTGTGTGTTTATGTGGGGGGGGGGGGGGGGGAGACAAGGTAGGGAGTGGGTTGGGGGTTGCGTTTGAGACAATACGGGCACCATATACATCTCTGACACTTCCTAGCACAATAGATAAAAACTTGAACTGATCTTGATTTCATAAGAATATAAAGAACCGTTTTCGAGATAGAATTTTCTTTTTGGAGGAAAAAATATACTAAGTCCTCACGAAGTCTTGAAATTGCTCGTTACTCTTATTCAGTCACGGTCGTACACTGGGTCATTAATTTATCCCTGGGAAATGCCCTGGGTAGCGTGTCCAGCTCGGACAGTGCCAGGTCAGGATGAAGGTGAAAAAAGGTACAGGTGTCCCATAACCGTGTGGTCGGTCGTAGGGGAGCAAGGCGTCAGAGACCTCAGCTTCTCCAGGGGCCAGCATGTTGAGGGCAGCGCCCATCTCCTCTCCTTCGCCGCTTTACCTTACCTGACCCTAATGAGGGCAGGTACCCATTTACAGCTGGGTGAACTGGGGGGACTGTACTGAAGCCAAGGCGCGCACACGGTCACCCATCTAATTGATAACCACGCTCGACGCTGCTTCATTGGCTGGGGAAAAGCGAGTGCTCTGACCACTGAGCTATCTCGTCCCTCGTCAGATGAAAGCTGATTCAAATCAACTACTAAAGACTTTTTACTGTTACCAAACACTTACGTTGTACGAATGTCTGTATCTTATGCCAGTCGTTACAAATGATTCAAACTGTTGTATAATTTCGTTTGCGATAATCATTCTGAATCGTTTTCTATCTAACAACACTATTTTTCAAATGATAGGCGACAATAGATGAATCTTCCAACAATGGCAAGTGTGTGACATTTGATTGTCAGCAAGTTTAACTTAACAACAATAAGGAGAACAAAAATGACCGTAGAACAGAAGTACGTCATGGGCAATCTTCTTATTAATTAATCGACACTTGTATAATAAACGACATGACGCGAGCAAAGTTGGATGCCTCCCTGTTGCAGCAATTCCACTTCAATGAGTGCCTTCTTGTCAGTTCATTTCAATTCATATTATATTCTTTTTCACAACATCTCAGAGATGATGAGATGACTATTAGCTCGGCGCTAAAAAAAATGTAATTCCTTTGGAAAAAAAATGCGTGAACTACTGGACTTGAGTTAGAAATCCGTCTTTAAGCGAGATGGTCGATGTTGGAGTAGCACTAAAACTAGATTTTTTTCCCCCATCTTAGTCTTCTTCCTCTTTTCCTCTCCCCATTTCACGGGACTGTAAGTGATGCTCTGTGTGTTAGTCTGAAGATGTGATGATAAACCGCGCTCTATTGTGTATACAGCATATGTTTAGTGCAGTTTAGAAAGCCATGGAGAGTATAAAAAGTCATCATAACATAACCCAATTTGCCTGTAAATAGCCAGAGAGAATATGTTGTGGCACTGTTATGCGGTAACATGCTATTCTTCAAACCAGTACAGATTAAATCATTTTCCATACAGGGATCTGCGTAGTGTCGTGAATACTGTGCGACACAAAGCAAGAAAAAAATGGATACAATATAATCGAATAAAATACAATGCCTCCTATTCTGACGGGCCACAAGTCTCTTTTGCTGTTAGGCTAGATCAACCAAACACACCTGTGCAAGGATTACTGTTTAGTTATGTGTACTCGGAACCCGCCCAAAGTGTATACAAATGCATATGATATAGATTTGTTTCTCATCCTTCTGATCCTCCTGCCAACACCTGTGCAAGGATTATTGCTTGATTGTATATTATTACAAATCCCCAAAAATGTCGCGTATGCAAAAATGGATTTTCTTCTCCTTCCCCTTCTTCTCCTTCTCCACCTCCTTGATTCCGACTGGGCTATAAGAATGCCTCTGCTTTCTGAGTCTTCATATATATATATATATATATATATATATATATATATATATATATATATATATATATATATATATATATATATATATATATATATATCGAATTCTTTATCTTGGACATGTTTGTTCGCATCCGTTTTTTACTCATACCACCGGCTACAAATGGCTCACCTTTCCTTGAAAGATGGATGGGTTTTAAACACGCGTGCAGAAGATCTTATGCATGCGTTCGCATTCAGGACTACAGTTTATTGTGTCGTTGTCAGCCACATTTGCAGGGTACTGGAGTCAGAATCACTGTAAACTTCTGGGGGACAGTGATAACCACGTTGCTCTACGGGCAACTTTTTAGTCTTTGGCTGGCTCTAGTCTATGCAGTCTTTCCCATGAAAGGATTATAAACCCAACATGCTTTAGCCCACGCAATAAACCCCAAGGTAACAAGAGAACTACTTCTAGCACAATTCTATTATTAAGTCCCCTGAAAGGGAGGCAAACAATGTGCACACAGACAAGGAAAAGGGGAAGAGGGAAGGATATCTGTCTCTGAGATCATAAAGTGTTTGTGCTGAACTAGAACAGAGGGCGGGAGGGGGGATGATGTAGAGACGCATTATCCACAGGAAAATCTGCCCAAATTCTACGAAAAACATCTGCATCATACCAATAAATAACCACTGAGCTATCCCAGAATGCATCGAGAATACTGGCGAGGAGAGGATGTTTATCTCCATGGGATATGTCATAAACACACGCACGCACTCACACGCGCGCAAGCGCACACACACCCACGCACGCACGCACGCACGCACACACACACACCCTCTCTCTCATCTCTCTCTCTCTCTCTCTCTCTCTTCTCTCTCTCTCTCTCTCTCTCTCTCTCTCTCTCTCCTGATTCGCAGATTTATAATGCTAACGTTGTTAAAAGTTATCTAAAGCTATGCAAACTGCAAAAGAGAGATAAGTATTATGGCTGAGCTGGGGCTGAAAAAAATGGCTTCACTTGACGACTTCTTTAATTAATAGCTCCTTCGGGAGTCGTTGAGATGCTACAATGTTTTTTTCCCCTGTGTTTGCCAGCAAGCTGAACCTTGTGATCCCCATGCCTCTCTAGCAAAAATGAGTGCTGCTATGTGTTGTCACTTACACCTATACAGATATTCACTACATCAATCATATACATGCAATATCTGTATCATGATCAGGTGGTTGGGTGTTCTAGAGAAAATGCACCGATCAGATATTCACTACATCAATCATATACACGCAATATCTGTATTATGATCAGGTGGTTGGGTGTTCTAGAGAAAATGCACCGATCAGATATTCACTACATCAATCATATACATGCAATATCTGTATCATGATCAGGTGGTTGGGTGTTCTAGAGAAAATGCACCGATCAGATATTCACTACATCAATCGTATACATGCAATATCTGTATTATGATCAGGTGGTTGGGTGTTCTAGAGAAAATACACCAATCAGATATTCACTACATCAATCATATACATGCAATATCTGTATTATGATCAGGTGGTTGGGTGTTCTAGAGAAAATGCACCGATCTAGAAAGCAAAGAGGTCCATGGTTCAAATCCGATTAGACCCAAGACTTAGCCCTCCCCTTTCCCTCTCCACTAGTTCACTCGTGGTAGTCTGGGTACTAGCCTTTAGGGTGGAATGGTAAACCTAGTGTCCATGTGAAATGCATAATCACGTCAAAATGAAAGTTCACATGAATCTTTTTTTTTAATTGGTAGGGCCGTAAAATGGCGACACTCTACCTAGAGAGAATGGCTGTAACTCTTGGCAATCTGCCCCAGAACATAATGCTATACAATTCAATACAATACAATACAACCCAACGCAGTGGTGTGGGTTTGTTTCCTTTAAAAGTTTGGTTAGACTTTTTTTCTTTTTTCTTCGAAAAAATGGGGCGTCTGTTTCATTTGGTTGTTGTTGTTTTTTAAGTGATGGAGTTGGTGGTGGTCATGGCAAAAGTGAGAATGTGGGGGGGGGGGGGGGGGGGGCGGGCAGGGTTATGATACATTATACACTTCTACTCGTTCATAACGCATAGACACAAGTATCACCAAAATAATCAGAACAACACAAGAAAGTCAGAAACTCTGCCACAGTGACAGGCACGCAAGCTCAACTACATCCTCTTCATCCCTGCTCGCACTATACGCACCATCATCCGACATAACCGGATTTTTTCACACGGAATGTGTGCTGCCAAACATCACCATGGTCATGATTCTCCCAGGTTTCCCTGGCCACTGATCGACAAACTGTCAAATAAAGCACGGGCTTAATGCTCCTGCAAGCAGCCCCATGTTGGCGTTTTCTTTATTCAATGATTCATGGATTGCCTCGCCAGTATTTTTCCGTCCTCAGTTGCAATCCCCTTGTTTATTATCATTTTCTTCCCTGTAATCAAAGACAAGGTCAGAAGTAAGGGAAAGAAACCAGCCTGTAATGAGGAGGATGACAACTGGTTTTTTCCCATGACAAGAAAATGACAACTGAACACCGATTCGTTTTATTTTTCTCGTTTTGGTTTTTGTTTTGTTTTGGGTTTGTTTTTTTTTGTTTGTTTTTTACACTGTTGGCCACAAAAGTATATAGCATTCAAAGCACTTTTCACACCCAACATAGCAAAAAAAATCAAAGGATGACAATACGCTAGGATGCCTTCTGTTTTGTATCAAGAACATCATAAAACGGCTTTATGAAAATAAAGCAACCCTGTATTTTATAGCCAACAGCTCATTACGTTAGTCATAGATTTATTCGTGCTCATTTCGGGTGGTGTATGAAAAACTTTTTCTGAAATTTAATACGTTGTCTTTTCAATTGGTGTGAGAGGATTTTTGTTTCCCATATCAAAATTTACCTTGTTTCGAAAAAAGACAACGTTGTGTTTCAATTTTGTGACTTCGACTTTAACACGACACAAATCGGCTTATAGCAACCCACACACTTGGTTTTCAGTTTTACATTTTATCCTGGAAACAAAAAGAATTACACATCACATAACAGTTTTCTAACATTCCATTGATTTTGCTCATCGCACATTTTCTACTTCCTGCCAAAACAGATAGGCGTGTTCACACTCCGGAGCTATCGATTATTCTCTCCACCCCATCCTCCAGAGATAGATAATCACAAACATTTTTTTTTCAATTGTTTCCTGTCAGGAACGCTTTCGTTTTATCACCGGGTTTGTTTGGGTTTTGTTTTTTTCCTATGTAACCAGGTGGTTTTGTGTAGCTCTATGTGTGAGAGCTTGTTGGGCATTTAGTTTAGGTTAGAAACAGTTAAACAGATATTTGGTGTGGTCAGAACAGAGAAGATCTTCTGTTCATTTTATAAAGTGTTATGGTTTATTATGAGTACGACATATTTGCATTTTTATATGAAGTTGATAATTGAATTTTTATGATTTTTATGATTTATATGTAATTAATTAGTTATTTTGCATTCCATTTTGTTCTTATGATTTTATTGTTAGTGGGATGAGATGAGATATATTTTATTGTAATGATTTTTGGATCAAGAGAGAGAACTCTACCTTGCATTTTGAACACAAAGGATCAGCCTGATATAGAAAAGAAAATTTTAATAATAACTTTAATAAATCATATTATCTATTCATATTCATGGATATGATTGTTGAAGGACTGATCTTGACTCGATTCAACTCGACCACAGTGAAGATTCTCTATTTTCATCGTAAATTAGTATCTTCACTTATTACATCATATCGGGATAAGAACATTGAAATCGCGATCGGCAAAAGCAGTTCTAATTCACAAGTAAAGAAATATTTTATATATTGAAGTGTGCGATTGAGAATCGTGTGTAATAAACTTTATTCAGATAAATGAAATATAACTTAATTTAGGTTGTAGTAGATTGTAAGGCATACGACGGTTTGAATATGATGATTAGTCTAACGGTCGTTCTTTGTTTTAAACGAATTCGAATTTTGTCGAACTGAATTTGATAAAATGCAGACATTTAATTATCGATCTATGGTATATTTTGGGTTTATATATGAATGAACATTAGGTTAGATTATGTTAATATAGATAATTTGTATTATTGGAGATGTTCATTCTTTCGATCTTACGAACTATTTCGTAAGCAAGGCTGATGCGAGATTGATGCGCACGCAGTAGATCGGAAAATGTGTTTTCGCATCGCTGTTTAATTATCAATATCTCATTTCATGGACACTGCTAGCTAATAATATGCATATGTATATAATTTGTGGATTATATTCTTCCTTTTATATTCATTAAGTATTAGGCTCTGCTGGACTCTTAGTGTTTTAATATCAAAAGTTTTAGTGCAAACCTGTTAAAAGTGAGTCTACTCAGAGGCTTTAATCGCCTTTAGCTCGCAGTTAGATAGTTGTTGTGCAAAGTGCATTAGTGTATTTTAAAGCTTGTGTTTCCTAGTTTTTTTTATGTATAATATGTTTAGCTTTGTTGCGCGGACAGCGAGATAATCGCTGTTGAAGCCACGTAAGGAAACACAAATTTACTCCATTTTAAGTTCGAAGTGGCCGAATCGTCTGCTGCCGCGCGGTGCTGTCTTTACAGTCCGTGCGGAGGGTATATATTTAGGGATGGTTAGGGTGGCTAGAGAGACGAAGGCAGACTAGGGCATACTAGGAGAGACGAGGAGAGATAGGTGTGCAGACTAGGGTAGACTGAGTTAGACCTGTAGCAGTCCAGCAGAGCACAGGAGGGAGCAGAGAGATGACTAATAAAGACCACCAACACCCAGCTGCTGTCTTCCCCTGAGTCTTCTTTTGCCTGGCTGCTGTGCATTGTTCCTCTACTTTCCCTGTCCCCTATCCTTGCTACCGGCTCATTACACCTAATCACGGCATTTTTACTTCATTATCGAAAGAGTCTTACAGTTTAGCTTGCTGGTTTGTTGCTTTGTTTCTAATATTACGTGAAAATGTTGATACAATACGCTTGCCTTTAAATTCTACACTGAACTAAATCCGAGCGATGAGGTATTAAATTCATTACTACGAGGGACTTAGGGTTTGGTTGGTTGGTTGGTTAGTTAATTTCTAATTTTCTCGAGAAAAAGTGAATATAATTATAATACGACTGCCTTTAACTTCTCAGCTAAAGATCCGTGAGAACGATGAGGTACTCAATTATTTATTACTGCAAAGTCTCATGGTTTGGTTGGTTAGACGGTTGTTATATTCCCGTGAAAACACTACATTATACTATTGCCACTGATTACTACGCGAAAAGGAATTATTATTACATTTACAGCGATTGTCTGAAAGTAGGTCGTGTTCTACTCTCCAGCCTGCGATCCTCACTCCCTCACCCACCTCACACCTATGAGTCTACCCGCAAACACAAACTCGGATGTTGATGGGGGAAAAAAAGAAGAAAGAGAAAAGCCTTTTATCTCAGAAAGAAAAAGACGCCTGTGGCAAACCTGTCAAACTCGTACTGACAGTGCACACACACACACACACACACACACACACACACACACACACACACACACACACACACACACACACTCACTCACTCACACTCACATACACACACTCACTCACACTCACACACACACACACTCTCTCTCTCTCTCTCTCTCTCTCTCTCTCTCTCTCTCTCTCTCTCTCTCTCTCTCTCTCTCTCTCCCCTCCCTCAATAAGCAAGGTAGCTGCGCATTGTAGTGTTTGTCTATGTGGTAAATCTCGCAAGCGAATTCCGAAAAATCCATTTGACAGTGAACACACACACACACACACACACACACACACACACACACACACACACACACACACAAAAACACACACACGTGCGCGCGCGCAAACACACACACGCATGCACGCACACACATACTCACTCACTCACACAAGCACGCACGCACGCGCACACACACACATACACACACACAAATACACACACACACGAGTGTTTATCTATGTCGTGGATCTGCCAAGCGAAAAAAAATTTTTAAGTTGACAGTGAATAAAGCGCGCACACAAACACATACACACACCCAAACACACACACACACACACACACACACACACACACACACACACACACACACACACACACACACACACAGGTAAAAAAACTCAGAAAGAGAGTAGCGGCACATTACAGTATTTTGTCAAAGTGGTGGATCTAGAAGGCGCAAATTCCAAAGAATCCGTTTTGACAGTGAAGAAAGCAAACACACACAGAGCAACATACATAGAGCAACACACACACACACACACACACACACACACACACACACACACACACACACACACACACACACACACACACACACACACACACACACACACACACACACACACACACACACACACCACACACACATACAAAAAGAGAGAGAGAGGGGGGGGAGAGCGCAGCTGTTCTATCCCTCATCCAGTGAAGCTTTTCCCTGTTGTGTATGACATCCGCAGAGAGCGTTGACCTCAACGCTACCCCATCAGTAACTAACTGCTTTCTACGTTTTATCTGCTGGTGAAAGCTGTAACCTACAACAGATGGATGACACTTTGGCCTCGCTAACTGCCCCCCCCCCCCCCCCCCCCATCCCAACCCCCTCGCCCCCTAAAAGCAGCTAGCTGGCAGTTAATTAAAAGAGTAACAGTAGTAGAGGAAAATGCGGTCAGGTAACTAAATGCACTTTCATTAAGTGAACTACAAAAAAATAATCAACCAAAACATTAAGGAAAAATAACTGAAATTAACAAAAACAAAACAAAACCTCCAAAAGGTGAATTCTTTCAAAGACAGCATCATGGGGTATTTCTGTGTCAGGACCATTCATTTTGCCTGACCGGACTCGAGTGTACACTCGAGTCTCTGCTCCATGAAGAGCATTCTTCATAGCATCAGGGAGGGGGTGGGGTGGGGGGGAGAGAGATGACTGAAGCTTCCTTCCCTCCTTGAAACCTTTCAACGAGACACGTTTATGATGTACTGGTGCCTGTGGCAAAGATGAGAATGAATTCAAAATCATGTGGCCTACCAAAATACCTCTGAAAGATGTAGGAAGGAAGGAAGGAAGGAAGGAAGGAAGGAAGGAAGGAAGGAAGGAAGGAAGGAAGGAAGGAAGGAAGGAAGGAAGGAAGGAAGGAAGGAAGAAAACAATCAACACCTCGTATAAATCACCACGTTCAAATAATTGTACTGTGTTGACTTGTGTTGTGTTGTGTTGTGTTGTGTTGTGTTGTGTGTTGTGTTGTGTTGTGTTGTGTTGTGTTGTGTTGTATATAAAGCTGCCATTTTCAGTCACGGCAGTTCTCTCTGCCTCAAATTCAGGCTGCTCTCCCTGGGGAGAATATGTAACCGCAAAAGTAACGGCACTTTTTTTTTCTTGTCTGTCTGTGTTGTGTTAGGCTCTTTCACGTGCTCTAAATGGGAGTTGCACAAGGGACCTCAGCTCCTTATACAGTCGTGAGGCACTGCATCGCACTGAATTTTTTAGGTAGTGTGTCTACTGTGAGCTGAACCAGATGGAACCCATTCCTCTCCAGGTGGCAGGGGTGCATGCTGGGTAGATTCATGTCATCTATTCCACCAGACCAAGCTGACCCTCTCTTTCCCCGACAGATGGCCAAAATGCCACGAAGTCACAATGACACAACCCCTAATGCAGCTTCTCCTATGTATCTTTTACTGTAAGACATGTCGCGAGAACCTTTAAATGATTTGGTTGTTTATCTGTGAACGCCCAGTCAGTGTCTGTAGTTGTTTCTCCAAGTGTTGCGTTCAGTTATAAAGTGGATTTCAAACAAGATCTGACACAGTCTAACAAAAAATACCCTGGCTTTCAGTAAATACGCGATCATTATTGTACTTAATTAAAACATTGTTTTCTTTACAAAAATTCTCGTGTTGTTCTGTAAATAGCAACCAATAGACAGTAGTAAGGCACTTAAGTATACGCGTGTGCCTGTATGCTGTGTGTGTCTATTTAGTGTGATGCACAGAAGGCCAGAAAAAGACCCCTAAAAATAACGTCAATGACTATTCTTTCAGTCACAAGCACTTCGCCAACTTACCGGTATCAGCACTGGTGACGGAGACCAGGGACAGAGGGCGTTCCTGCCTCGCATGTCCGTCCATCAGGTCCTTCTGCAGGTTGGCGTCCACAGCAATCCCTCCCTCCGCTTCTTTGCCGGGCAGTTCCACCACACTGACCTTGTGAAGCAGACCCTCACCTGGAAGATCCCCTCCACTTGTCTTGCTGGTCAAGACACCTTCTTTGGGGACATCCGCCGCCATGTTGGCTTTGGTGTCCTGTTCCATTGGCTTTCTTTTGGAGGCAGCATCTGACACAGGCTCTGCAAAGCCTTTTTCTGAAATGCCAGAATCCGTCATCATGTGTTGCGGTTCTTGAGTCATCCCCAGGGGGAAGTCTTCAATGTTGTCGATGCTTTCAAAGCCGTCCTCACCCTCCTCGAAGAGCTGAGCTTCCTCCCCGTCTGCAGGAGGCATGTCCACGTCCTGGGCATTCTTGTCTGCTGACGCCGCGCCCTGGTCTGCACTGGCCTCGCTGCAGGAGTCCGAGGTGCTGGTGGACATGCCGTCCTGACACTTCTCCAGCAGCAGCTTGCCGTCAAAGGCGTCATGGTCATAGTCCCACTCCAGGACCTGGGACACTTCAGGGGACACGCCGTTGGAGCCTTCTTCCTGGAGCAGGTCAGCCCTCACTGCTGATATTCCGCTGATGCTGCTGGAGCTGTCCTTGCGCTGCCTCGACTCTCCTTTCAACTCCTCTTTGCGGGATAGGACAGTAAACGTCTGCGTCAAATTCTGTCTGATGCTAGCTGTTGAATCTTCTGCACTACCAGCTTCTGACAGATTGTCAGATAAGGTATCTCCATTCTCGCCAAGGAACTTTTTTAAGTCGACACCAGGCAAAGGGGTGGAAGTGAGGCCAACAACAACAGTTTCGTTGACAGTGGCCACCGACGTTTCCTCTAAAGTACTGGAATTGCCAGAAAGGGAAACATCGGATTCGCTGGTAGCAGCAGCAACACGGTCTGGGAGGATGCCTTCAATCAGATTGGTGTCATCAGCAAGGATGTCTGGATCCATGAGACCCAAACTCATGTCTGAAGCAGTGGAGGAGGCGATATCCTGTGCACTGTGGGTCTGGTTCAGGCTTCCTGGAGTGAACTTGGTGACGGTTTCTCTGGGCGGGGAGGGAGAAGCTGAGCTGACCACATCTGGCAGATTGCTGTTGGGAACAGAGGCCGGCGTGTCGTCTTTGTTAAAAGTGATGTTTAGATATTGACGACTGTCTGACTTCAGCTGTCTCTCTAAACTGTTGTATGTTTGGTTCAATAAAGAATCCACATCCCCATCATCTGATCGCCTACGAGATCTTTCATCTTGAACAAACGTGGAATTCAACTCCACTTTAGTAGCATCCTGGCCAGATGACGATCTCTTGCAGAAGACCGCGATTTTAGACGTAGACTCTTTGATGCCATCTGCGGATTTAGACTTGGTGACTCCTTTCTCTCCTGTGCATAATCCTATTCTGGGAATCCCCGACAGGCGAGCTATTTGAGACTTGGGTTTGGGGATTTTTCTCCCTTCACTCTCAGCTGCAGGTGGCGGTTTGTCCGCTGTGTCTAACGCCACGTTCTCCTCTAGCTTTTCCTCATGCACTTCTTCACAAATTGGGGGCGGTTTCTCCTCACGAACAGGGCTTTTGTAGGACTCATCAGGGACAACTTTATCCAGAGGGGCAAAAATCCCGCGGAAAGGCTTGCAGGTGAAATACCGCTTTCCATCTACCTCGCCGTCATGCAGGCCGGATGCATCAAACAACTCTATCCCACACCACAAACCCGGAGCTAGGCTTGTGTTACCTACAAAACGGAGGATGCCTGGTTTTAGGCCACCAATTAGAATTCGACTGCCGACTGTTAGCTTCTCTG
>CM060321.1:25417969-25425694 GCA_030674155.1 Stramonita haemastoma
TAAAAAAAAAATATGTACATGAGATAATAAGCATAGGTTAGATCTGGATATATGGTGGTCTGGGGGCTAGTCTTTCAAAAGTGACGAAAAACCGAGGCCCCGTGTGCAATAGCCAACACTCATTTAGTATACGTAAAAGAAACCACGGGAACAAAAGAATTGTTGTTGGCAGTTTTAAAGACACACTAATAATACGGACACAAATGCACTTGCAAACAGGGGAGGGGGGGGATGGGTAGAGCTGCTCATATGGCGACACACTCTCCCCTGGGTGAGCAGCCAGCGTTATACGCAGAGAAATCCGCTGTGATACTGATAGAAAGTTGTTACGTGAATTTCTCGATCATTCCCAGCCATATGATGATGATACACATAGTCTGTGTAGAGAAAAGCACTACACTGGGTGAGGAAAGAAAGTGTATACACAGCACTGACTGTATATTTACCTCTTGCACGTGTGAAGTATATATCCTGGTCGTGTGTGGCCTCTGTGTGTGCATGTGTGTGTGTGTGTGTGTGTGTGTGTGTGTGTGTGTCTGTGTGTCTGTGTGTCTGTGTGTCTCTGTGTGTGTGTCTGTGTGTCTGTGTGTCTCTGTGTGTGTGTCTGTGTGTCTGTGTGTCTGTGTGTGTCTGTGTGTCTGTGTGTCTCTGTGTCTCTGTGTGTGTGTGTGTGTGTGTGTGCAACTCAAAGAGATGGACTGACAGATGTAATAGACAGACTGGCGGGAAGGCAAAGACAGGAAAGGACACACACACGCACACGCACACGCGCGCGCGTGCAAGAAAATGCGTCTACCTAGAAAAGAAAAACAAAAGCAAAAAAAAAAAAACAGCTGTCAAAATCAACAAATGACATAAGTGCATTTTGTTGTTGTTGCTGTTTTTAATGTACTCTTATCTTTTCCGTTCAACAACACTCCTTGTCCAAAGGGGAAAACAAGATTACCCAGACAACACAAAAATCCCCTTAGTGACCGAGAAAACGCCACCTCTGACAACAAAAACCTCATCAAATTATCGAAGGAAAGATAAGCATGCCAGACGACCTCAGAAGCGTGCGTGCGCACACACACATATGCACACAAAAAAAAACGTGCGCGCGCACGCGCACACACACACACACACTATTGATGACAAAATTTAGAAAACTGCATACACACAGGAACTGGATGTAAAAAAGAACCACATGAGTGCTTATCCCATTATCCTAGAAATAATTAAAAGAATAAAAAGAATGAAATAGATTTTTTTTTTAAATTTCAGTCTCCACATGCTTTAAATTTATAAAGCAAAATCAATTTTGAATTAAACTACCATCACAAATTACTTGACTCATTCATTTAAGTCTTTTAGGCGTCGTTGGGGCACTTAATTTGTGTAGGCAGTATGACGTGAGTGTTTTGCACCTGTAGGAGCCTATGTCTCTCCGAATAGCAAGGCGCATGCTGAATAATGTCCATGCCATCCACGCCACATAATTGGCCTTTTCTTCTTTGAAAGACAGATATGGCAGTAATGTGTGTGCAAGGTGTTTTGTTTACGTTCGCATGCTTGACCACCGTTTATGGTTTCATCTGCAGGACTTCCATGGAGTCGGTGCCAATGTCAACTACAGGGCAAAATCCCTGTAAACGAACATCCCAGCAGAGTTTCAAACCCGCGCCCACTGTTAACGTCAAGATCACGGGTGCAACGCTCTACCCATGAGGCTATTCCGCCTCCCCTCCCCACCCCACCCTCTTTACACTTTTTCTTCAAGTGTATAACTCTTACTGTGAAACAGAAATGCAAAGCGTTAAAGATTTTGCATAGAACTAATATACACCTTCCCACTGATTTTATCCATGGTGCAGTGACCAACGCTGTAGCCGAGTGATTAGAACCATTTTGACTTTGATCCCGGGGGTCCATGAAGTCATGAGTTCGAATCTCAGTAGCAGAGTCTGGCGAATACAGGGTGGACATTTTTACGACTTCTCGTCTCAACCCAGACCTATAATTCCTTTCGTGTACTATAACTATACACATACAGAAGATCAAATATGCACGTGAAAGATCTTGTAATTGATTTCAGCAACCGGTCAGTTACCGAAA
This sequence comes from Stramonita haemastoma, assembly GCA_030674155.1. Lineage (NCBI taxonomy): Eukaryota > Metazoa > Mollusca > Gastropoda > Neogastropoda > Muricidae > Stramonita > Stramonita haemastoma. The sequence continues at coordinate 25,420,064 of CM060321.1, forward strand.
CTCAAACATACCCAGCATGCATCATGTACAAAAAAAGGAGCTAGCTGCCCTGAACTCGGAATGAGTCGGCTTAGGCCAGCAGGCAGACCTCCTGAAGGCTGACAAACACAGAGGATCAGGCACTACACATCCCACCCAATGCTAGGGGAAGGCGGGGGAGAGGGGACAGTTTACGGTCCAGTCGATTACAAAATTATCTTTGAATGTCCAACACGAATGTGAAAGTGCACACCCCTTGGATGTGTACTGTAATAACGATAACGACTCCTAAAGCCATCGGTCGTTATCTTATCGGCAACGTAAGTGGTCAGGAACAGGGCCTATCTCATGGATTTCATCATGCTTACTGCTACTTAAGATGTCGGCTTCGAGAAAAATCGATGACAGACACATTAGATGTATACCTTTTGGTTTGTTGAAGCTGTTCAAGTAGAGGCTGGTTTTATTTGCGTGTGTTGTGTGTTGTGTGTGTGTGTGTGTGTGTGTGTGTGTGTGTGTGTGTGTGTGTGTGTGTGTGTGTGTGTGTGTGTGTGTGGAAATGGGGGATCGAAGAGTATGTATATATGTGGGTGCCTGTATAGTTGCATACATACACGTGTGCAAAAAAAAAATGCGCTGGTAAAAAGAACCGATTCATGCAGGAAAAAACCGAGTTATTCTCCACGAACGATTTTCTATTCCTCCTGTCGTTTGCCTGACAAATGAGTGCCATATTGTTTACACGAACAGACGAAGAACAGCTGACGTAATTAATACTGCATACATCCAAACAACATACAACATTACTTTGGTACGAACTCTTAGCATGTTGTGTGAATAAGAGACAGACCGTGACGTACAGTGTGAAAGATCGTTAGCTATCATCGACTGCACAGGCCTACGTCAAACTAATCAATCACTTTATAAGTACGGATAATAAGCTCAGCCAAGCCACGTCTTGTTTGCTCAATCGATTCCCTTGGGACGGCCAGACGCTGAAAGTAGCAACTGATTGAGAGAGAAGGCATGGGGGGTGGGGTGGAGGAGGAGGGTTAGGGTATACAAAACAATGACTAAATGATACCAGAATATTTTGGTGGAATCGAAGGGAGAAATTAAAAAAAAAAACAAAAAAAAACCACCAGAGAAGAAGAGAAGGGTGATTAACAGGAAACGTTTGCCACAGAAGCAAACGCCCCACACTTCGACGCATTTTTTATAATAGCAATACTTTTAACATGAACTCACTGCTTCATTTATTTAATTTCATAATGAAAATCATGCAGAAAGTAATGAATGGAAGGAAGAAGAACGAATAACAGGACGCAGAGGGAAGGGGTGGGAGTAGGATACGGGGGGAGGGGGTGGGGAATTGCTATGCAAACCCCATCTGAGTTTTGCCGTCTCCACTATTCAGTGGCCAGGCAGCCCCCCACAAAAATCAATAGCCCAGCCACTCCCCGTGGTCATGTAGACCTTCACTTTAATGGCACACCACACCATGGCCATCCCAACCTGTTCCCCAACCTGCATTACCTCGACACTCTTAAACAAGGATGCTATTCTATTCACACTGAAATCAAGCTTCACGTCTACGTCAAGCTGACAGACGCCTTTCTGACGAATACCATTTACATTTCGTTATAATACATTTCCCTGACAACCCTGCCCAAGCTTCACAGTAAAGTGGGTATACAGCATAGCAACACGATAGACGAAGGTTAAAAAAAAAAAAGCAACAACAACAACAAAACCCTCGTTCCCCAGCAATACACGCCTGACTGGAGCCCAGCCTGCCTTCTGAATGAATGGAAATCAACGCTGATGAGGATGGATCGATGCCTACTGCTCTTCCATGCTCATCCCAGCACACAGGCTGTCTTTACTTACCATTCTGCTCTAGAAAAGAACGAAGCCCTTCCTTCTACTTGTCACTGAAGTCTCAGTATAAAATCACCATCGTGACTTGAACAACCATCACCACAGAAGTCGACAAGAATAATCCCAAATCGCAGAGAAGACGAGAGACAGTGGTGTCAGTAGGTGGGACCAATAGGAAGGACTGCAGTGAAGTCAGTCAGCTCTCTCTCTCTCTCTGTCTGTGTGAGCGGCCTTGTGGGTTGGCTGTTGGCATAGCATTATCGTAGAATAGGTTAAACAGGGTCACGGCTGACGACACGCCATACGCCACCACACGCGCGCTATCGATTATTTTCAATGAATTCTACTCCATTTTTTTTTCTCTCTCTGTGTTTACTTGGCTTCTTTCTTGCTGTACCTACTCGCCGCAGGAATGCCACAGAATAACAGCTGCAGGGAAAGATTGCGTCTGGCCTCTCTCTTCAATTCCCATCCCGAAAAGTTATGACCCATATCGTTGTCGGTCATCTCTTTTTATTTTTTTTCTATCATAGCAGCTTGTTTCATTAGTGTCTGGGTAATGAGCACGTTCGGTGTGTGTGTATGTGTGTGTGTGTGTGTATGCGCGCGCGCGCATTTGTGTGTGTGAGTGTGCGCGTGTGTGCGTATGTGTGTGCGCGTGTGTGCGTGTGCGTTTGTGCGCGCGCGCGTCTGTGGTGTGTGTGTATGTGCATGCATTTGTGTGTGTGTGCGCGCGCGTGTGTGTGTGTGTGTGTGTGTGTGTGTGTGTGTGTGTGTGTGTGTGTGTGTGTGTGTGTGTGTGTGTGCATTTGCGTGCGTGCGTGTGGGGGGGGGGGGGGGGGGACGGTGGGGGGGGGCTGGGGTGTTCGTGTGCGAACACATGTAAATGAACTCGCGTGGGCGTGCACACCTACGTACGAATGGTGTGTGTGTGTGTGTGTGTGTGTGTGTGTGTGTGTGTGTGTGTGTGTGTGTGTGTGTGTGTGAGTGAGTGTATACGTGCGAATCTGTGTATGTGTGTGTGCGTGCGTGCGTATGTGTGCATGCGTGTGTGCGTGTATGTGTGTGTGCGTGCGTGCGTGCGTGTGTGTGGTCACCACTCCGCCATGTGCGAGTGAAGTACAAGATGCGGAAAAGGGCAGACTACACAAAATGTGACAGGAGGGGCGAGGGGCAGAGCCAGCTTTTGAAGGCTAACAGCAACATCACATCACAGGGTCATGTGTACACCAGTACTGCTACAGTGATACAATGAACAGCAATTCATCACCAAATTCACCACACAGGGATGTGTGTATGCGCGCCCCCTCCACACATCATGGTGCACTGGCAGGTACACAGGCAAACATGCATGCTTACGCCCGCGCGCACAAATACACAAACTCACACACGCACGCATGCGCACACGCACACACACATAAACACGCACACGCCCACACACACGCTCACACACACGCACATACACACACACGCTCACACATACGCACGCACACATACCCACGCACGCACGCACGCACACACACACACACACATTGGTGTGCACGCCCACGCACACACACAATGGAGGACAGACAGAGAGAAAGACAATGAGACAGACAGACAGACAGAGGGAGAGAGAGAGGGGGGGGGTGAGAGAGAGAGCGGGGGTGGGGTGAAAGAGAGAGAGAGAGAGAGAGAGAGAGAGAGAGAGAGAGAGAGAGAGAGAGAGAGAGAGAGAGAGAGAGAGAGAGAGAGAGGAGCAAGATTACAGCAAGAGGAAAATACAGAGTAAGAGACACTACTACGAAAACCTTAATCTTCCACTAGTCTGTGTTAGATTACACTGCATGTACTGAATTCGAGACAAGTTACACATAACAAAATTAATGACAGAGCGACCTGGGAGAAAAAGGACAGACAGACAGACAGACAGACAGACAGACAGACAGACAGACAGACAGACATGGAAATAAAAAGGAAAAAAAACCGACAAGTTCGAATACATTCAACAGGAAAAAGCAGAAAGGGGTCTGCAACAAGGCACCAGCTATGACGCATACCCCGGGATGCCGCCACAACTACTGCTACCGCTGCTGTTGCTGCTGCTGCTGCTGTTGTTGCTGCTAATGCTGCTGCTGCTGCATGCGTCAGCATCCTGCGCTCCACCGATTATCGATTTGGGCGGCTCGCTAAATCTGCCTGCCTGCCTGCCTGCCCGGAGACTGCCGAACGGGTCATTCTGTTAACATAATTTAGAATCCCCCCGATCCCGAGAGAAGCAGTCCCTAGTGCAACCACAATTATTCCCGTTCTCATACAGACAAACACTGTACCACACTATAAATGCAAAGATAGGCATTGCCTGTACTCTTGATTTAATTCACTTTTTTCCTTGTATGTCTTCCTTTGGGTTTTTCTTTTTGGTTTGGTTTGTTTGGGGTTTTTTGTGAGGGGGGGGGGGGGGGGGAGGGGGGGGGGGGGGGGGGGAGTTTGTTACAATTCCTAACGAAACCACATTTCCAGTTCTCATACAGAGAGAGAGAGAGAGAAGAGAGAGAGAGAGAGAGAGAGAGAGAGAGAGAGAGCACAACAAAAAGCACAAAAGCAACGACACACACACACACACACAAAAGCACACACAAAAGCCACACACACACACACACCACAACACACAACACACACACACACACACACACACACAAAGCTGCAGAGATCACCACTGTCGCTACTCCATAACTGAATTCATTTACCTCTTCTATCCACTTACTTTGGGGGGTTTTTTCCCCCAAAATAATCCCCATGGAACCACAACTCCAGCTGGCCTCCCTACAGAGACATAAAATTACCTAAAATTTATAAAAACTAGATAGATAACACTCCGCCACTCTACTTTTTTCTTCATTCCTGTATCTCCTTTCCCTTCTTACTTTTGGGGTTTGCTTTTTTCTCAAAGCAATCCCTAGTGGATTTTCCCGGGAAACCCCAAACTTAAAAATTTTTATACCAAAGACACAATACCAAAATATGATTTTTTAAAATAAAGCAGTTTTTTTTACCTTTTTAGATTCAGTTATCTCCTTGCTCGCCTTCTTTTTTTTCCTTTTTTTTTTTTTTTTTTTTTTTGGGGGGGGGGGTTTTCTCCCCAAAAACAGTTTTTTCTGGTGTCCCTGCATTTCCTGTTCCCCATTCAAGATACACTATAATAATATTATATATATAAATATATATATAAATATATATTTTATATATATATATATATATAAATATGTGGGGGGTGGTGTGTGTGTGTGTGTGGGGACATATATATATTTTTTAAAATATATATATATATATATATATATATAAACATACATATATATTTTTTATTAAAATATGGCTTTCAGGGAAAACAGCATTTTTTTTTTTTTTTTGCCAACCCTTTTTAAAATCTTGATCCCAATTTTTTCTCCTTTTTTTTCCCTCTTTACTGTTGGGGGTTTTTTCTCAGTGGAAATTAAAAAACCCGAACTTTTCCCGATGAATCCCCTTTTGCTATCTATCAAAATCCAAGATTTAGGTGAATAATATCCTAAACTGAAATTCGGAAACAGAAAAACCTGGGGTGTTACATCGAAAAAAAATCAGAAACCAAAAACACGTGTCGTTTTTTTTCAAAAAAAGATCATTTTTTATAACAAAATACAATATATTCAAATCAAAAACCCCGGGGGTTTTCCCCATCGCAGAGGGGAGTATGAGATGCTTAGTACCCCTCCTGCGTTTTTTTTCCCCAATTTTTTCTCCATACATGTG
>CM060321.1:25425794-25438294 GCA_030674155.1 Stramonita haemastoma
AATCACTTTCGACAAGTGCTTTTCTTCATAGTTATTGGCTGTGCACTTTAGTACTAGTTGGTGAAAGAAAAGAGACTGTTTTGAAAAAAAAAAAAGCAAGCAAACAAATGGATAAAAAGAAAGGCACATACACACACAACTCACTCATACACACACACGCGCGCACGCACGCACGCACGCACGCACACACATACACACACACACGCACACCAGCTTAAGAAAGAAAATAAACAGCAGACAAACGAGCAAGAACAACTAAAAACAACAGGGAAATACTGTAGTACTTTGTTGTGCGAGATGTCGTCGTTCTTCCAGCTGTCAGCTTCATCTATTTGTCTTTTTTTTTAATTTAGAGAGGGATGGCTCCCCGCCATACTCCTTTGGAAGTTTCTGTGGGGTGCCCTAAGGACTCCTCAAGGAGTTACGGGAGAAGTCTATTCAAGCAAAGACAACTCAAGTAGCATGGGCAAATCAAGGTCGTTTTTGTCTTCTGTTTTTCTCTTTTGTTTTGTTTTTTGTTTTGGGGTTTGTTTGTTTTTGTTTTTAATATTCTTTTGAAATAAAAAACGTCTCGAGATGGCGGGCTCCAAAATCTCCTGTTGTAACTGAATATTTACAATATCATATCATTAAAATTATCATCAAAAGGTAAAGGTGTCCCATAACCTATGTGGTCGTAGGGGAGCGAGGCATCAGATACCTCAGCTTCTCTAGGGGCCAGCATATTGAGGGCGGCGCCCATCTCCTCTCCCTCTCTGCTTTACCTTCCCTGACCCTAAAGAGGGCAATACTCATTTGCAGCCGGGTGCACTGAAGCCAAGGCACGCAAATTATTATAACATCAGATATAATGGCTATGAACATTCTCAATACAGAAAATAGGTTATCAGTCTTCTGTAGTGCTAGTTTTCCATTTTTAGTGGAAGCGAAGTAATTAATCTATGAAGTGTATCTATAGATTCACCATCCAAGGAGGCTCTTTGTCCATACTAGGGACTGTTGCCTTACTCAAGTTAATTAAGATAAATTAAAGAATTGAGATAGTGAGTATCCAGTATTTCGGGTTTCTAACACTTTGTCTTGCACAAGGCAGGAGGAGAAATAACAGTTTCACCCCTTATTTTAACAAAAGAAAAAGAAGGGGAAAATGTACTCAAGATGTTAATGTTAAAAAAGGAAAAAAAAAAAAACATATGGTGTTGTACTATGGCTACAAGCCTGGAGAAAGCAGTCTAAATTTCAGGCGGTTTGGCGTTTTCTTTTCTTTCCTCTATACTTATAATTATATTGTTTTGATTTTTTCCCCTTCTGTAGTACGGTAGCATAATTATATTAAGTCACTCTATCCAGAGAGATAATTTTCCCAGAAAATATTTCGTGGAAAAAATTTAACCCGTCGGAGCCCACCCTTTTCCAAGCAGCAGGGAGGGTGCATGCTGGGTATGTTCATATCATCCATCCCACTGACCACAGCTGGCCCTTCATTCTACAAAAGGCAGACTGTGTTTTAACGCATGTGCAAAATATTCAGCATTTGGTGCGCGCTAACAACCTCGCTTTATCCTCTCCTCAGGACTCTCAGGGCCTTAACCTTGGAGCCATGGAATCAGTGCCAAGGTTGTTTGGGTTTGGTTTTGTTCTTTTTTCTTTGAAGGGAGGGATGAGGAAGGGAATGTTGCTTAGCTTTGTTTTGTTTTTCTTTGGAGGGGGTGGGGTGTTTGTTTTGTTTTCTTTTTCTTTGGAGGAGGGGGGGTATTTTTTGTTTTGTTTTTCTCCCACTTGCATGCAGACTGCAGAACAGTCTTATTTTTTTTAGTCACCATCAATGTCAACTTAAGATGAACAATTCCCTCTACCAGAGATATCAACAATTCCCTCTACCAGAGATATCAACAATTCCCTCTACCAGAGATATCAACAATTCCCTCTAGCAGAGACATCAGCTACAATTCCCTCTAGCAGAAACATCAGCTACAATTCCCTCTACCAGAGATATCAACAATTCCCTCTACCAGAGACATTAGCAACAATTCCCTCTAGCAGAGACAACAGCAACAATTCCCTCTAGCAGAGACATCAGCTACAATTCCCTCTAGCAGAGACATCAGCAACAATTCCCTCTAGCAGAGACATCAGCAACAATTCCCTCTAGCAGAGACATCAGCAACAATTCCCTCTAGCAGAGACATCAGCAACAATTCCCTCTAGCAGAGACATCAGCAACAATTCCCTCTAGCAGAGACATCAGCAACAATTCCCTCTAGCAGAGACATCAGCAACAATTCCCTCTAGCAGAGACATCAGCAACAACATCAGCAACAATTCCCTCTACCAGAGACATCAACAATTCCCTCAGAGACAACAGCAACAATTTCCTCTAACAGAGCCATCAGCAACAATTCCCTCTAGCAGAGACATCACGGGGTATTCGAACACACGCCCTCAGTACCTGTCTTGTCACGACTGTGGAGTTCAAACCACCAGGCCTTGCCACTCTCTTCATAAAGTGAGGGACTTCAAACCCTGAACTCATTCCAAAGTTTCGTTTCGCAGGTTTGAATCTCGGTGGCATCCGGTGGAATAATGGTGGAGATTTTAGCGATCTCTCAAATCAACATGTATAGGATGATAGATATCTGACGGGGCTTTAACGCCCCATGGTGTATACACGCATGCACAAAATAAATTATGCCCGTTAAAGATCTTGCACTCCATGTCTGCATTCAGAAGGTTACAGAGCTCGAAAATGTCGAGCGCGTATCGAAGTTTTTGTTTCTCAACAGGTCACTGGGCTTATGCAGTTTGTCCAAAACCTCAGTAAGTAACTTTCTTTGGGGCGGGAGAGGGGGTACATATAGTGTGGCATATAGGGACTATTTGGCATGTTCGTTGTTTTCTCTGGGAATGTCAGCATTCTGTTCAATCCTTTTGTAGTGCGGTTAGTGGTGAAGTCACCAGCCATATCCACACCCCTCCTCCCTCCCCCCCCCTCCCCCCCCCCTCCGCACCCCCCTCCCCCTCCAAGAAAGAAGCTGACGGCTGTTCACATAAAAATTTTGAGTTCATCTGGGTCAGCTTTTTCAATAACAGAGTAAATGTATCATTGTCCACCCATTAAAAATATAGTGTATATTTCCGGTGACATCAGCACTTACTGGACATGGGTAGCACTGAACATGACGTGGCTAAAAGCTGAATACTGAAACAGACAGGCTGCAGTGCACAGCAGAACAACTGACATAACTTCTACATCCTCCACAACCTCCAACACGCACACCCCCACCTACACACCCACCCCTCCCTTACCCCGCCCCTCTTCTCCCCTATCTGTTAGTGTTGTTCTGGTAACAAAGAAGGCAAGAAGGTGATTGCCTGCCTGCCTGCACTGGATAGGAAGCTCAAAGCGGAACATATGGGTTAACGGCTTTTTACGGTTCGTCCCGCGTCTGTCTGTCTATCTCTGCGTCGCCACCAACACATTTCCTGCCACTATTCCAAGAATGTGTGCATGCAGCCCAGTTCTCCACTTTAGTTCACGTCACAGCACTTTTCTGGGGAGGGGAAACCTTTATTTAATGTCGCTTGTGTGTTTTTAGATATATGTATCTCACGGTTTCATTGTCTGACAAAGTACACGCACATCGCTTTAATAGAGTATATGTACTATTTTTTTTCTATTGCTGCTACTTTTTTTCTGCCGCTGCTGCGCGCTGCTGCTGCTGCTGCTGCTGCTGTCACTACTACTACTACTACTACTACTACTACTACTACTACTACTACTACTACTACTACTACTATACTACTCTCCTCCTCTTCTTCCTCCTCCTCCTCCTCCTCTTCCTCCTCCTCCTCCTCCTCCTCCTCCTTCTTCTTCTTCTTCTTTTCTTCTTCTTCTTCTTCTTCTTCTTCTTCTCATCATCATCATTATCATTATTGTTATCATTACCACTGTTGCTGCTGTTACTGTTACTACGGCTGTTATTATGTAGCAGTCAGTTGCAGAAGAAAAAGAAACGCCAAGCAAACTAACAGGGGAAAAAGACTTCACAAAAGACCGCAACAAAACCAAACCCTAGGGGCTATCCAGGCATTAGAAATATCAAACAGCCTCATCAAAACCAAGATACTGATTTTTGAAACTCTTCTTTTTTTTCCATTGATTTCGATTTGTTTACATGTATAGCCAGGTGTATCCAGTTTATCACATTTTTTTCTTTCAGATTTAGCGTTAGTGCTGTAGAGAGTCGTCCAATAAATGTCTTTATTTAAACAAAGTTGAGATTACACACTCCGAGTCTGTGTCTGCAGTGACTGATTTGCTGTTTTCTTTTTCCCTGAGAAAAGTAGCCGGGAACTGTTAATTCCACATCACAGAGAAGAGCCAGTTTGTACATGCCCTGGTAATTTACTCCACAATCTAGAGGCGGACTAAAAAAAGGGAGGGCTGTATGTTTCAGTTCTACTTTGGGATACTACTCTGTGGAGGACTCTCCCTCATTTTGGAGGGAGTAGGTTTATCAGATAATTTGGACCACTACCATGGATTCACCTTGACCTTCACCTGTCCTATAGTCCCGCAGAACGTGGGGACACCACTGAAGATTTTGCAACCAGCTTCCTCCACTCCTCACGGTCCTCTACCCTCCGTTTTCACTTCCTCATTAGTGATGTGATCTTTGTATGAGATACCAAGTAGTTTGCGAAAGTATCCTATCTCCATTGCCAGTATCCTTTTTTTCAATGACTTCTGTTACGCATGAAACATGAAACATGGACCATAACAGCAGACATTTAAAGCAAGACCATGGATTAGTTAACGGTAAAACACCAATTTATGGCTGTTTCTACTTTCCTTTAGAGAGCACCCCCTGATTCTTGATACAGTTTTAAATGACTCACAGCCCAGACAGCTCCAGTTCATAACTATAGCATCAAAGTGGAGATCTTCTAAAGTATCAGAGATAATTTCTTGGTGCGGCTATCCCAAATTATACCATCGTAATCAAATACTGGTAAAATAAATAATGGACTCATGATGTTTAGTGCTTTTTTGCTTTACCTGGGCTTAGCCTATACGATCTTGAACAAGAACTTTGTAGGTTGGGATATTTTTTACACGTTTGTCCCAAGCACTCTGATTTTTTTTTGTGCAAGATACATAAATCCCATTTATTATCATTATTATTATCATTTACAGTTATCTTGAATAGTTGAATATCTACGTGTTACAGTGTACATCCCTCTACTTGTAAACCCTTATTCTGTGAGTCACAATATACACACTACTGTAAGTAAATGTTTGCTCTGTGAGTCACAACATACACCTCACCACTTGTAAACACCTTCACTCCCTGAGTCACACCATACACTCCATTACTGGTAAACACCTTTACCGCTGAGTCACAACATACACCCCACTACTGTTATGTACATTTACTTCCCGAGTCACAACATACACCCCACCACTTGTAAACACCTTCACTCCCTGAGTCACAACATACACCCCACTACTGTTATACACATCTACTCCCTGAGTCACAACATACTCCCCACCACTGGTAAACACGTTTACTCCCTGAGTCACAACATACACCCCTCTACTGTTATGTACATTTACTTCCTGAGTCACAACATACACCCCACCACTGGTAAACACCTTTACCCCCTGAGTCACAACATACACCCCACTGCTGGTAAACTCCTTTACCCCCTGAGTCACAACATACACCCCACTGCTGGTAAACTCCTTTACCCCTGAGTCACAACATACACCCCACCACTGGTAAACACATTTGCTCCCTGGGCCACAACATACACCCCACTACTGTTATACATATTTACTTCCTGAGTCACAACATACACCCCACTGCTGGTAAACACCGTTCCTCCCTGAGTCACAACATACACCCCATTTCTGTTATATACATTTACTTCATGAGTCACAACATACACCCCACTGCTGGTAAACACCGTTACTCCCTGAGTCACAGCATACACCCCACAGCTGGTAAACACCGTTACTCCCTGAGTCACAACATAGATCCCACTGCTGGTAAACTTTACTCCCTAATTTACAACATACACCCACCCCAGCGCTGGTAACCGTTACTCCCTGAGTCACAACATATACCCCATCACTGGTAAACACCTTTACCCCCCTGAGTGACAACATACACCCTACTGCTGGTAAACACCGTTACTCTCTGAGTCACAACATACACCCCACCACTGGTAAACACATTTACTCCCTTATTAACAACATACACCCCACCACTGGTAAACACATTTACTCCCTGAGTCACAACATACACCCCACCACTGGTAAACACATTTACTCCCTGAGTCACAACATACACCCCACCACTGGTAAACACATTTACTCCCTTATTAACAACATACACCCCACCACTGGTAAACACATTTACTCCCTTATTAACAACATACACCCCACCACTGGTAAACACATTTACTCCCTTATTAACAACATACACCCCACCACTGGTAAACACATTTACTCCCTTATTAACAACATACACCCCACCACTGGTAAACACATTTCATGGCTTGGCTTCGCGAACGAAGATTAAGGGCACTGTCCACGTCTGGTGCAGGCTCGCTGGTGGCTGTTCAGTCCAATGCGTGACAAACAACATAAACACATTTACTCCCTTATTAACAACATACACCCCACCACTGGTAAACACATTTACTCCCTGAGTCACAACATACACCCCACCACTGGTAAACACATTTACTCCCTGAGTCACAACATACACCCCACCACTGGTAAACACATTTACTCCCTGAGTCACAACATACACCCCACCATGGTAAACACATTTACTCCCTGAGTCACAACATACACCCCACCACTGGTAAACACGTTTACTCCCTGAGTCACAACATACACCCCACCACTGGTAAACACATTTATTCCCTGAGTCACAACATACACCCCATCACTGGTAAACTTTACTCCTTGAGTCACAACAACCTTGTTTAATTAAACTGTAACCATAAACACACTGCCCCTGCAGACATGAGTGAGGGTCCAGGACAGGGCTGGTACTGACCAGCAAGAGATAGATACTCCTGTCCTGCGGTTATGCCTGTGGTCATGAAGTAGACAGGTTCAACACAGATAACAACTTCTACCCTCCAGTTTGGTAGCATCCTGCAGAAACTGGGTGTGGAATGCTGCCTACTGCACAGCTAAGAGAGTACTTGTGTTCACAGTCTTGACCGGGCAGGCAGCCAACACACAGACTACAAAATTGCAAGACAAACAATTTCAAATTTTAACAATTCCTGCTGTTTTGGTGAGCCTGCCAGCAAACAGATTTTTCTAGGAAAGTTAAGAAGTACTCCTTTTATGTTGGCTGTCTCCGCTGAGGTTATACTTATTTTATATTGTTTTTAGTACGGTTATTTTGGGGTCATGATTTTATCTGTGTTGATATAAGGTGATGTGCTCAACAGTTTGAAAATAATCTCTAGTTTTGGGACCAGATTCACGCACTTGAATGTTTTAATCTAGTTAGCGACAGGGAATCTGTTTAAGGACACCACGTAGGCCTCAATTTTTTCCAGTGTTATCAGTTCATTGGTAAGCTATCACCTTTTTACTTGCCAGGTAAACACAGCATACTACCACTGGGAGAGAGAGAGAGAGAGAGAGAGAGAGAGAGAGAGAGAGAGAGAGAGAGAGAGAGAGAGAGAGAGAGAGAGAGAGAGGAACTAGATCACATCTGGTTCCAGACGATCGCACACGTGGAAATCATTTTGGCGGGAAAACCTCCATGATACTGCTGCATGCTGGGCGGAACGGAGAGAGAGAGAGAGAGAGAGAGAGAGAGAGAGAGAGAGAGAGAGGGGCCCTTTTTTATGTTGTGAAAGTCAAGGTTACACACACGATTCAGGAAAAGATATTTTTGGCAGGAGTTCAATGATGCGCGATTTGATGTGTTTGTCTACCTGCGTGCAACAGTCTGCCCATCTGTCTGTCTGCTTTCCTGTCTGGCTGTGTGACACACACACACACACACACACACACACACACACACACACACACACACACACACACACACACACACACACACACAGGCGCAAACATACACGTGCATGCACAAGCACATATTTGCACGCATGCGCGCGCACGTGCGCACACACACACTCAGAGTACCTACCTTGAACCTCAGCCAAACTAGACACTGAATCGTGCGTAACCTTGGTATATTTTGAGCAGCACAAAAACAGAGAGAGAGAGAGAGAGAGAGAGAGAGAGAGAGAGAGAGAGAGAGAGAGAGAGAGAGAGAGAGAGAGAGTGTGTGTGTGTTTGTGTGTGTGTGTGTGTGTGTGTGTGTGTGTGTGTGTGTGTGTGTGTGTGTGTGTGTGTGTGTGTGTGTGTGTGTGTGTGTGTGTGTTGGCACTATTACCAGAAATCGATACCTTCCCTCTTCCCCACCCCCCACCCCCACCTCAACCCACCTCCTTCTTCCCACCTTCCTCTTTCACAACACCACAACATTGGTGTTGGGTTTGTATTCAGATACTTAGTGACTGGGGGCACACACAGCTCAGTGGTTAGAGCGCTGACCTCGTGGTCTGACTGTAGCCCAGGGCACGGGTTCCAGTCTCCCTTGCTGTTGTATGTTTGATAGAATGTTGCCCCTGATTTCGACTTCATGAATATCAGCCCATATGATTGCTTATTCCATTATCCTCGATATAAAAGAATAAAATAAAACACACACACACACACACACACACACACACACACACACACACACACACACACACACACACACACACACACACACACACACTTCACTCTCCCCAAAAGTCCGTCGGGTGAGACTATAAATCGAGTCCCCGTGTGCGAACGCACACAAAACATCTTGCGCACACGTCAAATCCTGCTCCGCTTTTCGTAAGAGTAGGTCATTGTGTGCCGGTGGGAACAGATGACAAGATTTACAAAACTGCATACAAATGGGGACTAGATGTAAAAAACAAAAAGCACATGAGTACTTATTCCATTATCCTCGATATAAAAGAATAAATAAAATAAGATAAAAAAAAAAAAAAAAAAAATAACACACAAGGTCTGGAAATGTGTATACAAACGAGAAAATGGCTGGAGAAAGCAACATGAACCAAAACGATTTTTGTTCGAAACTGTTACGACTCATTACAGACAATAACCATTCAGACAGCAGGTGTGAGTTGTTCGTGTAAGTTCTTGTCTGTATATTGACAGCAGTTGTGTTTTGTCGATGGATGTTATTGGCTATGATTTTTTTTTAATCTATCTATCTTTCTATCTTTCTGTCTTTATATATATATATATATATATATATATATATATATATATATATATATATATATATATATATCTCTCTCTCTCTCTCTCTTCCGTACACGTTAAAACCCGTTCCGCTTTTCGGAACGGGTTGTGTGCCGTTGGGAACGGATGACAAAATTAACAAAAGTGCATACACACGAGGACTGGATGTAAAAAAAAAAAAGTACATGAGTGCTTATCTCATTATCCTCGAAATAAAATGATAAATATAATAATAAATGAATAAATAAAATAAATAGATAAATAAATAAATAAATAAATAAATAAATGAAATAAATAAATAAACAAATAAATTCATCTTCACCAGTAACCAGGCAGACTGAGCGTGTATATATGCAAAAGAACTCAGTAGGGAGTATATTCATCGCTACATCTCTCTGATACACAGATACTACCTGCCTCTTAACTTCGGAGTCGTGAACTTTTGCTGGTGGATAGGTTTGATGGATTTTGCAGATGTTGACTCAATGAAATAACGGGAGGGGTAAAGCGCCCTTGAGAAAGAGACAGGGCGGCCTGTGTGTGTGTGTGTGTGTGTGTGTGTGTGTGTGTGTGTGTGTGTGTGTGTGTGTGTGTGTGTGTGTGTGTGTGTGTGAAATCAAATCAAATCAAATTTGTATTTCCAGATGGTACATTGAATAAGCATTTATTTGCTTTTTTATGTGTGTGTGTGTTTGTGTGTGTGCGTGCATGTGTGCATGCGTGCGTACGCGCGCGAGAGAGAGACTTTCGTCTTTGTTTTTGCTTTGGTGGTCCTGTTTTATGGGGAAAGGTTGCGATTGTTTGAAGGTGTTTTGTTAAAAAAAAAAACACAGTAAAAACAACAACTAACGAACCAAAATGAAATACATTAAACCCGACTAATTAATTGGATTTACTCAAGTATGTAGAAGTGCATGTTATCATGGGTGCTTGTACGTAGTGCATACACCACACACACAACACACACACACACACACACACACACACACACACACACACTCACACACACACACACACACCCCTCCCCTACATACACACACACACATGCATACACACACACATGCATACACACACACACACATACACACACGCATACACACACACACACACACACACACACACACACACACACACACACCACACACACACACACACACACACACACACTCCACCACCACCACCGCCACCACCACCACCACCACTACCACCACCACCACCTCCTCCTCATCAACTTTTTTTTATCACCGGACTACATCCCTCTCCAACCTCTTTTCCTCCCCCCCCCCCCGCCCCCCCCCCCCCCCCCCCCCCATTTTCACCGTCTTCTTCTTCCTCAGTGCTGCTTTTAGAACGGTTGTTGGGGGAAGGGTAAGGAGCGGAATGTTGTTCTCTGAAAGGTGTTGATGTGCTTCGTCTTATCAGGTTGTTTCCCGCATACATCTGAAAATAGTTACACAGAACAGGAGGCTGGCTGGCTGGCTGTGCTAGTGTAGCCAACTTCATCTGCAGGCCTTCAGCTTTTGGCGTTGGCGGGGTCACGGTCTGCTGGCTTCTTTGTTTATTTTATTTATTTATTTTTTTATTTCTTACATTTCTAGGATAATGGAATACGCACTCGTCAACTTTTTTTTACATCTAGTTCCCGTGTGTATTCAGTTGTGTCAATTTTGTCATCCGTTCCCACCGGCACACAATGGCCCACTCTTCCAAAAAGCGGAGCGTGTGCGCATGATGTTCTGCGTGCGTTCGCACACGGGACCTCGGTTTGTAGTCTCATCCGAAGGACATTTAGGGGGAGTGGAGTCGGCACTGATGTTAACTCAAGAGGAAAAATCCTCTCGAACGAGATTCGAACCGGGGTCAGAAGATCACGAGCGCATCACTCTAACCACCAGGCTATCCCTCTCTCCCCCCCCCCCTGTGAGTATGCTAGTAGCCTACAGTCTTCCATGCATCCCTGGCCCTGAACATATTATTATTATCTGGGGTAATAGAATCAATATTGAATTAGTCCGTTATTTGAATGTAAATCAAAAGCAAAATTGAAATGAAATGAATATGAAATCAACAAAAGTCAGTAATATTTTAGTGCTGGAGAAAGCAAAGCCATCATTGATGAGGACATAGATGAT
This sequence comes from Stramonita haemastoma, assembly GCA_030674155.1. NCBI lineage: Eukaryota > Metazoa > Mollusca > Gastropoda > Neogastropoda > Muricidae > Stramonita > Stramonita haemastoma. The sequence goes on from CM060321.1 coordinate 25,437,273, forward strand.
CTAAAACAAGCAAGCAGCTAACGGGTAATGCCTCTTGTTATTAAACAAACGAACCGAGAAACAAACAGATCAGTTCTTCAGCCAAACAATGAACCACGCTGCCCATCAGCAAGCATTAGCAACCAGCACTGTCAAATCAAGTTTCCAACAGATTCAATCGAACAACTACCCGACCTGACCAACCAACTAAGCAACCACCCAGCAAATAACTAACCACCCACCCAGAGCTACCCCTAACTCCCAAAGAAAGAATGTAACCAATTGAGCAGTCAACTAGGTTCATAGCAAGCAATTATTGAGCAAAACCACACAAGTTATTAAGTAGCTACTGACCAACCAAGCTTTTAATTCACCAATTTTGCAAGCTAAGCAACCCAATCAATTTATTGACCAAACATGTAGCGAAAGGAAGGGTATTCACAAACTACTATTGAATTGGCTGGGGGGAGGGGGGGGTGTTTTTTACTTATTTATTCACTTATTCAGTAAGTCAGTATAATATAGTCACTCACTCAGTTTGTTTATCAGTTTAATAGGTAAATAGTTAGGCAGGTATGTAGGCTAGTAGATAGATAGGTAGGTAGGTCGATCGTTAGATAGGTCGGTAGATAAATCAGTGATGTATTTATAATGCACCCATTTAGAAAACAAGAAGGTGCACCTGAACTATTTCTCAATTCACTACACCCTGAGCGTTGGTCTGGGTGCTGGTCTTTAGGATGAGACAACCAACCGAGGTCTTGTGTGCACACAATAAATCTCACACGGAAAAGAACTCAGGAAACGAAAGAGATTTCCCAGGCAAAATTATGTGGGGAAAACATCACTCTTATATTGGACAACAAATACACATACAGACAGGAGGGACCAACAATGGGTATGGTTGCTCTTGTAGGACAAACCCTCTCCAGGAAGATCTACCTGTATTTTACAGAGAGAAATCTGCATTGAATGAAAGTGGTATGCATTTTTTTTACCTTTTAGGTAGGTAAGTAGGTAGACAGATAGGTTAAGTCGGTAGA
>CM060321.1:25450794-25453294 GCA_030674155.1 Stramonita haemastoma
GTAGTTATCTGAGAGAGAATGTGGATGTAAGACCAGATGTGTTGTCTGTCTTACGTTTTATTTTCTTTTATCTCCCATTGTGTTTACTGCACTGCTGGCGTGGGATAAAATTGTTTATGAAAGAAAGATTCTAGACTTCATTTTTCTGCTTATCTTTTGGATTATACTGACTGGTTTTAAGCCAGGAGACTTCACAAACTTGAGAGAGAGAGGGGGCAGAGAGAGAAGGGGAGAGAGAGAAGGGGAGAGAGGGAGAGAGAGGGAGAGAGAGAGAGAGAGAGAGGAGAGAGAGAGAGAGGAGAGAGAGAGAGAGAGATAGATAGAGAGAGAGAGAGTGTGTGTGTGTGTGTGTGTGTGTGTGTGTGTGTGTGTGTGTGTGTGTGTGTGTGTGTGTGTGTGTGTGTGTGTGTGTGTGTGTGTGTGTTATGGCCTGTGCATGTTCCTTAAATTGTTGTTGTTGATGTTCGTTCCTCTACTAGAGCTCCAAGGGTCACAAAGGTGAGCTTTTGTTGTATGCAACTGGTTTTGCCCACCATTAATTAAGACAGCCGCATTCCGACTTCAGGGATGTACGTGTATATGTAGGTGTATGTGTTGTAATAATTATTTCTAGTTTACAGGTGTACCAATTATGATAATGCATGAAACACTTTGGCAGTCTTTTGCGTACCTAGACCTGACTTTGATTGTCGTGTACTTGCTTAAAGACTGGGACAAACAATGCACATATGACAGAAGACAATGACAAAACCTGTTGCTTATCCAAATAAAGTCTTTGTTCTTTTCTGACTGTGCTAGCAAATACTGTGCCAAAAAAGGCTGTACCAAAAAAAAAAGGCTGTGCCAATTTGAACCTGTGTGAGAGGCGTCAGCCAACTCTTGTCATGGAAGATCTCTATCAGTGAAGTTGATCACACCACAAAGGACTGTTGGTTTCCTTGAAGTAGAGATATCCCTGTGTGTGTGTGTGTGTGTGTGTGTGTGTGTGTGTGTGTGTGTGTGTGTGTGTGTGTGTGTGTGTGTGTGTGTGTGTGTGTGTGTGTGTTTGAAGACTTTGAACCAAGCCATGGAGGGATGCAGTCAAATTTGCAGTCGCAGGTTTCCCCTCCCTCCCGTCCCTTTGCTGCATTCCTGTTAATAATGCGCTGCAGTTGTTGCCCTCCCTCCTCCCCTCCCCTTCTCTCCTTTGCTGGATTTTTGTTAACACAGCTGGTACATATTATGTTGGAGTGTCTTCCCTGCCGAGTTCAGAGGCCTCTTTTGAAAACATTGTTATGTTTGTGTCTTTGTTTCTCCGTGTGTGTTCCTGTGTGTGTTCCTGTGCATGCCTGGGTAAATTGCCACATTGGGTAGAATAGTGCTCAGGTGTTTATACAGACATTTAACATACAACAACAGTACAGCAACATGCACAAACTTTGCTTCTACTCCTATCTGTCCAATGGTTACTGCCTACCTCTGTTAATGTTTATGGTTCGGTTCAAGATGCTCTAACAGTGTCATGTCTGCCATGCATGACTTTAGTGCCTCGTTTATTTGCCAGCAGAAAAACAACAACTGTTGCTTCCGATTATTGTGTCTACATGGGGTTGTATTTATAATTATTTTTATAAGACCAGGTGTGTTGCCTTTCTTGTGTTTTGTTTATCATATTCCCCACTGAAGAGCGAGGTAGTCTAGTGGTTAGAGTGTTGTGCTCACGATTTGACAGCCTGGAATTGAGTCTAGGTTTCAGTCACAACTGGGACACCCACTCAAGGGGATTTTCTCATGGACTTAACATCAGTAAGTACTACTGATTTCACATCCTCAAAAGTCCTTCGTGTTAGACTGTAAACCGAGGTCCCGTGCACGAATGCTCGCAGGACTTCTTGTGCACACTTTAAAACCCGTTCTGCCTTTCGTATGAGTAGGTAATTCAGACTGATAAGAAAGGATGATCTTTCTTTTTCTAAAAAAAAACAACAACAACAAAACCCATACACACTGCTGTCCTATGTACACAATCATTTTCCATGAAAGTGGGTTAGCCACCTTTGTGTGGGCAATAAATGGTGGCAGAGGCAAAAGCCTCACCGTGGCTGAGCCTCAGAGCTGTTGCCAAGGAACGAAAAGAAAAATCCCCCATTATGTTTACTGCATTTCTGGCGCGATAAATTGGATTGTGAAGGGAACTTCTAGACGTCACACACCTTCCTGATTAAACTGGCTGAAGAGAGAGAGAGAGAGAGAGAGAGAGAGAGAGAGAGAGAGAGAGGAGAGAGAGAGGAGAGAGAGAGAGAGAGAGAGAGAGAGAGAGAGAGAGAGAGAGGAGAGAGAGAGAGAGAGAATCCGTCTGTCTATGTCTGTGTTTTCCTATGTGAGATGACTTTAAATATGTTCATTTGAATGGGGGGGGGGGGGGGGGGGTGTCTTATTTTCTTTATCATGGATGTTTCGGAGGCTTTTTCCAAGTTTCAGTTTTGTTTTGGTGGGGGGGAGGGGGATTTTGTGCTCATTG
>CM060321.1:25470794-25480794 GCA_030674155.1 Stramonita haemastoma
CCTCCTCCTCTTCTTCTTCTTCTTCCTTCTCTCCTCTCCTCTCCTCTCTCCCTCCTCTCGCTCTCTCCTCTTATTCTTCTTCTTTCTCTCTCTCTTCCTCCTCCTCCTCCTCCTCTCTCCTCCTCCTCTGCAGTTGTACGACGTAGTATAGGTACAGCAGAGGATTAGAAGTACAGACAGCGCTGGCTGTACTAGGTACCTACCTACATCTGACATTACATGGTTTTTGGGCTCTGACTCTCCGAGCTCTTGCACGGTCGGGGGTTAATTGGACGAGGAGGATAACGTCATCGCTTAATGAACTCTACATGACGATAACTCTGCTGATAAGTAAGATAACGGCGTCATTTCCTTGTTGTGGGCTTTTCAGAGAGCTTTGATGTTAGGGGAGGTGGTTGAAGGGGGGTGGGGTGGGGGTGGGGGTGGGGTGGATGGCAGGGGAATGGGAGGTGAGATGAGGAGGGGGGAGTGGAGGTAGGCTAGTAGCGTGTGAATGAGAAACAGAGTTTCAGAGCAGTCTGTATCATTCATGTCAGTTGTTGTAGTCACGTGGTTGGTTGTGTACTTGTGTGTGTGTGTGTGTGTGTGTGTGTGTGTGTGTGGTGTGTGGTGTGTGTGTGTGTGTGTGTGTGTGTGTGTGTGTGCGTGTGCCTCGTGGTTTGTCAATGTGCATGCGTGTGCTCGCATGTGTATCACAGCTGTCAGTTTCATGTCCTGTGCATTACATCCTTTGCCAGTGGGCCGCTGTGGTATCTAGCAGCTGCCCTTTGATACGTAAGGAATGGGTACGTATTTAGCACTCTTGACGTGATGTGTGCTGTGTTAGTATCATCTGACTTTCATCTTTGGGCTGGAGAGGGGGGGGGGGGGAGGAAGGAAAATTGTTGTGTAACATAAATACTTTCCGATTCTCTCTCTCTCTCTCTCTCTCTCTCTCTCTCTCTCTCTCTCTCTCTCTCTCTCTCTCTCCCAGTTTAAAAGGCAAGCTATCAGTATAATAGTGTCCTGCCGCGCTGTAAAACTTAGGGGAATTTTTTTTAGAGGGGAAGAGGGGTATGAGCGGCGAGTGGGGGGGGGGGTGTTAATTGGCAGTGGAGAGGGGATGGTGGATGTGGGGCGGCTGTATTTGTCAAACAAGTTGCGCCATTTATTTTAACCTCTGCTGATATTCCGAACAGGTTATTGCGTTTGGCAGAGTAAAGTTTGTCAAAGTTTAATATGAAGTAAGCCTGAGAGAGATAGACAGAAAGACAGACAGAAGGAGAGGAGGAGACAGAGACAGAAAGACAGACAGATGGGATTTATTTATTTATTTATTTATTTATTCTTTTATATCGAGGATAACAGAATAAGCAATCATGTGCTTTTTTTCATCCGGTCCCGTGTGTATGCAGTTTTATAAATATTGTCATCTGTTCCCACCGGCACACGATGGCCTACTCTTACGAAAAGCGGAACAGGATTTAACGTGTGCGCAAGATGTTCTGCGTGCGTTCGCACACGGGGCCTCGGTTTAAAGTCTCATCCGAAGGACTTTTGGGGAGAGTGGAGTCAGCACTGATGTTAAGAGAAAGAGGAAGAGAGACAGAGGAAGAGAGACGACTGACAGAAAAAGGGGGACAGATACAGGTAGGGAGTTTATGGGAAAATCAAGGTAATAAGTACTATGCAATAACAAGCATAGCAAAAGGCAAACAAACAACAAACATAAAAGAACGAAGAAGAAATTCCAAAATAAAAAACTGGGCCAGTTATGAATGAAAAGCTAAATCCTGTTCGCATATTTCCTCTCTCCTTCTGTTGCTTGCACTATACTTGGCTTTCACTGCTCCCTCCAAGGGATAATAACATATGATATAATAAAGGCGGGAAGCGCTTTGGCGCAACAGCATGATGTCTACTGCTACTCAAATTGAATGTTTCTTTTATATTCATTTATATCGAGGATAATGGTATAAGCACCGTGTGCTTTTTTACTCCAGTCCCCGTGTGTTGCAGTTTTGTAACTCTTTTCATCTATTCCAACCTGCACACAATGGCCTACTCTTACGAAGAAACGGAACAGGATTTAACGTGTGCGCAAGTGAATGGTCAGAAGTGATGTATGAAATAATCACAGATTTCTCAAACTGACGAAAAAAAGTACAAGGTTCATATTTCTCACAAGGTAAGATCACACACACACATTACTCTGTTAACATCTTTTACAGAAAAAAAATGTAGCTGTCAAGAAAATAACATTTTATTTATCTTGAAAGAGGGGAGGCGCAGCTGACGTCACATAACTGACAAGCAAGGTGAGGGGCATCCTCTCTGTCTGTCACTGAGATAAGCCACCCTACTGTCGCCTCTGGGCTTGCCCTCCTACATTACCAGCTTGCGCTCATAAAGATAGCGCATCCATGTCTCCGAGATGATGGGTGCCTGCTATACGCCTCTGGCTAGGATCCCTGGGACAATCTGTGGGTTAACCCCTTGAGGAACGGTCCTTGCCGCATGCATGAACGTGTCTTTGGTTCAGCGATGTGTCCTAGGCACACTGAACCTGTGGAGCAGCCCATTCCTCCCTCTCTGGACAGCAGGATCCACTTGCGCACACGTTAAAACTCGTTCTCCTTTTTGGAAGAGTAGGCCATTGTGTACCAGAAAATGCCAGTAAAGAGGAGACGTTAGAAGGGGGGGGGGGGGGCAGTCAAGATTGTTTCCTAAAACACAGTTATATTGGTGACCATTCCCCATGCTCTTTGTCCTTACGGTAACCGGACAGTTCTCAGAGTTCACCCAAACTAAGGAGCGTATCTGGTTTTTCCACATATACAGGACAGACAGACACCAACCCACAGCACTGGTGGCAAGGATGGCAGGGCAACTGTAAACTTCATCAGTTGCCATGGAGACCACAGTACAGTACAGCTTCAGCAGCTGACTGCTTCCATCTCTAGGTGTTCTTTCTGTATCATGGCCATCATAAAAACTTATAGCTCCAATCCTAGCCCCCCCCTCCCCCCCCTCCTTCACTCTCCCTCCTCCCTCCCCTCCACCCCACCCACCCCCACCCTCTCCCCTTTCAAGCCGAAGATTGAAAACTTTGATGACCCAGAACTGTATAGCTAGCTCCGAGTGACAGTTACACAGAGTTCACATGATGGAGGTCGTAGGGGGTGGGATGGTGTCCATGGATGAAGAGATGTAGGAGGGGTGTGTTTTGTTGGGGGTGGGGGGTGTAGGTTGAGTGCAGTTGTGATAAGGTGGGGATGCGGTGGGAGTGGGTGGGGGTGGGGGGCTGATGGCAGGTAGAGAGGAGGGAGGGGGTGGTGGGGTTGGGTGGGGTGGGGTGGAGGGGGGTAAGTGAGGTTAGCAAGGGGGAAAAATTTTTTTATTTTTGATTTTTATTTAGTTAGTATGGATCTATATATCTTGCCTCTCTATGCCCTCTCTGTCTCTGTCTGTCTCTGTCTCTCTGTCTCTGTCTGTCTGTCTGTCTCGTCTGTCTGTCTGTCTGTCTGTCTTTTGTCTGTCTGTCTGTCTGTCTGTCTGTCTGTCTGTCTGTCTGTCTGTCTTCTCTCTCTCTCTCTTCTCTCTCTCTCTCTCTCTCTCTCTCTCTCTCTCTCTCTCTCTCTCTCTCTCTCTCACCCGAAATATAACACCGCAACAAAGAGAGGGTGCCGCAAATCCATTCTGTCAAAATAACAGGAAAAGACAGCAGGTACAAAGTTTTACAAGGAGTTACGAAAAGGGGAGGGGGAGGAGGAGAAAGGGGTGTGTGGATGGATGGTGAGTCTGAGAATAGACTAGAAGAAGGGGTGAGAATGGATGAGTTCAATAAGGGGGGGGGGGGGAAGGCTTTGTGGTTAAAGTGTGAGCTCTCGCTCTGGGCACCAGAAGATGACAGTTCAAATCTCTGGTGAGATGTCCTTAACTTCTCTAAAGGATTTGTCCCCTGAAGTAGGGGACGGGATAGCTCAGTGGTCAGAGCCTCGCTCTCCCCCCAGCTAAGGTTAAGCAGTATCGAGCGTGGTTACCAATGGATGGGTGACCGTTTGCGCGCCTTGGCATTAGTACAGTTCCCCCATTTCACCCAGCTGTAAATGGGTACCTGCCCTCTTTATGGGTCAGGGAAAGGTAAAAGCAGCGAGGGAGAGGAGATGGACGCCGCCCTCGCTATGCTGGCCCCTAGAGAAGCTAAAGTCTTGATGCCTCGCTCTCCTACGACCACATAGGTTATGGGACACCTTTACCCTGAAGTCAGCATTGCTATTGACTGGGTGGATCAGTGGGCTGGAGGTATCAAGGCTGCCTACTAAATGAGAAGTGCAGATTCAATCCACATCATCCCCCCCAGACGTTGAGTGGTGGTTTGGGTACTAGTCTTTTGGATGAGACGAGAAACTGACGTCCCCTGTGCTACACAGATTCAGTGCACATAAAAGAACCCACAGCAGCAAGGGAGTTGTCCCTGGAAAAATTCTGTAAAAACAACAACAACAAACAAAAATAACCCCACTCTCTTAGGGAAACAAAATACACATCCAACAGAAAAAAGGATGACATTGCTCCTGTAATGAAATGTTTCCCTGTGGAGACAGCATGCAGAGCAAGTTTTCACGTAGAGAAATCTGCCGTGACCTCATTAAAGCCGTATTCAATTCCATTCCTCTCCCCTTTAAAAGTCATTGGGATGAGGCTATAAACAAAGCTGCAAAATCTTCAGTAGTGCCCCAACGATCACTAGACTATGGGATAAGTGATGATGATGATTGATGATGATGATGATGATGATGATGATGATGACGATGACGATGATGATGATGGATGTATGATAATATAAAACTAAAGAATAATCTCTGAAAAACCTATAATAATAACAATAATACTATGTTGCAAACAAGTTCAAACCTCATCAATCTTTCATGCAAAAGTAGGTCAGCTGTTAGGATGCTGCGGTAACAGATGACACAATCCCAAGCATATACACAGCATGCACCCTGCTACCTTCCCGGAGAGGGATGGGCTAGGCTCCGCTTATAGTTTATGGCCTACTTCACTTCCCCATGCTTTGACACACAAGCTGAATTTTTTATAAGTGCAGCGCCACACTGCTTCTCCAGAAGTTAAAGTGGAAGTCAAGGCAAGGCAAGATGATGCTAACAAAGAATTTGGGGGTGTAGTGAGGGACCCAGAAAGGGGGAGGGGGGGGGGAGTAGAGAGAGGAGGGAGGAAGGTTAGGGGAAGGGGGTTGTTTGTTGGGTATAGTAGGAGGTCACATAGAAGGCACCAACGAGGAGAGGTTGCGCTGGGGAAGGGAGTGGGGGGTGGGTGGAGGGGGGGGTGGAGGGAGTGGGGGTGGGGGAGTACGGTAGATGATAGTATTGAGAGATAAGTTGAACTTGCCAGCTGCAGTGTACACATTAATCATTATTTCAAAAGAGAGAAGGGAGGAGGGGAGGAAGGGAAAGAGAAGAGGGGAGAGAAGACAGACAGAAGACAGAAGAAGACAGAGAGAGAAGAAAATAGAACGAGCGGGCGAGGATGGGAGAGAGAGAGATGAGTGCGGCGTGTTAAATGTTGTGTGTGTGTGTGTGTGTGTGTGTGTGTGTGTTTGCGGATGTGACTCAAAGTCACGCGAGCGCGCGTGTGTGTGTATGTGCCAGGTGTAATGACTACGCTTACTCACAACCTGGCGTGTGCGTGTATGTAAACACTCGCAGCTTGCTATCACAACAAAAATCTTGTTGTTACAACCTCCCGTGTATGATTCCGTCCATCTGCGTTCATTGTCTGAAGCTGTTACGGTTCTTGATTTAAGTCAAGTCAAAATGATCTTTATTGAGGGTAAAAGATTTATTTTACACAGTTTTTTTCATCTGTCCTCACTAGAATCAAAAAAATTGACTTCAAAAGCATCAAAAGGTAAATATCAACCTATGTTGAAAAAAAAACTAAATAAATGAGGATTTTTTTTTAACCAAACCTCACAATACAAGGTCAAACAAACCCAAGACAGTACAACGTAAGCTCAAGTCATACAGTCTTGATGACGCTACAAGTCTATTTTCTGCTCTCTTGGTCCATTTTCTGCCTTATTTTCCAGAAAGACTGAAGATTTTTTTTTCTACCATGCCGAAGTTGGATGTAATGTGCTGGGCCTGACTTGCAGGCGCTTAACAGCAGCACAACGTGTTTTCACTCATATCACAGATACCAATAGTTGTTGTGTGAGCTTTCAACGAAGAAGAAGAAGTAGGCGTACACATCGCATACTTCAGTCTGTCTGCCTGTCTGTTTGTTGTCTGTTTGTCTATCTATCCATCTGTATGTCTGTCTGTCTGTCTCTGTCCCAGTCTATCTATCTGTCTATCTCTGTCTCTCTTTGTGTCTGTCTCTCTGTGTCTGTCTCTGTGTCTGTTCTGTCTGTCTGTCTGTCTGTCTGTCTGTCTGTCTGTCTGTCTGTCTGTCTGTCTCTCTCTCTCTCTCTCTCTCTCTCTCTCTCTCTCTCTCTCTCTCTCTCTTCTCTCTCTCTCTGTGTATGTGTGTGTGTGTGTGCGCGCGCGCGCGTGCGCGCGGGTGCACGCGTGTTGGCGTGCGTGCGTGTGCGCGCACATAATATGTGTGTCTGCCCACATGTAATGCTGTGAACGCTGGTGTGCTGGTATGTGCGCGTGTGTAAACGTTTACAGCCTGTTATCACAAGAAAAAAATCTGGGTTTTACAAACTGATGCCTACGATTCCTCACACTCTGAAGTCAGTTGATAAATATTCAGTTACCCCCCCCCCTTCCCTTCCTTTTCTCTCCCATCACCAGTACAATCAAGATAGTGAAAGTACATCTCTGTCTGTCTGTCTGTCTGTCTGTCTCTGTTCGTGTCTGTCTGTCTGTCTGTCTGTCTGTCTGTCTGTCTGTCTGTCTGTCGCTCTCTTCTTCTCTCTCTTCTCTCTCTCTCTCTCTCTCTCTCTCTCTCTCTCTCTCTCTCTCTCTCTCTCTCTCTCCTGTCTCTGTCTGTGTGTGTGTGTGTGTGCGTGCGTGCGTGCGTGCGTGTGTGTGTTGTGTGTGTGTGTGTGTGTGTGTTGTGTGTGTGTGTGGTGTGTGTCGTGTGTGTGTGTGTGCGCGCGCGCGCGCGTGCGCTTTTCAGCGTGCTTCTGTACATGTGAGCATTGTGTAGTCCACGTCTGTGTTGTCTGAGAACAGTCATGCATGCGTATGCACGTCCATATACGCACACGTGTGTATGGGTGTGTGTGTGCATATGCACATCCGTATACCCACACATGTGTATGGGTGTGTGTGTGCACATGCACGCACGTGTGTATCACACTGTATCGAACTCCCCCACCCCACCCCACCCCCACCCCATGTGTCCGCGAATGCTCGCGTAACGTTGTGTGTACGTGAGGAAACGGCGTTCCCAGTATGTGGACCTAGGAGCACGTTGACTGTTTGCTATGAAAATAGCATAAGTTTGGGAGATCTGAGGAGCTAACATTACAGTATCGCCATCACTATCGGGACCCGCCCCATCTGTGTCTCTGGTCTGATTCCTTGTCTGAAGCTGCTGCTTCTGTTGTGTTGATCTTTGTTTGATTGATAGTGTTACATACAGTTCAAAATTATGCACTGCGTGTGTGTGTGTGTGTGTGTGTGTGTGTGTGTGTGTGTGTGTGTGTGTGTGTGTGTGTGTGTGTGTGTGTGTGTGTGTGTGTGTGTGTGTGTGTGTGTGTGTTCGTTTTAACATCCATCCACTAAAAAGTGATTTTAGAGAGGTATGTGTGTGTATGTGTTTATTCTTTTTTCCCTTTTTTCAAGGATAATGGAATAAGCACTCTTGTGCTATATATATATATATATATATATATATATATATATATATATATATATTATATATATAATATATATATATATAAGTACCCGTGTGTATGTAGTTTGGAAAATGTCATTCATTCCCACGACACACAATGGCCTACTCTTATCAAAGGTTCAAAAGTGGAACAGGCTTTAACGTGGATGCAAGATGTTCTGCGAGGTTCGCACACAGGACCTTGGTTTTATGGTCTCATCCGAAGGACTTTTGAGATGAGTGTGTGTGTGGGTGCACGTGCGCGCGCGCGCGTGTGTGTGTGTTTAAGTGGACATACTTAAGTGGTCATAGCACTCGCTTTTCCTAAGTCAAGTTAAGCAGCGTCGAGCGTGGTTACCAGTTGGAAGGGTGGTTGTTTGCGCGCCTTGGCTTCAGTACAGTCCCCCCAAGTTCACCCAGCTGAAAATGGGTACCTGCCCTCTTTAGGGTCAGGGAAGGTAAAGCAGCGTGGGAGAGGAGATGGGCGCCGCCCTCAATATGCTGGCCCCTAGAGAAGCTGAGGTCTCTGATGCCTCGATCCCCTACGATCGCCTAGGTTGTGGGACACCTTTACCTTTTACCTTTACTTAAGTTCTCTCTCACGCGGGTGTGTAGGTGTGTATAGCTTCAACAACGCTATGTTCGTTCATGTAGCAGTGTGTGCACTTGTGTCAACTTCACAGCATGGAAACCTAAGGGCACATTTGCTGTTTGCTAAGAAAATAACAGAAGTCCTGAAGATCTGTGGGGCTAAATCTACACTACACTACACTACACTACACTACACTACACTACACTACACTACACTACACTACACTACACTACACTACACTGCACTGCACTACACTACACTACACTACACTACACTACATTACGCTACACTACGCTACACTACACTACACTACACCCCACTCCACTCCACTCCACTCCACTCCACTCCACTCCACTCCACCCCACCCCACCCCACTCCACCCCACTTCACCCCACTCCACTCCACTCCACTCCGCTACACTCCGCTACGCTACGCTACACTACACTACACTACACTACACTACACTACCCTACCCTGCACTGCACTGCACTACACTACACTACACTACAGCATCAGGATAACAATCAGGATCAGCTCCATCTGTGTCTAAAGTCTGATTCATTGTCTGAAGTTGTCTCATCTGTTTTGTGCGTCTTCGTTTGATTGTGTTACAGTTCAAAATGTACTGAGGTGTGTGTGTGTGTTTAGTGTGTGTGTGTGTGTGTGTGTGTGTGTGTGTGTGGTGTGTGTGTGTGTGTGTGTGCGTGCCTGTGTGTGTGTATTTGTGTGTGTGTGTTTAGTGTGTGTTGTGTGTGTTTAGTGTTTAGTGTGTAGTGTGTGTGTGTGTGTGTGTGTGTGTGTGTGTGTGTGTGTGTGTGTGTGTGTGTGTGTGTGTGTGTGTGTGTGGTGTGTGTGTGCTGTGAGTGATTGGTTTATCTATAGCAGTTTACATTCTCCTTCCTTCTCTACATTACTACTGAAATATTATTTATGCCAGAGGTGTGTGGGGGAGGGGGGGTTGCGTGCGTGTGTGCGCGCGCGCGCGTGTGTGTGTGTGTGTGTGTGTGTGCGCGCGCGCGCGCGCGTGTGTGTGTGTGTGTGTGTGTGTGTGTGTGTGTGTGTTAGTGAGCGAGCCAACGAGCAAACGAGAGATAGACAGACACACAGAGAAACAGACACACAGACAAAACATACAGAGAGACACACTAGACTCAGTCAAACACGGTACAGGGCGAACTCAGCACATCACCAAGAAACTGGAACAGAAAAATAAATCATTTTTTATCTTTCTGAAGGCACGTCCCACGCTGTGAATTAGACCTACCCCTCGAAAACCTTGCTCCCATACCAGAAGCACAACCTATCTGACATGGGTGGAGGGAAGGGGTGGGGCGGCGGGGGGGGGGGGGGGGGGTTGGAAAGGGGGGGGGGATACTGGTTGTGTTATCTTGTCCAAAATACCCTGCAATCCGATAACTGGTTTCCTGTAAGGCAGAGTAGTGGAAGGGAGAGAAATCTGAACATTCGAGTCGTAATTCTTTCCCTTGCACCGTTGACAATGACAATTCTTTCGAATCAGTTGGATTTTAGTCAGTCAGTTTTGGTTGATTTGAATGTTATCCTTTTTCTTTTTGA